>CM040749.1:34059541-35259541 GCA_022829145.1 Albula goreensis
AACAATTCTTGATTTTTCTGCTTAAAATGATTGGACAGTACCTGCTGATAGTGGATACGAAAAAATAGGAACCAGGAATGGATTAAATGGGAGAAAACGCAAGAAATCAGTTGAGCCCACAACCGAAAAAACGTAAGCCGCGGACCTGAAAAAGTCTGAAAATCGGACCCCCAACAATTCTTGATTTTTCTGCTTAAAATGATTGGACAGTACCTGCTGATAGTGGATATGAAGAAAATAGGAACCAGGAATGGATTAAATGGGAGAAAACACAAGAAATCAGTTGAGCCCACAACCGAAAAAAACGTAAGCCGCGGACCTGAAAAAAGTCTGAAAAATCGGACCCCCAACAATTCTTGATTTTTCTGCTTAAAATGATTGGACAGTACCTGCTGATAGTGGATACGAAGATTATAGGAACCAGGAATGGATTAAATGGGAGAAAACGCAAGAATCAGTTGAGCCCACAACCGAAAAAAAAAAAACGTAAGCCGCGGACCTGAAAAAGGCTGAAAAATCGGACCCCAACAATTCTTGATTTTCTGCTTAAAATGATTGGACAGTACCTGCTGATAGTGGATACGAAGAAATAGGAACCAGGAATGGATTAAATGGGAGGAGAAAACGCAAGGAATCAGTTGAGCCCACAACCGAAAAAAAAACGTAAACCGCGGACCTGAAAAAGTCTGAAAAATCGGACCCCCAACAATTCTTGATTTTTTTCTGCTTAAAATGATTGGACAGTACCTGCTGATAGTGGATACGAAAAAATAGGAACCAGGAATGATTAAATGGGAGAAAACGGAAGGAATAAGTTGAGTCCACAACCGAAAAAAAACGTAAGCCGCGGACCTGAAAAAGTCTGAAAAATCGGACCCCCCAACAATTCTTGGTTTTTCTGCTTAAAATGATTGGACAGTACCTGCTGATAGTGGATACGAACAAAATAGGAACCAGGAATGGATTAAATGGGAGAAAACGCAAGGAATCAGTTGAGCCACAAACTGAAAAAACGTAAGCCATGGACCTGAAAAAAGTCTGAAAATCGGACCCCAACAATTCTTGATTTTTCTGCTTAAAATGATTGGACAGTACCTGCTGATAGTGGATACGAACAAAATTAGGAACCAGGAATGGATTAAATGGGAGAAAACGCAAGGAATAAGTTGAGCCCACAACCGAAAAAACGTAAGCCGCGGACCTGAAAAAGTCTGAAAAATCGGACCCCAACAATTCTTGATTTTTCTGCTTAAAATGATTGGACAGTACCTGCTGATAGTGGATACAAAGAAATAGGAACCAGGAATGGATTAAATGGGAGAAAACGCAAGGAATCAGTTGAGCCCACAACCGAAAAAACGTAAGCCGCGGACCTGAAAAAGTCTGAAAAATCGGACCTCCAACAATTCTTGATTTTTCTGCTTAAAATGATTGGACAGTACCTGCTGATAGTGGATACGAACAAAATAGGAACCAGGAATGGATTAAATGGGAGAAAACGCAAGGAATCAGTTGAGCCCACAACTGAAAAAACGTAAGCCGCGGACCTGAAAAAGTCTGAAAAATCGGACCCCCAACAATTCTTGATTTTTCTGCTTAAAATGATTGGACAGTACCTGCTGATAGTGGATACGAAGAAAATAGGAACCAGGAATGGATTAAATGGGAGAAAAACGCAAGGAATAAGTTGAGCCCACAACCTGAAAAAAACGTAAGCCGCGGACCTGAAAAAAGTCTGAAAAATCGGACCCCCACAATTCTTGATTTTTCTGCTTAAAATGATTGGACAGTACCTGCTGATAGTGGATACGAAGAAAATAGGAACCAGGAATGATTAAATGGGAGAAAACGCAAGGAATCAGTTGAGCCCACAACCAGAAAAAAACGTAAGCCGCGGACCTGAAAAAGTCTGAAAAATCGGACCCCAACAATTCTTGATTTTTCTGCTTAAAATGATTGGACAGTACCTGCTGATAGTGGATACGAAGAAAATAGGAACCAGGAATGAATTAAATGGAGAAAACGCAAGGAATCAGTTGAGCCCACAACCAGAGGAAAAAAACGTAAGCCGCGGACCTGAAAAAAGTCTGAAAAATCGGACCCCAACAATTCTTGATTTTTCTGCTTAAAATGATTGGACAGTACCTGCTGATAGTGGATCCCCGAAGAAAATAGGAACCAGGAATGGATTAAATGGGAGAAAACGCAAAGGAATCAGTTGAGCCCACAACCGAAAAAACGTAAGCCGCGGACCTGAAAAAGTCTGAAAAATCGGACCCCAACAATTCTTGATTTTTCTGCTTAAAATGATTGGACAGTACCTGCTGATAGTGGATACGAAAGAAAATAGGAACCAGGAATGGATTAAATGGGAGAAAACGCAAGGAATCAGTTGAGCCCACAACCGAAAAAACGTAAGCCGCGGACCTGAAAAAGTCTGAAAAATCGGACCCCCAACAATTCTTGATTTTTCTGCTTAAAATGATTGGACAGTACCTGCTGATAGTGGATACGAAGAAAAATAGGAACCAGGAATGGATTAAATGGGAGAAAACGCAAGGAATCAGTTGAGCCCACAACCGAAAAAAAAACGTAAGCCGCGGACCTGAAAAAGTCTGAAAAATCGGACCCCAACAATTCTTGATTTTCTGCTTAAAATGATTGGACAGTACCTGCTGATAGTGGATATGAAGAAATAGGAACCAGGAATGGATTAAATGGGAGAAACGCAAGGAATCAGTTGAGCCCACAACGAAAAAAACGTAAGCCGCGGACCTGAAAAAGTCTGAAAAATCGGACCCCCAACAATTCTTGATTTTTCTGCTTAAAATGATTGGACAGTACCTGCTGATAGTGGATACGAAGAAATAGGAACCAGGAATGGATTAAATGGGAGAAAACGCAAGGAATCAGTTGAGCCCCACAAAAAAAACGAAAGCCGCGGACCTGAAAAAGTCTGAAAAATCGGACCCCCAACAATTCTTGATTTTTCTGCTTAAAATGATTGGACAGTACCTGCTGATAGTGGATTGAAGAAATTATAGGAACCAGGAATGGATTAAATGGGAGAAAACGCAAGGAATCAGTTGAGCCCAACAAAAAAAAACGTAAGCGCGGACCTGAAAAAAGTCTGAAAAATCGGACCCCAACAATTCTTGATTTTTCTGCTTAAAATGATTGGACAGTACCTGCTGATAGTGGATACGAAGAAAATAGGAACCAGGGATGAATTAAATGGGAGAAAACGGAAGGAATAAGTTGAGCCCACAACCGAAAAAAACGTAAGCCGCGGACCTGAAAAAGTCTGAAAAATCGGACCCCCAACAATTCTTGATTTTTCTGCTTAAAATGATTGGACAGTACCTGCTGATAGTGGATACGAACAAAATAGGAACCAGGAATGGATTAAATGGAGAAAACGCAAGGAATCAGTTGAGCCCACAACCGAAAAAAACGTAAGCCGCGGACCTGAAAAAAGTCTGAAAAATCGGACCCCCAACAATTCTTGATTTTCTGCTTAAAATGATTGGACAGTACCTGCTGATAGTGGATACGAAGAAAATAGGAACCAGGAATGGATTAAATGGGAGAAAACGCAAGGAATCAGTTGAGCCCACAACCGAAAAAAACGTAAGCCGCGGACCTGAAAAAGTCTGAAAAATCGGACCCCCAACAATTCTTGATTTTTCTGCTTAAAATGATTGGACAGTACCTGCTGATAGTGGATACGAAGAAAATAGGAACCAGGAATGGATTAAATGGGAGAAAACGGAAGGAATCAGTTGAGCCCACAACCGAAAAAAAACGTAAGCCGCGGACCTGAAAAAAGTCTGAAAAATCGGACCCCCAACAATTCTTGATTTTTTCTGCTTAAAATGATTGGACAGTACCTGCTGATAGTGGATACGAAGAAATAGGAACCAGGAATGGATTAAATGGGAGAAAACGCAAGGAATCAGTTGAGCCCACAACCGAAAAAAAAGTAAGCCGCGGACCTGAAAAAAAGTCTGAAAAATCGGACCCCCAACAATTCTTGATTTTTCTGCTTAAAATGATTGGACAGTACCTGCTGATAGTGGATATGAAGAAAATAGGAACCAGGAATGGATTAAATGGGAGAAAACGCAAGGAATCAGTTGAGCCCACAACCGAAAAAAAACGTAAGCCGCGGACCTGAAAAAAGTCTGAAAAATCGGACCCCCAACAATTCTTGATTTTTCTGCTTAAAATGATTGGACAGTACCTGCTGATAGTGGATACGAAGAAAATAGGAACCAGGAATGGATTAAATGGGAGAAAACGCAAGGAATCAGTTGAGCCCACAACCGAAAAAACGTAAGCCGCGGACCTGAAAAAGTCTGAAAAATCGGACCCCCAACAATTCTTGATTTTTCTGCTTAAAATGATTGGACAGTACCTGCTGATAGTGGATACGAAGAAAATAGGAACCAGGAATGGATTAAATGGGAGAAAACGCAAGGAATCAGTTGAGCCCACAACCGAAAAAAAACGTAAGCCGCGGACCTGAAAAAGTCTGAAAAATCGGACCCCCAACAATTCTTGATTTTTCTGCTTAAAATGATTGGACAGTACCTGCTGATAGTGGATACGAAGAAAATAGGAACCAGGAATGGATTAAATGGGAGAAAACGCAAGGAATCAGTTGAGCCCACAACCGAAAAAACGTAAGCGCGGACCTGAAAAAAGTCTGAAAAATCGGACCCCCCAACAATTCTTGATTTTTCTGCTTAAAATGATTGGACAGTACCTGCTGATAGTGGATACGAAGAAAATAGGAACCAGGAATGGATTAAATGGGAGAAAACGCAAGGAATCAGTTGAGCCCACAACCGAAAAAAAACGTAAGCCGCGGACCTGAAAAAAGTCTGAAAAATCGGACCCCCAACAATTCTTGATTTTTCTGCTTAAAATGATTGGACAGTACCTGCTGATAGTGGATACGAAGAAATTAGGAACCAGGAATGGATTAAATGGGAGAAAACGCAAGGAATCAGTTGAGCCCACAACCGAAAAAAAAAAAACGTAAGCCGCGGACCTGAAAAAAGTCTGAAAAATCGGACCCCAACAATTCTTGATTTTTCTGCTTAAAATGATTGGACAGTACCTGCTGATAGTGGATACGAAAAAATAGGAACCAGGAATGGATTAAATGGGAGAAAACGGAAGGAATCAGTTGAGCCCACAACCTAAAAAAAACGTAAGCCGCGGACCTGAAAAAAGTCTGAAAAATCGGACCCCCAACAATTCTTGGTTTTTCTGCTTAAAATGATTGGACAGTACCTGCTGATAGTGGATACGAAGAAATTAGGAACCAGGAATGGATTAAATGGGAGAAAACGCAAGGAATCAGTTGAGCCCACAACAAAAAAAACGTAAGCCGCGGACCTGAAAAAAGTCTGAAAAATCGGACCCCCAACAATTCTTGATTTTTCTGCTTAAAATGATTGGACAGTACCTGCTGATAGTGGATACGAAGAAAATAGGAACCAGGAATGGATTAAATGGGAGAAAACGCAAGGAATCAGTTGAGCCCACAACGAAAAAAAAAACGTAAGCCGCGGACCTGAAAAAAGTCTGAAAAATCGGACCCCAACAATTCTTGATTTTTCTGCTTAAAATGATTGGACAGTACCTGCTGATAGTGGATACGAACAAAATAGGAACCAGGAATGGATTAAATGGGAGAAAACGCAAGGAATAAGTTGAGCCCACAACTGAAAAAAACGTAAGCCGCGGACCTGAAAAAAGTCTGAAAAATCGGACCCCCAACAATTCTTGATTTTTCTGCTTAAAATGATTGGACAGTACCTGCTGATAGTGGATACGAACAAAATAGGAACCAGGAATGGATTAAATGGGAGAAAACGCAAGGAATCAGTTGAGCCCACAACTGAAAAAAACGTAAGCCGCGGACCTGAAAAAAGTCTGAAAAATCGGACCCCCAACAATTCTTGATTTTTCTGCTTAAAATGATTGGACAGTACCTGCTGATAGTGGATACAAAGAAATTGGGAACCAGGAATGGATAAAATGGGAGAAAAGGCAAGGAATAAGTTGAGCCCACAACCGAAAAAACGTAAGCCGCGGACCTGAAAAAAGTCTGAAAAATCGGACCCCAACAATTCTTGATTTTTCTGCTTAAAATGATTGGACAGTACCTGCTGATAGTGGATGAAGAAAATAGGAACCAGGAATGGATTAAATGGGAGAAAACGCAAGGAATCAGTTGAGCCCACAACAGGAATGGATTAAATGAAAAAAAAACGTAAGCCGCGGACCTGAAAAAAAGTCTGAAAAATCGGACCCCCAACAATTCTTGATTTTTCTGCTTAAAATGATTGGACAGTACCTGCTGATAGTGGATACGAAGAAAATAGGAACCAGGAATGGATTAAATGGGAGAAAACGCAAAGGAATCAGTTGAGCCCACAACCGCTTAAAAAAAAACGTAAACCGCGGACCTGAAAAAGTCTGAAAAATCGGACCCCCAACAATTCTTGATTTTTCTGCTTAAAATGATTGGACAGTACCTGCTGATAGTGGATACGAAGAAAATAGGAACCAGGGATGAATTAAATGGGAGAAAACGGAAGGAATCAGTTGAGCCCACAACCGAAAAAAAAAACGTAAGCCGCGGACCTGAAAAAGTCTGAAAAATCGGACCCCCAACAATTCTTGATTTTTCTGCTTAAAATGATTGGACAGTACCTGCTGATAGTGGATACAAAGAAATAGGAACCAGGAATGGATTAAATGGGAGAAAACGCAAGGAATCAGTTGAGCCCACAACCGAAAAAACGTAAGCCGCGGACCTGAAAAAGTCTGAAAAATCGGACCCCAACAATTCTTGATTTTTCTGCTTAAAATGATTGGACAGTACCTGCTGATAGTGGATATGAAGAAAATAGGAACCAGGAATGGATTAAATGGGAGAAAACGCAAGGAATCAGTTGAGCCCACAACCGAAAAAAAACGTAAGCCGCGGACCTGAAAAAGTCTGAAAAATCGGACCCCCAACAATTCTTGATTTTTCTGCTTAAAATGATTGGACAGTACCTGCTGATAGTGGATACGAAGAAATTAGGAACCAGGAATGGATTAAATGGGAGAAAACGCAAGGAATCAGTTGAGTCCACAACCGAAAAAACGTAAGCCGCGGACCTGAAAAAGTCTGAAAAATCGGACCCCCAACAATTCTTGATTTTTCTGCTTAAAATGATTGGACAGTACCTGCTGATAGTGGATACGAAGAAAATAGGAACCAGGAATGAATTAAATGGGAGAAAACGCAAGGAATAAGTTGAGCCCACAACCGAAAAAACGTAAGCCGCGGACCTGAAAAAGTCTGAAAAATCGGACCCCCAACAATTCTTGATTTTTCTGCTTAAAATGATTGGACAGTACCTGCTGATAGTGGATACGAACAAAATAGGAACCAGGAATGGATTAAATGGGAGAAAACGCAAGGAATCAGTTGAGCCCACAACCGAAAAAACGTAAGCCGCGGACCTGAAAAAGTCTGAAAAATCGGACCCCCAACAATTCTTGATTTTTCTGCTTAAAATGATTGGACAGTACCTGCTGATAGTGGATACGAAGAAAATAGGAACCAGGAATGGATTAAATGGGAGAAAACGAAGGAATAAGTTGAGCCCACAACCGAAAAAACGTAAGCCGCGGACCTGAAAAAGTCTGAAAAATCGGACCCCCAACAATTCTTGATTTTTCTGCTTAAAATGATTGGACAGTACCTGCTGATAGTGGATACGAAGAAATTAGGAACCAGGAATGGATTAAATGGGAGAAAACGCAAGGAATCAGTTGAGCCCACAACCGAAAAAAACGTAAGCCGCGGACCTGAAAAAAGTCTGAAAAATCGGACCCCAACAATTCTTGGATTTTTCTGCTTAAAATGATTGGACAGTACCTGCTGATAGTGGATACGAACAAAATAGGAACCAGGAATGGATTAAATGGGAGAAAACGCAAGGAATAAGTTGAGCCCACAACCGAAAAAAAAAACGTAAGCCGCGGACCTGAAAAAAGTCTGAAAAATCGGACCCCCAACAATTCTTGATTTTTCTGCTTAAAATGATTGGACAGTACCTGCTGATAGTGGATATGAAGAAATAGGAACCAGGAATGGATTAAATGGGAGAAAACGCAAGGAATAAGTTGAGCCCACAACCGAAAAAAAACGTAAGTCGCGGACCTGAAAAAAAGTCTGAAAAATCGGACCCCCAACAATTCTTGATTTTTCTGCTTAAAATGATTGGACAGTACCTGCTGATAGTGGATACGAAGAAAATAGGAACCAGGAATGGATTAAATGGGAGAAAACGGAATCAGTTGAGCCCACAACCGAAAAAACGTAAGCCGCGGACCTGAAAAAAGTCTGAAAAATCGGACCCCAACAATTCTTGGTTTTTCTGCTTAAAATGATTGGACAGTACCTGCTGATAGTGGATATGAACAAAATAGGAACCAGGAATGGATTAAATGGGAGAAAACGCAAGGAATCAGTTGAGCCCACAACCGAAAAAACGTAAGCCGCGGACCTGAAAAAGTCTGAAAAATCGGACCCCCAACAATTCTTGATTTTTCTGCTTAAAATGATTGGACAGTACCTGCTGATAGTGGATACGAAGAAAATAGGAACCAGGAATGGATTAAATGGGAGAAAACGAAGGAATCAGTTGAGCCCACAACCGAAAAAAACGTAAGCCGCGGACCTGAAAAAAGTCTGAAAAATCGGACCCCAACAATTCTTGGTTTTTCTGCTTAAAATGATTGGACAGTACCTGCTGATAGTGGATACGAACAAAATAGGAACCAGGAATGGATTAAATGGGAGAAAACGCAAAGGAATAAGTTGAGCCCACAACTGAAAAAACGTAAGCCGCGGACCTGAAAAAAGTCTGAAAAATCGGACCCCAACAATTCTTGATTTTTCTGCTTAAAATGATTGGACAGTACCTGCTGATAGTGGATACGAAGAAAATAGGAACCAGGAATGGATTAAATGGGAGAAAACGCAAGGAATCAGTTGAGCCCACAACCAAAAAAAAAACGTAAGCCGCGGACCTGAAAAAAGTCTGAAAAATCGGACCCCAACAATTCTTGATTTTTCTGCTTAAAATGATTGGACAGTACCTGCTGATAGTGGATATGAAGAAAATAGGAACCAGGAATGGATTAAATGGGAGAAAACGCAAGGAATCAGTTGAGCCCACAACCGAAAAAACGTAAGCCGCGGACCTGAAAAAAGTCTGAAAAATCGGACCCCCAACAATTCTTGATTTTTCTGCTTAAAATGATTGGACAGTACCTGCTGATAGTGGATACGAAGAAAATAGGAACCAGGAATGGATTAAATGGGAGAAAACGCAAGGAATCAGTTGAGCCCACAACCGAAAAAAAACGTAAGCCGCGGACCTGAAAAAAAGTCTGAAAAATCGGACCCCCAACAATTCTTGATTTTTCTGCTTAAAATGATTGGACAGTACCTGCTGATAGTGGATTCGAAGAAATTAGGAACCAGGAATGGATTAAATGGGAGAAAACGCAAGGAATCAGTTGAGCCCACAATCAAAAAAACGTAAGCCGCGGACCTGAAAAAAGTCTGAAAAAATCGGACCCCCAACAATTCTTGATTTTTCTGCTTAAAATGATTGGACAGTACCTGCTGATAGTGGATACGAAAGAAATTAGGAACCAGGAATGGATTAAATGGGAGAAAACGCAAGGAATCAGTTGAGCCCACAACCGAAAAAACGTAAGCCGCGGACCTGAAAAAAGTCTGAAAAATCGGACCCCCAACAATTCTTGATTTTTCTGCTTAAAATGATTGGACAGTACCTGCTGATAGTGGATACGAAGAAAATAGGAACCAGGAATGGATTAAATGGGAGAAAACGCAAGGAATCAGTTGAGCCCACAACCGAAAAAAACGTAAGCCGCGGACCTGAAAAAAGTCTGAAAAATCGGACCCCCAACAATTCTTGGTTTTTCTGCTTAAAATGATTGGACAGTACCTGCTGATAGTGGATACGAACAAAATAGGAACCAGGAATGGATTAAATGGGAGAAAACGCAAGGAATAAGTTGAGCCCACAACTGAAAAAACGTAAGCCGCGGACCTGAAAAAAGTCTGAAAAATCGGACCCCCAACAATTCTTGATTTTTCTGCTTAAAATGATTGGACAGTACCTGCTGATAGTGGATACGAAAAAATAGGAACCAGGAATGGATTAAATGGGAGAAAACGCAAGGAATAAGTTGAGCCCACAACCGAAAAAAACGTAAGCCGCGGACCTGAAAAAAGTCTGAAAAATCGGACCCCCAACAATTCTTGATTTTTCTGCTTAAAATGATTGGACAGTACCTGCTGATAGTGGATACGAAGAAATTAGGAACCAGGAATGGATTAAATGGGAGAAAACGCAAGGAATAAGTTGAGCCCACAACCGAAAAAAACGTAAGCCGCGGACCTGAAAAAAGTCTGAAAAATCGGACCCCCAACAATTCTTGATTTTTCTGCTTAAAATGATTGGACAGTACCTGCTGATAGTGGATACGAAGAAAATAGGAACCAGGAATGGATTAAATGGGAGAAAACGCAAGGAATAAGTTGAGCCCACAACCGAAAAAAAACGTAAGCCGCGGACCTGAAAAAAGTCTGAAAAATCGGACCCCCAACAATTCTTGATTTTTCTGCTTAAAATGATTGGACAGTACCTGCTGATAGTGGATACGAAGAAAATAGGAACCAGGAATGAATTAAATGGGAGAAAACGGAAAGAATAAGTTGAGCCCACAACCGAAAAAAACGTAAGCCGCGGACCTTAAAAAAGTCTGAAAAATCGGACCCCCAACAATTCTTGGTTTTTTCTGCTTAAAATGATTGGACAGTACCTGCTGATAGTGGATACGAAGAAAATAGGAACCAGGAATGGATTAAATGGGAGAAAACGCAAGGAATCAGTTGAGCCCACAACCGAAAAAAACGTAAGCCTCGGACCTGAAAAAAGTCTGAAAAATCGGACCCCCAACAATTCTTGATTTTTCTGCTTAAAATGATTGGACAGTACCTGCTGAGAGTGGATACGAAGAAAATAGGAACCAGGGATGAATTAAATGGGAGAAAATGGAAGGAATAAGTTGAGCCCACAACCGAAAAAAAACGTAAGCCGCGGACCTGAAAAAAGTCTGAAAAATCGGACCCCCAACAATTCTTGATTTTTCTGCTTAAAATGATTGGACAGTACCTGCTGATAGTGGATATGAAGAAAATAGGAACCAGGAATGGATTAAATGGGAGAAAACGCAAGGAATCAGTTGAGCCCACAACCGAAAAAACGTAAGCCGCGGACCTGAAAAAGTCTGAAAAATCGGACCCCCAACAATTCTTGATTTTTCTGCTTAAAATGATTGGACAGTACCTGCTGATAGTGGATACGAAGAAATTAGGAACCAGGAATGGATTAAATGGGAGAAAACGCAAGGAATCAGTTGAGCCCACAACCGAAAAAAAACGTAAGCCGCGGACCTGAAAAAGTCTGAAAAATCGGACCCCCAACAATTCTTGATTTTTCTGCTTAAAATGATTGGACAGTACCTGCTGATAGTGGATACGAAGAAATAGGAACCAGGAATGGATTAAATGGGAGAAAACGCATGGAATCAGTTGAGCCCACAACCGAAGAAAACGTAAGCCGCGGACCTGAAAAAAGGCTGAAAAATCGGACCCCCAACAATTCTTGATTTTTCTGCTTAAAATGATTGGACAGTACCTGCTGAGAGTGGATACGAAGAAAATAGGAACCAGGGATGAATTAAATGGGACAAAACGGAAGGAATATGTTGAGCCCACAACCGAAAAAAAACGTAAGCCGCGGACCTGAAAAAAGTCTGAAAAATCGGACCCCAACAACTCTTGATTTTTTCTGCTTAAAATGATTGGACAGTACCTGCTGATAGTGGATACGAAGATTATAGGAACCAGGAATGGATTAAATGTGAGAAAACGCAAGGAATCAGTTGAGCCAACAAAAAAAAACGTAAGCCGCAGACCTGAAAAATGTATGAAAAATCGGACCCCCAACAATTCTTGATTTTTCTGCTTAAAATGATTGGACAGTACCTGCTGATAGTGGATACGAAGATTATAGGAACCAGGAATGGATTAAATGGGAGAAAACGCAAGGAATCAGTTGAGCCCACAACCGAAAAAAACGTAAGCCGCGGACTTGAAAAAAGCTGAAAAATCGGACCCCCAACAATTCTTGATTTTTCTGCTTAAAATGATTGGACAGTACCTGCTGATAGTGGATCTGAAGAAAATAGGAACCAGGGATGAATTAAATGGGACAAAACGGAAGGAATATGTTGAGCCCACAACCGAAAAAAAAACGTAAGCCGCGGACCTGAAAAAAGTCTGAAAAATCGGACCCCCAACAATTCTTGGTTTTTCTGCTTAAAATGATTGGACAGTACCTGCTGATAGTGGATACGAACAAAATAGGAACCAGGAATGGATTAAATGGGAGAAAACGCAAGGAATCAGTTGAGCCCACAACCGAAAAAACGTAAGCCACGGACCTGAAAAATCTGAAAAATCGGACCCCAACAATTCTTGATTTTTCTGCTTAAAATGATTGGACAGTACCTGCTGATAGTGGATACGAAGATTATAGGAACCAGGAATGGATTAAATGGGAGAAAACGCAAGGAATCAGTTGAGCCCACAACCGAAAAAACGTAAGTCGCGGACCTGAAAAATGTCTGAAAAATCGGACCCCAACAATTCTTGATTTTTCTGCTTAAAATGATTGGACAGTACCTGCTGATAGTGGATCGAAGAAATTAGGAACCAGGAATGGATTAAATGGGAGAAAACGCAAGGAATAAGTTGAGCTCACAACTGAAAAAAACGTAAGCGCGGACCTGAAAAATGTATGAAAAATCGGACGCCCTACAATTCTTGATTTTTCTGCTTAAAATGATTGGACAGTACCTGCTGATAGTGGATACGAAGATTATAGGAACCAGGAATGGATTAAATGTGAGAAAACGCAAGGAATCAGTTGAGCCCACAACCGAAAAAAACGTAAGCCGCGGACTTGAAAAAGCTCTGAAAAATCGGACCCCCAACAATTCTTGATTTTTCTGCTTAAATGATTGGACAGTACCTGCTGAGTGGATACGAAGAAAATAGGAACCAGGGATGAATTAAATGGGAGAAAACGCAAGGAATAAGTTGAGCCCATAACCGAAAAAAACGTAAGCCGCGGACCTGAAAAAAGTCTGAAAAATCGGACCCCCAACAATTCTTGATTTTTCTGCTTAAAACGATTGGACAGTACCTGCTGATAGTGGATACGAACAAAATAGGAACCAGGAATGGATTAAATGGGAGAAAACGCAAGGAATAAGTTGAGCTCACAACTGAAAGAAACGTAAGCCGCGGACCTGAAAAATGTATGAAAAATCGGACCCCCTACTATTCTTGATTTTTCTGCTTAAATTGATTGGACAGTACCTGCTGAGAGTGGATACGAAGAAAATAGGAACCAGGGATGAATTAAATCGGAGAAAACGCAAGGAATCAGTTGATCCCACAACTGAAAAAAACGTAAGCCGCGGACCTGAAAAAAGTCTGAAAAATCGGACCCACAACAATTCTTGGTTTTTCTGCTTAAAATGATTGGACAGTACCTGCTGATAGTGGATACGAAGAAAATAGGAACCAGGGATGAATTAAATGGGAGAAAACGGAAGGAATAAGTTGAGCCCACAACCAAAAAACGTAAAGTCGCGGACCTGAAAAAGTCTGAAAAATCGGACCCCAACAATTCTTGATTTTTCTGCTTAAAATGATTGGACAGTACCTGCTGATAGTGGATACGAAGAAAATAGGAACCAGGAATGGATTAAATGGGAGAAAACGAAAGGAATCAGTTGAGCCCACAACCGAAAAAAACGTAAGCCGCGGACCTGAAAAATGTATGAAAAATCGGACCCCAACAATTCTTGATTTTTCTGCTTAAAATGATTGGACAGTACCTGCTGATAGTGGATGCGAAGATTATAGGAACCAGGAATGGATTAAATGGGAGAAAACGCAAGGAATCAGTTGAGCCCACAACCGAAAAAACGTAAGCCGCGGACCTGAAAAATGTATGAAAAATCGGACCCCAACAATTCTTGATTTTTCTGCTTAAAATGTTTGGACAGTACCTGCTGATAGTGGATACGAAGAAAATAGGAACCAGGAATGGATTAAATGGGAGAAAACGCAAGGAATCAGTTGAGCCCACAACGAAAAAAACGTAAGCCGGACCTGAAAAATGTATGAAAAATCGGACCTCCAACAATTCTTGATTTTTCTGCTTAAAATGATTGGACAGTACCTGCTGATAGTGGATGAAGAAGATTATAGGAACCAGGAATGGATTAAATGGGAGAAAACGCAAGGAATCAGTTGAGCCCACAACCGAAAAAAAAAAGTAAGCCGCGGACCTGAAAAATGTATGAAAAATCGAACCCCCAACAATTCTTGATTTTTCTGCTTAAAATGATTGGACTGTACCTGCTGAGAGTGGATACGAAGATTATAGGAACCAGGAATGGAATAAATGGGAGAAAACGCAAGGAATCAGTTGAGCCCACCACCGAAAAAAACTTAAGCCGCGGACCTGAAAAAAGGCTGAAAAATCGGACCCCCAACAATTGTTGATTTTTCTGCTTAAAATGATTGGACAGTACCTGCTGAGAGTGGATACGAAGAAAATAGGAACCAGGGATGAATTAAATGGGAGAAAACGCAAGGAATATGTTGAGCCCACAACCGAAAAAAACGTAAGCCGCGGACCTGAAAAAAGTCTGAAAAATCGGACCCCCAACAATTCTTGGTTTTTCTGCTTAAAATGATTGGACAGTACCTGCTGATAGTGGATACGAAGATTATAGGAACCAGGAATGGATTAAATGTGAGAAAACGCAAGGAATCAGTTGAGCCCACAACCGAAAAAACGTAAGCCGCTGGACCTGAAAAATGTATGAAAAATCGGACCCCAACAATTCTTGATTTTTCTGCTTAAAATGATTGGACAGTACCTGCTGATAGTGGATACGAAGATTATAGGAACCAGGAATGGATTAAATGGGAGAAAACGCAAGGAATCAGTTGAGCCCACAACCGAAAAAACGTAAGCCGCGGACCTGAAAAAAAAGTCTGAAAAATCGGACCCCCAACAATTCTTGATTTTTCTGCTTAAAATGATTGGACAGTACCTGCTGATAGTGGATACGAAGAAAATAGGAACCAGGGATGAATGAAATGGGACAAAACGGAAGGAATATGTTGAGCCCACAACCAAAAAAAAAAACGTAAGCCGCGAACCTGAAAAAGGCTGAAAAATCGGACCCCTAACAGTTCTTGGTTTTTCTGCTTAAAATGATTGGACAGTACCTGCTGATAGTGGATACGAACAAAATAGGAACCAGGAATGGATTAAATGGGAGAAAACGCAAGGAATAAGTTGAGCCCACAACTGAAAAAAACGTAAGTCGGACCTGAAAAAAGTCTGAAAAATCGGACCCCCAACAATTCTTGATTTTTCTGCTTACAATGATTGGACAGTACCTGCTGATAGTGGATACGAAGATTATAAGAACCAGGAATGGATTAAATGGGAGAAAACGCAAGGAATCAGTTGAGCCCACAACCGAAAAAAAAACGTAAGCCGCGGACCTGAAAAAGTCTGAAAAATCGGACCCCCAACAATTCTTGATTTTTCTGCTTAAAATGATTGGACAGTACCTGCTGATAGTGGATACAAACAAAATAGGAACCAGGAATGGATTAAATGGGAGAAACGCAAGGAATAAGTTGAGCCCACAACCTGAAAAAAAACGTAAGTCCGCGGACCTGAAAAAAGTCTGAAAAATCGGACCCCCAACAATTCTTGATTTTTCTGCTTAAAATGATTGGACAGTACCTTCTGATAGTGGATACGAAGAAAATAGGAACCAGGAATGGATTAAATGGGAGAAAACGCAAGGAATCAGTTGAGCCCACAACCGAAAAAACGTAAGCCGCGGACCTGAAAAAGTCTGAAAAATCGGACCCCCAACAATTCTTGATTTTTCTGCTTAAAATGATGGACAGTACCTGCTGATAGTGGATACGAAGAAAATAGGAACCAGGAATGGATTAAATGGGAGAAAACGCAAGGAATCAGTTGAGCCCACAAAAAAAAACGTAAGCGCGGACCTGAAAAATGTATGAAAAATCGGACCCCAACAATTCTTGATTTTTCTGCTTAAAATGATTGGACAGTACCTGCTGATAGTGGATACGAAGAAAATAGGAACCAGGAATGGATTAAATGGGAGAAAACGCAAGGAATCAGTTGAGCCCACAACCGAAAAAAACGTAAGCCGCGGACCTGAAAAAAGTCTGAAAAATCGGACCCCAACAATTCTTGATTTTTCTGCTTAAAATGATTGGACAGTACCTGCTGATAGTGGATACGAACAAAATAGGAACCAGGAATGGATTAAATGGGAGAAAACGCAAGGAATCAGTTGAGCCCACAACCGAAAAAACGTAAGCCGCGGACCTGAAAAAGTCTGAAAAATCGGACCCCAACAATTCTTGATTTTTCTGCTTAAAATGATTGGACAGTATCTGCTGATAGTGGATATGAAGAAAATAGGAACCAGGAATGGATTAAATGGGAGAAAACACAAGAAATCAGTTGAGCCCACAACCGAAAAAAACGTAAGTCCGCGGACCTGAAAAAAGTCTGAAAAATCGGACCCATAACAATTCTTGATTTTTCTGCTTAAAATGATCTGACAGTACCTGCTGATAGTGGATACGAAGAAAATAGGAACCAGGAATGGATTAAATGGGAGAAAACGCAAGGAATCAGTTGAGCCCACAACCGAAAAAACGTAAGCCGCGGACCTGAAAAAAGTCTGAAAAATCGGACCCCAACAATTCTTGATTTTTCTGCTTAAAATGATTGGACAGTACCTGCTGATAGTGGATACGAAGAAATTAGGAACCAGGAATGGATAAAATGGGAGAAAACGCAAGGAATAAGTTGAGCCCACAACCGAAAAAACGTAAGCCGCGGACCTGAAAAAAAAGTCTGAAAAATCGGACCCCCAACAATTCTTGATTTTTCTGCTTAAAATGATTGGACAGTACCTGCTGATAGTGGATACGAAGAAAATAGGAACCAGGAATGGATTAAATGGGAGAAAACGCAAGGAATCAGTTGAGCCCACAACGAAAAAAAAACGTAAGCCGCGGACCTGAAAAAAGTCTGAAAAATCGGACCCCCAACAATTCTTGATTTTTCTGCTTAAAATGATTGGACAGTACCTGCTGATAGTGGATACGAAAAAATAGGAACCAGGAATGGATTAAATGGGAGAAAACGCAAGGAATAAGTTGAGCCCACAACCGAAAAAAAACATAAGCCGCGGACCTGAAAAAAGTCTGAAAAATCGGACCCCCAACAATTCTTGATTTTTCTGCTTAAAATGATTGGACAGTACCTGCTGATAGTGGATACGAAGAAAATAGGAACCAGGAATGGATTAAATGGGAGAAAACGGAAGGAATCAGTTGAGCCCACAACCAAAAAAAAACGTAAGTCGCGGACCTGAAAAAAGTCTGAAAAATCGGACCCCCAACAATTCTTGATTTTTCTGCTTAAAATGATTGGACAGTACCTGCTGATAGTGGATACGAAAAAAATAGGAACCAGGAATGGATTAAATGGGAGAAAACGCAAGAAATCAGTTGAGCCCACAACCGAAAAAACGTAAGCCGCGGACCTGAAAAAAGTCTGAAAAATCGGACCCCAACAATTCTTGATTTTTCTGCTTAAAATGATTGGACAGTACCTGCTGATAGTGGATACGAAGAAAATAGGAACCAGGAATGGATTAAATGGGAGAAAAAACGCAAGGAATCAGTTGAGCCCACAACCCAAAAAAAACGTAAGCCGCGGACCTGAAAAAAGTCTGAAAAATCGGACCCCCAACAATTCTTGATTTTTCTGCTTAAAATGATTGGACAGTACCTGCTGATAGTGGATTGAAGAAAATAGGAACCAGGAATGGATTAAATGGGAGAAAACGCAAGGAATCAGTTGAGCCCACAACCGAAAAAACGTAAGTCCGCGGACCTGAAAAAGTCTGAAAATCGGACCCCCAACAATTCTTGATTTTTCTGCTTAAAATGATTGGACAGTACCTGCTGATAGTGGATACGAAGATTATAGGAACCAGGAATGGATTAAATGGGAGAAAACGCAAGGAATCAGTTGAGCCCACAACCGAAAAAAAACGTAAGTCGCGGACCTGAAAAAGTCTGAAAAATCGGACCCCCAACAATTCTTGATTTTTCTGCTTAAAATGATTGGACAGTACCTGCTGATAGTGGATACGAAGAAAATAGGAACCAGGAATGGATTAAATGGGAGAAAACGCAAGGAATCAGTTGAGCCCACAACAAAAAAAAAAAACGTAAGTCATGGACCTGAAAAAAGTCTGAAAAATCGGACCCCCAACAATTCTTGATTTTTCTGCTTAAAATGATTGGACAGTACCTGCTGATAGTGGATATGAAGAAAATAGGAACCAGGAATGGATTAAATGGGAGAAAACGCAAGGAATCAGTTGAGCCCACAACCGAAAAAAACGTAAGCCGCGGACCTGAAAAAGTCTGAAAAATCGGACCCCAACAATTCTTGATTTTTCTGCTTAAAATGATTGGACAGTACCTGCTGATAGTGGATACGAAGAAAATAGGAACCAGGAATGGATTAAATGGGAGAAAACGCAAGGAATCAGTTGAGCCCACAACCGAAAAAACGTAAGTCAGGACCTGAAAAAGTCTGAAAAATCGGACCCCCAACAATTCTTGATTTTTCTGCTTAAAATGATTGGACAGTACCTGCTGATAGTGGATACGAAGAAATTATAGGAACCAGGAATGGATTAAATGGGAGAAAACGCAAGGAATCAGTTGAGCCCACAACCGAAAAAACGTAAGCCGCGGACCTGAAAAAGTCTGAAAAATCGGACCCCCAACAATTCTTGATTTTTCTGCTTAAAATGATTGGACAGTACCTGCTGATAGTGGATACGAAGAAAATAGGAACCAGGAATGGATTAAATGGGAGAAAACAAGGAATCAGTTGAGCCCACAACCGAAAAAACGTAAGCCGCGGACCTGAAAAATGTATGAAAAATCGGACCCCCAACAATTCTTGATTTTTCTGCTTAAAATGATTGGACAGTACCTGCTGATAGTGGATACGAAGATTATAGGAACCAGGAATGGATTAAATGGGAGAAAACGCAAGGAATCAGTTGAGCCCACAACCGAAAAAACGTAAGCCGCGGACCTGAAAAATGTCTGAAAAATCGAACCCCCAACAATTCTTGATTTTTCTGCTTAAAATGATTGGACAGTACCTGCTGATAGTGGATACGAAGATTATTGGAACCAGGAATGGAATAAATGGGAGAAAACGCAAGGAATCAGTTGAGCCCACAACCGAAAAAAACGTAAGCCGCGGACCTGAAAAAAGGCTGAAAAATCGGACCCCCAACAATTCTTGATTTTTCTGCTTAAAATGATTGGACAGTACCTGCTGAGAGTGGATACGAAGAAAATAGGAACCAGGGATGAATTAAATGGGACAAAACGCAAGGAATCAGTTGAGCCCACAACCGAAAAAACGTAAGCCATGGACCTGAAAAAGTCTGAAAAATCGGACCCCCAACAATTCTTGTTTTTCTGCTTAAAATGATTGGACAGTACCTGCTGATAGTGGATACGAAGAAATTATAGGAACCAGGAATGGATTAAATGGGAGAAAACGCAAGGAATCAGTTGAGCCCACAACCGAAAAAAAACGTAAGCCGCGGACCTGAAAAATGTATGAAAAATCGGACCCCCAACAATTCTTGATTTTTCTGCTTAAAATGATTGGACAGTACCTGCTGATAGTGGATACGAAGATTATAGGAACCAGGAATGGATTAAATGGGAGAAAACGCAAGGAATCAGTTGAGCCCACAACCGAAAAAAAACGTAAGCCGCGGACCTGAAAAAAGTCTGAAAAATCGGACCCCCAACAATTCTTGATTTTTCTGCTTAAAATGATTGGACAGTACCTGCTGATAGTGGATACGAAGAAAATAGGAACCAGGGATGAATTAAATGGGACAAAACGGAAGGAATATGTTGAGCCCACAACCGAAAAAAAACGTAAGCCGCGAACCTGAAAAAAGGCTGAAAAATCGGACCCCTAACAGTTCTTGGTTTTTCTGCTTAAAATGATTGGACAGTACCTGCTGATAGTGGATACGAACAAAATAGGAACCAGGAATGGATTAAATGGGAGAAAACGCAAGGAATAAGTTGAGCCCACAACTGAAAAAACGTAAGCCGCGGACCTGAAAAAAGTCTGAAAAATCGGACCCCCAACAATTCTTGATTTTTCTGCTGAAAATGATTGGACAGTACCTGCTGATAGTGGATACGAAGATTATAAGAACCAGGAATGGATTAAATGGGAGAAAACGCAAGGAATCAGTTGAGCCCACAACCGAAAAAACGTAAGCCGCGGACCTGAAAAAAGTCTGAAAAATCGGACCCCCAACAATTCTTGATTTTTCTGCTTAAAATGATTGGACAGTACCTGCTGATAGTGGATACAAACAAAATAGGAACCAGGAATGGATTAAATGGGAGACAACGCAAGGAATAAGTTGAGCCCACAACCGAAAAAAAAAAACGTAAGCCGCGGACCTGAAAAAAGTCTGAAAAATCGGACCCCAACAATTCTTGATTTTTCTGCTTAAAATGATTGGACAGTACCTTCTGATAGTGGATACGAAGAAAATAGGAACCAGGAATGGATTAAATGGGAGAAAACGCAAGGAATCAGTTGAGCCCACAACCGAAAAAAAAAACGTAAGTCGCGGACCTGAAAAAAGTCTGAAAAATCGGACCCCAACAATTCTTGATTTTTCTGCTTAAAATGATTGGACAGTACCTGCTGATAGTGGATTCGAAGAAATTAGGAACCAGGAATGGATTAAATGGGAGAAAACGCAAGGAATCAGTTGAGCCCACAACCAAAAAAACGTAAGCCGCGGACCTGAAAAAAGTCTGAAAAATCGGACCCCCAACAATTCTTGATTTTTCTGCTTAAAATGATTGGACAGTACCTGCTGATAGTGGATACGAAGAAAATAAGAACCAGGAATGGATTAAATGGGAGAAAACGCAAGGAATCAGTTGAGCCCACAACGAAAAAAACGTAAGCCGCGGACCTGAAAAATGTATGAAAAATCGGACCCCCAACAATTCTTGATTTTTCTGCTTAAAATGATTGGACAGTACCTGCTGATAGTGGATACGAAGAAAATAGGAACCAGGAATGGATTAAATGGGAGAAAACGCAAGGAATCAGTTGAGCCCACAACCGAAAAAAAACGTAAGCCACGGACCTGAAAAAAGTCTGAAAAATCGGACCTCCAACAATTCTTGATTTTTCTGCTTAAAATGATTGGACAGTACCTGCTGATAGTGGATACGAACAAAATAGGAACCAGGAATGGATTAAATGGGAGAAAACGCAAAGGAATAAGTTGAGCCCACAACCAAAAAAAACGTAAGCCGCGGACCTGAAAAAAGTCTGAAAAATCGGACCCCCAACAATTCTTGATTTTTCTGCTTAAAATGATTGGACAGTATCTGCTGATAGTGGATATGAAAAAAGGAACCAGGAATGGATTAAATGGGAGAAAACACAAGAAATCAGTTGAGCCCACAATAAAAAAAAACGTAAACCGCGGACCTGAAAAAAGTCTGAAAAATCGGACCCCCAACAATTCTTGATTTTTCTGCTAAAATGATTGGACAGTACCTGCTGATAGTGGATACGAAGAAAATAGGAACCAGGAATGGATTAAATGGGAGAAAACGCAAGGAATCAGTTGAGCCCACAACCGAAAAAAACGTAAGCTGCGGACCTGAAAAAGTCTGAAAAATCGGACCCCCAACAATTCTTGATTTTTCTGCTTAAAATGATTGGACAGTACCTGCTGATAGTGGATACGAAGAAATTAGGAACCAGGAATGGATAAAATGGGAGAAAACGCAAGGAATCAGTTGAGCCCACAACCGAAAAAACGTAAGTCGCGGACCTGAAAAAAGTCTGAAAAATCGGACCCCAACAATTCTTAATTTTTCTGCTTAAAATGATTGGACAGTACCTGCTGATAGTGGATACGAAGAAAATAGGAACCAGGAATGGATTAAATGGGAGAAAACGCAAGGAATCAGTTGAGCCCACAACCAAAAAAAAACGTAAGCCGCGGACCTGAAAAAAGTCTGAAAAATCGGACCCCAACAATTCTTGATTTTTCTGCTTAAAATGATTGGACAGTATCTGCTGATAGTGGATATGAAGAAAATAGGAACCAGGAATGGATTAAATGGGAGAAAACACAAGAAATCAGTTGAGCCCACAACCGAAAAAACGTAAGTCGCGGACCTGAAAAAGTCTGAAAAATCGGACCCCCAACAATTCTTGATTTTTCTGCTTAAAATGTTTTGACAGTACCTGCTGATAGTGGATACGAAGAAAATAGCAACCAGGAATGGATTAA
Organism: Albula goreensis; assembly: GCA_022829145.1. NCBI lineage: Eukaryota > Metazoa > Chordata > Actinopteri > Albuliformes > Albulidae > Albula > Albula goreensis. Next base: position 34,082,276 of record CM040749.1, read on the forward strand.
ATGGGAGAAAACGCAAGGAATCAGTTGAGCCCACAACCGAAAAAACGTAAGCTGCGGACCTGAAAAAGTCTGAAAAATCGGACCCCCAACAATTCTTGATTTTTCTGCTTAAAATGATTGGACAGTACCTGCTGATAGTGGATACGAAGAAATTAGGAACCAGGAATGGATTAAATGGGAGAAAATGCAAGGAACCAGTTGAGCCCACAACCAAAAAAAACGTAAGTCGCGGACCTGAAAAAAGTCTGAAAAATCGGACCCCAACAATTCTTGATTTTTCTGCTTAAAATGATTGGACAGTACCTGCTGATAGTGGATATGAAAAAAAGGAACCAGGAATGGATTAAATGGGAGAAAACGCAAGAAATCAGTTGAGCCCACAATCAAAAAAAACGTAAGTCGCGGACCTGAAAAAAGTCTGAAAAATCGGACCCCAACAATTCTCGATTTTTCTGCTTAAAATGATTGGACAGTACCTGCTGATAGTGGATACGAAGAAAATAGGAACCAGGAATGTATTAAATGGGAGAAAACGCAAGGAATCAGTTGAGCCCACAACTACGAGAAAAAAAAAAACGTAAGCCGCGGACCTGAAAAAAAGTCTGAAAAATCGGACCCCAACAATTCTTGATTTTTCTGCTTAAAATGATTGGACAGTACCTGCTGATAGTGGATTCGAAGAAAATAGGAACCAGGAATGGATTAAATGGGAGAAAACGCAAGGAATCAGTTGAGCCCACAACCGAAAAAAACGTAAGTCGCGGACCTGAAAACGTCTGAAAAATCGGACCCCCAACAATTCTTGATTTTTCTGCTTAAAATGATTGGACAGTACCTCCTGATAGTGGATACGAAGATTATAGGAACCAGGAATGGATTAAATGGGAGAAAACGCAAGGAATCAGTTGAGCCCACAACCGAAAAAAAAACGTAAGCCGCGGACCTGAAAAAGTCTGAAAAATCGGACCCCCAACAATTCTTGATTTTTCTGCTTAAAATGATTGGACAGTACCTCCTGATAGTGGATACGAAGATTATAGGAACCAGGAATGGATTAAATGGGAGAAAACGCAAGGAATCAGTTTAGCCCACAACCGAAAAAAACGTAAGCCGCGGACCTGAAAAAAGTCAGAAAAATCGGACCCCCAACAATTCTTGATTTTTCTGCTTAAAATGATTGGACAGTACCTGCTGAGAGTGGATACGAAGATTATAGGAACCAGGAATGGATTAAATGGGAGAAAACGCAAGGAATCAGTTGAGCCCACAACAAAAAAAAACGTAAGCCGCGGACCTGAAAAAATCTGAAAAATCGGACCCCAACAATTCTTGATTTTTCTGCTTAAAATGATTGGACAGTACCTGCTGATAGTGGATATGAAGAAAATAGGAACCAGGAATGGATTAAATGGGAGAAAACGCAAGGAATCAGTTGAGCCCACAACCGAAAAACGTAAGTCGCGGACTTGAAAAAATGTGAAAAACGGACCCCAACAATTCTTGATTTTTCTGCTTAAAATGATTGGACAGTACCTGCTGATAGTGGATACAAAGAAATTAGGAACCAGGAATGGATTAAATGGGAGAAAACGCAAGGAATCAGTTGAGTCCACAACCGAAAAAAACGTAAGCCGCGGACCTGAAAAAAGTCTGAAAAATCGGACCCCCAACAATTCTTGATTTTTCTGCTTAAAATGATTGGACAGTACCTGCTGATAGTGGATACGAAGAAATTAGGAACCAGGAATGGATTAAATGGGAGAAAACGCAAGGAATCAGTTGAGTCCACAACCGAAAAAACGTAAGTCGCGGACCTGAAAAAAAGTCTGAAAAATCGGACCTCCAACAATTCTTGATTTTTCTGCTTAAAATGATTGGACAGTACCTGCTGATAGTGGATACGAAGAAAATAGGAACCAGGAATGGATTAAATGGGAGAAAACGGAAGGAATAAGTTGAGCCCACAACCGAAAAAAAACGTAAGCCGCGGACCTGAAAAAGTCTGAAAAATCGGACCCCCAACAATTCTTGGTTTTTCTGCTTAAAATGATTGGACAGTACCTGCTGATAGTGGATACGAACAAAATAGGAACCAGGAATGGATTAAATGGGAGAAAACGCAAAGAATAAGTTGAGCCCACAACCGAAAAAAACATAAGCCGCGGACCTGAAAAAAGTCTGAAAAATCGGACCCCCAACAATTCTTGATTTTTCTGCTTAAAATGATTGGACAGTACCTGCTGATAGTGGATACGAAGAAAATAGGAACCAGGAATGGATTAAATGGGAGAAAACGCAAGAAATCAGTTGAGCCCACAACCGAAAAAAACGTAAGCCGCGGACCTGAAAAATGAATGAAAAATCGGACCCCCAACAATTCTTGATTTTTCTGCTTAAAATGATTGGACAGTACCTGCTGATAGTGGATACGAATAAAATAGGAACCAGGAATGCATTAAATGGGAGAAAACGCAAGGAATCAGTTGAACCCACAACCGAAAAAAACGTAAGCCGCGGACTTGAAAAATGTATAAAAAAACGGACCCCCAACAATTCTTGATTTTTCTGCTTAAAATGATTGGACAGTATCTGCTGATAGTGGATTCGAAGAAATTAGGAACCAGGAATGGATTAAAGGGAGAAAACGCAAGGAATAAGTTGAGCCCACAACCGAAAAAAACGTAAGCCGCGGACCTGAAAAAAGTCTGAAAAATCGGACCTCCAACAATTCTTGATTTTTCTATTTAAAATGATTGGACAGTACCTGCTGATAGTGGATACGAAGATTATAGGAACCAGGAATGGATTAAATGTTAGAAAACGCAAGGAATCAGTTGAGCCCACAACCGAAAAAAACGTAAGCCGCGGACTTGAAAAAAGCTGAAAAATCGGACCCCCAACAATTCTTGATTTTTCTGCTTAAAATGATTGGACAGTACCTGCTGAGAGTGGATACGAAGAAAATAGGAACCAGGAATGGATTAAATGGGAGAAAACGGAAGGAATAAGTTGAGCCCACAACCGAAAAAAACGTAAGCCGCAGACCTGAAAAAAGTCTGAAAAATCGGACCCCAACAATTCTTGATTTTTCTGCTTAAAATGATTGGACAGTACCTGCTGATAGTGGATACGAAGAAATTAGGAACCAGGAATGGATTAAATGGGAGAAAACGCAAGGAATCAGTTGAGTCCACAACCGAAAAAACGTAAGTCGCGGACCTGAAAAAGTCTGAAAAATCGGACCCCCAACAATTCTTGATTTTTCTGCTTAAAATGATTGGACAGTACCTGCTGATAGTGGATACAAAGAAATTGGGAACCAGGAATGGATTAAATGGGAGAAAACGCAAGGAATCAGTTGAGTCCACAACCGAAAAAACGTAAGCCGCGGACCTGAAAAAGTCTGAAAAATCGGACCCCCAACAATTCTTGATTTTTCTGCTTAAAATGATTGGACAGTACCTGCTGATAGTGGATATGAAGAAAATAGGAACCAGGAATGGATTAAATGAGAAAACGCAAGGAATCAGTTGAACCCACAACCGAAAAAACGTAAGTCGCGGACCTGAAAAAAGTCTGAAAAATCGGACCCCCAACAATTCTTGATTTTTCTGCTTAAAATGATTGGACAGTACCTGCTGATAGTGGATACGAAGAAATTGGGAACCAGGAATGGATTAAATGGGAGAAAACGCAAGGAATCAGTTGAGTCCACAACCGAAAAAAACGTAAGCCGCGGACCTGAAAAAAGTCTGAAAAATCGGACCCCCAACAATTCTTGATTTTTCTGCTTAAAATGATTGGACAGTACCTGCTGATAGTGGATATGAAGAAAATAGGAACCAGGAATGGATTAAATGGAGAAAACGCAAGGAATCAGTTGAGCCCACAACCGAAAAAAAAAACGTAAGCCGCGGACTTGAAAAATGTATAAAAAAACGGACCCCCAACAATTCTTGATTTTTCTGCTTAAAATGATTGGACAGTACCTGCTGATAGTGGATACAAAGAAATTGGGAACCAGGAATGGATTAAATGGGAGAAAACGCAAGGAATCAGTTGAGTCCACAACCGAAAAAAACGTAAGCCGCGGACCTGAAAAAAGTCTGAAAAATCGGACCTCCAACAATTCTTGATTTTTCTGCTTAAAATGATTGGACAGTACCTGCTGATAGTGGATACGAAGAAAATAGGAACCAGGAATGGATTAAATGGGAGAAAACGGAAGGAATAAGTTGAGCCCACAACCGAAAAAAACGTAAGCCGCGGACCTGAAAAAAGTCTGAAAAATCGGACCCCCAACAATTCTTGGTTTTTCTGCTTAAAATGATTGGACAGTACCTGCTGATAGTGGATACGAACAAAATAGGAACCAGGAATGGATTAAATGGGAGAAAACGCAAAGAATAAGTTGAGCCCACAACTAAAAAAAAAAAAAACATAAGCCGCGGACCTGAAAAAAGTCTGAAAAATCGGACCCCAACAATTCTTGATTTTTCTGCTTAAAATGATTGGACAGTACCTGCTGATAGTGGATACAAAGAAAATAGGAACCAGGAATGGATTAAATGGGAGAAAACGCAAGAAATCAGTTGAGCCCACAACCGAAAAAACGTAAGCCGCGGACCTGAAAAATGAATGAAAAATCGGACCCCAACAATTCTTGATTTTTCTGCTTAAAATGATTGGACAGTACCTGCTGATAGTGGATACGAAGAAAATAGGAACCAGGAATGGATTAAATGGGAGAAAACGCAAGGAATCAGTTGAACCCACAACCGAAAAAACGTAAGCCGCGGACCTTAAAAAAGTCTGAAAAATCGGACCCCAAACAATTCTTGGTTTTTCTGCTTAAAATGATTGGACAGTACCTGCTGATAGTGGATACGAAGAAAATAGGAACCAGGGATGAATTAAATGGGAGAAAACGGAAGGAATAAGTTGAGCCCACAACCGAAAAAAACGTAAGCCGCGGACCTGAAAAAGTCTGAAAAATCGGACCCCCAACAATTCTTGATTTTTCTGCTTAAAATGATTGGACAGTACCTGCTGATAGTGGATATGAAGAAAATAGGAACCAGGAATGGATTAAATGGGAGAAAACGCAAGGAATCAGTTGAGCCCACAACCGAAAAAAACGTAAGCCGCGGACCTGAAAAATGTATGAAAAATCGGACCCCCAACAATTCTTGATTTTTCTGCTTAAAATGATTGGACAGTACCTGCTGATAGTGGATACGAAGATTATAGGAACCAGGAATGGATTAAATGGGAGAAAACGCAAGGAATCAGTTGAGCCCACAACCGAAAAAAACGTAAGCCGCGGACCAGAAAAAATGTATGAAAAATCGGACCCCCAACAATTCTTGATTTTTCTGCTTAAAATGATTGGACAGTACCTGCTGATAGTGGATTCGAAGAAATTAGGAACCAGGAATGGATTAAATGGGAGAAAACGCAAGGAATAAGTTGAGCTCACAACCGAAAAAAACGTAAGCCGCGGACCTGAAAAATGTATGAAAAATCGGACCCCTACAATTCTTGATTTTTCTGCTTAATATGATTGGACAGTACCTGCTGATAGTGGATACGAAGATTATAGGAACCAGGAATGGATTAAATGTTAGAAAACGCAAGGAATCAGTTGAGCCCACAACCGAAAAAAACGTAAGCCGCGGACTTGAAAAAAGCTGAAAAATCGGACCCCCAACAATTCTTGATTTTTCTGCTTAAAATGATTGGACAGTACCTGCTGAGAGTGGATACGAAGAAAATAGGAACCAGGGATGAATTAAATGGGAGAAAACGGAAGGAATAAGTTGAGCCCACAACCGAAAAAAACGTAAGCCGCGGACCTTAAAAAAGTCTGAAAAATCGGACCCCCAACAATTCTTGGTTTTTCTGCTTAAAATGATTGGACAGTACCTGCTGATAGTGGATACGAAGATTATAGGAACCAGGAATGGATTAAATGGGAGAAAACGCAAGGAATCAGTTGAGCCCACAACCGAAAAAAACGTAAGCCGCGGACCTGAAAAATGTATAAAAAAACGGACCCCCAACAATTCTTGATTTTTCTGCTTAAAATGATTGGACAGTACCTGCTGATAGTGGATACAAAGAAATTGGGAACCAGGAATGGATTAAATGGGAGAAAACGCAAGGAATCAGTTGAGTCCACAACCGAAAAAAAACGTAAAGCGGACCTGAAAAAGTCTGAAAAATCGGACCCCCAACAATTCTTGATTTTTCTGCTTAAAATGATTGGACAGTACCTGCTGATAGTGGATACAAAGAAATTGGGAACCAGGAATGGATTAAATGGGAGAAAACGCAAGGAATCAGTTGAGTCCACAACCGAAAAAAACGTAAGCCGCGGACCTGAAAAAGTCTGAAAAATCGGACCCCCAACAATTCTTGATTTTTCTGCTTAAAATGATTGGACAGTACCTGCTGATAGTGGATATGAAGAAAATAGGAACCAGGAATGGATTAAATGTGAGAAAACGCAAGGAATCAGTTGAGCCCACAACCTAAAAAAAAAACGTAAGCCGCAGACCTGAAAAAAGTCTGAAAATCGGACCCCCAACAATTCTTGATTTTTCTGCTTAAAATCATTGGACAGTACCTGCTGATAGTGGATACGAAGAAATTAGGAACCAGGAATGGATTAAATGGGAGAAAACGCAAGGAATCAGTTGAGTCCACAACCGAAAAAACGTAAGCCGCGGACCTGAAAAAGTCTGAAAAATCGGACCCCAACAATTCTTGATTTTTCTGCTTAAAATGATTGGACAGTACCTGCTGATAGTGGATACGAAGAAATTGGGAACCAGGAATGGATTAAATGGGAGAAAACGCAAGGAATCAGTTGAGTCCACAACCGAAAAAAAAAAAACGTAAGTCGCGGACCTGAAAAAAGTCTGAAAATCGGACCCCCAACAATTCTTGATTTTTCTGCTTAAAATGATTGGACAGTACCTGCTGATAGTGGATATGAAGAAAATAGGAACCAGGAATGGATTAAATGTGAGAAAACGCAAGGAATCAGTTGAGCCCACAAATCAAAAAAAAAACGTAAGCCGCGGACCTGAAAAAGTCTGAAAAATCGGACCCCCAACAATTCTTGATTTTTCTGCTTAAAATGATTGGACAGTACCTGCTGATAGTGGATACAAAGAAAATAGGAACCAGGAATGGATTAAATGGGAGAAAACGCAAGGAATCAGTTGAGTCCACAACCGAAAAAAACGTAAGCCGCGGACCTGAAAAAAGTCTGAAAAATCGGACCCCCAACAATTCTTGATTTTTCTGCTTAAAATGATTGGACAGTACCTGCTGATAGTGGATATGAAGAAAATAGGAACCAGGAATGGATTAAATGGGAGAAAACGCAAGGAATCAGTTGAGCCCACAACCGAAAAAAACGTAAGCCGCGGACCTGAAAAAAGTCTGAAAAATCGGACCCCCAACAATTCTTGATTTTTCTGCTTAAAATCATTGGACAGTACCTGCTGATAGTGGATACGAAGAAATTAGGAACCAGGAATGGATTAAATGGGAGAAAACGGAAGGAATAAGTTGAGCCCACAACCAAAAAAAACGTAAGCCGCGGACCTGAAAAAGTCTGAAAAATCGGACCCCCAACAATTCTTGATTTTTCTGCTTAAAATGATTGGACAGTACCTGCTGATAGTGGATACGAAGAAAATAGGAACCAGGAATGGATTAAATGGGAGAAAACGCAAGGAATCAGTTGAGCCCACAACCGAAAAAACGTAAGCCGCGGACCTGAAAAAGTCTGAAAAATCGGACCCCCAACAATTCTTGATTTTTCTGCTTAAAATGATTGGACAGTACCTGCTGATAGTGGATACGAAGAAAATAGGAACCAGGAATGGATTAAATGGGAGAAAACGCAAGGAATCAGTTGAGCCCACAACCGAAAAAAACGTAAGCCGCGGACCTGAAAATGTATGAAAAATCGGACCCCCAACAATTCTTGATTTTTCTGCTTAAAATGATTGGACAGTACCTGCTGATAGTGGATACGAAGATTATAGGAACCAGGAATGGATTAAATGGGAGAAAACGCAAGGAATCAGTTGAGCCCACAACCGAAAAAACGTAAGCCGCGGACCTGAAAAAGTCTGAAAAATCGGACCCCCAACAATTCTTGATTTTTCTGCTTAAAATGATTGGACAGTACCTGCTGATAGTGGATACGAAGATCATAGGAACCAGGAATGGATTAAATGTGAGAAAACGCAAGGAATCAGTTGAGCCCACAACCGAAAAAAACGTAAGCCACGGACTTGAAAAAAGCTGAAAAATCGGACCCCCAACAATTCTTGATTTTTCTGCTTAAAATGATTGGACAGTACCTGCTGATAGTGGATACGAAGAAAATAGGAACCAGGGATGAATTAAATGGGAGAAAACGGAAGGAATAAGTTGAGCCCACAACCGAAAAAAACGTAAGCCGCGGACCTGAAAAAAGTCTGAAAAATCGGACCCCCAACAATTCTTGGTTTTTCTGCTTAAAATGATTGGACAGTACCTGCTGATAGTGGATACGAACAAAATAGGAACCAGGAATGGATTAAATGGGAGAAAACGCAAGGAATCAGTTGAGCCCACAACCGAAAAAAACGTAAGCCGCGGACCTGAAAAATGTATAAAAATCGGACCCCCAACAATTCTTGATTTTTCTGCTTAAAATGATTGGACAGTACCTGCTGATAGTGGATACGAAGAAATTAGGAACCAGGAATGGATTAAATGGGAGAAAACGCAAGGAATCAGTTGAGTCCACAACCGAAAAAAACGTAAGCCGCGGACCTGAAAAAAGTCTGAAAAATCGGACCCCCAACAATTCTTGATTTTTCTGCTTAAAATGATTGGACAGTACCTGCTGATAGTGGATCTGAAGAAATTAGGAACCAGGAATGGATTAAATGGGAGAAAACGGAAGGAATAAGTTGAGCCCACAACCGAAAAAACGTAAGCCGCGGACCTGAAAAAAGTCTGAAAAATCGGACCCCAACAATTCTTGATTTTTCTGCTTAAAATGATTGGACAGTACCTGCTGATAGTGGATATGAAGAAAATAGGAACCAGGAATGGATTAAATGGAGAAAACGCAAGGAATCAGTTGAGCCCACAACCGAAAAAAAACGTAAAAGTCTGAAAAATCGGACCTGAAAAAAGTCTGAAAAATCGGACCTCCAACAATTCTTGATTTTTCTGCTTAAAATGATTGGACAGTACCTGCTGATAGTGGATACGAACAAAATAGGAACCAGGAATGGATTAAATGGGAGAAAACGCAAGGAATCAGTTGAGCCCACAACTGAAAAAAAACGTAAGCCGCGGACCTGAAAAATGGCTGAAAAATCGGACCCCCAACAATTCTTGATTTTTCTGCTTAAAATGATTGGACAGTACCTGCTGATAGTGGATATGAAGAAAATAGGAACCAGGAATGGATTAAATGGAGAAAACGCAAGGAATCAGTTGAGCCCACAACCGAAAAAAAAAAACGTAAGCCGCGGACCTGAAAAAAGTCTGAAAAATCGGACCCCCAACAATTCTTGATTTTTCTGCTTAAAATGATTGGACAGTACCTGCTGATAGTGGATACAAAGAAAATAGGAACCAGGAATGGATTAAATGGGAGAAAACGCAAGGAATCAGTTGAGCCCACAACCGAAAAAACGTAAGCCGCGGACCTGAAAAAGTCTGAAAAATCGGACCCCCAACAATTCTTGATTTTTCTGCTTAAAATGATTGGACAGTACCTGCTGATAGTGGATACGAAGAAAATAGGAACCAGGAATGGATTAAATGGGAGAAAAACGCGAAAAAAGGAATAAGTTGAGCCCACAACTGAAAAAAACGTAAGCCGCGGACCTGAAAAAAGTCTGAAAAATGGACCCCCAACAATTCTTGATTTTTCTGCTTAAAATGATTGGACAGTATCAGCTGATAGTGGATACGAAGAAAATAGGAACCAGGAATGGATTAAATGGGAGAAAACACAAGAAATCAGTTGAGCCCACAACCGAAAAAAACGTAAGCCGCGGACCTGAAAAAAGTCTGAAAAATCGGACCCCCAACAATTCTTGATTTTTCTGCTTAAAATGATTGGACAGTACCTGCTGATAGTGGATACGAAGAAAATAGGAACCAGGAATGGATTAAATGGGAGAAAACGCAATGAATAAGTTGAGCCCACAACCGAAAAAACGTAAGCCGCGGACCTGAAAAAGTCTGAAAAATCGGACCCCCAACAATTCTTGATTTTTCTGCTTAAAATGATTGGACAGTACCTGCTGATAGTGGATACGAAGAAAATAGGAACCAGGAATGGATTAAATGGGAGAAAACGCAAGGAATAAGTTGAGCCCACAACCGAAAAAAAAAAAACGTAAGCCGCGGACCTGAAAAAGTCTGAAAAATCGGACCCCAACAATTCTTGATTTTTCTGCTTAAAATGATTGGACAGTACCTGCTGATAGTGGATACGAAGAAAATAGGAACCAGGAATGGATTAAATGGGAGAAAACGCAAGGAATAAGTTGAGCCCACAACCGAAAAAAACGTAAGCCGCGGACCTGAAAAAAGTCTGAAAAATCGGACCCCAACAATTCTTGATTTTTCTGCTTAAAATGATTGGACAGTACCTGCTGATAGTGGATACGAAAGATTATAGGAACCAGGAATGGATTAAATGTGAGAAAACGCAAGGAATCAGTTGAGCCCACAACCGAAAAAACGTAAGCCGCGGACCTGAAAAAATGTGAAAAATCGGACCCCCAACAATTCTTGATTTTTCTGCTTAAAATGATTGGACAGTACCTGCTGATAGTGGATACGAACAAAATAGGAACCAGGAATGGATTAAATGGGAGAAAACGCAAGGAATAAGTTGAGCCCACAACCGAAAAAAACGTAAGCCGCGGACTTGAAAAAGCTGAAAAATCGGACCCCCAACAATTCTTGATTTTTCTGCTTAAAATGATTGGACAGTACCTGCTGAGAGTGGATACGAAGAAAATAGGAACCAGGGATGAATTAAATGGGAGAAAACGGAAGGAATAAGTTGAGCCCACAACCGAAAAAAACGTAAGCCGCGGACCTGAAAAAAGTCTGAAAAATCGGACCCCAACAATTCTTGATTTTTCTGCTTAAAATGATTGGACAGTACCTGCTGATAGTGGATACGAACAAAATAGGAACCAGGAATGGATTAAATGGGAGAAAACACAAGGAATCAGTTGAACCCACAACAGAAAAAAAAAACATAAGCCGCGGACCTGAAAAAGTCTGAAAAATCGGACCCCCAACAATTCTTGATTTTTCTGCTTAAAATGATTGGACAGTACCTGCTGATAGTGGATACGAAGAAAATAGGAACCAGGGATGAATTAAATGGGAGAAAACGCAAGGAATCAGTTGAGCCCACAACCGAAAAAAACGTAAGCCGCGGACCTGAAAAAGTCTGAAAAATCGGACCCACAACAATTCTTGATTTTTCTGCTTAAAATGATTGGACAGTACCTGCTGATAGTGGATACGAAGAAAATAGGAACCAGGGATGAATTAAATGGGAGAAAACGGAAGGAATAAGTTGAGCCCACAACCGAAAAAACGTAAACGCGGACCTGAAAAAGTCTGAAAAATCGGACCCCAACAAATTTTTCTGCTTAAAATGATTGGACAGTACCACGAAGAAAATAGGAACCAGGAATGGATTAAATGGGAGAAAACGAAGGAATCAGTTGAGCCCACAACCGAAAAAACGTAACCGCGGACCTGAAAAAAGTATGAAAAATCGGACCCCCAACAATTCTTGATTTTTCTGCTTAAAATGATTGGACTGTACCTGCTGAGAGTGGATACGAAGATTATAGGAACCAGGAATGGAATAAATGGGAGAAAATGCAAGGAATCAGTTGAGCCCACAACCGAAAAAAACTTAAGCCGCGGACCTGAAAAAGTCTGAAAAATCGGACCCCCAACAATTGTTGATTTTTCTGCTTAAAATGATTGGACAGTACCTGCTGAGAGTGGATACGAAGAAAATAGGAACCAGGGATGAATTAAATGGGACAAAACGGAAGGAATATGTTGAGCCCACAACCGAAAAAAACGTAAGCCGCGGACCTGAAAAAAGGCTGAAAAATCGGACCCCCAACAATTCTTGGTTTTTCTACTTAAAATGATTGGACAGTACCTGCTGATAGTGGATACGAACAAAATAGGAACCAGGAATGGATTAAATGGGAGAAAACGCAAGTAATAAGTTGAGCCCACAACTGAAAAAAACGTAAGCCGCGGACCTGAAAAAATTCTGAAAAATCGGACCCCCAACAATTCTTGATTTTTCTGCTTAAAATGATTGGACAGTACCTGCTGATAGTGGATACGAAGATTATAGGAACCAGGAATGGATTAAATGGGAGAAAACGCAAGGAATCAGTTGAGCCCACAACCGAAAAAAAACGTAAGCCGCGGACCTGAAAAAAGTCTGAAAAATCGGACCCCCAACAATTCTTGGTTTTTCTGCTTAAAATGATTGTACAGTACCTGCTGATAGTGGATACGAAGAAATTAGGAACCAGGAATGGATTAAAGGGGAGAAAACGCAAGGAATCAGTTGAACCCACAACCGAAAAAACGTAAGCCGCGGACCTGAAAAAAGTCTGAAAAATCGGACCCCCAACAATTCTTGGTGTTTCTGCTTAAAATGACTGGACAGTACCTGCTGATAGTGGATACGAAGATTATAGGAACCAGGAATGGATTAAATGTGAGAAAACGCAAGGAATCAGTTGAGCCCACAACCGAAAAAAAAAACGTAAGCCGCGGACCTGAAAAAGGCTGAAAAATCGGACCCCAACAATTCTTGATTTTTCTGCTTAAAATGATTGGACAGTACCTGCTGAGAGTGGATACGAAGAAAATAGGAACCAGGGATGAATTAAATGGGAGAAAACGGAAGGAATCAGTTGAGCCCACAACCGAAAAAAAACGTAAGCCGCGGACCTGAAAAAGTCTGAAAAATCGGACCCCAACAATTCTTGGTTTTTCTGCTTAAAATGATTGGACAGTACCTGCTGATAGTGGATACGAAGAAAATAGGAACCAGGGATGAATTAAATGGGACAAAACGGAAGGAATATGTTGAGCCCACAACCGAAAAAAACGTAAGCCGCGGACCTGAAAAAGGCTGAAAAATCGGACCCCAACAATTCTTGATTTTTCTGCTTAAAATGATTGGACAGTACCTGCTGATAGTGGATACGAACAAAATAGGAACCAGGAATGGATTAAATGGGAGAAAACGCAAGGAATCAGTTGAGCCCACAACTGAAAAAAAAAAACGTAAGCCGCGGACCTGAAAAAAGTCTGAAAAATCGGACCCCAACAATTCTTGGTTTTTCTGCTTAAAATGATTGGACAGTACCTGCTGATAGTGGATACGAAGAAATTAGGAACCAGGAATGGATTAAATGGGAGAAAACGCAAGGAATCAGTTGAACCCACAACCGAAAAAAAAAAAACGTAAGCCGCGGACCTGAAAAAGTCTGAAAAATCGGACCCCAACAATTCTTGGTTTTTCTGCTTAAAATGATTGGACAGTACCTGCTGATAGTGGATACGAAGATTATAGGAACCAGGAATGGATTAAATGGGAGAAAACGCAAGGAATCAGTTGAGCCCACAACCGAAAAAAACGTAAGCCGCGGACCTGAAAAAGTCTGAAAAATCGGACCCCCAACAATTCTTGATTTTTCTGCTTAAAATGATTGGACAGTACCTGCTGATAGTGGATACGAAGAAAATAGGAACCAGGAATGGATTAAATGGGAGAAAACGCAAGAAATCAGTTGAGCCCACAACCGAAAAAACGTAAGCCGCGGACCTGAAAAAGGCTGAAAAATCGGACCCCAACAATTCTTGATTTTTCTGCTTAAAATGATTGGACAGTACCTGCTGATAGTGGATACGAAGAAATAGGAACCAGGAATGGATTAAATGGGAGAAAACGGAAGGAATAAGTTGAGCCCACAACCGAAAATAACGTAAGCCGCGGACCTGAAAAAAGTCTGAAAAATCGGACCCCCAACAATTCTTGATTTTTCTGCTTAAAATGTTTGGACAGTACCTGCTGATAGTGGATACGAAGAAAATAGGAACCAGGAATGGATTAAATGGGAGAAAACGCAAGGAATCAGTTGAGCCCACAACCGAAAAAACGTCAGCCGCGGACCTGAAAAATGTATGAAAAATCGGACCCCCAACAATTCTTGATTTTTCTGCTTAAAATGATTGGACAGTACCTGCTGATAGTGGATACGAAGAAAATAGGAACCAGGAATGGATTAAATGGGAGAAAACGCAAGGAATCAGTTGAGCCCACAACCTGAAAAAAAAAACGTAAGCCGCGGACCTGAAAAAGGCTGAAAAATCGGACCCCAACAATTCTTGGTTTTTCTGCTTAAAATGATTGGACAGTACCTGCTGATAGTGGATACGAACAAAATAGGAACCAGGAATGGATTAAATGGGAGAAAACGCAAGGAATAAGTTGAGCCCACAACTGAAAAAAACGTAAGCCGCGGACCTGAAAAAAGTCTGAAAATCGGACCCCAACAATTCTTGATTTTTCTGCTTAAAATGATTGGACAGTACCTGCTGATAGTGGATACGAAGAAATTAGGAACCAGGAATGGATTAAATGGGAGAAAACGCAAGGAATCAGTTGAACCCACAACCGAAAAAACGTAAGCCGCGGACCTGAAAAAAGTCTGAAAAATCGGACCCCCAACAATTCTTGGTGTTTCTGCTTAAAATGACTGGACAGTACCTGCTGATAGTGGATACGAAGAAATTAGGAACCAGGAATGGATTAAATGGGAGAAAACGCAAGGAATCAGTTGAGCCCACAACCGAAAAAAAAAACGTAAGCCGCGGACCTGAAAAAGTATGAAAAATCGGACCCCCAACAATTCTTGATTTTTCTGCTTAAAATGATTGGACAGTACCTGCTGATAGTGGATACGAACAAAATAGGAACCAGGAATGGATTAAATGGGAGACAACGCAAGAAATCAGTTGAGCCCACAACCGAAAAAAACGTAAGCCGCGGACCTGAAAAAAGGCTGAAAAATCGGACCCCCAACAATTCTTGATTTTTCTGCTTAAAATGATTGGACAGTACCTGCTGATAGTGGATTCGAAGAAATTAGGAACCAGGAATGGATTAAATGGGAGAAAACGGAAGGAATAAGTTGAGCCCACAACCGAAAAAAACGTAAGCCGCGGACCTGAAAAAAGTCTGAAAAATCGGACCCCCAACAATTCTTGATTTTTCTGCTTAAAATGTTTGGACAGTACCTGCTGATAGTGGATACGAAGAAAATAGGAACCAGGAATGGATTAAATGGGAGAAAACGCAAGGAATCAGTTGAGCCCACAACCGAAAAAAAACGTAAGCCGCGGACCTGAAAAAATGTATGAAAAATCGGACCCCAACAATTCTTGATTTTTCTGCTTAAAATGATTGGACAGTACCTGCTGATAGTGGATGCGAAGATTATAGGAACCAGGAATGGATTAAATGGGAGAAAACGCAAGGAATCAGTTGAGCCCACAACCGAAAAAAACGTAAGCCGCGGACCTGAAAAATGTATGAAAAATCGGACCCCCAACAATTCTTGATTTTTCTGCTTAAAATGATTGGACTGTACCTGCTGAGAGTGGATACGAAGAAAATAGGAACCAGGGATGAATTAAATGGGACAAAACGGAAGGAATATGTTGAGCCCACAACCAAAAAAAACGTAAGCCGCGGACCTGAAAAAGTCTGAAAAATCGGACCCCCAACAATTCTTGATTTTTCTGCTTAAAATGATTGGACAGTACCTGCTGATAGTGGATACGAAGATTATAGGAACCAGGAATGGATTAAATGGGAGAAAACGGAAGGAATCAGTTGAGCCCACAACCGAAAAAAACGTAAGCCGCGGACCTGAAAAAAGTCTGAAAAATCGGACCCCCAACAATTCTTGGTTTTTCTGCTTAAAATGATTGGACAGTACCTGCTGATAGTGGATACGAAGAAAAATTGGAACCAGGAATGGATTAAAGGGGAGAAAACGCAAGGAATCAGTTGAGCCCACAACCGATTAAAAAAAACGTAAGCCGCGGACCTGAAAAAAGGCTGAAAAATCAGACCCCCAACAATTCTTGAGTTTTCTGCTTAAAATGATTGGACAGTACCTGCTGATAGTGGATACAAAGAAAATAGGAACCAGGAATGGATTAAAGGGCAGAAAACGCAAGGAATCAGTTGAGCCCATAACTGAAAAAAACGTGAGCCGCGGACCTGAAAAAAGTCTGAAAAATCGGACCCCCAACAATTCTTGATTTTTCTGCTTAAAATGATTGGACAGTACCTGCTGATAGTGGATACGAAGAAAATAGGAACCAGGAATGGATTAAATGGGAGAAAACGCATGGAATCAGTTGAGCCCAAAACTGAAGAAAACACGTAAGCCGTGGATCTGAAAAAAGTGAGAAAAATCAGACCCTCAAAAATTCCAGATATTTCTCCTTAAAATGATTCTTTATCACCTGCTGTTTGTAGATGCACAAGAAAAAGTCAACATATTCCAATTCTGGTTTCATCTCCTCGTTTCCTCTTCTCCACCACTCATTTCCTCCTGTCCTCCATCCATTTCCCACCCTCCTTTCTTCTTCATACTTCCATACTTGTCTTTACTGGAAATTTTTTACTTGTTTAAGTACATTAAAATTATTGATAATTCTAAAAACTTTGGAAAAAAAAATAGGGTGTTTCTGAACTTTTGCACAGTCGTGTACTTCACTTGTTTTTGGGACTCTCACCTGTGGGATGCACTATGAAGCAGGTTCTTAAACTCTTCTGTTCATGAAAGTATCTCTAAATCATTTTTATATGCAATAACAGTTCACGGGTATCTGTCCATGAACAGAAATCACCACTGAAATGATTTCACTTTTATATGTTTTCCAAAGTTTGCTACCCAATATGCTAAGCCAGCTTTACAGTAGCCTATGCCCCTGGTTGTGAAATTTCAGGTGATATTACAAAACAGCACACACCGAGGACTTCCACAAGACCAAGACTGGAAGCCTTTTTGACTTTTTGCAGATTAAATGCAAAAATTTTTGCAGGTGAAAATGAGCAGTCAAAGTTGCTTACGTGCACTCAGTGGTGCCCTCAGAAATTTTCATAGAGGTGGCCAGATGGACTAGCCCAAGGGTCTGCAACCCGTGGTTTGCGAGCCGCATGCGGCTGTTTGCCCCCCCTGCTGTGACTCCCACCAGCTTGGGAAAAAAAAGAAGCAACAAAGAATTTTTCAAAATTAAATCAGCTATTTTTATATGTATTTATTCTATGCTGTAAATGATTAAATTGAGTATTCATAAAACTAAATTTTATTTAGCAAATATTTATACTTTGTCCATTGAAATATGCGTCACCCCCTGCGTCCACCACCAAAACCTCTCATTCTCCGCATGCTCTTCCTGCAGGCGGCTTATCAACAAAAGCTCACAAAACCATAAATTATGAATATTTGCAGCAAACAATCACAGCAATGCAAACCGCATTTGGGGAAAGATTCAGTGAATTCAGAGAGGAAAAAAAAAGACACACTTACCTTCCCCGTGATGCCGCTGGACATCGACCCATCTCAGCTGAACATGTCATCATTCACAGAAGTAAATCATGCCGATCTTGAAAATGAACTCATGATAAAGACTTATGGATGGCCAAATTCAAAAGAATGACCACTGATCTGGAGGATGTAGCCCGACAGCGGGCTATTCTCACTCAGGGGCACAAATGGAGTGAGACTGAGAGCCTCCCCAAAGCCAACAAACTTTTATTTGACACGTGGAATGCCATTCCTGACATGTATGTGAACATGAAAAAGTATTCTTTTGGAGCCCTGTCCATCTTTGGATCCACATACTTATGTGAGCAGGTTTTCTCTAACATGAACTACATAAAGTCCAAACACCTCTCTCACCTCACTGATGACAGTCCTGCATGAAGATCAAATTCACTTCTTACAGCCCCGATAAGGAGAAGCTCTGTCGTAACGTTCAGAAACAGAAATCACACTAAAAGGCGAGAACAGTGTCATTTTATATGTTATCATTTTTCTACATATTTTGTCTATTTTCAACACTGAGCTAATTTTACTTTATGCCCATGCAGGCTGAAAGGTTGGTCGCTGCCCGCAGCGTGAAGAAAAACAGAAGGGGAAGACGGTGTACCTACAACAGCACACTGAAATGGACTTAAGTCATAATTATGTACAAGCTGTTTTCAGGTTTATTCTTTTTATTTTAAAATTATCTGGCCACTGCTGTATGTTTTATTTATTTCAAAGTGGGCTATTTTTATTTGATTAATTTTCCACAAGGAGAGGACTCAAGTAGCCCTGCAAAATTGTGTTTTATTTTAACGTAGGCCTGCACATACCAGTGTTTTTTTCTTCTTTTCAAAGCGTCCATAAACAAAGTTCTTCTATATAGCCTTCTTCTGTAACCATCTGATTTTGCCAAAATCTTTGTAGTAAAACTATATAAAACTCCATATGCTGCTCTATCTTTATTTTAAGAGCCAGGCTCTGCTGATTCTTTATGAGCTCTCATTTACTTTACTTAAGCCGTTGAAGGTTGCCAACCCCTGGGCTAGCCAGTTAACTAATAACAAAAACACTCCGTCACAAAATAAACAAAGACCTAAATAACTACACTCGACTGACCTACCCAAATCGAATAAAGCGGGCAGCACTCGCCCCTTACCGAACGTATTGAACAGGGAATATCCTAGGTGAAAGCGGATGGTATGGAGTGTAATGATATTTACAGTTTATCTTACCTGTCCTTCTTCCCAAACACGCACAGGGTAATGAACAGATTTTACAGCGAACTCAAAACAAGGGTTTAAACGAAACAACAACACGGGTTTATATTTATAAAATAACGACGAACAAACAGCAAGAGCGAAAATGGTGAACAGACGAAACTCCCGAGACACGGAGCAGAGGGTTTAAAAACTGTAGCGGGGGATATGGATTGGTGGGAACGGGTAGCGGACGGAGAGTGGATAGGTTGATGAGGACGCACAGTAACCAGGGGTGGACCAATGGAAGACGAATACCTGGTATGAAATGGAAAGCGAGAGAAAAGACGAAACAACAAACAGAAAGACGGGAAAGATGTACAAACAATACACACACGACTATGTTGTCATACGATGATTATATCAGGGTAGCCATAGCCCCCCGGATTACTCTATGAATAAATTAAATTATTGTTACTCAAGGGGTCTAAGTGGGATCAGGTTTAAAGGTAAAGTTTGTTCCTCCCCTGTTTTGAGCTCACCAGCCGCCACTGCAGTTTGGGTACATCCCAATACTGTACTTGAAAACGTATCCTGCTTACATCCACTACTACCTTGTTGGAGGGAGGGTAGAGATGAGGTGGTAATGGAGGAATGGGATTATTTTTTGAGTATTGGGATGCACACTGACTCAATGATTTCTTGTCACAGCCAATAAGGCCTGTGGAGAGAAATATATTTTTGATTGGTTAAAATAGGGCAAGGATTGACAGGTAAGTGAAGTACCATTCTTATGGAGTTGATAAAAACACATTTGAACGATCACGAGAATTTTCACCTTCTGGTGCAGTACTCCTTTCTCCTACAGATGGCATCCTTTTGCAGAAGCACGGAGACCTGTTCGAACTTGGTCCTAAGTTTGATTACATGGCAACTTTTTTAATACTAATGATAAAAAACTGTAACATTGTATGTTTATGGTTAAGAATGGAGGGAGAGGCGTCTGTTTTCCAGAAATATTCCTAAATGGTTGGGTTAAGAGAACCAGTTTTTTTTTTTTTTTTTCTGAAAGCCCAGGCGAACCTACAACTTCTTTGTTTAGCATCTCATACAAACAATAGATGATATGTCCACAACCTTTGGTGGTTTGTATTATATACGATAGACTGGGGCATGTAACTGAAGCCCACATTTTGGGTTATATAACCTTAAACAACAGCAACGTGTTCTTTGCAATTGTTTCCCGGTCAGCTTTCCAGTTACATCCAAATGAAGCGCAACATTTAGGGATCTT
Organism: Albula goreensis; assembly: GCA_022829145.1. NCBI lineage: Eukaryota > Metazoa > Chordata > Actinopteri > Albuliformes > Albulidae > Albula > Albula goreensis. The sequence continues at coordinate 34,102,480 of CM040749.1, forward strand.
TGTAGCGCAGTTGGGTAAACCTCTTGGAAAAGTTATGTCCGATACAAACAGAAGGCCAGCGGTAGAATTTCCGTGCTTGGCTGATAAGCAGCATTATGTAATATAAAATACAACATAAAACAATGAAAATGTATTCTTTCAACGCCCCGCACTCCTGTTCTGTCTTTTTCAATGCAGATGGTAAAGAGGTTGAACATCCTCTTTTTCAACAGGTAACAAATGTTAAATTTAAAGGAAAACAACGCACAATTTAATTCGCATGTTTTTAATGAAAAAAAAACTTGCAGAGAGACTTGCGCGTTGGTTAAGTTTGCTCCTCCCTCTATGTGGTTGACGGTTGACTGAAAGAAAGTGCAACCTGATCCTACGGGAGAAATTCCCTCCCAACTCCTGCAGCTTTGCTGCCCACAGTCATGCACGTTGTTAGTCGTCTGGTGTGTGTCGAAGAGGGAGCATGGAATGATCTGTTCGTGTTTAAAAAGGCTTTCAAGTTGTGCGTGGCTATGGGAGTATTCTCAACACTTGGAAAGTGACAGTCATACCATTGAGTCCAACTAACGGAGACCGAGGTATTGTTCTTAGTATTCAGTACGTGATCTGTCTCTGGAAATGCAAGCCATGGAGCCTATAACAAAGTGGTCGCCAAAACAAGTTGTCGATTGGATGAAAGGTATGTTTTGTAAAGTTTTTCTTCAACTGTACTTTGTTTGTCAACTTGGTATGTTTTAAAACAAATTGCACTGTCAAAGTCAAACGTCACGTTTAAGCAAACCATTCCCTTTCCGAGATGGGTTTGTTTACTTTTTAAGAGTTTCGTTGATACTGATGTATGTGGTGATTATCTTCATCATCGATAAACTATTGTTTGCATTTATCTTTTACAGTAATTTTTCCTTCTATGTATCAAAAGTGTTTGGTTTACAAACAGGTTCTTCTTTTATCACTATAAACACGACAGAAATTAAGTTGACAGCTTATTGTCAACAGGTCTTAGTGCTACGAATAGCCTATTCTCGATCACGTAAACTTGTGAGTTATTGATTTATGAACTCCTTCAATGTATCTGTGTGTATTACAACTTTATTTACACTTTCTTATATACAAGTGAACCCACAGTTTAATGACAATTTGTTGTAGACCGAGACAGCAGCGAGGTAGTTTGGGATAATTTAATACATTCTTTGTGCGTAAATATAGACGTCCTAAAACACATGTGGCTGAAGCTATCAGCTAGTGTTATGAGTGTACTGATTGTGCTACTTATATGTTAGGCAGTAGTTTTATGCCACGTTCTTTCACTGTGCAGGACTTTTCGTATTTGACATGAAACATACACCTCACTGACAATAAATGCAGCTATTCACATCCCGGCAATAACAAGTATTTCCTACATCATGGAACAGCAATGACAGCAAGTTTTTAAAGCAACAAAACGTGAGGAATCAAAAAATAGAGTTACCTAATGGGGAAAAAATGAACGGAATGGCAACAATAAAACAGTTGGATATCTAGAGGATAAAGGCTTTAGACATTTAAGTACATGGCCAAATCCGCTCTAATTTGACAATTCACTGACTTATTGAAAGCTATTAAGATTTATTTTTTTTTGGTTCAGTCAAGGGTAAGAAGGTGCAGGTGCAGTCTAGCAGTCCATTTAGAGTCAGAGTGGGGGTTGGTGGGGGGTTTTGGCTATGAACAGAGCCTACTGAACACCATGTGTGTAAGAGGCTAATTCTCTTTTCCCCTCTGAAGTGAAAGGTCTTACAGAGTTTCCTGCAGGAAACAGGAGAGGAAGATCCAATGAAGCCAGAGAGCTATACAGCTCCCAAAATTCACTACCCCAGAAAGTCCTCTTGTGGTTTGTTATTAATGGAGTCACCCTTTACGTAAATGAAGGAGTCGCCTTTATTTTTATTTATTCACTTTTTATATAACTGAGACAAATCTCCGTAGTGACATTTACTGTAGCTCTGAAACAGCTCAGCCAATAAAAGTGGGCCATGTTAGCTGCATGGATTCCTATGGTACTCCACCCGTTCACTTCCTGCAGTATGGGTCGCAGCGGAAAGCACGCTGGACTGCGGATGCGGCATGCTCCCAAGGTTCTGTGCATCTCAGTCTATGGTGGTGGGTGGGGGGCGTTTTTATTTTTAGTGATAGGAGGGTGCTCCAGCTTTCAAGCCATAGAAATTCAACAATGGCTTTAGAATGACATTTTTTCCTGTTGGATTCTTTTGTATAATCAAAATTGTTGGCCTTGAGTTCTGCAGCAGTGATCTGTTTCAGGTGCAACTATGCCACTATTTTAGAAGCACCTACAAAGCCCCTGAAAAAAAGGGAGGTCTAATTGCATTAGACCCATTGAATCTGATCCCAGATCAGTTTGTAGCTTATTCCTCCAACTGTTGTAGGTCAGGAATTGGATTTGGGTAGCTGGTCCTGAATCAGTTACAGGGGAGGGCCTAACCATCATTCAGTGCTTTGTTAAATACCAGTCATCAAAGGAAATTTGCCTTAGGCAGATGTTTTTGCAACAGAGCTTTGTTTATCATGCATACTGTAATTTCCCAGTATACCTTTGGTCATTAATGGGTGGTGCATTGCCATTCTTTCCATAACATTAGGTACAGATTTCATCCTAGACCTGCAGATGATAAGCAATATCATGATCTGCAAAATCCATTCCTGAGGCATTGTTGTGGAAATGCATGAAAGCTTTTAATTTTTCATTCACTGCTCATAAATATGTGTTGACAAGTGAAAAGTGGTTTCCACTCACCTTTCGGTAGCTGTGGTGTGATCCTTATCCATCCTCGCAAGAGATGGAAAACACCTGGTGCACCATGGAAACCAAATGATCCCATGATGATATACGAAACAAACAATTTCATCATGACCCACCTCCTCTGTGGACTCGGGGACTTTTACTGTCTTATGTGACACTGCAGTGTTAGGCTGAAATGGGAACTTAGTCTCAAGCTTTTTATCTCAGTGTTTTTGTGGAAGCCACCCTGTTTGACTCTTATTTGAAAGTACCCAGAAGTTCCTCTTCAATTTACTCACACACACATGAAATGACATTCATACACTTATTAATATTCACATTCATATACATATGTGTTTTAAAACATCAAATGTATGGACATATTCATATTTTAGTTCTGTCAACATTCAAACTGTAGAACAGTGCTGGATGACTTTTTTAAAAGAATTTAGATAGGTTTTGATTGTTGCACCCCCTAAAAGAGGGCATTGTGGGGAATCTGTGGTCCTCCACTTTGCTTGTTGTGATTGCAAAGACCAGGGCTCATTCATCAAAGCCCTCTCTGTTTACACTCCCCTCTCAGCAAACCGCTGTATCTGGATCAAAGGGCTGAACATAGCGGCTCCCTTTTATTTCAATAGAGCTGAGCATAAAGGTAATCTCTTGAGTTGTGCTCAAGGCAGTTTTCAGGTCTACAGTAGTCACCTGACGCGCTGTAGTGAGCGCACACACACACAGAGCCACAGACAGAGTTCTGTTTGTTTGCTTGTGAGAGAAACCCTGGCTTGCTGTCCTACGCAGGTGGCCGATCTGACCATGCAGGTGTCACTTGCCCCCCCATTCTGTGACAGTGCCACGGGTGGGTGTTGCCGAAGGGCCGTCACTAACAAGCTGTCAAACGTGACTCACATCACACAAGCCCGCAAGCTTCGTTGTTGTCGCCCATGTTTTTCTGACACAGTTTCTGTGGGAGGAAAGAAAAACAACAGGAAGAACGAGTATTTCCCTCTGTCTTTCTTTCAAATAGCTTTCTCTTAGTCATGTGAGATTTAATCAAACTTCTGCATAGCCTGCATCAAAAACAAACACATTCTGAAATATTCACAGCATAACAGTTGCATGTTCTATAGGTAAGTCATCATGTTTTTCATGTGTTTTTGCTGGAAATATTACCTTTTTTGCCCCATGGCAAATTTTAATTCCATAACTGACATTTAATTACTGGACAACTGAATGCTGTGCTTATTTTTGTGTAAGAATCACAAAAAGTTTGTCTGTTGCATTTTGTTGGACAGGCCTTGACCAAGAATTTAAAATGTAGGTCTCATCACTGATGGGAAGGATACTGGACATAAATCTGTCTATGGAGGCCAAGCTTTCGGTGCTGTTCCCCACCCCATCCCCATCCCCATCCCACCCCACCCCACCCCAACAACCCCTCTCTGGGCCCCCTTTCAATCAGCCATGTGGCCATGGCAACGGGGGGAATGCTGTGTGTTTACCCTCTGCCTGTCCCATCTGAAAGCCGCGGTCTTAGCGGCAGTGGCGGCCATTGTGATTGCTCAGCTACAGCACAAAAGAGGGAAGGGTTACAGTTAATGCTGGATTTAGCACAGAAAATACATGGCGGGGCACAGAAGTGGTTGCGTGAGGGGCACGTTGGCGGCTGGGGGCAGGGGGTGTGGGGCAGACCCAGCGGTCAGCGGTTTGGGCCCTCTGGAATGTTTGTTGATGGACCTGAATGAGGGAATCATTCCGTTATATTTGACTGGTCAGATTTCTGACTGGCTTTACCCTCCCATCCAAATCAGATGTTTATGTGCCAAATTAAGGCAAGTTCTAAAGTCTTCAGTTATTCTCTTTTCATCCCTGCACTAATTTTGGGTGTGAGCTGAGGGGAGCACTCCTTTGACTCCAATTCAAATACCTAAATTCAAATCAAACTCCAATCAGCAGGCTTACCCAGTCTGATGCTGGACTTATTTTGTATGGATGAGTCCGCTGATGGGATTGTTGCTGACTGTGATTGGCAGTCTTGCCCACTGGCACATGAATAGTCGCAGTACGCTATCGCTTGAAGGATGGGAAAGGTTTTCAGTCAGAAGGTGTATCTGTATTTCCTGCTGCACTAGAAACATAATTTGCCTGGGCCTAGCATTCCTCTTCAGTTGCTAGACTGAAGATTAAAAATAAGCAGTAGCCAGTTGCCCGTGTTTCACAGCAGAGTATCGCTCAGGTTGGGCAGTGCCATTCAGTTCCCTGGTTGTTACGGGCACACCAACCGAAGTACACGCAATCTCGGCCTACTTGTCAATTGTCGAGCCAAAATGGGATCCATTGGTTCCACAGTTTTTGATAGTCACCATTCAGCTGTACAAATTGTGCTGTACAGACCCATCTGTACCATAACATAGCAGCAAAATGAGGAGAGACAGGGCCTCCCCCTTTCCCTTCCCATCTACCGCAGACTGCCTGTCTGTTTGTAGTGTCTCCCGCTGGCTTACATTACGGCTCCAGCGACTCTCAGACATCTGGTAGGCAGTGGCCATGACCACCGCGTCACACAGCATTAGGGAAGGGAAAAAGCCCATTCTGGGACTGGCATCACAAATACAGTGGGATAGCTACCCCTGGTTGCGTTTAACCAAAACCCCCTGGGGGCCTGGGGTGGGATTTTGATGGTATGGAACGTTTTTGTGCACAGAATCAGCTGCTTGGGGAATGACTGCAATTTCGGTTTTGCCTCAGGGCCATGGGGGTGTGTTGGTTGTTTTTGTCTGATTGGGTGTTGGGGGCGGTGTTGGTTCATAGACAGAGGTGCAGAAGCATGTCTCCTAAAACTGCTTCAACTGAGCTGAAAGCCCCTGGAAGGTCTGTTTCTTGCTTGGTGTCCCTTTCTTTATCATTAAAAGAAGAAAGGAACCACAGTAACCAGGAAGATGATAGGGAAGAAAATACAGAGAGAGATTTTCATGTTTCTGTGGTTGTTTTTAATTGCGTTTTGGCTGCTGGGTTGGTGTGCGTTGGGTTCACAGATAAGCCTGAGGCGATTGGTCAATCTTTAGTGCTGTTCATACTTGCAGATTTGCTTCAGGGGAACTTCACTTGTCCTCTCCTCTTTAGTTAGCTGTGATTCAGAAGATGATTTCCAGTTTGGTGGCAAGTTTGCCTGCTGCCTTCCTGCAGTAATGATTGACAGCCCATGTCATTGAAGTAAATCAGCTGAAAATATAAGCTCTGCATTTTTTTGTGTTGTAAGAAGAGAGAATTAGCTGGGCCCCATTTTACAAACTATTTTATTACATATAACAAAGAAATGTTAAATAAATAGCCTATAAAGATAAGCAAGACAAAATCGATTAGTCAGCAGTATGGGTAAATTGTCAATGGTGGTAAACCATGGAGTAAAATGAGACTTCAGCTCCATAAGGAAGTACAATAGATTCACTATTTTGGGTTTTTTTAACTCTCTATAATCATGCATTTTTATAGATTCCGGGCATTTTTTAAAATGTATACAGGTCTTAAGTTGAAATCATTACTGAACGCTTAAGGAATCTTGGAATTCCTGCAATAGAATTCCGAGAACAATGGACTGTTCCTCCTGCGCACAGGTTGGCATTTTGTTAAGGCCGCTTAGGGAATACTGCAATACTGTTGAAGAGTGTGGGGGTGGTCGGGTGAGGGGGGTGGTGGGGATGGAGGGGAGTCTGCTGTCCAGTTTTAGCAGAGAGAATGCCGCTCCCCCTTCTCCCCCACATAACCAAACCCTGAGAAGCATAGCCTTCTTTACTTCACACCATTCTACTTTCAAAGTCAGTGATTTTGACATCACACACAGCTACTATAGAGTAATCAAATCTTGAAATTAGTTTCACCAGGTAAGACATGGTGTAAATCAATGAAAGTGAACCAGAAGGGAATTTTTCAGTAGGCAGCACCAACTCAGAGGTTCTCACGATACTTGATTGACTGTTGAGCTCCTCTTATATTGATTTATTTCAAGGTGGTATTTTCCCGTCATATTCCTGGGAGAGTAACTCCATAGTTACAGAATGTGAAGCCACCATATGACTTCTAGGCATAGGACTTCAACAATATTCACAGTGGTCAGTCATTCCCATACACAACCCCCAACCCACGTCCCCCCATCCCCGGTCTTTGCAGAAAGGCATCTGCTGTTTTGCTTCCGTAAGGATGTGAGGCAGGAAATGTTGGGATTATCCGAGGAGTTCTGAAAAGGGCCTTTGTGGGGGGGGGGGGTGGAAGAAGTGCTGGACACGGCCAAGAATCTTCTTGCTTTGGCCAGGTGACAGCCAGTGTGTTTCGCTGACTGTTGTTGGGTCGCTGTTGAATTGCACGACTGACTTCCTCAGTTAGTCCAAAATAGCAGCTACATTTTACTGAAAAACATCTCTCTGATTAAGTAGAGCAGGATGCTATCATAGAAGTCCTTCTTCTATGTGTTATTGAATGATCCTTTGTCCCCTGTTGGCACTGGCGTGGTGAAGATGAAACAGGATGAGCCATGTAGTAAAAATTGACATCCTAGATGAGCTTCATCGAGCAGGAACTTCACATCTTGAGTTACAGCAAAAATACTGACTTAAGACCATATGTGCTATTCTTGAGCATCTCTGGTGTACAGAGTGCACATTCTTGTGTATCTCTGGTAACTGGCACAATTAGAATCAGCCGGGTAGATGAGCTAATTACATAGCGATGGTGATATGGTGATATTTTTACTTTTTGAGGCCACTGTTTTCCACATCTGTTGATTGATCTTCCCTACCATCCCAAGAAGTTTGCAATGCAGAAACTGACTCGAGAGTAACCTGTGGGCTCAGCTTTTGAGAGGTTGGTGGTAGGTTTTTGCAGTTATACGTTTGACAGAGGTCCATGAAAAATGATATTTCAGGTTTTTCAAAGTGTGACATGTAAGGTGTTTACTCTGGAGTTATGCTGTACCTTGAATAGCAAAACTTGCAGAGAGAATCCCATAATGTGAAATGTGTTCTGGTCATTACCATTCATCATCTCAAAAATCTAACTGCAAAAAGAGTGGCATCACATGAGGAGACACACTTTTTTAGAAAGTTGTATTTGAAGATTTAAATAACAAGTATACAAAACATACATGATGTAATTCAACATGATAAGTCGTACTGCAACTTAAAATTCAGTGTCTTTCACTTTAACTTTTGAAATGGCATCTTGAAAGTGGGCCCCCAGCCTAACCCAGTCATTCTGTTTGCTTTGGGCCGAATTCAGCCCTCTTCATCGCCTTTCTCCCACTTTCCTAAAGCTTTGAAGTGAATCCATCCAGTTTCACTCCAAATATAAATAAGGTTAAAACTGTGGGGTTTGAGAGAAGATTTGATATGAAAAGAACCTGGAAAATGAGCTTGAGCAGATTGGTGGAAAAAGGCACTATTCTTGCCTGAACATGAAGAGTCTTTTTCTTCAGTAGCCATTCTAAACTGAAGCTTGCTCTTCCACAGCAGCTGCTTAAGCACCTGTTTTCTTTTAATAAATGAAATGAAGCCGGATATATATATACTCACACACACGCACACACACAAGGTAACATACACCTTTTTCTATCGATGGAATTACCAGAATGTAGCCAGGCCTGGCTGTAAAGATTCACTTTGACTTTCCTTTGCTGTGTACCCAAGATGTCATAACATTTCACAGATTTGAAATGACAACCAAATGCTGCCATCAGCATCACTCAGTGCCACATATTAAGTCACAGATTGACTGACTCACTCACTTACTCACTCACTCACTGATTCATTCACTCAGTTGCTCAGTGTTACTGACTGAGTATCTGGTCAGTGAATGATCAGTTGGCATGAAGTGAGAGCAAAGTATTGTCAGCTTTTGAGCAAGAGATAAGAGTTCTTAGATTTCTGCTTTTACCCTGCATTTAATGTCCTGTTAATACAACGTTTTACAGAGGAACCTTCATGTCAACATAGCTTAACATGTTGTAAGCATGGGTGAAAATACTTGGGATTTTTAGGTATGTTTGGGGAACAAAGCTTTGAAATTGTGAATTTTAGTTTGAAGCAGTCTGAGACAAACTTGGCCTGTTCGGGAAAGAAACGGCAAGGCCAATTCTGGAAACAGGAGGCTTTTGATCTGTAATCTTGAAATCTGCATTTATTCAACACATCTTCTGCATTTGTTCAACAGATCTTTTTGTCAAAAATAAAGTAGGATTTGTTTTTTAACAGACATATTTCAAGCTTTATTACAGCTGTCAGCACGCTGTGAGAAAGGCCAGACTGTCCCCTTGAAAGAGGAGCTTTGTCTGACCTCTCTCTCCCTCTCTCCCCCTCTCTTTCTCTCACTCTTTCTCTCTGTCTTATTCTCTCCCTCTCTCTGCAGGCCTGGATGACAGCCTGCAACAGTACGTGCAGAACTTTGAGCGTGAGAAGATTGACGGGGAACAGCTGCTTAAAATCTCACACCAGGACCTTGAGGAGCTGGGCGTGGCCAAGATCGGACACCAGGAGCTGGTTCTGGAGGCAGTCGACCTTCTCTGTGCCTTGGTCAGTTGTGCCACTCTGAGAAAAATTGATCTCTCAACCATTCAGACACATTGTATCAAGTATTTAGCAAAACACTGTTGCTCCAGAGAGCTCACATCTTTACATAAATAGCTATCTACAGTACAAAACACATTGGAGCATAAGACATTTGTGTAAAGAACCTTGATTAAGGCTTAGAATTTGAACCTGGGAGTTTGAAGATTAGATGCCAGACATAATTTCCTGGGGACCTCTTGCCGAGTCATTTAAATGTGGCCGTTCTGTGGTTGGGGAAGGTCTTTGAAGGCTAGCTTGGAGAGGGGCACCCTTTTTGCCAGCATAGATCTGGCATTCAAATGGAGGATGTGGTGCCGGAAAAAAAAGGCGTGACGAGCAAAGGCAGGTGCTTGTGTCGATCTGCCATTCAGCCAAAGTTAGACTCTGGCAGGTTTATTCCTCAGCCTTGTGGTATCATTGGAGAAAAAACCCCCTTCGGGCTACAGTCAGGTTTTAGGGTCTTTTGTTCCCCCTTACAGAATTCTCCACCACACTCAATGATGTTAAAAATTATCTGATTGGCTCATTCCAGTAACTTGTCCAGACATCAGCCAACCTTTCAAGGAGATCGTTGAACCTGCAAGGGATTCTATGTGGCGTGACGCTCTTTAGCGTGACTTGCTGCACCTGGCAGGTGGAGTGGAAACTTCGTCCGTCTCGCCAGTGTCTCTCTCGTCGAACTTGACATGGAAAATACAGTACAGAAGGCAGGCCTTCCTTATGACTTCATGCCTACATTAGTCCCTCTGTACCTTCCACTCACTTTATCACTCTGTATACATGTTGAAGGGGGTACAGCTTATTCTGCCCCTATTTTCTGACTCTGAGTACCCTAAATTTAGGTGTCAACTGAAATTTCTGCAGCTGCAACTCCAGAGCTGTGATCCCTGGGCAACTTTGGTTAAAATGTGGAGGAGCGAGCCGGTTACCGTTTCGGCCTTGTTACATTTCAGACCTCGAGTGTATCATCGTGCGGAATGTACACGCCGGGGAGAAAGAGAGGGATTAACATTCCTTCTCAGAGGGCTGACAGATCGGTCTTCGCTTCCCTCCGCACAGCGCCCCCACCCCCCATGGCGTTTCTGTTACTGCACCTCACTGGGAAAACCCTTGAAGTGCGTTTCTCAAAGGGCTGATATCTGACCCGCATGGCCTGGCTGTCCATAGCTGTTACAGTCTAGAGAGAATTTAAGGCCTGTTTTTGACTCGGGACGTGGAAGGAGGCTTTAAAGGAACCAGCGGTGAGTTTTCACACTTGGAGTTTGGGGATTTACTTCACCAGCTGGTACCACTTTCGTTTTATAGTTTCCTGTATCATTAAAGCCTTGGATTTCAGTCAGAATTTTCACTTATCTTAATGCGTACAGCGCATACACATATGTACTTGTCCTGCAAAGATATATGTTTTTCTTTCCTTTTTGAAATTATTCAGAATTATTTTCAGTCTATTAAATCAGTGGATTCACAGATACCATTTTCATTTTTAGCCTTGGGGAAAAACAATTATTTGTTCCTGATATAAACAACTAACAACACCGTTCTTTTACACAGGAATGTTAAGGTTCTCTCAGCATGCGACTGGAATTCAGCAGGGGATTAGAAGAGATTAATATTTCTTTTAATGAGCACTGGAGGAAAAGTTGTGGCCAGGAATGTTTTTTTTCCCACAACCTAGTAAAGTAACCTTTTGACCATGCCTTTTTAGCTAAGTGGGAGTTTCTGTCATGTTCCACGTGGCCTTTACTCCAAATACTGGCACAGTTGGAATTTCTGTCCCGAAACTAAACCGCTCCATTTTGCTGCCCCTGGAATTGACCTCAGCTCCTGTGATGTGAAAGCAGGAGGGTTTTTTCAGGTCAACCTAAACCAGCACTTGCCGTTTTTCTGCACTGTCTAAGCCAGGGGAGAGTGCCAATTCAAGCCCTGGTGAACTGTCCAATAAAGCGCAGCAGTCCGCCTTATCAGGTTGCCGTGGAATCAGCTGTTGACAAAGTTGGAAGCAGCGATACATGTTTCCAATGTTTTGAGTGGTTGGCAGTTCTCTGATTGTCTCCCTGAGTGGCCATTGGAAAAGGCCACAGAGTTCAGCCTTAAGCCATGTTCAGCCTGAAGGAAGACTGTGTGACTGAAGGCATCACACCAATGAATAGGCTAGGCTTCCGTGTCCAACTCCATCATCTTTTTTTATAAATCATATTGAACAGATTTCACATATCATAGCACTCCTAATGGGGGGAGTAAGGAAAAATATATGCTTGATTAACACCAGATTGTTTATTAGTTATATATTGGAAAAAGACAAGAGGGACCTCTAATTAGATTATACACTCAACTTCTGCTAGCCGCATCAGATGGGCATCATTGCTGCATTGCGTGAACATGTGGTGGCAAACAAGGCCATAGGACTGTGTTGAATTTGGTGCATTGGTCGTGTGTGTGCTGGGTGCGCAAAATTCTGGGCTTGGGGCTGGCCTCCTGGATTTTTGAGCGTATTGATTGGACCAGAACTCGTTCAAGCCTTTATGCAGATAAGCCACCAGTGCCGTATCTAATGCCATGCACATGAAAGCGCTTAAACAGGGGGAAGCAAGGGCTTTGCTGAATTTATCTATGTACTGTCCCCTATGAACCGTACAGTACATCCAGCAGCCTGTACCTCACAGTCCTTCTTAATCAAGCCCAGATTTCAGCTTCCACTCATGCCTTTGACTATTAGGGGCAAAGATTTGTTTTTTTTTTCCCCTCAGCGGAATCTGCTTCATAAATTTTTGCCTGTGCTCCTTCATGTGTGACCACCCCCCCCCCTTCCCCCTCCCCCATGAGCGAGTTGTTATCTTTAATAAATCTCCCACAACAGTTTTTATTTTGGGTTCTAAGCCCGGGGTTACATAAGTCACCAGAGGAGAGCGTTAGACTCTGAACACGGGGGTCCAGACGGGTCGCTCTCACAGTCCGGTGACCAGGAGGAATGCGCAGGCCAGTCACGCCAGCGGTACTGTTTGTCTCTTTTCTTGTTAATTGCAAGGGGCCGTCGCTAATAAGGAAAGGGGCTTGCAAGGAGGGTCGGGAGGAAATGGGAGCTTTGTTTCAATTAGTTTGTGGGGGAAAGGTTGAGAGCTTCTGTGGGAACGCGCATCAGACGGCCAGCCTCCATACCTCCAACCCCCACTCATCCCTCTCCAGGCGGCCTACTCTTGTGACCTAACAACAGGACATTCATCAGTACCTCCATCACCTTCCCTAGCGACCAAAATGTGGGCAATCACCATTGTTGGATTGCATCCGGGGGGGAACCAATGCTAACAACAAACTTAATTCACTTAATAATTACTCAATAATTTCTTATTTAGGCTCCTATATTTTTTCATCAGTTTTTTTTTGGTTACATTGATTTATACTGGCAATGTGGATGATAAGACAGCCTGCTTATGTTGTACTCTGTGCACACAGTCAACGACTATTAGGGCTTGTGAGTTTTCTCACATTGAAATAAGAGCGTGTTAAAACCAAAGCCTCTTAGTGTGTGTTGTGAATTTAGGAGAGTGGATTTTTTGCTATGTGCACTCAGTCATGCTATGGTTATTTAAGCCATATGCATCATATGTACCCTGGCCAACAATCTAATCACGCTTCTAGGCTGGGAGGCTAAGTTTTTTCTTCTGAGAGCTGCAAAACTATGATTTACACATACTGGGTTTACTCTCCTCCACAAAAGATAACGTACCCTATGCATTGAGGCACCCCATGTGTTTTAAATGTTGGACTGGACTTCCCCTCAGGTTACTGTCCACGTGAAGGCAAACTCTCCGAAACCAGAGCAGCGCTTTTTAATGAACTCCACTGGGTGCCTGGACATTGATGGCTTGTGCAGAGTCCGAAACGCTATGAAACCTGACGCCTCTGTGTTTTTCATCCCACACCGAAAGGAAAGGAACTCCTTTTGTTTCGGAAGAAGCGATGGAATAGACATTAAATCTATGTGGGCTCAAAGCACAGGGCTGAGGGGACCTGGGGGTGGAATATTTTGATTGCCGCTGCACCACCCGCCCACACCACCACCCCTCCCTCATCTGTCACCTGAATGGCAGGAAATAGGACATGGCCCCCCACCTGTTAGAGCGAGAGGGCCAGGTTTTCCCCCAACCCCTGACTCCTTTCATGGGGCCCTCAGTGAAAACACACTACTGCGCTGTTCCTGCCGCTTCCTCCTGACCGTATCCGATGATGCCTTCCCGGCTGCCCCAGCTGTGCACAGGAAGCCCTGTGGTGCGATACCACGAAGCTTAGTTCTATATGCCCCCTCCTTCCAGGGCTGTGCCCATCTTAAGTAAACTTTCCCCACGATGTATAGATCCGTGGTATGACAATATGAGTTACACATGCCTCCATGTAAAAGTGTGTGAAACCATCACTGCATTCCTGCCTGAGGGTTGTGGTGGATAAACACGTCATCTTGAAAACCCATTTTGGTACTTTACACCTTCAAAGAACTTGGATCTAGGATCAGCAGGCCTGACCGTAGTCCTGATTTCACATCTGGATAGTGAAGAAAACTTATCTAGGATCAGTACCCAGAGAGCAAAACAAAACCGGAAGGGCAAAACAAAACTGGTCGCTCTATCGCTGCCACTTTCCTATCCGGCTGTCAGCAGAATTTTTAACACCTGGCCACGAGCAACGACTTTGGGCGCGGCGAACATCTGCGTGCTCGTCAGCTTCGACTCGCCTGCTATTAGCCTGTTAATGACTTAGGAAGGAATGCTTGATCTTAATCAACGCCTTAAGCCTGGTAGTGTGAAAGCTTCCTGTTTTTGTTTTTAAGTGACGACGACAGCCAAACGCGTGTCTGTCAGTAAAGTATTTAGCGCTGTCTGCCCATACTCCCTCTCATCCTTTGCCCTCCGTCTAAACTAACGAATACAGAAACAAACAAGTTGAACTGAGTTTGCGCTTCATCTCATACCTTCCCATCTCATACCTGAGATGTCTCTGCCCACAGTGTTCAGAAAAGCTATAGGCTACGGAATCTCAGACTTTCATGTTTGTGGTTTTCGTATGAAGCAGCACATAATGGATGTCACCGGCTGTCACAGTCAATACACTGCAACACAGTGAACAGAAAAGTTATTTATCAACCTTTTTGGTGTAATTTTTTTCCACAAAAGATCATAAAAGGCATTAACTTGTTCTGTTACAGCAGTGCATTTTAACACTTAGGTGGACATTGTATTCGTGAAGCAGGACAATCGGCTTTTGTGTAGTGGGTGTGATATAAAGTCTTTCTTTTTTGGTGAATGTGGTGAAAGTGAGAATGTGAAGCATAGGGGTTGTGGGTTCTGGTTTTGGATCATGGTTTGGTTTATGCTCAGTGGCCTGGGAAGAAGCCACATTATCTGCGATCGGCCGGCGCGTTTGGCATGCCGAAAGGCGTGTTTGGCATGCCGGATGTAGCAGCCAGCCTGGCACAGGCACAGTGTTCCTCAGATGAGGTTTGCCAGGGTGGGAGGAGGTGCCTGCTTCTCCCCCCTCCAAACCAAGGCTCAGCTGTGGGTCGGAACAAACGCATTCTTTCCGTGACACTGAAGCAAGTCCAGAGAGGGTGGCCAACATTAATGGGTAAATTTAGCCTGGCAGTTTCCTCTAATGAAAACCAGTGAGAGTCTTTCCTCTAGAAGGTTGGTTAGCTGGGGGTGATACTGGGGGGTAATGTAATGTCGAGGGGGCTGTGGTGATCTTTTTATTTGGTGTTTGGACATTTTCTCTGGTGTGATCAGGCTTTTCTTTTTGTAGGTATAGAAGCCCGACCTGTATACTGACTCACCTCTGACTGTTGTCTCCTCACAGTTGTCTGGTGCACAATGGGCAAATTGAGGTTTGGTTTTACCTGGAGCAGTAGGGGTCTTGCTGGACCCAGCTCATGGGTATGAAAGAGAGAGGGGTCCCCTCTTCAGGGTCGTTTAAAAAAGGAAAAAAGGATGTAAAAAAGTAAAAACCCTGGCCTACAGGTGAGGCCTTCATCGCCGTTGCATGCTGGGCCTTTAAGTTGCAGGTTTGAGTCCAGGCTATGCCATGACCTGTATAACACACATGCTGTAGGCTGAGATACTTCAAAGTTAGCTCTAGCTTTTTAGTCCTCCCAAAGACTGTGCAAAGTGCCCACAGGCTAACAGCTGTTACCTTTGAGAGACTACTCTTCCTGCACTGAATCCGGTTGCACAGCTGTGACGCGAGAGCCACGTTTATTAAATTTGTTTTGGCCCAAAAAAAACGAGGCCAAAAGTGTAGGAAACCGCTTGAAAGCTCAGCCATGCTCCGAAAAGCAGTGAAGCTTTGCATCCAAGTGCCGACTTTGGCCCGCAGTGTTATCATGTGGTTTGAAACGCCGCTAGCGCCTGATCAAAGCAGAAGTGTGCACCGGGATCCTTTTTGTCAGGTGACTCCGAGGAAGATTGAGCAAAGTTCCGCCTGTGCGCTCACACTGTAAATGATCGGAATGTGGGGGGGGGAGGGATTTTAGGGGAATCAGGTGACTGGGCCACGTGTATATGTGCGTATGTGACTGTAAAATTGGGGCAGGTTTGCACTCTTTGAGCGCTGTGAGAATGATCCTGGCCTGAATGTTATTTGTTGAGGTGGGGATTACCGTTGAAGGCCATGTTTACTCTGCCATGCTGTTATGGAGGGAGCAGCAGTCATAAAAGCCCCCCTGGGTAACACTGACTGCAGTTCATTAGCTGAACCACCCCAATGACCCCAGACTATTTGCACTGCACATAGTTTCCGGGGGAAAGCTCTCTACATTGAGAGGTTGATAACAGTGCCTTATAATTTTATTTATAACACTTTTAAGATCCCATCTCCTATTGTTATCACAAGTAAAGTCATATTATAGCTCAGATCGATAAAATTTTTTCCCATCCAAATAAAACTTTTCAGCCCCACCCTTTCTGACAAACTCAGGAAGAAATATCTGCACGTGACTCCACCAGTGTTGACTTTCAAACATTGCTCATGACTGCACAGCAAGGATTCAGTACATATTGTGTTTTTCACCTCACCCTGTTGTCATGTACAAGCTCACATTGTGGCAATGCTTAAGGTTGCACTGTAGTCATGTTTAAGCTCATGGTGAACTCGTGTTTAAGTTCACATTCGGATAGTATTGTACCTCACGTGATGCTATCATTTTGAAGGTGTTGTTGTGGTGGTGTTTGTCATGTTGCTGTCCCCTCCTTCTCTCACAGAATTATGGGCTGGAGACAGACAGCCTGAGGAAGCTGGTGCTGCAGATGAGGACAGCGGCCAATGAGCTGCAGGAATACACCCTGGACCGCAGGAAGAGCCCCGCGTACGACGGCAACACCTCGCGCAAGCCGCCCAACCACTTCCTCACCTCGGTGGTGGCGCTTATCGGCGCCGCCAAGAGCCTGTTAGCCTGGCTGGACAAGTAAGGACTGGACCCGTCAATCAATCAGTTAGTCAGTTAGTCAATATATCAGTTTATCAGTTTATCAACTTATCAATATATCATATATATGCGTGTATGTGTGTTTTTTTTTCTTATGTAGTATATTCAAAACTACATAAGAAAAGCAAAACAGGTTAGTAACAGTATCAGTGACCACAGGATAAGTAATTTTTAGATGGGGGGGCTTCAGTTGTCCTGAAAGGTGCTTTTAATGTAACAATTTATAAAACCATTGTGTTGTTATTTTAGACTGATAAAAATCAATATTTGATATCATAAGCCAATACATGTTTCCTCTAAGTGATATTAAACCTGATAACAATCATCTTTGTAAAGCTTAAAACTGAAGTAGTGTATGAAGGATAATTACTTGCTCTACTTTTTGCTTCCAATATGTGCGACTCATTTGGAGTTGTCATCTTGGAGGACAATATAGTGTTATTCCAGGAAATAAACAGTTCCCCAAGTTTGGTCTGTGGGCACTGTTACACAATCAGATGCTTTTCCAAAAGTCTTGAGTTTTATTTTGTTTTTGTTTTCCGCCCCTTGTAAAGAATAGTTTTACCATGTAATGAGTCAACGCTGTTTGGTTTATTTTTGCATTTGATGAATGTTTCTTGTCAGCGAACACGCAGTTAGTCACAGATTAAGTGTAGGCATAAGTCAGTTTGAGTTAAAGCACACTGGTTAATGTTTTTATACACTGTGGAGGCTGAGGTGAATCCAGTCAATAAATGGAAAAACAGAAATCATTCTGCAGTACTTCCACATTCCACAATTACTGTACCTTAATAATGATTCTTATATGCGTGTGTGCACGCGCATGTGTGTACACGCACATATGCCTGTGAGTGTGTGTGTGCACACGCGTGTACACGCACATGTGCCTGAGAGTGTGTGTGTGTGTGCACACGCGTACATGCACATATGCCTGAGAGTGTGTGTGTGTGCACACACGCGTACATGCACATATGCCTGAGTGTGTGTGTGTGTGTGTGTGTGTGTGTGTGTGTGTGTGTACACACGTGTGTGTGCTCGTGAATGTGTGTGTTTATTTGGGTTTTTGCCTATAGTGAAACATGATGAACTACTTTGACCCCCCTGGGGGCAGTTTTTTGGTTGGACTTGAAAGGTTTGGGGTCTTAAATCAAGGACAGGCGGACAAAGGGGGAGCCGGACCTGACAGCGCCCTGTTCCAAGCCCGTCTCTATGGCTATGTCATTTGTCTAGACATGCAGGAGCTGCGCTGTGCTGCTAGGGGCTCATGGGAAACAGTCAGCTCTATTCACCTCTGACCCCCAACCCCCCATTTCCCCCATCTTTATCATTACTACTGATAGTGCAGGAGATATAGAGAAGCTCTTATACAATGA
This sequence comes from Albula goreensis, assembly GCA_022829145.1. Lineage (NCBI taxonomy): Eukaryota > Metazoa > Chordata > Actinopteri > Albuliformes > Albulidae > Albula > Albula goreensis. Next base: position 34,120,681 of record CM040749.1, read on the forward strand.
ACACTCTCACTCCCTAATACCCTGACTCTTTCACGCTCTCGCTCGCTCTTACTCTCATTTTCTGTCTCACCCTTTCTCTTTCTCCATCTTCTCTTTCCTGGGACCTATTTGGGAACTTAAAAAAAGTACATTTCTCTCCTCTTCTGAGGCTTATATAGAAACACTTTGGTCTTTCTCAGTCTTTCACTCCCTCACACTTTCTCAACTCTCTCATCTGCTCAACTCACTCACTCTCACTTTTTCATCTGTATCTTTGTAGGACACCCTTGACAGGGATTAGTGACTTCACCACAACCAAGAACAAGATAATTCAACAGTGTCTCGAACTCACCACTACGGTCCAACAGGTAAGCATGCTCGGTCTTCCACCAGGACACACCTCCTGTGTTCCACAAAGTCTTATGGGTATTTTTTTTACCCATCACACTTAAATGTGTTATTTAACACTGGGGCAAACCTCCTGAAACGAATCTTCTGCAGAAATTACATCCTGCCCTATCACTTGCCTCATTTCCACCTTCTGCCCTCAAGCCCCTCCCCCATTTCTCCACCGTACCCTCCACAGGGTTTGAGTTTACAGTTTTATAAAACCTCTCCAAAATTCCTCTCCAGCATTTTTCTTGCCATGTGTTTCTAGTTTCGCTCCTCTGAGACGCTCGTAATCCAGGACCCGGCCATATGATGTGTGCTTCCTGTCAGCAGTAATCCGGGCCAAGCAGAGGTTATCCTCTGATACCTAAAGCAAGCTAATATTTTACCCTCTTCTTACTCTTCTGCTGTCTTTTTCAAAAGAAGCTGCTGTGTCATTTTTTTCGACATCCAATGCTATGGGCTAAACGCAAACTGGGTTAGCCAATCACCATCCATGACTTTTGCTGCACCTGCGGTTTAACTGGTATTTTCTGTTGTCTGTTATCTTTAAAAAGGGCCGAATCTAAAATGTCAGGCACATATTTTTGCAATAAAGCGTTTTTTATGATATCCCTGGGGAAACATTCCTCAAGGTTACGCACAAATAATACCAATGACTGTCATAATAATCCCAGGTTAACTCTGCAAACGAGAATATATACTGAAATTCCATACAGGCATTGCTGTTTGGCTCATTGATTTCAGCAGGGGCTGTGATTTACCATCAGGGTCCTAACCTGCGCCAGTGTAAATGTTCTCCACTGATGTTATAGGCTGATTTACTGAGGCCTGCTCTCCAGAGCCAGCGCGCACATTCATCCTACAGATGTAGCGGAGCGCCCCACAGTCTGCAGGGATCTGTGGAGACAATTGGCTTCCTCTTAAATCTGCGTTAGGTTGGAGAGTCTCTCTGAAGGAACCCTGGGGGGAAGGAGGCCCTGTCTGGCCCTAGAAGGGGGGTGCGTTTTAATGGGATGAGCCACCCAGCAGCTCCTGGTTCAGTGTATATGGTGTAACAGTGAGTGCGGTCAGTCAGGCATGTGTCTTCTGTTACAATGGCCAGGGGCATGATGGGATACCTGCAGGGCAAAGCGCTGGCCTACACACCTTCCCTACCGAGCTGCGCTGTGCCATAACAACAGCAGACATAATAAAAGGCAGAAAGAAAGGAGTGAATTCAGTTACCTTTCATCTGTTAGTCCAGATGGCAATCATCCCACATGGAAAGTGTACATTCACCATACTGTGAATTTCTTCATGTATTTTGTGTTTTGTAAGTGAGTCATAGAGGCTGAATAATGTAGATATGACTAGCCCCCAGCCCATATGTTCAAATGTCAGCTGACCAGAAACGTGACAGTTTGCCTACGGGCGCTTTTATGGTAATGTCAGTTACTAGTCATTCACCTTCTGGAATGCCTCTTTGGTGACTGGGTATGACAAATTAATTTGTTTTTACTTTCTCTGAGAAGTCATTTTCACAAGCCTCGATTGTTCTCAACTGAATACTAAATGCCACCTGTCACTTTCGGCAAGGGAATGAAAAAAAAACAAAATTATCTCGCAGAGTCAAACCATGACTGTTTAATATCAAAGAATGAAAGGCTCAGAACTGACTGAGCAACTGATATTCTAGGGATCCTGCCAAGCTTTACCAAGCATGAATAACTTCCTGTAAATGCTTCTTAGTGTCAGTGTGAAATTCATACATCACTTAACTGGAATTTCCTATGTTGTCCTGTTAAGCAGTTCAATACTCAATACAATACCATCTGAGCCTCCAATTTCTGAGTTTTTTATGTTGAGCTCAGACTGGTCCTGAACATTGGGGACTAGCCTTGTTGCCCTTCTCTGTACTTTATGTACTTCTTTGTCTTTATTACAGTGGTGTTTCAAATTAGACACTTTCCAGATATGGCCAGAGTGGCATGACCATATTTAGTTCTCTGTAGTTAATGACAAAGCTGCGCTGTCATGCGGTCGTGTCACCCCCTTATTTGCATGGTGTCTCTGAAATGTATTCAAAGATTATAGCACTGCTAATTAGACTCATCCACAGTTTTTATATTACAGTATGCTCATCTCATGTTTTTGTGTTTGTAACTCATTGTAAATGCATTGTCCCCATTTTGTGTTATAATAAAAGCCTCCTTCTGTTTATTGATATGCTTTATTAACCCTATGGAGAAATTCTTACAGCATTATGTCAGTGCAGGAAATGTTGCAAGATTAAGGTAACAGCAAGTATGGTTACAGAATGTAAAGCAATAAACAGTGCTACAGTTATGATAATTAATACCAGGCTGCTGTTAGAGCTAACCTGCCCCGTGGCTGACGGGGAACACACCATCTCAAACACTCTCATCTCCTTTGTTGGTCAGGACTGCACTGTTTACCAGATGGAAGAAAAGATCCTGGAAGTGGTAAGTACTTTCTCATAGTGCTCCCGGTGAGTGGATTGGCTCACAATGGCTGTTTCAGGATTCCAAGGGGAAGGAAGACATTATAGAAGTTTAGAGGGAAATGAGTATTCCAGGACCTGGTGGGAGGTTGCATAACAGGGCTCTCAGCCCTTTCTACATTTCCGATTTTAACACTGCAGACCGGGTTCATTTGCCCCCTGCTCAGGCCAGTACGCTCAGAGTCCCTGTTAATCGCTGCTTCCTGATGATGACACTCACCAGGCCTGTAGTCTTGACACCGCGCTTCCTCTTTCCCAGACAAGCCCGTTGAACTCCTCCACACCCAACTACGGTTTCAGGGCTTGCCTCCATGCCTCCTGTTTGGAGTTAGATGCTCTTCTGTGTTTATGATGAGCCAAAATGTTCCATACGGTCACAGCCAGTACATCCTGTGCTTAGATACCAGTGGGCTAGCCCAGTCAGCAGGAAATTCAAACACTGACTCCCCTGTTCCCTGTGTGTATATGTGTTTGGGGAGGGGGATCGAGATGGTTCTACCATTTGTATTATTGATATCTATTAGTGATTCCATTAGTGATACTGAGTTGAGGCTTGAGGGAGGCCTTGATTGTGTGTATGACATGGACACACAAACACGCACACAAGCCTGCAAAGAGAGAGGGGGAGAGAAAAAGAGAGATAGAGAGAAAGATGGACAGAAGGTGGACCAAGAATAGTTCAGTTGAGAGCTGAACAACAGAAATTATGCTTGGCAGTGGATTAACTTGCAAGATATTCAGTCCAAAAAAAAACAGGATAGTCCAAGTCACAGTCATTTACATAATTAATTGAATGCTTTCTCCTGTGTCACATTTTAGTCAAAGGTTCTGAACAGCATCTGTGACCAGACTGTAAGGACGACGTCGGACCCGCTGACAAGTCACTCAGCCTGTCTGGAAGAGGTCCGTCTCACCAACATCAAACCTGGAGAGGGCCTGGTAAGACTGGCACTTCCGTCTCCTAAAGCTGTATCCCTCTGTACGTTAACATGGCATCACACAGCTGACTTAGACTGGTCACATGTGTTGGCCCTTTCATGATGTAGAAGCACGGAATCAAAAGTTGTACTTATTTGTTTTCAAAGATGGCGGATAGGGTTGGCGAGGGGCTCATCTGATAAATGTGCTCACAACGAGCAAGACATTCGAGACACAGTCTTTGTGATATCATAAGTTATAAGTAATTAGGAGTCCACAGTGGGGGACACGATTCTCCTTCTCCCAATTGTGATATGTTCACCAGGGTTCCTTGGGTTACCTTGGAACTCACCAGGTGCTCAAAGGCTACCAGGATCCTGTAAAATACACGCAGGTGCATTTTTTTTCTTGAAACAGGAAATGTTTGAAGTGTTTCGTTTTTTTACAGGGCATGTACATCAAATCCACCTATGACGGCCTTCACATCATCACTGGCACAACAGAGAACGTGAGTGTTTGGCCAATCCAAATGTCTAGTGCTCCATTACAGAAAGACAAAAAAAAGGTTTTCAGATGTAGGTGGTGTCTTCTTAGATAATCATATGAGAAAACAAGAACCAAAACATTTTACTTGAATAAAACACATGTTGCTAATGTGCTCTCTGCTAAAATCAGATGGTCAAAGTCAAATGCAAAGTAAAATACACACTATGCTTGCCTATTCACTTTGAATTGTACTGGTATATGCCATTTTCTAAGCTTAAAGTTGCATTACTGTTTTTTCAACCTTGTAGAGTTGAGGCATGAAAATATCCAGTCTCCCGTTGTAATGTGTTATGGACATAGTGCACACAACAGTCTAAAAGCAACACAGCACATTAGACGTTACAATATATGTCAATATGTATGTACATTGAGCTGTTGCTGACTGAATATGTTGAAACTTATATAATTTATAGGAAGTTACGTTTGAAATCAAGTTCAGGCTACAGTTGGCACTCCTAGTGTGTTTTAGTCATTTGCATCAGCATGCTTTTGACTTTGAAAACATATTGCTAAATTATATTGCTACAACAACGAAACTGACTAATTTTGTTCCTTCCCATGGTTCCTTTTCTAAGGCTATGTTCTGTATAACTTGGAAAACTCAGTTTTTGTTCTAGAAATACAATTCAGGGAAAATAATAGTTTGCAAGTCTCTCAAAGCCAAAAATTAATGTCCCTTGTAAGGATTTGTTGGTAGGTGTGTACTTTCCTGAAATTTGGTTCTCCAACGGCTTTTTCCTGGAAAATCCACTCTGTGTCCCGCGCAAGTCATAGCATTCACCTTATAATGACCTTTTTTACCGTGTTTACTGTACAGTCAGCAAATGTGCCATGAAAGATCTGATTTCCTAATTGTATTAGGAAATTTATTAGGAATAAAATTAATAGGAATTTAGTGATGACAAAATGTTAAATTATTTTTCATGGTGTACGTTTCACCCCTAAATTTCTAAGTAGAATGGTATCACCTCTGCACTGTTGCAAAGAGAAATACCCCTTGGTGTACATAGTTTCATGGCTCTGTCGTGGCTTTCTTCTTAATTTTTAAGACCCTTCTTAGTTCCCCTTAAACTGTTTTCCACAGAAATCTTGTTGATATAGCAACACTAATATTATGTGCAAACACTTGTTGCTCTGTGCTCTGTGCCAAGCACCGTGAACAAAAATAAATTGTATGTTGTGGGTGGGAGTGGGGGCTTTTTAGCTCTGTGATTTTTTTGGGCCCTGCTGTGATCTCGGCCCCTGCTCTACTGAAAGAGGCAGCATGTAAACAAAACCTTTTGTTCCCTGTTGGGAAGAGGAATGGGAGCCTAACTCTTCCCATCTGTCCCTTGTGTTTACCCCATTTTATTATTTTTCTACCCAAAATGGTATTCCCAAGTGTATTTTTTAGCCTGCCCCATAGTGGAATGTGAGATACATTAGGAAACAGTGATTCAGTTTTTATTTATACAGGTTGACTTAAATCTATTTCACAAGAGAAGTCTTTTTAGTAGGACCTGACCCCCACCCCGGCCCCACTACAATATCCCCTATCCTTTCCCCACGCTCTCTTAAAACCTATGATAACCTGTCACGTGTGCTGCAAACCAAACATTTAAATGAGTGAATGCGCTTAGTTAAATGCTGCTTAAAAAGTTAGTTTGCTTCCTATATGAAGCTGATAATTGGTTTCAATCAACAACTTTGTTGATTCGTTATCATTTCAAGCAGTGATACTATACATCCATCTGAACTGATCTTTACAGTTTTGCAAAACAAGTCAGTCTGGATAAATCATGATAAATCATGAGAGGGAGGTCTTGCATTCTCTTTCTCTGACATGTATTCTTCATTCTCTTCTCTCCTCCTCTTCCTTTTCTCTCTCTCTCCTCTCTTGTGGTCCATTTCCAGTCTCCAGCTGACAGGACATGTAAGATCCACGCAGGGGACGAGGTGATCCAGGTTAACCATCAAACAGTGGTGAGCATTCCAGACCCTTCCCCCGCCCCTGTTGAATCACAGTGGATACGACAAGTATTTAACATTATAGTTTAGCTGTGGTGTGACATGTGACCAATTTTCATTTGGCAGCATTGAAAATAAAAAGTGTTTTAAAGGGTGCAGTAACAATGCATTTCATCCTGGTCACATGCAACTCATATTCATTTTTTTCACCTCTTGTACTTGTGGCATTTTATCAGTATACTAACTAGGAAGGTCAAAGCTATCTCACCTCGGTGAGGTTATTACAGTGTGTTTTTGGAGAAGGGGACTTGACTGGACATGTTTGGTTCAGGTGGGCTGGCAGCTGAAGAACCTCGTGGGGAAGCTGAGGGAGGAGCCGGGGGGCGTGGTTCTGATGCTGAAGAAAAGGCCCACTGCGACCACGGGCTTTACTCCCGCCCCTCTCAAGAACATGCGCTGGAAGCCCCCCCTCGTCCAGGTAAGGACGCCCATTGCCTTCCCCCCACATTTCTCAGGACAAAACGAGCCTTTGTTATGACTTAAAGCTCCTTATCTCGCTGTGTGAAAACATGACCTTCTTCCACATGTGTTGTCTTTGGGTTGGGGCTTTTGCAAGTGCAGAAGTAACCCAGACAGGTGGTGGTGGGGGGGAAGGGGGGGCCAATATGAGAGGTGAACAATGGTACATGGAGTCCACCCCTCCACCCCCTCACCCTCAATAACAATCACAACAATAAAAAATAAAAATATTGCTGTGATGTCATGTCAAACGGCTTCAGGAAGTGGTCACAGCCAATATCGTCCTCCTCTGAGTCACCTCAGCCGTTTTCGATGAGGTCACTGGGGTCAGGATGTATGCTGGAAACAGATTGCGGATCTGCAGATGGACGTTACAAAGGCGGGGCTGGGAACTCCCCGCTGTCAGGGTCAGTTTGAGCACGTTCGTCCCATCACGCGCCTTATAATCAGGCGCCTCACAATAGCTGTGAAAAGGCCATCGTTCACCTCTATTTTTGGAATAGGTCAGACAAAAATACCTTCGCTGTTTCCCCCATGTTTTCCCACAGGGACTGGTTTAATACAGTTGTGCGATAATAATCGAAAAACAAGAGCTTATTCACACACCTGTGAAACCATAGAGGCCAAAGAGGTGAGCACTCCAGTCTCCAGAGCCCAAGAGGGGCCTGCACAAGGACAAAAGGCCTGTTTGTAACGTTAGCTCATGGCTGGCAGCGGGGCGTCCGCTCTCAGGTCCTTACCTGCCCTGTACCTGGGCGGACTCAGGGAGACAAAAGGCCGTTCACAACGGTTGGGGGGGAGGAGGTGGCGTTCCAGGATTTTGCTTCCTGTTTGTTTAAACAAGAGCTTTGGGAAGTCAAAGCGCCGAATTTCGATGTGCGATAAGGTGGCTTTTTGTACACAAAACGGGATCACATGTCGCGATTCAGACAAACGACTCCTTCAGACGCTCAGTGGGAATTCCATTGGGCTGATGCAAAAAATGGGGGTGGGAGTACAATTGAAGTGCAGTTATGGTAAAACATAATTCTTGAGTTTGAATGCAAACAGAGTGACTTGTTTTTCTCCCCCAGATAGCTTTTTAAACCTACAATCCCACTGAAGTTATTGGTCTATACCTCAAGCATAAGCAGGTTTCTCAGAGATAAAAAACCTATAAAGTTTAGAAAACGTAATGGGGCCACTGATAACTGTAGAATTTATGACGTGTGTTTGACACTGAAAATGCGTGGGGTTTTGGTGGGATTCCTGTCTCTAAGGCGAGTCATCTAAAAGGGGTTCCACCCCTCGCTCTGTTGGGTATTGCAGAACATCCAGTCTCTCACCAAGGCCCAGTCACCGAAAAGTGCAGGAGTTACCTCCGTCAAGAAGGAGAAACCCGCCATCCTAGACCTCTATATCCCCCCTCCTCCATCCATCCCCTACACACCACGGTAAGAGCCCTCTGACCCTCGAGATCCTCCAGCCAGTACCTCAGGAGTGAAGCTTAGTGTGCCGTCATTTATGTGATGGTACATTACAGTTACTTATCAGGCTATCCAATTCAAAGTGACTTACAAAGAGAGGTGTATAAATACATGGAATGAGTTTATTAGAGCAGCGGTTACTAAAGGAAAGAAATTTAACACTCGCAACACCCACGCTCCCCCCACCCAGGCCCTCAGTTCCCTATTAAAGCACTATATGTTTCTCACTGCTTTTGTCCTGGAGCACAGTGTATAGGTTACACAACAGCTCCATTTTATGTGTCTCTTTCCTCTATGGGGGACCTGAAGAAGAATAATGCAGCATAGCACTCCTGTCCATAGATTTTTAGCTCTGTTTTTTTTTAATCAGCTGATCAGCCTGAATTATGGTCTGGTCTCGTGTGAAGTCATCAAAATTCTAGCTAAATTTGGAAATTGGGTTCTGGCTTTCATTTTGGAAATTGGACATTTTTGTGTCTCTCCCAACTCATTTGACAACCAGCCATTTTTATTCACTATTTTTCAAACTGCCACTGTGATACCAGTCTAATATGGCCTAAGCTGTCTGAGGGACATAAAGCTAACATATGTTCAGATTGTGACAGATGCTCAATCAAGCAGGAGAGACCAATAGAGAGTAATGAGTCTGAGAATTTCAAAGGGATACTCTGACATTTTGCCATGCTTAGCTTTAGCATATTGACTAAAATCCCATGGCTAAATCTGGGAATTTATTTTGTTCCAAGGGAGAAATTTCTATCAGATTCAGGTTGGAGATTATTATTGAATGCTGTATATTTGTTACTTATTTCACCCCAAAGGCCCAAGCTCTGAAGTTTTTAAAGCTACCTTCAGGTGGTCTTGGATTAATGATGACTAATTTGAACTCCTTTTCTCATTTCTCTTATCTTTCACGATGAAGAGATGGGAAGACCAGCACATATGCCAGCAACAGTAAGAAACAAAAGGGCTCTGAGTCTCCAAACTCTTTCATGGACAAAGAGGGCAGACGGAGATTCACCATCACAGACTACAGCAAGCTGGGCATCTATCCCATGGAGAGTAACGTTCCCAAGGCACGGCTGAGAGACAAAACCCCCTCGCATGGTGAGCACCAAACACGCAAACATATACCAGTACCCTTCACACAGTCAGTACCAAACACAAAAATATACCAGTCCCCTGTGCACAGTGAGTACCAAACACACAAAAATATACCAGCAACCTTTCACACACCTAATGAAACACCCAGTCTACAAAACACACAAAACATACCAGAACCCTTTAATTCAGTCAGTACCAAACAGACAAAAAACACCACAAATCCTCTGACAGGATCAGAAACAAACACACCAAAACATACCAGAACCCTCTTGCACAGCCTTTGGCAAGCACACAAACACACTAGCTAATTGAAACACACGGTCAGTTCCAAACACACAAATCATGCCATACATTATCACATAGTCCACACCAACTACACTGAAACAAAACAAAACCCTGTCATACAATCAGTAGGAAATATACTAGCTCATGAAAACACAATCAGTACCAGACACTCTACCTGGTTACAGCACACAGTCAGCACTAAACACGTTCAGTCGGTAGAAAAAAAAAAGATTAATAACACTAAAACACACAAGACACCTCATCCATATGATCAGACAGCAATCACACCAGGCACTGCAAATATGGTCAATAACAAACAGAATATATAGCTAGTTATTTCATTGTTCATAATTCACTCTATGATTGCTTTTTAAAAAATGACATGGTGTTTTATGTGTTTTGTTCATTGGCCCCAGTAAAATATTTGAGAAGAAGAATGTTTAGACATTTTCGGTCTGGTAAGCTTCAGTGGTTTTATTTTGCAGTGTAATTAACCGGCAATGGTATTTGAATGTTTGCATGCTAGAGAATTTAGTGTGCTGTCTGTCTGACTGGACACAGTTGGGTAACATGAAGGAAAGCAGCTAAGGTTATACTGCTCTAATTATAGCTCACTAATTTTTATCAGTATTTTTAGCATGCAGTTGAATAAGTTTACTGAGCTGGCTGATTAGAATGCTTGCTTGTTTTGACTTCCTTGTCTAAACAGGTGAGGGTGAATAAAGTCCATGTATGATTAGTCTGACTTAGGTGTGTCATTTAAATGCCATTAAAATACCAGAGCAGCGAGACACTGATAAGGATGTTGAACTGGACCAATCGAGGCTCACGTGTGAATAACTATCTAAAACGCCTTGGATTTCTGAAGCCAAGTGCTCTGAAGGTTACCGGCATGTATATTGATGTTGAGAAGGTGTGCACGTGTGTGCATTTGTGTGTGTTGGTGAATTTTGTCATTGAGAGAACAGCAACCACATAATTACACAAAAGTAACTTAAAGTTCAGATGTGTCAAAGATCATTATAATGGAATGGTTTTGGGTAAGTGTTTAGTTGGAAGCAAATGTTAGAAACATATCTGTGTAATATATCTCTGTTATTCATTTTATCTAATGCTATCTTCTTGGTGTCTCTCAGAACCCCTTTAAAAAGACAGCTAAAGTCTCAATGGGAATGTCTTTTCTCTTCAAATGCATATTACACTGGTGCTCTGTAATTTGACCGTCCCAAACTCTTGTCTATACCTGTGCAGGTAAACCCAGGCCCCTCTCCATGCCAGTGGATACCTCTCTCAGCGTGACTGACCCATTCTCCAGGCCCTGGACGCAAAGCCGAAGAGGTACGTGGCTGGTTGTCTCTTGGTGAATGGCGCGACAGCCAAACCAAGAAAATTGACTTCAGATTTGGTTGTTTGTGTGACCTCAGCCAGAGACAGATGAGAGAAAATGCAGACGGGGTTTCGTGTTCCTCTCTCTCTCTCTCTCTCTCTCTCTCTCTGTCTCTTCCTCACTTTCATTGAATCTGAAAGCCGTGGCCAGCATCTAAATCGAATTGCTGTGCCTCTCTGACAGCCAGAGTGGCTCTGCATGGTAATTGACTCTGAGCTCAGAGGAGCCACACCAGCAGCGGCTCATTGTACCATGTGGGAACCCCACTATCCCATCACCGTGTGCTGAGGGGAGAGGGGGAGGGGGGTGCTTCCGACTCGCTCCAGAGGTTGTTTCCATGGAGCCCAGGGTCCCCGCGAGTGTGCACGCGCACAGGTGGTGGCCTTGGCAGCTGTCAGGCCAATTAAACCACTCCAGGAAACCTCGCAGAGGAACGTCCTAATTGGTTTGGAATCCTTAGCTGCTGGGCTGACACAGAGCAGATGCCCACAAACCGCTCCCCCTATGGGAATAGCACCTAGTCTGTCACTAGGGTACGTTTATCTCATCACCTTGGATGGCCACATCATTACTGGAGAAGGTGGAATCCCACTGTTTTGTTATTTGTGTTATAATGCAAAGATTTAGGCATTCAGAACCCTCTTTTTAAAAGGCCATGAGAGGTGCACAATAAATGTGTTCATCACAAAAAGAGACGATTTACAGTAAAGAGAGCAGACTGGCCATCAATTGGTCTGCCAATGAAATGTCTCTCTGCCAATTAAATGTCTCAATTGGTCTGCCAATTAAATGACTCTGTCATTAGTTATGTGAGTTTTTGGCCCCTGTTAAGCCTCTATGCTAACCCAGGGATTGATGGTCTTTCTTGGCAGGGAAGGATCTGTACAGATACCTGAGCAACGAACGAATCCCCACCATCGCAGAGGAAGCCGCGTCCGCCCCGCTCCGCTACCGGCCCACCGGCGAGAGGCATCCGCTCCAGGGTGTGGACCACATACGTGGCAGCCACCTTTTCGTCAACGCCGACGTGCACAACAGCGCCACCATCCCTTACCCGGAGGACTCTGCCAAGAAGGTCCCCGCCCCCGACCGTGCCCGATCCCCCCACAACTCAAAGTCGCCCTCATTACTGGTCAGTTGGATCACACGGCTGAAGTTGTTGACTCACTGATGAGCACTTCCTGTCTCAGGGTGTGGCTCCCTTCCTGTTCCATCTCTTCCATGCTTTTTGTTTTGTGGGTGGTCTACCAGCGGTCTCATTTCCTGCACAGGTGTTTTCCCGCCTCAAAAAAAGGGCTATTCTGTCAGAGCTCTTGCTGTTTCACACTGGTTTTGTTTTTTTTTTAACCTCTTTTCCGGAACATTCTGGTCCTCTGCTCCATCCCTCTAAGGAATGCATTGGGCAGTGAAAGAAACCGCTATTTTTTGGCTTCATTCTGGACAAACAACATTCACAATGTGTCAGGGGAAGAGTAGGCTCAGTTATTCACTATTTTGTCCTCTTTCAAGAGGAAGTGTAATTCAGGTAAGGACATATTGATCTGGCTTCCGTTAGCAAGCTCTCTTTTGTAAAATAATTAAGTTATTATTTTTGTTTTTATTAATTTTTTATTGTTCCTGCTACTTTAAACTTGCCAAAGTGTTAGGGCAGTTTCCTTTTTGCCAATTGTTTGTACTGTTTGTGAAAAAATGAAGACTTATGAAAAGAGAACCGAAAAATGTCTTTTGTATTTAAATCTATTGTAGATATAAATTTCTTTTCATATTCTTCCCTGTTTACATCTGGTCAGAAATGTACCTACTACCAATGGTTGCCTCTTAAGCTATGCATTAGAGAGATATTTAGTGTGCTGCACTATCACAGATGCGCCAATGGCCACCATTTAAATAAATGGGTCATCATGTGTCGAGCATACATTAGCCTATTACGTGAGCTTTAGTGTTCCCTGGGACGCTGTAGTGCAGATTATTTAGTCACATGTCAGCCACACCTACTCTTATCAGCTTAATCACATGTGCAAATGTGATTGTGTGTTGTGTGAAAGATTAGATATTTTGGGGGGATTTGATCCACTGAACACTTCAGATGGTTTGTCTCTGATGTGGTGCTTGTTCATCCCATTTAATTTTGACCAAATCATCCCACATGTCACAATTAATGAGAGAATGGCATCATGGGATTGTAGTTTATTTAAGGTTCCATCAAGAAACATACTAAAACCTACATGTTCCTTCAATTTACAGCATATGTGGGGAAAACCTTCGTTTTGCTTTCTTTTTACAGTGACCTCTTATTTAGATTGACTGAATATCGAGACAGTCAAAGTTGTGTGAGTGATTATGGATAAGATACCCATTGGTGAGCAAATTGCCTTGTAAATCTGAGTGTCAAAAATTCCCAAAGAATCATGGGACAGATTCTTAGAGAATCATGGGACAGAGGGCTATCTGGTACCCACATTGGGTTTTGGCCACCAAAAGCTTGATTTGACAGTATTAAATACTTCAAGGCAAGATGTTTCTATCATGCGTTTGTACTCTACCTGTCATTGTAACACTTCTGAAGTGTACTATTAAAGCTGCAGTTAACTCCAGTGCTCCTTTGGTGTGTTTTTTGTCAGTACTAACTCATGTTTCATGATGAAAGTGCCATAATAAAAACTTAGCACATTTTTTCGTTCACATTTAAGTTGTGAAATGGGGCTATAACTCAGAGTCAAGACACTCACATTTGGTTTTCAAGGGACAGAAATAACAAGTCCCAGTGTACCCAGATAATTCTCAGCATCATTCAGGAAGCCACTTAGAAGCCATTGCCCTATAAACAGCCAAGTGCATTCCTGGGATTAAGCAGAGGTTGTGTGACCTACAATTAATTCCATACGCATGCAAAGATGCATGGGATATAACAGACTGCAATTATACCTTCCTGCTGCAGTAGCATTATTTCTTTAGTTAAATCATGGACACTTTTGAGATGTGTAACGGCTTTTTGAATGTAGCTCAGCTGGACAAAAAGCCTTACAATGGATGGCCAATTCATTTAGTCGAATCAAAGATCCAGAAACACTGTAGAGCTATTTAAAGCCTGAAATAAATCCAGATCATATAAATCTCGATCTACTCTGATCTTTAGATGTTTTTAAAGACAAATTAAGAGATTAGGCAACCATTTTGGCTGCATTTTTTCCTCCAAAAAATATTTATGTACTTTCTGTCATAGCTCAGAGAAAACCATGGATAAGTGTACCAAGGGTTCCCTGGAGGGCCTCTATAAATCTAGTTGTCACTCAGCTCTCCCCACAACTTCTTTTGACTGCACTATTCAACTAATTGCACGGTATGCGACTTCAGAGGAATGAGGACATATAAACTCAGCTCAGAAATAGCCACGTTGAACACCCCAGCTGTAAATCATAACGGTTTGAACAGGCCTGTCAGGGGAAGCTTGATTTAATCCTGTCTCTCCTTCTCCCTGCCTCGGTCTCTGCACGATACCGCTTGGTGAAAGGGCCGTGTCTCCTCTCTCTCTCTCTCTCTCTCCCTCACTTATTTTGGCTCTGCCCTGGCCTGAAGAACAAACTGCATGAGTTTCTAAATGAAGCGAAGGGGGAAAATGATTGAAAATACCCCTTACACAGCGCTATTTCTCAAATTCTTTCAGTCACTGACATTGAGTTATGTATTGCCTTGCCTGGTGGAAGGCTGGAATCTAATGGATGAATGTCACATTTTCTGTCATGGACTATGAGAAATAATTGGGTCAAGAATGTGTGTGTTTGCTTTTGGATGCATTCATACTAATAAGGAAAGTGGATCTGATTTATAGTACTGTCTAGTCATTTACAAGACAATCTTATCCAGAGTGACTTACAGCATTTTTTTTTCCACACACTGTCATCATACAGATAGTGTGAAGCTGAGACCTATAAGTTACAAGTCCATTTCACTAACCATTACACTATAATATTGCCCTAAGCACAGGGAGAGGCTAACACAGTATGCATTGGTACATTACATTTGTATCAAAGAGGTATCAAAAATAACAACAGCATACCTACAAAGCAGTGGGTATTATAGTCAAAATGCATGATGAAAAATGGTGCATGGAAAAGCATGTATCAGTAAAACACAGTGCCTAACTGTTATCCTGAATGGCAGTATACTAAAATCACCATTCATAAACTCATCATAGCGCTTAACTGTGACCCTTGAAAACAATTTCACCTCAAATCAAGTTTAAGTGGCGCCAATTAATTATCCACAGTCAAACTGCATAGGCTGTCCTTGATTCACTGTTTGTCCCAGTTTTCAGGTCACAAGCAATTGGTTTCCAAAAATATGACTGGCAGCTTTGATCACATAAAGCAATCTTGGCAGAGCAACGAGGTTAAATGCTTATGCGTGCAGCAGAAGCCAAGACTATGAGCGCTACTGCATGCAACATGCAAGGTTTTCTACCATTTTATCAGTCTCTTTCTAATATCCATACTTATATTTTAGTCTGGATGGGCTGTTTAGCTTGCTGCTCTGACTGACTCTTTTCAAAAACACATTCAGCAACAGTATGTAGTCTCATTTAAAATACTGTCAATGTCAGAAGGTTCAACATAATATCATAAATTGTGATGATATAATTCCATTGTGAGCAAGTGTAGTATTTGACACCATAGTGATAATGGATTCTACTTAAGTGCTTATACCAAGCAGCTTGAATGTTCCCAAATGAAAATTGTCTGAACATCTTGCCATAAACGTCAAGTCAATTCACTGCATGAATATTTATCCTCTCATGATGTTAAGACACAGAATGAGGCTGTGTGCCACCGTTTCCTGTTTTAACACCAGATTTTGTGTCCACTGCAGGTGCCAAGATGGCCTCCCAGCTACAGGCTCAGCAGCAGGTGGGTAGACTCTATATCACCACATCATTGTCTGAACCACAAGCATTTCATTTTAAAAAACCACAAACAACTATTCAGGTGCAAAGAGGGTATGCATTACAGGTACTTAACAAGTCTGAAAGCTCAGTGGTTAGAGAAACCTGCCCCCAGGGTTGTGGGCAGGAAGGTCAAGATTTCACATTAATGTCACTGAGTAGGAGATACTAATGCTCCAGGCGTATGCAGACAGCATTCAGATACGTTTACAAAATGTTATGTCACATAGAATCTGGTCCTATTGTACAGTAAATATTAGAGCAGACTGACTGCAAGAAAGATCATAAATTAGCAGAAGTACAGGCAATATTTCATGTTGTGGTCTTAAGTGCTGGGAATACAATTAAACACAGAATATATTTTACCATTAAGTGTGTTATAGTGATATTAATTGGATATCAGGGTGGTTACAGCTTCTTTTTGATGCCAAAAACAGTCAGGACAGAATTCAAATAAATTGAGGCAATGGTCCTGGAACAAAGAGAGTGGGAGTCATGTCTCTGTTAAGACAATCATGACTTTTTAAGAAAGCCTCAATCTTCCCACAGTGTGAAAGTCATCTTTAATGTCAGACACGTAAGACGTTCTGTAAGACTGTGCTGGAGGTTGTGTGGCTCAGCAATACCAGCATGATCAATGACTAAATCTCTGTTTTCTATTTAAAGATGCTTCTCTCAGCCGCTGTTAGTCACACTTCTAATGCACCCCCACACTCAGCCCCAGAACTGCTTCAAGTTAAAATGGTTCAATGAGAGTGAGGCCTCTGCTTAATCACAATATTTAAAGGACTTCTGCAGCCAAAAATATCTTCCATTTCTGCGTAAATGGCTTTCCAGGACTTAAGACAAATCCACCCACAATGTTCTGTTATAAGTATATAGAAAATAACTTGTGAACTCTAGCCCAGTTCTCACTATTTAGTGGTGGTATCTGTATATGATCTAAATTTTGGCAAAAAAGTATATGGTCAATACACCTACACACCTCTTACTAATACTCACAAAATAAGTATGGTATAACTATGGCAATAAATGGCTGGTCAGTCATATTTCACCTCTTATGCCTCCAACGGTACAGACATGATTTTGGCTTGGACCAATTCAAAAGAACTTAGAGAGAATATTCTTTTCAAAACAATCTGACTTCACTTTTTTGATGGGGACATTTTATGATGTAAAGAACACATTCCAACAGTCATGTTTGCTGGTCTCCAAGAAATGAGAAAATACTCAAAGACATGTATGTTGTAAAGAATGAAGTTGTTCTGATTGGATTGAATAGACCCTCTAAGTTGCAACGTTCATTTGATTGAATCCCAGCCTTTGTCCATTTGAAGACAAAAATTTACTTCGAATGTAGTGATTAAAAGGGCAAGCTGCACAGCTGCTGAACTCAATAGGCACAACAGTCATAAAGGACAGTAAACTGGGATCAGTCAGCTGAACTACATATGGCTTATCTCTGTTGTGATGGAATGCTACATTCATGCCAGATTTATCGGGACAAACACATTGCTGCTTGCTGCCAATTTTATCTCCAGGTTTGACGCAGGAAAAAAAAAACAGACTTGCTCAATGCCTGTTATTAGGCTACACTAATCACGCAGTATGAAACAAGCCACAATCAGTTCATCTCAGAAAATGGCTGTTCACACACTCAAAACATACCCACCCACCCCACAGGAATGTAAATCTTCACGTTGCCAAATTATAGAATTTTTATTCCACAACCGGGCAACAGAACACGTGCCTCAACTTGAAAACCTGCTGCTGTTGGTCTACTGACCTGCTTTGCTCGTAAATTAAATACACAACACAATGGTATGACTATGTTGCCAAACAAGTTGACATTGCGTTGATCAGTGAGTTGCAACGCTCAATTGAAATACAAGTTACAATCCTACTGAACAGCTCGACAACATCGCAAAACACCTGTACAAAGTTGGAACAGAATCTTGAGAAGTTCAGCGGTTCATTTAGCCTGACTATTGCTTTCAGCCTCCTCAATCTCACACTCTGATGCCAAAGTAGTCCATATGGATATTTCAGTATCTGCAAGGCCATGGGCACTTGTGATAGGTTGTCCCCATGTTTTAACCAAACAGAGTGTTTTCTCACGATAGTAAACCAGAGATTAATGTGACGCAAGCCTTCATCTGTAGTTTGGTGTGGCTGACTGGTTACTTTTAGTGGTATCATTTAGTGTAAAATTGACTTTACAGAACTGTACCAACCTAAATGTCATGGGTTGCACAGTACACCCACCTTACAGTCCTATTATCATTAAAAAGTGGGAACCATTTTCAGTCCTGATGATGGTGCTTACCTGCAGGTAACATGAGTAAAACAGCTACAGTCAGCTGACTGTTAAAAAGAAAGTTTTTATGTAATTAGAGAATTCAATTAAATTAGTTTAATTAGAGTGGAATTTTTAAGCCATCTCACTTGAGTCTAACAAACTAGTTATTCTGATTTGTTTTTTTTTTTTTTTAAATAAGGTTCCACATAACCTTTCAACTTTGGGATTAAAATTATAATTACATTCAGTTTTGGACCCAATCCAGCATTCAGTCATTTGTCTATAAATCTGTTAATTTGTACTCAGCTATAGCCTATCTTACAAATGAAAGCAACCAGCACAAACAGAACAAGGCTCAACTCGCCAAACTGTACTCCATCTGAAGAAAAACAAGATCACTTGCAATTCAGAGGGAGTCCAAGTAAAGCACAGCGTTGACTGAATCCTTGCCAGCGTTATGTTCTAGGCATTTCCTTCCCAGCCACATATCAGTTTGTACTGTGACATGGGGAGAGTACTCAATTCAAAGTACTAACAAAGATAATACAGCATTTGCTGCATGTAAAGCCACTTTGATGACGCAAAAAGACCAAGAAAGCACGTGATTGGGTTTATAGTATAGTTGTTCATTTCACTCCAATCACAAATCACGCCACTGAAATTGCCTGTGTAAACATTTCAACGTGTGCTAAAGGCTTTTGACCCCGTAAACTGAAATGAAAAACTAAAACTGAATTGGAGTTAGGATGCCAGTAAAAAAAAGTGTGTACTTAAGGAAATGGCATCCTTTGGCGGTAATGATAGCTTTCAATCTGTTGTAGTGTCTTGACTGACGGTTGTAAGAATCGATGAAATTACTTGGGTGTTTTTTTTTTCCTTTAGCAGCATGAACAAATCCAAGGAATTCAAATTCAGTAAAAACAAGCCCAAGCCCTTTTCCTTGGTAAAAATCACAGGGTGAAATGTACTGTACACATCAGTCTGTGTATATTGAGCTGTAAATGTTACCACGGTCATTGACAGGCTTCTCAGGCCAACTGTGATAAATTCCCATAACCCATAAACTTTGTATACTGTAAACAAAATTGCATTCCAGAGATTATTTTCAGTTTATACAATTTTGGTTCAATGAAGCTCTTAAAACCTTGATAAGCTGTGTTCATCTGAGCAGGAGGACTCTAAAATTCTTTTTTTTTCTTCTTTTGTCTGACATTCACAGTTATGATACTATAGACGAGCACTGAATGCTTCTTAAATGTGTCCCAGTGACTGTGCCGAGCATTTTGAAGATTAAATGAATGTCGTATATATGCATACAGAGACAGTTGGAAAAACTGTTTTTCTTCTCCTTTCCTCAGATTCAGCTATCCTTCATTCAGATCATGGTCCTTCTCTCAAGCGGTAAGATTTCTCAGACCTGATACAGAACATGACGTCTGTTCTTTCACTGACTTCCTGACCACTACAATTCAATATGTTCCCATTCAGTCATTAACCCATAGCTCTCTGGCTCATGGGACTTTTACAGTATGTTCATTATTAATGGATAGACACAAAAATAAATAGTTTCCAGTTACAAATATAGTTTGTTCAGTAGACATTTTAAATACTACAAATATTGATAGATGGACACATATGTTTAGTTTTTTGTCCCCGCCTCACAAATTCAACAAATGCATATAAAGTATGTCATTTTAAATAAGTGGTCTGCTGCCAGCCACAACTGTAGAGCTTGAGTTATGTTCATAGTTTTAATTATTTGTGGCAAGCAAACACAAACCCTTCTCTGAAAAAAATTCCCCTTTTGTAGCACTGATATACCTGTATCTCTGTCTAGGGATTATTTTTATGAAGCAGTATTATATATTTGGTATAGGTAGTCTGTTGATTTTTGTCAATATGAGCCCTGTCTCAAAGTTCTTGACCTTGAACATATAATGAGCCAAACCATATTCAGACAAACCTGCATATTAAGGAGAGTTCTCGGCATGCTTGTGGCTCTGTGGATTTACTTAAGTTTTCTATCCCTTTTTATGGTCTCTATCGCCCCCTAGAGGCAAGTGGAATTTCCACTTTCTTCTCAGGTGTAGTAGAAACGCTCCAACCCCTACTAGAATTACACTGTGACTGTTAAGTTTGCTTAATCTACAGTCACAATTTAAACTCTTAAGGTATGTGCATACAGACTGAAGAGAAGACATCAAGCCAGCTATGCCAGCACTAGTTGAACCACTGTATTACCATGCTAAATTGTTACAAGAAATCATAAATGCCACTGTAAAAAAGCCTTAAAAACAACTGAGTAAAATCAACTTGGTAAAACAATAATTTATTTCAAAAACACACAAGTTGGCATTTGTGGCTCACCTTCTCCTCCCCTCACTAAACTGAAAGGCTACTTTTATAGCTACAGCCACAGACACCAGGTTTCAATTAACATGGCTTATTAATAATCAAGTAATTAACAATGCTTCAATCAATTGGGAAGGTCCACTCCCTCACATTTCCTCCCAATGAAGGTGAAAAGTGTCAGCAAATTTGACCCCTATCCAATGCCTCAGGTGGATGACTTGGTGGAGAGGCTGGGAAGAGCAAAATACCTCAGTACCCTTGACCTCTCCAAGGGGTATTGACAGGACCCGCTGACGGAAGACAGCAGGGAGCTGATGGCCTCCAAGACACCCTTTGGACACTTCCAGTTCTCTGTGTTGCCCTTCGGCCTGCACAGAGCTCCGGCAATGTTCCAAAGGGTGATGGACCATATCCTGAGGGGAACTGAGGATTTCACTGCCACCTACCTAGATGACATTGTTGTCTACAACAACCATGCGGCCAGACAAGTGTAGAGGAGACGCAGTACCTTGGGTCTGTGTTAGGGCATGGGGTGATACGGCCACAGGTTGGAAAGGTGGAGGCCATTAAAACTGCTGAGCGGCCTACAACAAAGAAGGGGGTGCGGTCTTTCTTGGGACCGGTTGGGTGGTACAGACGTTTTATTTCAGCCTCATACTGCAGACCAGGAGTTGACATTTTGAACAACTATATCCCTTTCTAACTGTTTATTGGTAGTCTATACGTTAGATATTATACCTCTTGATTTGTTAGCAATTGCTCAAGCATTTGTAAGCAATAAACAACCAAACCTACACTTTATCAAATTTCACATTATTAAAATAATGTGAAATTTGATACAGTAGTTAATGACAACCACTATGCTTAGATTTCTTTGCCTCCCCTCTCACTGAAAATAGTGTTTTTTTTCCACTGTGGTGCAAGAAATGTGAAAGAGGAATAAGGGTATTGCAACTCTTGGAGAACTGGGGATGTAATAGAGAAGGCTACTCCTCCCATTTAGCCACTGTCACATTTTCTTGATGGTTCCCAAATCCTGGGAGGCGTTCATTATCATTATTACAGCCATTCCCAGCTGAGGATGACTGGTTATCAGCCCAGGTGTGTCATGTTGGCTTTGTTAGCCCAGGTGTGAAGAGAAGATGGGCTTGTATGGAGAACATTGTGTTTTACAGTCCTTTTGTGTTTGCAGCATGCTGTGCAGTTGGCTCAGGTTCAAGTAGAAAACTTAAGCTCTAATTGCATCTTGTGGTCCATTTGCCAGACAGAGTCAATCAAGTAAGAAGCGAGTTTTACTATAGTTTTAGTTTTAGTCAAGTTTTACTATAAGAGAAGAGATGGTGTACATTCTGGGGAAAATAATGTTTTTGTTGACATCTTTATTCTTCCTTTGACTGAAGAACTGTAAAATTTATCAAGCTCTGGCAAACTCAGCATGTATCCAGCCAAATAGTACCTTCTTTTAAAGGGCTATTGTTTGTACTGAGTACTGTATATGTAAATACTGACAGGAAATTATTACATTGGTTTTTTCCTACTTTCTGTGATGCAACTCTGATTCAAAAAAATCTTCTGCCCAAAAATTCTTTTCTTAAAAAAAAATTGTAACAATACATAGGGCACATTAGAAAAGCAGTACAGTAAACTTTTATCTCTATGACCTAATACCCCACTGCCTAAAAATTCAGATCAATGTTAAACAAATAGTCTAATGCTAAACAAACTAAACCAATATAAATGCTATGAGTTACTGAGGCAACCTACAGTTTCGTTGAGTAATGTTACATAAAACGGACAGCACATGCATAAATGGACAATAACAGGCATGTAGTGATATTACCAATCTCATATGTTTAGTAGAGAGCTTTTGCATTGCACTGCATTTGTCACCTCTGTCCTTTTTTAATAACTACATGTACTTTTTTCAAGCACAACATATTTTGTTTTTATTTTACACCACTTGGCTTACAGAAATTCCTGGAATTCAGTGAAAGTTGAGTATGATGGCAAACATGCAGCATTCCTAGTGCTTCAAAGGCATGCCAGAAGACAACAGACATGCAGGCATTTCAAACACACAGTTTAGGGAAAGTACCGGAGTGCTTTTGAAACCTAAGAACATGTCAAACACTTCAACAAATGATTGAAGAAGGTATTCATTAAATAACTAGTGTGGAACACATGTGTATACCTGTGATTTATGTAATGGTTACTTATGTACGAAAACCACAACATATCTGTGCATTTACAAAAAAAAATCCAAAACTCAAAACGACAATAGTAGGCCATTATAAGTGCAAAGAGCCAAGTGTGTTTTCATTATGGATAGTCAAACATTTACATTTAAAGAGTGGTTTCTCCTGTTCTTGTGTCATTTCACCTTTGTAATTCATTATCAAACCACTTTTTGATTTGTCAGTTAGTGTTTTTTTTAATCTAAAACAGTAAAAACGCACTGAACTGCCCATCAGTTTGGTACTTATTAAAGCGTGACATTAACTACAGCAGATGTAAACAGAGAGCATTACTGTCGTTTTCTCTTTCAGTGATAAAGTAGGCTGTCATTGATATTGCAGCAAGACATTTGTTGTTGGTAGCAGCCCTCGACCATTATCTTGTTATCCAGTTCAGCTTAAGCATGCACTTATTTTTAACACGTATTTATTCATGGAATCTGCGCAGCTAGACGTCCATGTGACATGATTGAGAAACGCATGTTACACATTGAATGTGGAGGCCATTTAAGGGAAGGTTATTTACAGTGTGATATAGAGTTGCATTGCCAGTGTGCAGTAATAAATTGAACTGTGACAGAAACAGATGTCATATATCATGTAATATAGCATATATCCATAATGATTTTCCCTGTCATGTACTGGTGCTGAATTACTGGCAGCTGGTTACAGAGAGTGTTTACGGCCTTTAGCGTTTCATACCAATAAGCAAAGGCCTGCTTTCCCTTCACCTCCTTCTCTCAGAGTACCATAGGTCGATGTTCAGAGTCCATCTTCAATAAAGAATGACACAGCTTTTGACTGACAATTAAATGTCTTTGATGAAAATTAATGAAATGACATTACCACCAGAAGTACCATTTTAACTTGCTGAACCTTTTTTGAAGCAGTGACATGAATGGTTAAAAAATGACACATCTAGAGGCAGTTATGTCCTCAGAAAACAATAAAATTGTTGAAAACCAATGTCTTGACTTTTAAACATTAGAGGAATTTAGGAAACCAACTGATTCCCCACCGCTAGAATGTAAAATGACATAACTGTGTGTGTACGGTATAGCATCAGCACTTCAATAGTTAACTGAATGAGTCAGCTCTGTCCACCACAGGGCTACATTAGGCAACGGGGCAATTACTCTAATGAAGTTTTTTGTGACAGAATTCAGTAGCAATCCTTTTATTGCCGTCACAAAACCGATCAGAATAAAACCTGACACCAGCTACCGCCTTGCCACAGCAAGAGCGTACGTGAAAGAATGGCTGCACTTTGTCCCACAAAACTTTCACAAAGGAAAAAAACAACAAAAAAAAAGGAGAAAACATGTACAAAACAGTCAAGCTCCTTGCCACAGCATAGCATATGTACCCTCTCATCCGTTTTTTCTTCCAATTTAGGATTATGTCTCTTATATTTGTTTTCAGTGCCCTGGATTTAGAGATCATAGGTCTTAGGCCAAGAGCAGGTTGATCAGAATATCTTGCTTGTCCTTAGGTCTCAGGAACATATTGTCTTTTCAAAGGGGAACAAACAAATTTGACACTCAGATAGCTGCACATTCAGGTGTACTTTCCATCCGAAGACAATCCGATATACTGTTGCGGCGTGACACACTGGGCCACGGCCATAGGACTCAATGAACATTTACTCCGAACTCTCGATTTTAAGTACATATGACTGAACTTTTTTCTTCCCAAAAACACAAATCGACAATTGATGTGGGAATTTCTGAACTCACAAAACCTGATTTTGTGAAGAAACAAACTGAATGCTTGCAGTTAATTTGTAAATCATAAAGGTTGATTTCATCAAAGCCTGTAAGTAGAGCTTAAGTGCCTGGCTGGGGAATGAGGTGCTAAGAATTCTCCTGCTGATGCATCCCAATATATGTTTCTTCTTATGCTATATTGTTTTTTTTACATTCCGTTCTTTATACAACTGTATATGTTGGTTATCAAAGCCATTTTCATGAAATACCTTACTCAGGGGTATAATGGTATCAAACCAGTTGGGATTTGTACTCACAACATCTTGAGTTACAGTCCCAATTTCTTAACCACCTCATTTCTATTACTGATTGTGTTTTAAAATTCATCTAAACTAATCATGCAGCCCAGTTATGTTATAACAAATGACTACATTGCACATAGCAGTCTCTGACCACAGTTTTTACCTTGTGTGCTGAGTTCTGAATTTAGCTTTGGAGAAAAGCCTTTTAAAAAGTTATTGCTGAGTCCTGTGTGAGAAAACTATATTCTCCTCTACATGCCAAAATGAAAAAGTAAGTTGACATTAGAAAGGAGGCTTATTCATTCACGATCAGTGTAGAGCTAAGTTGCTTTACGCATGGTCAGCCCTCGACAAATGTCTATTTGTGCACAAGTTCCCTGCAGTGCCACATACTCTTTTGACACAAACAAAAGTGACTTGGCAGAACAAATGACTCTGTATGTAGCTAATATGCAGTCTCTGAACTTTTATTGGAAAATGTTGTGTCTCCCTGCTGGCTGATTTCATGGTCTTTGTTCATCAGAAACATTTCCCATTTTTGCTATCATCTGTGATGTAGAACTTCATTTTTTTTTTTTTTTCTGAGACGGCTTCTGTTTTTTTATGTGCTCTTGCATTGTGGTCCTCAAACCAAGACCACAGACCACAGCCAAAGTTGAATCGGCAGCAGAAAAGTGACTCATTCTTGGACGCAGTTATCCAATGAGTGTTAGGGACAGTGTAGCTCGTTCTTCTTTATTGAAGTTCGACGGTCTTACTTATTAAGCAACGTCAAGGCAGAGAATCGACATTGACGACAAGATGGTTCAAACCAAGCTATGGAACTACCAACCGGGAGAGGAGCGACCGTGAGGCTTCTGGGCTGATGTGATCGGCACAGGTCCAGAGATACCCATCAACCCCTGTTCAGAGGAACGGGTGCCGTGGAAACAGGTGCATTGGTGGGAGGGGGAAAGGAACTTGAATTAGTTTGATTTATTGCATGTTTGCGCTGTGTTATTTCACAGGTGGGCAGAGCTGTTGCTGTCAGTGATTGCTGTGTTTAAATGGTGTTAGCAGAAGGATGATTTCTTTGCTGATAATGCAGCAGATGCAGTAATTGTGAGGGCAGTGTGAGGGTTTTATGAAAACTTGTCTTGCTCCTTCAGTAACCAAATTTCATAGGAGTATTCATTAAGATTGTCCATGTAAAAGTTTTGTTGGTAGCCATACCTTGGAATTTTTAAACTACACTAATACTCTTTTTTGATATTTCATTTTTGCAGTATTTATTGTAATTATGTAACATTTTCCAGAAGAATACACGGATCAAAACTAAAGTATTTTTATTGTCACAAGGTTTTGTGACCAGGTTGTTTAGCTATTCAAGTATTATAAATGAAATTCTGTTGCTGTTTTTGTGCTTCCCCTTTAGAGTTTACTGATAAGATCTCTACTTGTGTGAAACACAAAACCTTATTGATGTGGTAGTGGTGAGGTATGTGTATGAATGCTAACTATAGCTTTGCTCCCCAGTGGTCTTCACTTTTAGGGGTGTGATACCATGATTCTAAAAGAGGTACATGTAGTCAAACTGAGAATTGAGAACATAGTTACCCTGTTAGTAACTTTTTCTATTTTGCTTCTCTACTGCCTGCCATATTGGCAATGAGGAAGCTTAATGCAACGCAGGAAGTTGGTCAATTCCGACTGCACAGTCGAAACAGCATTGCACAATTTGTGCATCAGAATTAAAAAGAAGATTAGACATCTTGTCTACAGTTTCACTTGCCATTGTTAACCATGCAGTTTCTGGGCAATGAAAACAGTACTGGAAATATCCTATCATGCCAAATTTTAAGCAGTTCCTGTTGTGAATGATACAGGTGTGAATTTTGGTACTCTTTCTCCTCTATTATTTTCAATGTTTTGTGTGGCACTGCAGCAGGGAAGTTGTGTGTCAGCAATACACCAACTGAAATGGATGTCCTGACATAGCTTGACATGCTTGTGAAACTGTGGATGAAACTTCCTCGCATTATTCTTTTGTGTGTTGAGGTGTGCTCTATAAATGCTAAAAGAAATGAAATGGAAGAAGCACTTGGAGCACTTCTGCTTTACAAGGTCATGGCAAGAACTGACTCAGCCCTAATTTATTTTGCTAGAGGTGTATGGTACATGTTTCATTAACACGCAATCTTGTGTCAGATTGTATGGACTATATACTTCTGTAGAAAACAACAGGGGAATGAAAGATATGTAGTTAGAAAATCACAACATTGACATTCAAATCTCAATGAAAAATCTTAGAATTTGGTGTGTGGAAAACTCAGTTCTCAGATGGAGTATGGTTATTTGTAAGAGGTGAATCTTCAAGACATGAACATTAGAACCTGTTGTATGTATGTCAATGACTCACAATGCCGACAATGAGAATATTCTGGGGTTGCCAATATATAATAGTACAACATAACAGGGTAGCTGTAAATAATGTGTACCCCCCGGGCCTACAGTGCTTACCATAATTTTTGGGACTAAGACATTTTTTTTTCTTGATTTGGCTCTGGACTCCATAGTTTTATATTTGTATCATACAATTTGCATATAGTTAAAGTGTGATCTTCAGCTTTTATGAAAGGGTATTTTATATCCTTTAGTTTCACCATTTATAAATGACAGCACTTTCCATACATAACCCCGCCCCCCCACCCCCAATTTCACAGCACCCCTTAAAAACATATGAATTATTTCATTACAAATCAAAAATTGTGTCGTACGGATCCAAATCCAAAGACAAAATGGAGGGCGCGGTATTTTCCCAAGATCCAGTGAGTTGTATCCTGTTGCCTCAGAGTCCTTGTGTCACGTTGGAGAGATGACGTGTTTTTGCTGTAACAGTGATGTTCGTATTGGATGAAGGGGCTCGTCACTCCAACTTCCACACAGGAGGAAAAGAGAACCAGAACAACAATCACTCTAATGCACTCTTTGTATGTTTGAGTCTTTTGGCTTAGTCCATGGACTTAAATAAGGATATGTCACAAAGTCCAATGCTTGACTGGCTATGGATAAAGGCAACATTATAGAATACCTTTTATTGGTTATACAAGTAAATTTTTTTCTTTTCAGAGTGTTCTTTTTCAATTTCTTGTATACACTCTGTGGAAAGACCAGAGGTCCATCCTTACCGATACTAATATTTGTATCAGTCTTGATGAACAACCCAGTCCAGTCAGGTTGAGGCCCTGCAGTCACAACATTTGACTTAATTCACTACTTATGTAGGAATGGAATTAATTCCAGCACTAGGTTTCATTTAAGCCTGCAAGGCAAGCAGAAGCGATGTTGGCCTGCAGCAGTTAATCTACTCTGAATCCTTGTAATGTTGAGTTACTGAAGCTAGGTGGGTGTGGGCTTGGCTTTTACTTGGATGGGAGATACTTGAGGAAAGAAGGAGATGTTAAAGCAAGGTCTTGACTCAAACGTTCCTTAAAGATCACACTTTGAAAGTATAAGGGTACGGTCACATATGCGCAAAATTAACATCATCGGATATTTGCCACCCGTTCACTTCCATGCGATGTGAGCGAAGGGGCTACAACATTCACTTCTGCTGGCGAATCAGATTCGAATTCCCACTCTGCTTGGAGTTCAACTTTGGTGAACTTTGACCACTAATTCGCAGCCTCAACAACCAGAAAAGAAGTGTGTGCGGTTGACCCCACTTGGCTGTACCTGGCTTTAGCTTTCTTAGTGAGCCAGGAAGGAGGAGACTTTGATTGTTGCTGTTTCTAACCAGCCGATATTGTACAATATTGCCCATGGTCTTCAGTATACATTTTCTCAACGCAAAACCAACCACCGCTCATGTGTGCCTCACAACCTCAACCACTCAAATGGACTACAAACCAGCAAACTGATTTCTGTGTGTGTCACATCCTGCAGTGCCCACATTCAGCACGACAAGACACGAATTTCGCTTCGGCCGGTGATGGTCATTCATGTGCGTTCGCGTATGTGTGACCGTAGCCTAACAATGTTACACCCACCCAGTGTCCTGCAGCTAATTCCCATAGCAATTGGCTGTCTACATCTGGCTACCTAAGTAACCCCTATATATATCCTGTTTGGGTGTATTATCCCTGGCAGTCCATATCCACATTGAATCCCCAGGTTGCCACTGTGAAAGAGAATTGAGTTCTCATTTGATCTCGTCTGTTTAAATAAAGGACATAAAGTGAAGCAGGAAAGAATGACTGAAAATAGAGATGAGCAGAGTGGCAACTCAGCAGGTTTTATATTTTAGTCCTAAACACTTCTTCTTCTCTTGTAGGCTGCTTTCCCTCTCTCCCTGGCACTCCCAATGGCGGCCGATGGCTATAACCCTGTAAGTACTTTATTTTATTTTTATTATTAGTAGTAGGACCAGTAGCATATTTTCAGCCCTCAATTGGAGGGAAAACTTTTAAAAGCTCTTTATTTTCTCACCTGTATTTCTTTGTGAGTCTAAACATAAACAGCGAGAAATAGGATGAAGAAGGAGCCTAAGAGAAAATGGCCACAAAAACAAAACTACTTTGTGTTAAACACAAGCACTTCACACAAAGAAACATGAGTGGAAAAGGCAGCAGAGCAACAGAGCAGAGTGAGCAGGTGGGAGAGAACGCGAGCAAGTGAGAAAGAATCTCAATGAGAGATATGAAGAAAGCGAGCGAGCAAGTGAGAAAAAGTGGTCAGCGGCATAGAGGGCTGCCTATGTGTGATTTGCTGTGAAACAGGATGCTCGCTACTGATCAGAAGGTGTGGGGCAGATGTTGAGGGTTCTCAGGGCACATGCACCAAGGACATGTAACAAAGGACATTGTGAGCTGATGGCTCCGAGGTGTCTCTGCTGGAGCAACATCTGCACTCACTGTCCATTCCCTCTCACTCCTTCCAAAGGTGTCCTTGCGCCAGAAGTCCAGGAAGAAGGCTCGAGGTAAGACAGGAGCTTGTGTATTTTACAAATTTCTTAAAAGCAGTCAGAGTTTTTTTTATTGTTCATTTTCTTAGCTTTCACTAATTTTCTTTCAGCAGATTTGATTAGTCCACAAAAAAGGTCTCCACAAGGTTTCATTTGAAACTTTATGTCCTTTTAAGGTTTCTGTTGTGAAATACCTTTAGAATACCAAAAATTACAAAAATGACATTTTGAAGAATGATTCATTCAAAGGCTGAGTGCACAGTTGTGAGTATGGTTAGGGAGCTGGAGGTTTCAGGGTCGAAAGAGCACTGTTGAGCAAGATGGTTCAGCTGAATTGCCTTCATACATCTACCTACATAAATGGGTTATGTTGTACAAAATGTAAGCTGTGTAAGGTGGCCTCGATAAGGATGTCTTGTAAAAGCTAAATGTGCAATAGTGATATAACTCACTGCAAAGGATGGCATTGCTTTTAATTATTGTTGTTGATTCAAAGAACCAAAGTTTCATCTATTGGACTCCCTCTGCAATGTTTTGCACCAATCAAGATACAAATGTTGGGTTTCAAGAGTTAAAATGGCATTTAATAAACAGGCATTTTGGGTGTGCCCCGGTAGCTATGTAGGTGTACCTTACCACAGCAGCCCAGGTTCAAGTCCAGCCTGGGCCCCTCGCTGCATGCCCCCCCACCCCTGTCTGCCCCCCCACCACAACCGCCAAATAAAAGTGGAAAAATCCCAAAAAATAACTTTAAAAAACAGCATTTTGTTGTTCAGCCTGGATAATAACATCTTATTGTGTGCTGCATGTCTTTGGCAGGAAATACAACCATGAGCCGGAGGAGGATTTCGGTGAAAGAGCTTGGCGAGGCAGACCACCAGGGCTGGCTTTATAGGAAGCGGGAGGATAAAGGCTTCCTGGGGATCAAGTGGAAGAAGTATTGGTTCGTTCTGAAGAAGACCTCGCTCTACTGGTACACCAGTGAGACGGTGAGTCACCAAACCAGTTTCACCAAACGTTGTCATTTCCTGCAGCTGGATGAGTAAGATACAGGAACGCTGTGAGCGTCAGATGCGCAGGCGTTGAGAAATGTGTAGTCATCATCGTTGATGTGTGAGCAGAATTTTATTAGGTCATTTAAAATGTGATGGGCACAAATTTCTCAGTACCTGGTTTTTTTAGATCTATGAGGTGTGGCTATTCAAAAATGAAACAAATGCTCAAGAAAAACACTTCTACTTCAAGTGATGCGTAACAGTAAACTGAAGATGCAAACTTTCAGGGGTTGTTTATGTTTGCCCATTGGTCAATGTATACCAGGTGGTTCACACATGCCCACTGTGGTTCGACTTACAGAAGCCCAGTCTCATTGTTTAATAGCCTCACCTTGTATTCTGCTAGTTAAATCATGAATACATTTTTATTACTGACCTTATATATGTATACTATTGAGTATGTGTGCATGTTCTTTGTAATAAGGGATAAGTGGTGTACTTCACCATCATTTTTATCTTGCTTTGTATTGGTGCATGAAATTAACTGAATGTTTTGTCAAAGATGTCCATCAAACATATCAAAAATGAACCTATTGGAAGCTGAATGCAGTAAGCATTTCCCTGGTTTCTGTTTTGTTAAACATTCATTTTCTGTCTCTCTGATTTTTTAGGCTGAAAAGGCTGAAGGCTACATAAACCTGACTGATTTTATTATTGATCGGGCGGTTGAGTGCAAGAAAAAATAGTGAGTTTCCTGTTTGTTTCCATTAAGTTATCTCTGTGCTGTTCGTGGTTTGAGTGGGTAACTGTCTCTGGGGGGTATGTAGATATCACCTACAGCACTGAATTACTGTGTTTGAGTGTTGCTATTTATGGAATTATCATTTTTCTGCTTTCATATTTTTCTTTTGTCATAAATGATCATTCTTACACTTAATCTCTGTATCACACATCCACCAAAATCATCCTTCGTTCCTTTGAAATCCCTTCATTATTTCTTTTTTTTTTTTGATTGCTAAAGTAGTTTGTCATATGAGTTAGTCTGAAGCATATGACTTCCTGTTTGGTTAATCGAAATGAAAGAAAAGAATGTATTTTCCCCATCAGAGTGTAAGCTAAGTTGAGTAATTTCAGCGAATAATGATTCATGTTTTCAGCAAAAAGTTTAATCTTTTTTTTTTTTTTACTTTATACTGAGGCACATGTCAAACAATTCCAATAATGGATTGCTCAACCTCGATGGTTTCTGGTCTGTTGTACGTCGGTCAATAGTTCTGCGTTTGGTATATTTTATCTCCTGTGTCTCTACCATTTCCTGTCTCTGGATCTCACTTCCTGTTTCTGGTTAGGGTTCATTAACAGGGATG
The DNA here is from genome assembly GCA_022829145.1 of Albula goreensis. Classification (NCBI taxonomy): domain Eukaryota; kingdom Metazoa; phylum Chordata; class Actinopteri; order Albuliformes; family Albulidae; genus Albula; species Albula goreensis. Next base: position 34,152,861 of record CM040749.1, read on the forward strand.
TGATTTTTCCTAATGAGTAAAACATTAAAGTCTAAACGTCTCAACATTAAGCAGGGGATTAATGTTTATCATAAGCATAAATGACAAGAGGTTTTGCACTTTCCCAGTGCTGACAGAATCAGTGGGTAATGAAGCTGAAACTGATAATGGTTCATTAATAGGCTAGGCAGGCCTCAGTGTTCATGGGGCCCTCAACTCCTGCCAGTGCCCCTAGACAGAATGTTCAGCAGAAAAGCTAAATACAAGCTTGACAGACATTGGGAATCTGAAAATCTGATATTAATACAGAAAAATCTTGTTCTTGGTTTATAACATAGGCATCAGACTAACGAAGTTGTACAATGACAATGGAGAAAGACTGGAGCTAAGCACAGCCAGCTGAAGTATTCTGACAGTTCTGCGAATCTCCCAACTTGTAGCCTTAATGCCCATAATCCTTCTTATCACGTGAAATCCTGTGGAAATGGTTTACCACCTCAGAAAAGATATATTTTTAAACATTTTAAAATATATGTCAGTTTGCACAGTGACTGTAACCTCTGCAGTTTGTGTGTGGCCTGCATCACTCAAATCTGCCAAAACGTTTCCCTCCTGAACATGAAGCACACCCATGTGTCTCCCAGAATTCAATTCTCACCAGCCGAGGCTAACTATAAATGGAAACATTTGTTTCCATGGCTTGATTATTTCAAGGCTGGCACCAATAAGTGGATGTATCACAGTCTGTCTTAAACCTATTTGATAACCCTAATAATAGTTTCTGGTCCTTCTTCCCCATGTTCTTGGTATCAGTGGTTCCTCCTGTGTCTAGTATCTGACTTACATCCTGTGGTCTGTTACAGTGCAATTAAGGCTTGTCACCCGCAAGTCATGATGTTCTACTTTGCGGCCGAGAGCAGCGAAGAAATGAACAGGTGAGACGGAAGGAAGAAGGAAGAGGGGGGTTTATACAGTAAATGCTGATTCGCATCGCATTAGCCTTCGCCCTATGTATTACAAAGCATGGTTTTAGTGGATCGATTTTGTCTCAGTTTTGCCTCTCTGGTCTTTTTCAGGTGGTTAAATAAGCTCGGACTGGCTGCTATCCTATATGAGCCAAATGAGAACGCTGGTGGTAAGTGATGTGATGGTTTGTTGTTGTATTTTAGTATTGGAAACAGCAGTATTTACAGTTTAGTAATATTATCATACTCATTTAATAATACAGTAGTAAGCATCCTTTTTCATGAACCAGTGTATAACATAATTAAACACAATGTAGAACAAACAAAAATGTTCTTACATCAAGAACATATTACTATTCATTTTTCTAAGTATAATTGAAATATTGTATACTTATATAATAAGCTTTTATAAGTTAAGTATAAGTATAAAATTAAGCATTATTCATCCAAGACATAACCAGCACCTGTAAATTCAAATGCAAAATGTAAGACCAAAATTTGTGTTATTGCATTTTTATGTTAGCATTTCCTTGTTCTTACTGTTACACTTGTGATGTTTGTATTTTAAAGTACTAATTTGCACTGTGATTTTGTGAATTGAAACAGAATGTTACAGCGAAGGGAGTGACCATGAGGAGGAAGACTCCACAGACATGCCCCCTCCCCCATACTCCGAGCAGATGAACACGGACTCAGGGAGCGAGGCCCAGGTCTGAGAAGCCAATTACAATTAGCCTATTACAAAGTGCTACACAGTCTACATTTCATTGAAGGAAAACCGGAAGATTACAGTTAAGACCCTTCAGAATAGCAATTGAGATACACTAATGGGATGGAAAGTGCATTAGATGGAACGTGCACAGTGCAGCTCAAGCAGACAGTGCCCTAGCTTTGGCAATGGAGCACAAATCATCCAGAAGCTTCCAGAAGCTTCATTCAGTAGGGTCTCCTGCGTTTCAAACAGGGCAGTCTCCCTCCGCCTTACTCCTCGGCTCCTCCCAGTGAGGCAGCGGACTCCGCCTCCTCGCCCGTCAGCACTATGACGTCACAGAGCTCTGCCTCCTCGTTAGCCAAGCCCCGGCAGTCCTGGCTCGACATGGTTTTGCAGTCCTCCCCTTCTGTCAGAGAGACGCTGGTCTGCTCTGCGCAGGTGCACCCGGAGCGCCCCCTACCTGCTGAAGATGAGAACAACGCCAGGGAGACCCAGGAGCCCCTGGACACCTCTCTCGAAGAGATGGCTTCAACGGAATCTGGAGAAGGAGGTGAGCATGCTCAGAAGCAGTGTGTTTGGGAGGAGCCAGCATAAGGCAGCAGACAGCTATTACATATGATATATATTCTACTAGACCAGGCAGGCGAGAACTGAGAATGCAGTTCTTATTCACTGTTATTAACTGGGAAATCAAAAGTGGAATTGAAGGGATCATATAGCTAATCAGTTGAAGGTTGGATGATCTCGTAGATGGATGGAGAACCAGTTTTACTGGACTTGACAAGGACCCTGGATGAAAAGGGGATGCTGACCATATTGAGACAAAACCTTGGTTCATGTCTTATCTCCGGATTGGGTTTATTGTGAAATTAGTGTTGTTGGGGTCCCCATTTTTGTTTGGTACACTTTCAATTGTCAATGGATATTAACTCCCCTTAGCATTTACACATCTTTACAAACATTTTTTTACAATTCATAGTTAGAAAATCAACAGGGCAGAACTGGCTGTAGAACACCAGCACTTTTTTGACATGCTATGTAAGTCAAATAATGTACCATGGGCAGTGTCTTTTCAAGACCCTGATGTTTGGGAATGGAGTTTGATTCAATAGTCTAATTAAATAAATTAAAGAATGTATGACTGATTTGCTGTTGTTCTGTACTCCGGTACTATTCTGGTATTTCCTTGATTTGACTTTCAGTACAAAAACCATCCATGTGTGTTTTTTGCCCCCTAACCGTCACTCAGAGAGTGATACCACGGTCCATTGAATAGAAGAGATTTCCACCACTCGTTACTCTTTAACACACTTCCTTGGAGTGTAGCAATGAGGAAGGAAGATTGCCTATTTTTGAGAAACAACCCTAAACCGTTTCCTTAATCCCTGAGTCAACGCGATGCTGATGACTCATATTGGGGCTGACCCATTTTAAGTCTCATAATTCATTCTGAAATGAATTATTTAGTCAATAAGGATTCCAACCTAAGGCTATACATATAATTTTTATGTATAAACTCCAGTTTAAAGAATCACTCAGCCTGCAGCAAATGATTTTACACTGTTTATGAAGATATGATTGCAGTGAGTAGGCTAATTCACAGTGAAAGAAGCGGAATATCACAGATTGTCTGCAGGGGATTGTTATTTGACTGTGATGTTATGTATTTGATCATGAGAGTCATTAATATATGCAAACATTGCAAAAATGATTTTAAATGCACATGGTGGGCACAACCAAAGAAAACTATCTAACAATGTATCCTTAATCATTTTTTTCTTTCTCTTGCCCCATTCAGATTATCTGATTATTGATTGTTTAGCTACATTTTACGTTTGTTTTTTTTTTTTCTTTTTGTAGAATGTCCTGAATCCACCTCTGATGAAATGGAGAAGCTGTACAACGGCCTGAGAGCAGCGAGCCTGTCTCCTATTGGTCGACGCCGACCGTCCACTAAGAGGGATTTCAGGCAGTCCTTCATCAAGCGCTGCAAAAACCAGAACATCAACGAGAAGCTGCACCTCATCCGGACGCTGTCCAGCACCCTAAAGGTGAGGCCTCACAAACCCCAAACGTGGGCTGCATTGCCTACATCCTGTCAATGGTTCACTGGTTTGAACCAATCAGCATTTGGCTCTGAAGAGCAGTCTTATAATTTGTTGAAATGAATCAGTGTTTGACAGGGCATGTTTGCTCAGTTTGGGTCAGTGATGCTGTACTACACTTCCATTGTTGAATGATGCCAAGAAATGTCAGTGTCAGACATTTTAGGTGCCTATTTTGTACAAAAATGTAGTGAAGGTGCTCACCAGAGTGCCCCTACACACTGCTTTGAGGAGGTGCCCTTTTTATTTTTTTCCACCCTGCCCCTCGGACATCAATGGCTCCATCACCCAGTTTCAACAAAAGATATATGTCATGACCCTATTAAAGCTGACATTTCTGGTACGACTGCAGTACAGGAACTAGTTGTAACCATGAGTGACAATGCATATTCTGGTGTAATGAGCACCAAACCACGACTTCTGAGCACTGGACTAAAGTAATATGGTCAGATGAGTCATCTTGTTGTCTGTTTTCAAACATCTGGTTATGCCAGTTCCCAGCTGTTAATAATAGTGGTGGATTTGTTATGGCATGAGCAGAATAGAATTAGGTGACCGTGTGTACCTTGTGGTGCAAACATTGTTTCCCCAAGATATTTCCACATACCACAACAAACTGCTAAACAGATCTGACAGTGAACACTAAGATGGAGTCAAACATCCTTCATTGCAATCCCAATTGCTACACCTTTATCTTAAATTCTGGAGAATAAATTGCAAAGTAGCTTTAACTTATTTAATCTCTGAAATAAGTCAAAAGTGTAGAGACTTTCTTCCCTGAAAGAAGGTCCAATATGCTGCTAGAAACATTCATACATTATATAAAAGCATTCCAAGAAGTATTAAAACAGTTCTGAAGGCAAAAAGTGGCTACACCAGGTATTTATGTCGTTTTTGGCAATTAGATCATCTCTTCAAGCCATTGTAAATCATATTCAATGGCTCTGGCTGAGATTTAGCCAAACGATACTCAACATAAACCTTACTTTGTAAAACCTACTTTCACAGGTATTGTTCAGTAAATACTTCAGTATAATGAGTTCCCCATTTTTGGGTCAGACTAAATACAGAAGATGTTGACTCTGCGGGTAGTTAGTAATTTTCAGTGAATGGCAAAGAAGATGAAGTGTCAGTGCTCAGTCATCTTTGGTCACGTTTCCATCAGGCGTTCAACCGTTGACTCTGGAAGCCAGTGCGTGATGAAGGAGAATGGAAATAGGCAAACAGGAGTTTGCATTGTAAGAGTGCCAGCGTTCCACTCACTGAGAGGGGTCAACATGTAGGACATGCAGGCATTTGCATCCCTTAACGTACTAGTGTGTGTCATGGAAACATTAACAGTGATGTTGAGGGAAGTCTTTTGCATACCACCAGGTGCAGTGAAGTGTAGTGAAATCGTAGTCAGCAACACCGAGAAAACAACCATTTGTGGGATTTTTACCGCTTTGTTTTCGGGCCTTTTTGTGCTATGTGCTATGCTGTTTTAACATGTTTTTTTTTCAGTTTGTTTTTATTATTTGCTCCTTTGTAAACTTGTAGTTATTTGCTGTGAAGTGTTTAACATTATAAGAGAGTGGTATAAAAATAACATGCATAATTCCTGTTTTACTTTATATTTAAATAATATAAGGTTTAAATGACATTACAGTCATTTAATGGATGCTTTTATCCAAAATGACTTGGTTGATTTGGCTAACCAAGGACGAATCCCCCTGGGAACAGTGTGGGGTTAAGGGCTTTGCTCAAGGGCCCAACAGCAGTGGAGTTCTTGCTGAGGCTGGACTGGGGCTTGAACCACCAACCTCAGGGGTCCCAGTCGACTACTGGCTGCCTAAAATACCATATTAGATATGAGTGTTGTATATGACTGATGACTGCTTTCCTGCTTCTCTGCTTTCCTGTGGTGTAGGCTAAAGAGGCTGACCTGCTGACGATCGAGCAGCTGCTAAGTGACAGTGGTCTGACCTCACAGAAATACAGGGAGTGGAAGGAGGCCAACGCACAGCTGCTGCAGGAGGTTCTGCAAAGAAACAGCCTTCTCGACGGGGAGGAAGTTGATACGGAAGGGGGCGCTACCCCTTGCACAGAGACCAGTGTATGACCACTGTCGAAGAACAACATGGAGCACCTGTCACATGTGTAGAACCTGATATAGTACACACTGTACAAAGTCTTTTAAAGGATTCATTAAAAAAACAGACTGCCATTTTTTACAGAACATTTTTAAATCATTTTTAAACTTGACAAGACTGAGATGTGCGTGACTTTAAATATGGGCGTTTTTAGACTTTTCCTTCTTTGGCTCGCTCCAGTATCATCATGACTGTTGGATATGGGGTGCTAGCTCTATGGCACCTAGGAAGCCAAGTTCGATTGCAAGTGTTTCACATTTCTAGCGTGCTTTTGAGTAAACTAGACAACCCCCACCCTCCTGGCACCCATTTAATTTAGCAATGTTATTTTTGTCTTAGTCTAGGAACTTTCAACATTCAGTAAGTAATCATTTCATTTCTCATGTCCACTCCACAAGAGAATGATTGCATAAATTACTGACCAAAAATCTGTTGGATACAGATCACACATTGTAAGGCATGCCCAGTTTGTCAGCCATTTACCAGTTGCATAACTTGTCTGAGCAGTGTCAGAGAATTCACATATTATTCAGACTTACCCAAACCCCACTGCATGTTTAATCTGTCAAATGAACAAGAAGTTAAAGAAGTGTTCTTAACAATTTGGTAAGCCGTTTAATATTTGAGATGTTCAGTTTCTAGAGGACATTCAGTGTTTCTTGATTTGCTTTTGTTCGTTGTTGCACTCTGATCTGTGTCATGGCTCATGGAGAATTTGGAACCATGTGATCCTTACTGTATTGTATGGACCACAAGGAGGATGCATGAATTACATTCAGTTTCGTCTCCTTTCTGCAAGTAAACACACATTTTAAATACCCCCACACATGAAAGCACTGTAATATAGAATTATGACATAATGCTAGGCTATCAAATGGACAGTTATAACAGTATTTGGTTCTCTTTGACACTGATCAAGTTTCACACAATTGCAGTACTACGTGAAAAGAGAACTAATAAGATGCAAGTGTAAAGGGTTTTAATACTGAACAATAAGAAGGTACTGTTCTTTTATGTTTTCCATTGTTGGTGTATCAGTTTGGAATATATGTCATTTTAATATTGTAAATAAACGTTGACTGTTGCACGAACCCTGCTGTAGCATGTGTAGTCCCTGTATTTAAATTATTTTATTTAAAAAAATGATTAGCAAGTACTGTACCTGCCTCTGAAGGCCTGTCATACCCCTTTCTAATAGTTGCAATAGGCGGTCGTAAGCCTTGCCTCACGGTTCAATCCCTACTAAGTACACGACAGTCAGACATGGATTCATAGACCACATAAATAAAATCGGCTGTGGCTTTGCAATAATCGGCCGCATGTCGTCGCTATATACTCTACTTTAGATGCGGTACTTGCACTCCAACACCGGGGGTCGCTCGGCTCTCCATGTTTGTTTCTACTGATAGTGATTGCCCGCCATATTGGTGGTCTGAACTGGTCTCCTCCATCACACTCAAACATCAGCGAGAGCATTCAGTTAACCGGGGCTGTGAGAACGTCAACATCACCAGTGTTTCATACTTTGCATTAAGATATATTACCACCATGGAGGCCGTTAAAGCATTTAATGGCGAGGTTTGTATATTTGGATCAAATTCGCCCAACTGTAACCTTATGATTGAGTTTAAAAAAAAAGCATTCATGTGTGTGCAGCTAGCTATTGTAGCTAGGGAAGGGCAGTGCAGTGGATACGGGGCCTTGTTTAAACTCTGCAGAGCGACATTAGCTTGCTGGCTCCGAACCTCGAAACGTGCGAAACCAACATAATATGACCCATAAGCGCAAATCTGGGTTTATATCGAGGGCATTTTCAGATAAGTTCAGATAGCAATTTGTTGACCATTTAACCCACTCAGCTGGCTATATGTACAACCATAACCAGCTAACTGTAACGTTAGCTACAGTACACGTTAGCCTGTTCGCTAACTAGTTGTGCCTCATGTGACAACAAAGATCTGGAAGTTAACTTAATTCTGTGGTTATAATTTATCACGATATAATGTAAGATAACATCGGTAGTCTACATAGTCAGTGATGTACGCTTACATTTATATACCTTAAGCCCGAATTCTAGCTTTCCAAGCAACATTGGGCATGCTAAAGAAATTCAACGATTAACCAAACGTGAGGCAGTGTTGCTGCGTATTGCTATATGATGCTAGCTAACGCTAGCAATGTTGCTCAGGACATAACATTTAGTATGATGTTAGGCTAACTTGTTGAAGTGCTAGTTAACGTTAACTTAGCTAGGTTCAATAATGTAATTATAATTTTGTTAGGCAGCTTGCATCTTGCCCTAAAAATAAGAAAATAGTTCACATACACTACACTAACCTTGACTTACAAGTTCGCGAATGGAGCTATCTGGAATCTCCAACGACGTTAGCTTGTGCATGAAAAAAATTGTTATTCATGTAAGCTAGTGATAATGTTAGCATATCAGTTAAATTAGTTCTAGCTCTTGCAAAATTGGGTAGCTTTAAGGCAAGTTAGCTAACTGGATGAGTAAAATACCGTGTCCATCACTAGTTACATTTGAGTTGCTAGCCAGCCATAGTTACAGTAACAAAGAAAAGCAATCTAATTACCCAATTTGCATTTGGTCTTGCTAACATTTAATTTCAGGTTAGCTAGTTGCCATGCGGCTTTATAACTATGCGACACCATATAGATGAGTTATGTAATCATTAATACATTTTCGGTGATTGTACAGATTTATGCTTCTGTTGTAGCCGCACAGGCATTGCCCTTCGGTATTATGAAGATTACGTAATACGATATTGTACGACAACACGACAGAAATTGATTATCCCATTTATTTCGGGTGGATGATGTACAAGTAGATATCTGGCTATGCAAGTTATGAATTATAGGAAATTGATTCTGCAATGAGTAATGGCTAGGAAATGTAAGAATTAAGAAGTTGCAGGGCATAACATTAAGTAAGGAGACTTTTTCAAGATTGCAGTAAACCAAGACCCTTTTGAGGGCGAGTCTGGCTCTGTGTGACACCAAACTCATGGTATATTAACTCTTGGAACTTATGTGTCCTGTTTATTAATGATGAAACCCTGTGATTACATCTAATACTTTATCAAAAAGCAATCATACATGCAAATGTTATGATATTAGGTTTTGAATCAGTTCTCATTTTTAAGACACCAACCTTTCCATAAGTTGGTTACAATGTTCTGCTTGTATGCCTCATAAAAGCAAGAATAACGTGTAGATAACAGACAATAAAAAATTATATCTTCATTACGTAGATTTCCGGATACAACCTAAGTAGTTACCTGGCAGAGTTTTCATTCATGTTACCCAGGGGTTATAACGAGGACATGTAGCCCGTTATTGAGACTGGCCTTGTGTGTTAACAGTGACAAAGCGATGTTGATGATTTGTGGTGTTGCTTATTTCTTAAATGGGAGTTGTCTTCGCTCAACCTTGTTTTGTGTAAATGGGTATACAGATCTCAGAAAATCAGCCAAACAGCATATTTCCAGGCCCTAGTGACAGCAGCACCCATGTTCGTGATAATGAAGATTTAAGTGATGTACAATGAATTTATTGTAGCGTAACGTTTATTTGCAGACTTACAAGCTTTACGGTCCATGTGAAACCGATATTGAAAGCAAGAACTGACTACTTGGGCTTTTTACTCCTTTTTTGCATTTCTCTAAAGAGATTTTTGCTCTCCCAAGTGTGTAGTGTGTTTGAATTTCATAACCTTCCAAAATAAAATGGATATAGTAAAGTGGGTGGTGTAGAGAGAGTCTCCTGGTAATTTTATTTGCCATAAACATTAATGTAAACGTAGTGCAGAGTCTGCCTAAAACATGAGAACGCCTTCCGTTTGAAACCCAAGATCACGAAGCAGCCAGCACTGAATTAGACATGGATAAACTGGCAAAGGTCGCCGGAGCCTCGCTGTTACTTAAGTCCAGAGATTTCCCTGTATACTTCAGCTGTATACTTCAGTTTTCTTACCCCGCTTATACGCCTGTTACAGTCCAAGTGTAGCATGGACAGGTGTTCCACAAACCAGGGTCACCAAAACTTACCGATTTACACTTTCGATAATGTTTTAACTATCAAATGGCTGCCTTAACTCTGATTCTACTTCTGGAGGAGATCCTGACACTATTTGTTGAAGCTAATTGTTGAAGTTCTATTTTTTAAATTTTTGTTAGTATTTCAAAATTTGTAGTTGAATACACATTCAATGTTACATAACAGCAAACATGTTTGTAGAAGAATTGTAGACAGTACCAGTTTGTAAGAAAAAAGGTTTCAGTAGCAATTATATTATGTGATGACCAGTAGGATCAGAATCATTATCCTTTCAATAGCTGGGTGGGTGATGTTGACTTGGTTTCATTGGGTAACTTTTACATGACTTCCTGTCATCAATAAGCCAGATGACCACAGATTACCAGTCGTTTTCTGTGAGAGAGACCCTCCATTTGTGCAGCTTCCTCCTGTTGTATTTTGTGGGTCTTAGGGTATGGAATCGTCACACTCATCACGCTCATTGGAAACACTCCAGCTTCAGTCTTGGTGTTTGCAAGCATAGTGGAAACTGAAGAAGCACTGGAGAGTCCAAATGCAGAAATGAAATATAGAGGAGATTAGAAGAAAATTGCATCGAGTCAATATGTGAACCGTAGATCACAGTGTCTGCTTGCATAACGATTGTGAAGCCTGTTTGGAACCAAACACATTTTTGAAACAACTGAGGGATTCAATTAGTGTGTTTTTTTGTGTTTTCCAGCTGTACTCCTTGAACGAATACAAGCCTCCTATTTCCAAGGCCAAGATGACCCAGATAACAAAGTCTGCCATAAAAGCCATAAAGGTAAGTATATCATGTCAACAGCAACACAACACCAAGTGTAGTTGAGAGAAACCACATTCGGCATGAAATCTGGCAGAATTTTTGCCTTCCCTTCTAGTTTTATGAGTCGGCTTTGAGGAACCTACACAGAGCTTCTATATTAACTAGATGGCCAGGTCCTGTGTTTCCTCCATTTTCCGTGCCTCCTCACTTTCGATGGATCCGATCGGTGCCAGAGGTTTCTGTACGGTACCTTTATCATTTCTCCTCAAACCTCAGATGTCTCAGATTAAATGTATATCTATTTCCCCATGCAAACATCCACATCCCATAGTTTTATTTCTCCGATGCCGTGATATGACCAGGCATACTTCATGAGACAAAGAGGACCATGGAAGGTTAGAGTGCAAATGAATTGCAGCTCACTGTAGCCGCTTTCACAGATGCAGGCTTACCCCAAAATGTTTTGTGTGAATTAGAGCTGGTGTTGGTCTTCTCCAGCAATTTCACCCCTCAAGACCTTCTAGGATACCTGCACATGTTCCTTTTCAGTGATAGTGAAAAATAACAAAGCCTAGGATTCAAGGATTGATCAAACAAAGCTTTACGCTCGTCTAGCGTTAGACCCTTTGGCGTTGACGCACTTGAAAGGTCACAGAGGGCTCAGGTTTCATCTATGGCTTGTAACTACGGTGAAAGAATAGACCTAAGTTTTGTTAGGATTCGTATCATGATGTGGAGGGCGAAATACAGTCCATGTTGTGGTGAGAGAGAATAACTGACTGAATTTTCAATGCAAATGATACCTCAAAACAGCTAGCAAAAGTGCACACAGGTTAGCAGTTTGTCTTACAAAGTGCATATGGTGCTAGTGCTGAAATAGGTTAAGTAAATTTGGCTCAATGGCATAGACCGTATGTATTAATTTTGTAAAAGGTTTGCTCCGTTTTTGATGATGCAGCCTGTTATATATCTGACACATTCGTGCTTGTTTTCATGATTAATTGAAGTGGTAGGGTTTAAGTCTCTGTATGCGGCCAACAAAATTTAGTTAGTTTGACACAAGTAAGTTTACGCAAAAGGAAAGTATGCTAAGATAAAAGTGAATATTATCAGATGCCAATAGCCTTACTGTCTTAAGACAGAAGGTGATACTGGTTCGTATCTGATGTGTAGTCGTGATTCTCTTTTGCTCTGTTATACCGTGTATAAATAGCTTGAATGCTGTATTTAGCAGAACGTAAGTAGGAGTCCAGATAAAAGTATCAGTATATTATATATTAGTTCTATACCAAAGTGACAGGTGTTTTTTTTTTTTTTTTTTTGGAACTGTCAATCGCCATTTAAAAATCAGTAAATTAAGTTAAATCAGTCAAAAGAATTACTGTAATCACAAATGACAAGGGCAGACATGTTCCTTAAAATGTAGAATTCTGATTTGCCTCTCCTATTCTGGCACCATCATGTGTAAACACACTGCAAGGGAGTGTAAAAGGGGTTGTGGATGGTGTGAACAAGAGAAACCGCCAGTTTTGCTGGAAAAGTTACAACAGCAGTGTGACGTAGTGTGTGAAAGTGACTTCATCTCATCCTCCGAGTCCACCTGCTGCTGCTTTTCTGCTCTGCAGACTTCCCACAATGCAAAGAAAATGCGAATCTGATCATTATCATTTTTATTTTTTTAGGGAAGGACTTTTTCCAAAAATAAAAATAAATCTTCAGTCTTTCATTCTCATGTGAAAGTTTAAAATTAATTTGAGAGCTTAGGGATCAGATGTTGACCAGCTTTTGAGCTGAACTCCAAAGATGATTTTTATTTCAGAATAGAAAATACACATGGCATATATGTATCTTTTTTCATTACATTCGTCACAGTGGTTCTCACACGTTTTCTTTTGTGAAACTGAAAGCAAAACAAAAATTACACAACCGTTGCGGCCAAAACCCTTGCATGACGTAGCGTACAGACTGTCTTACAGTGTTATGTGTGGGGAGCACACTCCACTGTACATTCACATTTCACTTGATTGATCCCTGTTAATTATCTCACAGAAGATAGCAAACAGCATTGTGTGTAGTATCTGGTTTTCAAGATCAAGACTAGCTAGCAGTTGGTAATGTATTGAGGTTTTACTTGTTGCTAGCCCACTTACATAAATTTTGCTTTTGGCTACCGCTACCAATAAAAAACACTTGTTGTGTCTAGCCACCTGGCTAACAGAGCTGCTGTTACAGTAATGAGAGAAAAATAATTATTAACCAGGTAGAAGTGATTAATGCAAGGTAACAGATTCTCATGTGTCTGGTGTGCCACTCACATTTTCAGCCTCAATCCAAGGTTGTCACAGTCACAGAGAAATCCCAAGCCACTGACTCAGTGTTTTACGTAATGCTTTTACATATGTGTCCAAATTAAATTTGGACATTTCTGTGCCTTTTAAATGACAGCATTGTATGTAAACAAGCTTCAAGAACTGAAATCCCCCCCAGTTCAGCAGCCATAGTCTCACATCTCAGTCCTTTTCTCTTCCCAGAGTTTGCAAATGAATGTAATTTTTTGAAATCATGTCATTTTAGACTTGATTGAGCTTCTACCTCTGTCCGTATTGGCTATTTTTCTCAAAACCGATACATCTGGGACCGCGTGGTGGCAGGGCAACGGAGATGGCGAGGAAGGAACAGAACGCCCACACCATGCAGCATAATGAATACCAAAATGTTTTTAAATATGTAATGTGAATGGGACCGGCATTTTCCTGTTTGTGAATGAGCTGTAGGACGGCAGTACTTTTCATCTTCAGTTGTGGACAAGACAGTGGTCAAGCATAGTACTTAGTACCACACACTAGCAATAGCCATGTATTGGAGAAACTTGGTATGGTGAAGAAACAGCAGTCAGGTAGTGTGTCTGGGGAGATCCTGAAGGTTCAACATGATGAAATTTAGGGAATCTCTTTTTCCTGTCGGCAGAAGCCCCTAAGCCAGTGTCTCGCTCCCATCTTCCTGCTGGCAGTTCAAGCCAGGAGCTGAAATCATGTTTCACTGCTCCTTGATTCACTTAGCCAATGCCACTTATGGCCCCTGGTAATTTGGTAGTCCTTTGCGTAGCTCCTTTAATGTGGTGTTAAAGGAAGCGGCGGGTTGGAAGGTGTAAGCCGTTTGCACTCCCTGTGCTCACACTGACCCCTGTGCCATCTTGTTAAAGGGTCATAGTATCACAGACTGACTTCCTTATGGCTGTGGCTGATGGCTGGCCACTGCTGTGGTTGTTCTGGTCTCTTTTATGCTCCGAGGTGGCTGCTCGCTCTTGTCAGAGAGTCGAGTACAGCAGATGATGTAATCCCCAGCTAACCGTCCTGCAGTAATGTAACTGCGCCCATAAGCTGCAGTTTATGAAGGGTATGATTTTTAAATTTGAGATTTGTTGGAGGAGGAAATCGGACTCCTTAGGAACTGGGCATTCGCTGAAGTTATTCTGTTAGGCATGGAGTGGGTATCTCTATGTCTCTTCATAGAAGTCTGCAAAATATGTCTCCTTGCAGATCATATCTCAGCAAAAATACATGAATGATGAAAGATAGAAATGGAGTGAAGGTTTGTTTTTCTTTGTATGCTACATTTCATCAGCTATGATTCAGTTCCACCTGAATGGGCTGGTCTCCTTCATGGTGATATTTCAGGCTGTATATTATCATTCGCTAATCAGCGAAGTTTCTCCCCACTGCACCCTTGATTTCTCCCAGCAGATTCATACTCAATACAGACAACTCCCTGAATACAAGTTGCATTGAGATTTTAGTGCTGCCAAATGGTATTTGCTAGAATGCAAGGATTTAACCTATGAAGCATAAATACAAGTGCAAGCACATATATACTCACACAGACACACCTCTCACACACACCGATTCATAGGCGTCAACACACTAGATACTGGCATAGTGTGTGCTGCATATATATGTATATGTATATATATATACAGTATATAATGATTTACCGATTTACTTTTTAAGTTTTCTTTTTTGTTAAGCTCAAAGTCGGTAGGGTTTGGATTGCGTATCAACAAGCGGGTCCTGGGACAGCACATTTATGCAGGGATATTGAGGCCATTTTTAATGGACTGGGACCCTGAAAGAGAAGAACATTCACTGAATTGGTAGCATAGTAATCATACAAAACAGACATGGGTTGTTTTCTCTGTTTTCTTTTGAATAAAATACAAAAAATCTGCAGAGTTTTTGGTTTAAAAATATGGATCAATATGGGTCAAAAGAAAGGATTGGTGTTGTCTGTGCCTGTGGTGAGTGTGTTGTTTTCTTGTGTTGAATAACGCCTCTCTCCCCTTCCCTCAGCGGCTCTCCCTGCACCCCCAAAGCAAAAGTGAAGAGTGAAGGAGGGGCGTGAGAGAGTAACAGAGAGATAGAAGGAACCCTAACCAGCTTAGGTAGGAGACGGGCTGTTTCAAAACCACAAAAATCCCAAGAAGGAGGATTGAAACAAAAAAAAAAAAAAACTCACCTACCTCAAAAAAGAGGTTGAGGGGAGGAAGATTGGTTTTCTCACCGGCAATACTGTTCCATTGCAGTTTTCATCTCGCTCTGGTTTTGGTTTTTAATTTTTTTTTGTTATTATTTTTTTCCCCTAATTGTCTTCTGTGCTACGGAGGGCAGCAGAGAAGTATTCCTGTGTTGTTTTGAAATTTTGAGAATAGAGCTAGGCCAAAATCCCCTGTTGATAAAAGATGCTTATCAACGTGAATGCTGGTGGTTTCCCAATTGTAGGTCCCAGCAAGGGGGGTTAACACTGATTATAGGATATGTGATAGCAGGTTATACCTCCTGTTTGGATAAAGCTGGAAAACAGGAGTTTCTTCTCTACTTAACTTGGAGAATGTTTTTTGGTTGACTCAATTAATTCTCCTCGGGTGACCACACTGTTGGTTTGACGTAGAATAGATAACACATTATTTTATTTTATTTTATTTTAGCTTCTGTGTAGTTTTCTTTTCTTGTGGTCCAGCAGTGTCATTTGAAGTAGGTTTTTTTTATTATTTGTAGAGATATAGTGCTGTCGTCTTTGGTAATTAGTATTCTAAATCACAGGTATCAAGATCCTGGGGAGCTGTAGCTTTTGCTTGTTTTTGGGGTTTGTTTTAGCACTTGATTTATTGAATTCTGTCACTGATCAGCAAAAGAGTCCATGTACTTGGTTGCTATGGTCCGAAATGGTAACCAAGTGAAAGGAAGCCACAAAAACATGCAGATGGTGCAGCCATTCAGGATTTGAGTTTGACATCCTTTACATTTGTTTGCTTCTCCACATAAGGGTGATGTAAGGTGGCTAGCATACCACAACAAACTGGTGACTATCAAACGCAACATTGTTTGCAAATGTAGGCTTTTTATAACTGGTTGACAGATAATTTAGCTAATGAAAGATTGTTCTCAAAGCAAGGTGGATGGGGTTTTTTGCCAAAATATTCTTTAGACATAATCTTTGGGGATAGCAAATGGTACGCTGTGGAATTTGTACTCTTTGTCCTTTTTTTTTTTTTTTTTTTTAAAGAGTATTATGCAAATTAGTCATTCGATTTTCAGTCCTAAAACTGAAATCGATTTGAGTAAAAATACAGATTGTTCAAACCCTTCCCATCATTTGCAACCTAACCAGAACATCGGTATAACTGCGGAGATGAGTGCTTGTTAACGCATCATGATTCCAAGAAATTCCTCATAGGCTTGGCCTGTGATGCCTGAAGGCATAACCCGGACTGTTCAGCTTTGTCGTCACATCGTATTTCAATTCAGACTATGAGATTTACATGTGAATTTAAGATTCAAGTCAGAGTGTAAGCATTGTTTTCTATAGGGTATAGTCTGTGCTGAAGTAGAAGCACACCCCCTATTTCAGAAGAAATTTTGGAAGACTATACTGTATTGATTTATCAACAAACCCATCTTTGGCTTTGTAAATTTTGCCTAATAAGTAGTGTCAGAAACACCAGAATTACAATTTGAGTCTAGTGAAAATAAACGGTTCACTGACAAAGATATTACGTTCAGTGTGCAGTGCTTACGTTTTTGATTTGTTATGGTCTGAGGCTAATATGGCATTTCTGAGATGAATTACTGATTTAGATTTACAAAGCCAACAAATATAGGTTTGTTGGGGAGGCATTATAGTCGCCTAGCAAGTTTTGGAAAGGGAGAGCCCTGGCTGTGGTCATTTGTGTGTCACTTTTTGTTGGAAATTCAGCCCTTTGTCCAATGTTCACACACAACATAATCTATTTCTTAACCAGAGGAAAGCCTTGTGAACACTGAGCCTCATGTTGGCTTTTAAGTAAAATGTAAATAAAAGTCTGATTATGAACATATTTTTCGTTTTTAAATGTCCACTTTCGAGGACTAAATGGTATCATCTTTCAAGCAAACCGATGCTGTTTGGTTTGTATATCAGAAATATCAGATTTTGGCTCTGTGGGAGGCTCAGGGCGAGATGTTTGCCAAGCAGCCCTGAGGTTGAGGGTTGGAATCCCGGTCTTACCATTACCAGCTGTGGTTGGAGGTCCGTTTTGGCGAGGCGACAATTGGCCCAGCTTTGCCGGGGATGATGGGGGTCAGGGTACGCTGACTGCATCATCCTCCAACATCATAGGCAGGGTGCGGCTGTAGTTTGAATAGAATCGCGTGAATCGGACGAGTCACGTGTTCGGCCTCTCCCCATGAAGCCAGCAGAACAGGGGCCGCGGTGAAGTCAAGTTCGGGGTTAAAAAAAAAAAAAGAAATATCAGATTTGGCCCTCTGTGGTGGCTCACACTCTAAAGATGCTCGTTCTGCATGGAAATCGTGGACGCTGAAATCAGGGGTTCAAATCCTGGTCGTGCTGTTCCCTCATTGGTCCTCATTGGTGAGGCAGTAATTGGCTCAGCCTTGTCAGTGAATGATGAGGGAAATGCCACTGGTCTCTCGCCACCACACTTAGGCCTGAGGCATCTGAGAACAAGCTGGCTTTGTAATCCTCCAATGACACAGGCAGTACATGATTGGTGGGGTGTCAGCAGTAGGTAAAGAAGGGATGGTTGTCGTGTGACAAGCGCGGCCCCCTCCTCCTGAAGTCAGCCATCCGACAGAGCTGTTGTGGGAGATCAACCAGTTCAGTTGAGTTTGGTTCGGGGAAAGTGGGATAACAAATATGTTTTGTCTAGATTGGGAGGGAGAAACTGTATGCAAGACCATTTCAACTCCTCGATATAAATAGAACTTGGGTTGTTCTATTTCAGTTTAATTCAGTCTATTTACAAACAACCTAATCAGTAATGCTCCTGTTTTACCAGCTTAACAATGTCGCCTTTGGCAATATGATTCTGTGGGAGTAATTTAATTTAATGCATCCCCATTAAAATTCTAAACATTAATGTCCATTTGACATGGCATACCCAGAAATCTAGTAAAAATTGCTATTGTACATGGAACACAGTAGATAAGATACAGTGGAACCATAGAGATGCAGTCTGACTTGTCAGCCAAATGTAAAATGAACCCAGGAGCAGCACGCTTACCACTATCAACACATTATCAATCAACATCAAGCTCTTCCTTTCAACTGCTGCAAATAGACAAGCGTTAAACTAAATAACAATTTCAATAGATTTAAAAGCAGCGAGGATTTAGTACTGTCATAATTAGACAGTGGGACATGCTTTGTGAAAAATTGATATTGACTATTGTGATACTAGTTTCCCCACCCATAAGTAATATATTTCTGTGTAAATTCAGTACATGTTTTTTTAAGGGACATTGACAGACTTGTAGCCGTAATGCAAATTATTTCATGGCTTCTAATGGTCAAAAATAAAACATTTTTTTCCCCACAATGTTTAAAAGCATTAACAGATTCAAACTGCAATAGTCATGGAATCACAATACTGTTCTGTCCTGGCCTATGTATTGTGAAAATATTGCAGAGTGAGGTCTCTGGAAATTCCCATGCCCATTAGTCATACAGCTAAAGTACAGTTTTGGTAAAATAAGTGTTTGATGGAGCGGCCAAAGAAAAACAAACAGAAGCCAAACTTATCACGTCACTGAAAAGGGTAGCAAAGAATGTACTGGTTTGGAAAAGTGGCGTAGTGAAAAACATATTGCATGCATTTTCAACTGAGAACCCAGTTACTGATAGTTTGATTATTGGTTCGTATAAACTAGTATTATGGGTACAAATTTAGGCTATTTTTGTTTTCCTCTGGATCCTACCTATTACACAGAATATAAAAACTGCAGTCTCGCACATCTAGGGTAATCAGCAGGTAAAATTAAGCCAGGATGACTCTGCAATCGACAGAATATTTTAAGTGTACAACTCCCTATGGAGGAAAATGGCCAATTAGGTTGTTTAGAGGTACCATGTGACATGACAATGAATGACTTGAAATTGTAAGTAATCCTTCAAATCACTGAACAATTCACAAATCAGTTCATCAGTAAAATGATGAAATGATATCAAAATTTTGGCATAATCTCAGAGTTTATAAACTTCAGAGTTCAAAATTACCTCCAGTTCTGAGGAGATGAAATCTCAGAGAAATACCTCATAGGCTACTGGTGTCACATCAGTTCTCTTGTTTATACTCCAGCTGTCTGCAATCTAATCAAGCATAATACCCTAATGAGGGTTTCCATGCTTGTAAGCAACCCCTGCAGATGTGGGGCGCAAAGCTAGACCCCTCTCTGACCTGGGATCCATTCTGCTGCAGGGCCTGCACTTTTTGTGACTCATAATTTATTAATATTAAGGCATATGCATGTAAACTGTCCTTTAAATACATTTCAATGCAGCTGCATGTACAGGTAGCATAGTGCATATAATTTATTGTATGTCATAACCCACGGTTTGGAAAGCGCTGACCTGGACTGCTTGTGTTGTTCGAGACTGCAGTCACTTTCCAAAGTCGCCATACACAGAACTGATGGGAGAGCACAAACTCTTACCCATATCAAGACCCCCTCAAGCGTGAGAGAACCGCACAAGTGGCAACAACATTACACTACCTATTACAGAAACCAGAGTGGCTCAATCAAGACTGTCCAGTGCTTTTCTACTGCTGATATCTGTTCACAGCTTTGCAGTAGCAAACGACACAAAAACAAACCAAAGCGACTGCCTTGAGATTTTCAGCACCTCATGCTGTTAGTTGACATATTAGTTTGATGATATGCTAAAAGGTAATAGATTAATAATTCTATAATGTCATTACGCAAGGCAGAGATAAAATAGCGTGTATATGAGAAAGGAAGTCTTGCACAGTATGTGTGTAGATTGCTTGGTATCCAGGTTGTAGGTGGTCCAGAGCAAGCTAATGGGGTTGGATAGTTAGAGGATATTATGTGGTCCCAGTTTATGGACACTGTGACACTTCTGAGCTGTCTTTGGAATTCTGTAAACCTAGAATAAGAATCCTGGAATTCTTAAGTTTGAAATTCTGAAAGTAGCACATAGTGATTGGATGGAAGAAGCTGACTTGCGTGGAGAAAGGTGCCCTCACCATTTCTTTTCAATGGAGAGTGGACTGTCCTGTTTCAGAGTGCACCGTATCCCATCATGTGAATTTACAGTGAAGTTTTAGTAAAAAGTTGCCAGTGTGATATTTAGCTGCCACTGTTTTGACACTCTGACAAATCTACTTATTTTCTTACCTATTTATTCTCTGGTTTTCTTGATGGAACTAAATTACTCAGCTTACGTGATTAAAAGTATAGTCCATGTCAAGTGTGTGAGTAACTCAGTGGAGGTCCCCTAAATCCCCCTTCTTATAACGGAGATTAAGTGAGCTTGTTCTGTCTGTAGCTTTTGTAGAGCCTGTGGTTTGTTTTTTATTATAATATTTTATAAATATAACTCATTCAACTCTGTCTCTATATTTAGAAAAATATTAACCTTTTTTAGACACTAAAGCATCTGTTTGACAGTAAAAATTTGTAGTTCCATCTCTCCTCTCCCCCATACTGGGGCTGATCAAGTTATTGCTCGCCCATAATATATCACATAATTTTTTAATGGCTTCATATGGGTTGTTTAAAATGTAATTTGCCAGGCCTCCATCTACAGTAGTATCTCATAATTTTACTACTAAACTCCTCCACGAGGGCTTGAATCATTATATTGCTTCTTGGAAATGTCTGTGTCTTTGTAAAGATGAACCCCCTATTTAGTTGTTTGCAAGAAGTTTCTTCCACCCATTTTCTAGTATTCAGGTTTATAGTCCAGACCTCTGAAATAGTCTCTTTTCAAAGCAAGAAAAGATCATCTTTGGAGTATGTTTTGATTAAATTCATTTTTTGTGATATTGACATTGAAAAAACATGAGTATTTTAAACAGGGCTTGAAGAAAAGGTGTTTTTTTCTTGTGCATCAGTATGTGACAAATAAAGGTTCGTTTTTGGTTGGTATACCAAATTATTCTTTTGTTTGAGATGTAAAATAGAAGGTTGGAAACAGATATGCTACATTTCACCTCTCAGGGTCTTGTGTATTTAAAGGTGAAACTCGGCTCAATCAGCACCAGTATTAGCATCCAGCTGCGTGATTCACAGTGGCCATTGAACAAGCAAGCTATTTAAGCAGCGAGGGGGCAATAAATGCAGTTAGAAAATTTCAATTAGACCATCACTTTTGGAAACACTTGTGTAGCTCAGTGGATTTGGCTGGCGTAGAGCATTTCTCTTCGGTAAAGAGAGTAGTACTGAAGTGAGCAGAGGTGCAATCAGGGATGTGGATCAGTTCCTGCCCAACCATCCAGTTTCCCTCGAGAGCCCGGTCTTGGCTTCCTGGGGCTGAGGAAGAATTCCCTTTGGTCCCACACAGAACCTGTTCCTTCCTGCTTAAAGAGACCCCATCACATATCCGTCTGTATGAGCAGCTTGAAGTATTGAGAAGATCTGAGAGCCATTCAGCCCTATTGAGTACAAAGAGACCATATAGGCACTATATCTCCTTGGGTGTACTATATTCATTCACACCAGAGCACTGTTTCTTTGTATGTTTTTTATTTGGGTAAAATACTGGCCAGTTGAAATTTGTATCAAAGATTAATGGCTCTTGTTCTTCAGAGATGGTTTACAGATCAGTTAGTGAACTTAACATTCAGCTCATGGTGGAGATTCACAGGTCATGGCTTTTGTATTACATTATAGTCATTTAGCTGACACCGTTATCCAAAGCAGTTTGCAGTTGGTTAGGCTACCCAAGGGCCAATCCCCCCTGGGAGCAGTGTGGGGTTAAGGACCCAACCGCGATGGTTTTCTTGCTGCAGCTAGTCTGGGGCTTGAACCACCAACCTCAGGGGTCCCAGTCATATACCTTAGCCACTATACTACAGGTTACTCCTACAAGCTTGCTGATGTCCACAGAAAAACATGACTGACATAAATTTGAATTGGCACTAGTTTTTCTGAAGTGGCCACCTCGTAATACTTATTAGGGAGTTGTCACTGTCTTGCTTAGTTAGGTGCAAGCCTGCAGAATTTTATGTCTGTCATGCTTTTAATACTGAGGCATATTGTAGACTATATTTTATAAGGTATTTTATCGGCATCAGTTATGGCTTTTAAGCAGTTCATCTCATGAAAAGGATTTTAGTTTGACTTCGCCTGTAGGCCCATAAGTAGTCAATATTTTGTGCATTTTTAGGTTTTTTTATGTTATAGGTTTTTAATTACCCTGTGATTTTCAAACCAAAAGTATTTTGCAGTATGTTTATTTGAGAGCATGATCATCAGAGAGTCAGTTAGCGGAATGCATTACATTACATTATAGGCATTTAGCAGACGCTCTCATCCAGAGCGACTTACAACACAAAGTGCATTTCTTATTAGCGGATACCCCCAGCACCCAAATACGTTTCCAGTCTGTTGGCAAATATGCTGAGCTCTTCTGATGTACAGTGCAAACATATCAAAAAAAAAAAAATGTAATCACATCGTTTTGGCTGGACTATAGTTTTATGCGATGTTGGCATTGTGACTGGGCACCTGCGGCACAGGCATGTAGGTTTCTGTTGTAAACTTTTTCCCCCCAATATTCTGCATCTCTCAGCGTTTGCAGTCCACTCAGCAGACTTTTCAAAATCGCATCACTGTACCTCACAAAATCATATCCCTCAGGGGCTGCCTCACTTCAAATGCATGCTGACGACAGTATTCTAGCATACAATGAAACTGGGATATAAGAAGGTGATTTTCAAATGTTGTCTTTTTCAGAATATTCTAAAATTTTTAGCAAAAAAATATTTTAGAACAGTTGTATACTAATAAGTTCTGGATGCATGTTCCAAACCAGTGGATAAGGCAGATCGACTGTAATCTGCACTTAATATATCTTGCCTTCCCTAACCTTTGCCCCGTAAGAATTTCAAATGTTGTTTTTCGAGAAAAGCGTTTTTAAAAAAAATATTTGACAAGGCAGTGGATAACAGCTGCAGCCTCATGGCTGCCACATTAGAACTGTCAAGATTAGTAATTGGAGGTAGTTCACACATCACAAATTTCTGGCATGAACCATAACCCCTATTTAATTGAGATTTGAGGGAGACAAACGAGCCCCATCACTTTTGCACCTTGACCGTAGCTGTTGTCGGTGTGCTGCGGCCAGTTTGTGTACGGCACATTATCAGTATTTCGTCTGTCTGTATCAATGTAGAGGGTACTATTCACAAGGGGTTTGTGGGGTATGTTCAATTCAGAACATCATTACATTCCATAGGTGTACCTGCAGGATGTTTATCTTACCTGGAGTGATTGTTGGAGTGGAAATGGGCAATAGCTTCACTGTAGTCCAGTCATACTAGTGTAGATCAGTGGCGGAGAACTGACTGACATTATTCGAAATTGCAATCAAAATAGTTATATATTTTGTATACCTATCATGTAAATAGTTATTCTTGTTAAATCAAAGTATGTTACAGGGTTAAATCCTGGTTAGCTTTGGGCATATATTCCTTACGTCTGTTTTGGGATGGTACATGAAATTCTGTTTCATTTTTACAGCTGGAGTCTGAACTGGACAGGCGTTAGATGGTGATATGTTGCAAGGCAGCTTCCTTAATGCTGTCTGTAAAATGTTTCTTTACTTAGCCCAAGTAGAGCAATCCTCTGGTGTAATTTTCATTTCCGCTTACATTGAGTAGATATCTCCAGTGCTAAGTGTGTTGGCACAATGACGGGAAGTTATATGGGAATGGGAAGGGTTAAAAGAAAGTATGGGAGGTCTACATAGTACATATAATCAATTAAAAAAACCTTAGCGGTCATAAGAGGATCATGATTATAGAGGTTGTAACAGGATCGCTTGGCATTGCAGTCATTTTTTTTGTTTTGTTTTGCCCTGCCCCAAAGCTTAAATATGTTGATTCATCCTTTAGTTTTTGCTTGTCTTGGAAACACTCACATCCATAAGAAGCGATATCAACATTAGAAGTTGGCAGAGCCGGATGAACACAAACCGTAGTTGTACAGAGATGCGATCTTATCACCGTCCATTAGCCCATAATCAACTGCACCAGAAGTCCACTTAGTGACGCATACGTCCCCTCAGATCTCAGGTCATTAGATACACTCGCTGAAATTGGCCGAGCAGCGAAAGGGGTATCACAGCTCTGCAGATTGTTCCCAGGCACCTGCAGTGGCAATTTTTGCTGGGAGAACTTCCTTATCTGCACTAGAAATAATAGCAGTGTGTTGAAAAAGTGTTTAGGCATTTCCAGGCTGCCTTTGCTTACAGAGTTTACAATGCTGTACGGTAAATTAGAGTCTTTGGAAAGGTGCCGTCAGATTTTCGGACAATGACCTCATCCACGGAATCTGACTGTACCCACAAAATATGAAACCAGGATTTGGTTGAAATTTTAAAATCGCATGTTGTAGTTCTCCTGCTCCACCTCTAGATTTTGCTACACTGCTGTACGCTGGCAAAACTGAAAGCCCTTACCCATAACCTAAAATTGAAAGCATGTAGCTAGTTGCATGCTACTCTACAAATAGTCATTTTGGACTAAAATTTCAGCTTCATGGAATTTTTTCACTGCCTGCTGTAAATTTTTTTGATTGTTTTCCAACAGAAAACCTGGTTGATGTTTTTTTTTTTATGTCCAATGATGTACTTTTCCAACATTCCATTTTTCTTGTCAAACTCCAGTACTTTATGTCCGCTATAGTGGAGAATAGTGGGCCTTGAAAAACACTGTACACTGGGGATGCAGGGGTCAGCCTGAAATTTATTGGTTCCGTTTAAATTTAATTTATGGGTTTGCAATTTATCATTAACTATTTCAGTGTTACTGCAGTACGTTGTTCTCCCAAAGTGCAACGTCATACGATGTATATTTCCCTGTAGTTTTGAAAATGACGATTCTAAATGAAATGGGACTCAGCCGTTGACCACAGAAAAATCTGGGGCAGAAAATGAACGAGGAGGTAACTTGATATGCTGAGCGTGGGAGTTTGTGTAACCAAACTTAGCACCACAATCAGGTCCCTCTCCCCTCCCGTTCCAATGCGGCTCCAGTGTAAGCATGAAAGAGAATGAACTGAGGGAGGAAAACAGGAAAAAGGAGGGAGTGCAGAAACTTCAGAGGAAGGAGTATGGCTGCAGTTTCACAGTGCCTTTTGAAGATCCATGCCGTTTCCATGTTCTTAATATTTGCAGGTTCTAATCATTGTTTTATCATGTTAGCTGCATGATGTTGGCGTGGGTCTTACAAACTGTTGAGCTGATATGGGTCCAAAACTAGCCGGCCATGCACATTACTAGTGTAGACTCTATAATTTGCAAATATGCAACCATATATTTGCACTACAGAATCATGTAAGTCGATCAGTACTGTAGAACGCAAGCAGTACTTTTGACTTAATTAGTCAAGCAGGCAAGAATTCATTACAACTTTAATACATTAGTTGGTAAAATCCCCATGTTGCATTTTTGTTGTATGTGGCCAAAGAAAAATACAACATGTTGTGGAGGGGCAGATGTCATCACAAGCTACTGTTGAAATGAGTTTCAAGGTTGCAGTTTGGAAATAAATTTGTTAGTGCCCCTTTCTCCTTATCGTTCATTTTGATTGTAAGCGAAAGAGGAGCTTTGTAGCCTTGAGGTATATGTGTCATTCCTCTGTAACTGCATGCACAGCTCAGTGAATGGTGAGGTAGTGCCCATGCTTTTCAGTGTTAAAAATGCAATATTCAATGCACCAGGGAAACTCATTTTTCACTCAATGTTTGCCCATCTTTATGCAGTGTTTCAAAGATTCTTCTTTTTGTTTGGTTTTACTTTTTGTATGAATATTTCAGTGCATGCATTTGAACCTACTTTATAAATTCAAAATCCATTCATGTGCGTGGAACACCAAACCTCTCTCCTAATTCTATAAGTTAGATTAGAAATTATGGTAGAACTTTTGTTATCTGGCCATAGTGCCCTGAGTACTGATCGCTATTTTCATCTTTTATCTGTTCTATATAGGTTAGGACTTAATCGTTAAAAATATGTATATACAAAATGCATAAAATATACTGACAGCAGCAGTTCAAATAAAACAAGATCCAGACTTTCAGTGGTGTCTTCTGCGGTGTTGTTTTGGACTTTAAAAATTCAAGCAAAACTGCACAGTATTCTCTCACTGAAATAAAACCTCAGTTCACTTGAATGATAATTAGAGGTGGAATTATAGCCCAATGGTATTACTTAAGCATTTTATTTGTAGATGTAGACAAAATGTTTTGTTTTTACAGAAATTTAGGTCACAGCAATTATTCTGAGGGTATGTCAGCATACCAGATTATGATTTTTCGGTCTAATGCCCCTTTAAGTGCTCTGTATCAGTATATACATATTAATATTCAGCACCTAATTTGTGGTATGTGTTGTACTTGGAATAGACAAAGGCTTTTGTTTCTTGTAGGGTCTTTGATATGCTTGAAATTATGCGATGTAATTACACATGTGGCTGTTGGATAATAGTCAATTTGTAGTACTTTACATATACTTTGAGTCTTATCAGAGTGCAAAGAGCCATGCTCTTAGTGATTCATCCAGGATAATTGTTTCCATGGTGAATTAGCTCATTCCTCTTCAGGGACGGGTGTGCAATTGTGAACGGATTCCATTAGGTTCCTCTCAGCTTTTAAGCCCTTTTTTTGAAATGGGATTTCACCCTGGCGAGACGGTCTCACCATCACGCATGTGGAGGAAGGCATTGGTCTCAACTGCCTTCTCTGCAAAAGACATTGGCCGTCTGGTTTCCGAAACCTGTCTGCGAAAGGGGCACTTTCACTTACGCATTTTCGGTTTTCTCTCTTTGCTTCTTTTTCAGTTCTACAAACATGTGGTGCAGAGCGTCGAGAAGTTCATTCAGAAAGTGAGTATCCGTACGCACAGTGTGATCCGACTGGGGTTACCTCTGGGTAAAATGAGTTTGACTATGAAGTGATCTCCTTCACACAGCTTGATGTACCATATACACAAGCCATAGAATTGAGTTGGTTTTATCAAATGAAAATCCAGGATAAGATTTTATTATTACTGTAATTACTCAATTATTTAATTGATAGTAATTGTCTTTTGACCTTATTTGTATTTAAGAGTCTGGTTTGAGATGAAAGCATCCCTTTTAAATAAGCTTAAACCAAGGCGCAAAGTTAAAGGAATATGGGAAGTAAACACGGTCTTCCACTTGTTGAAGCATAAATAAGTAAGTTTCCACTCCCCACAGTGCAAACCCGAGTACAAGGTCCCAGGGCTGTACGTCATCGACTCCATTGTGCGGCAGTCGCGGCACCAGTTCGGCCAGGAGAAAGACGTGTTCGCGCCACGATTCAGCAAAAACATCATCGCCACGTTCCAGAACCTCTACCGATGTCCGTCTGACGACAAAGTACGTACCCCGGCTGCAGGCTCCACGTGTTTCTTATTCATATCATAGAGCCAGCTGGTTAATTTTGTGGGTCCTTTGGAGTCAAGTTTTAATGGTTGTCAGAGAGAGCCCTTGAAAGCAGTTCAAGACAGGACAGTCAAAAATAAGGAGAGAGAAGACACCTGAATAAATGTCTGCGTATATGTTACAGAGCAAGATCGTCAGGGTCC
The DNA here is from genome assembly GCA_022829145.1 of Albula goreensis. Lineage (NCBI taxonomy): Eukaryota > Metazoa > Chordata > Actinopteri > Albuliformes > Albulidae > Albula > Albula goreensis. Next base: position 34,180,721 of record CM040749.1, read on the forward strand.
TGAACTTGTGGCAGAAGAATAATGTCTTTAAGAGTGACATCATCCAGCCCCTCCTAGACATGGCTGCTGGGCTGCCCCCTCCTAGCCTGACGCCAGTCACCACCAGCAGCACAGCGCCCGTCAACAGCACCACGCCAGGTGGGTCTGCTCGCACAGATACGCCATTGTGCAGATACTGTGCACACGCATACAGATATCTCACCATACGGATACTGCACACATAGATACCACACTGCACAGGTTCTGCACACACACAGATATCTCACCATACAGAAACTTCACACATAGATACCACACTGCACAGATTCTACACACACATAGATACCACACTGCACAGATTCCTTATACACACATATCTCACCATACAGAAACTACACACATAGATACCACACTGGACAGATTCTACACACATAGATACCACAGTGCACAGATTCTTCACACACACAGATATCTCACCATACAGATACTACACCCACATAGATACCACACTGCACAGATTCTTCACACACACAGATATCTCACCATACAGATACTACACACACATAGATACCACACTGGACAGACACTACACAGCCTTCACATTCACAGGGACCACACTGTACACAGACCACACTGCTGTGGTTAGCACATATAGGGATCCCGCTCTTGATTTTGTCAAATTAATTTGGCATACTGAAATAAAGTGGCTTTAATATAACTCACCAGCAGGTCCTTAATATAACTGAGTTTATAATGCCAATGGGACAGCTCATTAGTTTGTTCCTCCACCAAAACTCTTTGCTCAAGTAAAGTATTCTCATATATTTTGGAAAGTAAAGTGCTCGAGAATATTTGCACATTGTAAAAGTGTCCAGGCAAAATACCATTGAAAAGTCATGGACCGTATGAATTGAGGTCATTTGTGTTTGTATGAATATAAAGCTTTTTCTGCTGCAGCTGCCCACAAGGACATTGACAACGGCTGCCATAACTTTTTTTTTTGTTATACTGACCCCTAGTGGATGTATCACACAAACTGGATTTTGATCCTCTGGTCTGAGCAGGCAGACACTACATAGAATCGATCTTTTCAGACGCAGTTTGAACCACTTTCAGAGGTGGTTTGAATTTTGATACGCTGCCATGTCACTTGTGTCTGATTAATCTAATCGGATTCTTTGTGTCCAAGTGTTTTTTTTTTTTTTTTTTTTTTTTATTCCCCTTGGGATGTCAAGTCAATTTATGTCATCACTCCATTGCAAAAATATCAATAGTGTAGCAATCTCAGCAAATGATCACAAGCCAACAGCCTGTTTGAATGCCAGATTTGTTCACAAGAAATTTGTGGTTTGGACAGGGCAGACTTACATTAAAACAGATTTCAGCATGAACACCTGAAATGGGAGCATACTCGCATACTATAGCATTTAATGATTGAGGACATCTATCGCTCTCAGGTACCCCGGCGACCCCGGCCACCCCAGCCAACATGGTGCAGAGCCTGCCGGACTGGGCCTCCCAGATCTCCAACACCGACACAGTGGCTGCAGTGGCCCAGATCCTGCAGAGTCCGCAGGGCCAGCAGGTGAGTCAGGCCCTGCTATACTCTCCACCTTCAGCCCATAGACTCATAGACCCAGTCTGACAGTGCAGTCTTTTACACTGAGTCAGCTCCATGGTTTCATTTTTGCATGTTATTAGTTGAATCTGAGATTTTTCTTTTGTGTATGTTGGTGTTTTTTTTTTTTTTTTTTTCCTGTATTTGTATGTTTATATTTTATATGTGTGTGTGTATTGTGTGTATCTGTTTGTGTGTGTAATGTGTTTGTGTATCTGTGTGTGTGTATTGTGTGTATCTGTTTGTGTCTGTAATGTGTTTGTGTATCTGTGTGTGTGTGTAATATGAATGTCTGTGTGTGTGTGTGTGTGTGTAATGTATTTGTGTGTCTGTGTGCATGTCACAGCTGCAGCAGCTGGTGCAGAGCCTGCAGCTCCAGCAGCAGAAGCCCCAGCCCTCCCTGCTCCAGGCCCTGGATGCTGGCCTGGTGGTCCAGCTGCAGGCCCTCACCGCCCAGCTCACCGCCGCCGCCACCGCTAACACGCTCAACCCCCTGGAGCAGAGGGTGTCCTCCTTCAACAAGGTAATGAGCCCTACCCTTTTAATGGTACTCCTTACAATGTAACCAGGGCAACACGCTATAAATCTGTACAGTGTACCTGGCCCTAACGCCCTCTCACATTACTCCTTAGAATGCTGTCAGCCATAACATGCTCTAACTTTACTCATTACAATGGACCCCACCCTACACAAACTTTAGCATGAATCGTTACAAAATACTTAACACCTTTTCACAGTAGTCTGAACAGGGTACCCAGCCCCAGCGACCTGTGGCTGTAACTGTAAGCTTCATAAAACATGTTGACCAGACAGCTGGTCACATACTGCATTACAAATACCATTACTTTGCAATTAAGATGAAGTCACAAAGTAACACTAAAATGATATGTGGGTGATTTTGAAAATGCTGATTTGGGGTTTATTCTTGTAGACAATAAAACATGAAGGGAATGTCTTATTATGGTGTACAAAGGGTTTCTCATACTGCTATGTTCCTAACTGCAATGCTCAGCTGTTTCTAAACTCCACTCCTCTTCCTGCAGAAGCTGTTGGGGCAGTTTGATTTTGGAAACGATTCCGAACGCACCGAGAGTTCCAAGAAGGACACACCGTCATCCCAGCTGTAAGCACTGTTTTCATTGGTTCCTCATGGTGTTCACTCCCATCTCGTCAGCCTAGTCATTCAGTGTGATACATTTTCATTTAGACTGTGCAGGCGGAAGCTAATGGCGTGTCTCATGGCAGATATGAACGAGATACAGTATGCCAGCTGAAACTAGTAGGCATGAGATTAGTACCGAAGTACTGAATTTCATGCTTGATGAAATGTAGCATGGCCGTGGAATTGGGTTCGGTGGAGCTATATTATCGTATGGTAGAGACTAAAATTGGGTCATAGAACCATGTTGTGTTGATGTGCCTCTGCTCCAGCTCGTCGTTCTTATACGTGTTCCTTTTACTGTCTAAAATCTTTCATTTTTTTGTCATTGAAAATTCTTGGTTACGTTGATGTGATTCATTGTTTCTCTCATGCATATCATTTATTCATTTATTATTATTTATATGCACATATAAAGAAAGTATTTTGCGAAACCAGTCTTGTGGGAAAACAAACGTATCCAAACTAAACCGAAAACAATGGTATCGAAAATGTTGTTATATTAACAGTGCTCATATACTGTAGTCTGTGTGTGTTTGGGAAATAGAAACATATACCGAGACTACTTTGTGGAGCTTGTTTCTTTTATGAAACAGTGTTTTGCCACTCAGTTGCAATGTAGTCTGGTAGCGGGGGAATGTCAGGCAAGCACACAAATGAACGGTCAAGAGAATCTACCATGTTGAATTGAAGGGGAAAGATAAAAAATGTTTTGGGGTAGCATAATGTTTCTAACTGAATGTGTTCAGTGTACTTTTCTGTGTGTTATAATAGTGTGATTCTAAAACATTCAAGTAAAGTTTTATTGATGTAATGTACAATATATTTGTCTGAAATTGGTGTTTTAAGGTATGTGAAGTGCCTTTGGTCTTTTCCCCTTGGTATAGTCCCAGAGAGGTTACCAACATGTATTTTCGCTGTTAATGACTAAAATAGAAAATTTGGTGAATGATTTTAAATGTTGCTCTCCCATTTTTCTTGGAGGAATACTACACTTTTAATATAGCCATGCATATGTTTATGCAGAAGTTAATGAGCTGGGTGTACCTCTGAGTGTATCTCCTAGAAACTAACTCTTGTGGCCAAACTTACAGTGCTGGACTGCGTTCTGACTATTGATATGGGAATACATCTCCATTCACATCCTTAGGACACACACATCAATTTGGTGATGCTCATATAAATATTGAATTTAGTTTTAATTAACTGAACTCTGCATATATTGTCATTTAGTACCAGGAAACCCATCTCAAAATAATAAGTCCTATACGTCATTCATATTTACAAATTTGGGAACATTGAACATGAATATCAATCCACAGTGCCATGATCCATTGCCTCTGTAATGTGTTGTTTCTAATGACATCAATGAGATCCAGTTTTAAAATTCATAAGAGTAACTTTATTGTCAACCCTCTATTGTGATTTGCATCATATCACAATTACTGTATCGGTACTGACCTCCTATATCACAATACGTATCGTGACTTGCCTGTATCACGCCATACATGTTTTGATTCTAAATTACCACAAATGATAAAATCGTGTTTAATTTGTAGTCTGGCAATGTATTTAAGCCCTTCAGTTGTTGTGTTGTTTTCTTTAGCTGAGTATGGGCTCATTGTCTAAACAAATGTTCATCTATTCATTTCTTTTCTGTCACACTTGTGAATTAAAGTGAATGTGAATGGTAATTAGTTTGACTTTGCACCCAGATTTTTGCATTTTGATTAAAAGCAGAAGAATTTTGAGAACAAGCCATTCCTGCCCATCTAGTCTGATGGATTCCATTATCTGCCCATTAGAACACAGAATACATTAACTGTGACAGAAAGCATGAAAGTATTTCAAGTGATAATGCAGTGGCTCCAGAATGTTCACTTAGTAACAACGCTGCCAGAGCCCATTCATATGAGAAACCGTTATATATTTTAATGTAACATTGGCTGTGCTGTGTGTTAGCACAGTAAGCCCAGTTATGTGTTGTTATATCTTAGCTTCAATATATTATCAATAATAGCCACTGTACCTCGAGTTTTCACCTCTTGGCCTGATCTTGTGGCATTTTAGCATGATTTATCATAATGTCTTCCACGGTTTTTGCTGAAATTAGTCAAGGTCGCGAGATCAGTCGGTTAGGTTAGTCAAGGTGGTGTAGCTACGGTGTGTGTCTTTAAAAACTCCACTACACCGTGTCCCTCTCTCTCTTTTAGGCCCATGGTCTCAGATTCCATCAACAGCTCCATCTTCCATCAGCTGGCAGAGCAGCTGCAGCAGCAGAATTTGGAGCAGTTCCAGAAGCAGTTCCTCGAACACCAGCAGCAGCAACAGCAGCAGCAACAGAAGGTGCTGCCGCCATTCCAGACTGTCTGTATGATAACCGGATGGTGTCCTTCATGTCCTTTAACAGACAAAATACCCCATCCAGTCACATGACGTACAGCACAAACCATGCCGTAGATATTCAATACATAAGGCCAGATGGTCAGGCCCTGCATTCGGGGCTTGAATGGTACTGCTTTATTTCAGATGATTACAATTATGACATCTTAGATGATTCGATTTTCTGAACTAAGCAGGTAGACAGCACTGCACTCTGAACGCTGAAAATTATGGCCTGTAATGGGATCTCTAGAATGTTCTGATGTTGCTGAGTTGTTATGACGGCCGAACCGTTAACATGTTTGAACTGTGATTGGCGTGCCATCCCAGACGATGTCCGCGGAGGGACAGGAGGCCATCTTTGGGTCAGAGAGCTCGGCCACGCCCTCCCAGAACCGCGCGCAGCCGCAGCACCAGGAAGCCGAGACAAAGATGGACGACTCCATCGACAACCAGCAGCAGGCAAGTCCTCTCACACGGGTGATGTGCCGTGGTTTGTACCTCTGGGTACATATCCAGCAGTGTGGGTGGACACCAGGACTGTCATAGCCACTGTATATAACCGTCAGACCAACAGTTGGGGGAAAATCCACACCATAACATTTTCGTCACCATCTGTATTGCAATGATGCCTATATATTTATATAATGTTCTTTTGATAGGATGGGTATTAATAGCAGAGCGTTTAATAGCATGTGCTAGTTTCATTTTAGTAAAAATCAGTCACATATATTTTCCTCTTCATTCTTTGTGAGAATTGAATCATCTAAACTTCTGTTAACACTGTTACACCAAATCACCTTGTACACAATCATGCTGAAGCATTCTGTATGTTTTATCTTGATTTCATTTCACGGTTTCATTAACTGAATAAACCGAGGCGCTCTTTTCTGTATATGTTGCTGATATAGAGCTTTATCAGGGTTTGACATTCAAGTGATTTTACCAGTGGTCCGTAGAGGTGAAAAGATATGGCTGTGCCAGAGGAAGTGTTGATCTCTGTTTATTCACTGTGTGGATAAGCAATAAAAGTAAACGTTTGAATCTGCCGCATTGAAAAATGTAGGACATGGATCTGGACGAAGGGCAGGACATGGTGGACGAAGACATGTTTGAGTCTGAGGAGAAGAAAACCGGGAGCACCAGGTCTCGGACGCGGTCCAGGTCCCGGTCAAGGTGAGACTGACACGGTCACAGTCACCACGGTCTGATGCTGTTAACTCAAGAGTTTGCGCTGTCCCTAAGTTCCCACATGCTAGACAGATTTTCATGTTGTTTACATCTGCCAGCAAGGGCAGTTAAAACTTTATGCTTGATTTTTCTCTTAATATATTTTCAGTCATTAACAGCATTTTATTGAAAAATTTATACAAAGTCATGTTCATATTGATCAATCCATACTAGATGTTCTATGTTCTTTCCCCACCTGTTACTGATGACCTGCTGACACAGATTTGCATATATTCAAAAAATACAGACTAATCTGATATAAGATTTAGCAGGTTGTGTAACCCGACAGCATCTGTGCTTCTCTCTGTCCGGTCACAGATCTCCCAGGAAACGGCGGTCCAGGTCGCGGTCGGGCTCAAGGAAGCGCAAGCATCGGAAACGCTCGCGTTCGCGGTCCAGGGAGCGGAAAAGGAAATCCTCACGGTCCTACTCCAGCGAGAGGCGGGCTCGTGAGCGAGAGAAAGAGAGGCAGAAAAAAGGCCTGCCGCCCATCCGCTCCAAAACACTAAGCGGTGAGAGCTTAGCCCCGCCCACAAAAAATGGGGATACTTCTCAGATGTCCAATCACTGTCTCAGTTAAACTGTATATGGGATCCCAACAGAGCCATGTGATAGTTTGTAATGTCACCCTGTGCAACAGTGCCTCCTCTGGTCAGTTTGTTATCTGCATTCTGCTTGTAGTAACTACACAAAGCCCCTTTGACTTGGTGGCTGCTTGGCTAGTTGAATGTGGAATTGGGGAAAAAAAAAAACATTGAACGTTATGATGTGCTTCAGAGGAGAGATTATGGTTAGCTGCCTTCATTGAATCAACACTAATAAGATGGACCTACAAATAGAATTGGACATTCAAAATTGAGTGAAAAATACACAATTAGATTCAGTAATTGGTAGAAAATTGAGTGAGGCACTGCAGGATTTGATGTGTGAAGGTCAGCCTATGACAGTGAAATGTTTGGATCCATAATGGCCGCTTTCACCTGTCTCCACAGTCTGCAGCACAACACTCTGGGTTGGACAAGTCGACAAGAAGGCCACACAGCAAGACCTCACCAACCTGTTTGAAGAATTTGGGCAGATTGAATCCATCAATGTAAGTATACAGCAGTTCCCTCCTGAGAAAAAGAACCCAACCTTGTGTGATTACGTTCATTCCATGACCGATTAGATTTTGAATGGGAATTTTTTGTTATTCATTCCTTTTTCACTTCATTTACATATTAGTCAAATTCTCTGTTGTCTGAATCCTGAACCCCTAATTGCCATGTTGATTGTCTTGGTATGATTGTCTTAATTTTCCCTGTGTCTGTGGATTGACTTGATGTGATTGGCTAACCATGTGTTTCTGTGTACTTGTTTGGTGTAATTGGTTGAATTTGCCCTGTGTCTTTAGATTTGGTTGGTGTGATTGGCCAAATTGTCTGTGGAATACTATGGTGCGATTGGCTGAATTACCGCTGTGTTTCTGTGGATTTGCTTGGTGTAATTGTCTAAATTTGCGCTGTGTCTGCGGATTGGCTCAGTGCGACTGGCTGAATTTGCCCTGCGTTTCTGTGCCGTTTTCCAGATGATTCCTCCACGGGGATGTGCCTACATTTGCATGGTGCACAGGCAGGATGCTTTCCGGGCCCGGCAGAAACTCAGCACCGGCTCCTTCAAGATCGGCTCCAAAGTCATAAAGGTAATGCCATTCACCCTTCCGGACCTTTCTTTGACTTCGGTGGAACTTTTTTCACAATCAGTCACAGCACTTCACAATCAGTGTTTTCCCAACTAAAAAACTGTTTTCCATGACTCTTTAAAGCCGGTTTTGCTTAACCCCGTAAAATGGTGGCACGCAAAAACCACCTGTGCATTTACACTTAAAATACAAAGAGGCTTTAAGATGGAAAATTGTAAGATCCCGGGTTCTGTGCATCCCCTCCAGATCGCCTGGGCCCTGAACAAGGGGGTGAAGCAGGAGTACAAGCAGTTCTGGGACGTTGATCTGGGGGTGACCTACATCCCCTGGGAGAAGGTCAAGCTGGACGACCTGGACGGATTCGTAGAGGGCGGCATGATTGACCAAGAGACGGTCAACAGCGGTGAGTTTGGGCTTGCAGAATTACATTGTTGTGATAGTAATATTCTATTATAACTCACTCCAGTGTGTGTCCCCCAGAAATGAATATGATTTAGCCATATTAACAATATTTAAATCTCCTACTTGGCTTCTTTTTGTGACCTTTTGAAAAAAGAGGCCAATTAGTCTTTTCTGGTGCTCTTATTTTGAAATGGCTTTTTAGTCTTTTCTGGTGATCTTATTTTGTAATGACTAAGATTAATACAGCTTTCTACTGCTGGAGGTGAGGGGAAATGCACCACTGAAACTATATTGAAGAGGACATAAGCAGCATGCAGGTTGAAACTTGTTTTTCCCCCGTTTCAGAGTGGGAAGCTGCTCGGAACGCGGAGTCGGCAAAAGAGACCCCCAGCCAGGCGGCGAGCGCAGAGCCCAGCAACCTAAACAGCAGCCAGACTGAGGCCTTCACCCAGCCTGTCACCATGATGCCCGTACAGGTAGGACCTCTCCACCTCGCCCAGCGTGTAACGTCAAGTCTGATCACCTGTCTCTTCTGGCTTTTGTTGTCATGCCGTTTTCAGGTTCTTATCAGAACAAAACGACCTCTAAAGTATTACTCTAAATACAAGTGTAGCCATATCTCCAGTTCCCTTCTCTCTCTCTCTCCTTCCCTCCCTCCCTCCAGCATGTTTAGCTGCAGGATTTAGAGACAGGAGACGGGAGGGTTATAGTCTTTCCTGTGATTAACATTCATTACTGTCTGGAAGACTGTGTTCACTTCTCAAGTTTCCCTCTCGTGGGGGTCGTCTTTAATTAATGTGCAGACTGAGGATAGAAGGCATTATTCTTTAATTGCTCATCGGTGAGTCTTTCACTTGAGCAATATCAAGGGCAGGTGTGGTCTGTGGTCAGTGTTGGACCGTCATCCTTAAACTGGCAGAAACTCTCGTTTCAGATCCCGGTGGCACAGGGGGTCCCTGCTGTGGGGCTTGTTCCGCCTTCTTTCCCAGTCACTATGGCGATGCCCCCGCCAGGTTTCGGGCCTCCACCACCTTTCCTGCAAGCCGGGTTCAATGCGTCCCAACCTCCTCCTGGTGAGCCCTCCATTGAGACCATGCACTAAGACAAAAGGAGTAGAACCAGGATTCCTAAGAGAAATTTAAAATAAGAATTTTAAAATTTTGATTTCATTTAATCCTTCATGAAATGTTATGTTTTTTTTAAGATATTTTCCAATGTTATAACTGGTAAAACTGAATCCACATTTTGTTCTAATAAATATTGCTTTGAATTAGTTGACAGGAACGTAATATCAAAATTTGAGAATATTTTTGATTTATTGGTGGTCTGGTACATGATCTAGCCAAATGTACATTTTGAAATGAAATTTACATTTCAGAGAATATCACCTCAAAAATCCTTGAATTTGAAGGTGAAATTTAAAATGAATCTGATTTCCCCCCCAGGTTTCATGCCGCCTTCTGTAGCTCCTCAGACAACTGTAGGGTCTGGCATCCCCTCAGTACCGACGTGTAAGTATGAGATCCAGCTGCTGCCTTCAGCATTCTCTACATTAGGGAAAAATACACAAGCTGGTATGCTTGAACATGGGTTTTGTAAAATATCTGTATCAAATCCATGTAAAACAGCCGCCTTGTGGCCAAGGGACTTCACCTCAATAGAATATTGTTTTACACCACACTCCAGCACCCATATCATTCATTTGATACAGTATAGAGGTACTATGGGTATAGAAAGACTGTTTTGCCAAATATGTGTATTCCAGACAAGGCTTATTTTGCCTAAAAGTCTAAAATGTGTTCTTTATGTCAACCGACAGAGACTTTGCCTCAGTTTGGGAATCCGTGAAGTAAAGATTGAGTTGCACTGAGGACTGTGCATAACGTGGTCTGTTTTTTTTTTTTTTGTGTGCTCACAGCTTTGGTCCAGTCCTCTTTGTCTGGAGCTCAGGAGAGCTCTAAGGCCACGCCCTTCGGAGCCTTGATCCCGCCCGTCAGCACGATCCCGGGAAGCTTCATCCCCTCAGCTGTCCCCGGGGCCGCCGTCTTTAACCCGGTCGGAGTCCAACCGCAGATGGCGGGAGACAAGTCAGCCTCGTCCACGGACAGCCTGGAGCCCACCACAGAAATAACACTCCAAGGTATACCACCAGGGGTTCTCTGTGGATCACCTCTGTGCTTGTCTCCCAAGGTGCTCTGTGGAAGACATTTGATGATTCTGAAATGCCAGCGAGACCATGTACCTATTACAGCAGTTCCAGATTAACCAATGTTACCTTAATTTATCCTTCTTAGGACTTGTGTCTTCCTTGTCAAAGCTCCACTTTCTTGCTGGTTCAGCCTTTGAAATATTTCTTATTTGTTTTCCACATTTTAATAATTCAGTCATGTACCAGACTATCAAGGGGAATTGGAAAACAGAACCCAGATTGAATTGGGCCGTAAAAATTAGAACATCTTGCTGTTAGCCTCACAAAACGTTGGGGAGAAACTGGAGAGTGATCCTTTAGTTAGCTGACTGTGGAGGATGTGCTGTGGCATGCTAATGGTGTTTGCTGTATTTGCTCACAGGGATGCAGAACGCTGTGCGGAGCGGGATGGGCCTCCTGGGAATGCACCCGTCAGCATCTCTGACCCACCCCCTGCACCAGCCCAACCTCGCCAGCCAGAGGATGCCTGGCCTGCTGCCCTTGGAAGCCCGTCCCAGCCTGCTCCAAGCTGGAGCCGGCACCCGCTTCTCCCTCCTCATGCCCCACCGAATGATGCACCAGGCCAACAGCATGGTCTCCGCCCCCACCCTGGATCCCACCCAGCAGTCCCGCCCCCGAGCCCCTGTCCCCACCCCCTTCTCCCAGCCCGACCAGTTCAGCAGAGCTCAGGGAGCATTCGGGCAACCCCCCAGCCAGCCCTCTGAAGGCCCTGTGCAGCCTGAAGACCAGGCCCCCATGGGGGGTGACGGTGTCCAGCAAGAGAAGGACCAGGATTACCGTTTCCCGCCTCCGGAGAAGCAGGGGACGGGGCTGCTGAGAACCCCGCCAACAGAGAACAGACAGGGCAGGGAGGGGCCTCCGGGGCCGCAGGGGGACGGGCGAGAGGACCAGGGCAGGAAGGAGTCCCTAGGAGGCTTCAAGCCAGAGAGCCGGTGGGGCCCACCAAGGGGGGACTTTGATGAACGGGACCTGAGGGGTGTGCCCACGGGGGGTCCCAAGGGCTTTCAAGACGATCGTCAGGGTCCTGGAGCGAACTTCCAAAATCGTTTTGAGAATCGAGGTGGAGGAGGTGGTCCAGCCTGGAATCGTGGTAACCGACAGGTGGAAGCAGACATGCATCAGGACTTTGATGACCGTCGACGGCCCTGGGACCGGCAGAGGGACCGCGACGACCGGGACTTCGACTTCCGGAGAGAGATGAACGGCAGCCGCCATGGCAGGGACAGGGACCGCGACCGTGGCCGCGAGAGAAACCGCGAGCGCGACCGTGACCGAGAGTGGGACAGGGACCGCGATCGGGACCGTGACAGGGAACAAGGTCGCGACCGCAACCGCCAGACCTGGGCACCCCCAACCCCAGCCCCCGCCCCTGCCCCAACCCCTGCCCCCGCCCCTGCTCCTACACCCGCCACTGCCCCTGCGCCCGCCCCCAAGCCTCAGCCGCCTGTCGCCCCAGAGAAACCTGCTGACGGCCCAGAACAGGAGACACCACAGTGCATGAACGGGGCAGGGTCCGACAGTGCCCCCAACCCTGTCCCCGCATCCGAGGCGCCCGAGGCACCCGAGCCGACGCCTGCCCCCGAGGAGCCCCGGAACAATCCGGAAAAGCACGCCTCCCCCAAGGATGTAAGCAATGAACAGAGTTTACCAAGGAGGACGCAGAAACGCACCCTGTGGTAGAGAAAACAGACACTGAGGGGACATTATCATCACTCAGTAGGTAAAGATCATTTTGTAAAGTTGTCATCTCTGTACTCATACATAATGGCTCAACGGACCTGTTGATAAGTAAATTCACTTATTGTCCCGACACAGATCCTAACAAGCTTTGTGTGCATCCTTCACTTAACTGTATACCAAGTTTTAACTTCTTTAGAATTGGCTTGCTAGAGGATTAAATGGTAGGTGATGTTTTTATTTTTTGTTTTTAGTCGCAACGGAAGCAAAAACCTGCCCCCCTCAGTTTTAATAAGGCAAATTTTCATGAAGTTCTCACCAAGATGTTTCTGTTGTGAATTGGGGGGGAAGGGCGGGGGAGAAGGGAGCTTTGACCTTCCTATGGAAGAGTTGTAAGGAATCCTGGCTGTTCACAGTGAATATGGTGACAGATTCTGGAATACTTGAAAAAAAAGCAGGTTCCAGCCTGTATTGTCTGTCCTCTTTTTAAAATGCTGCAGCAGAGTTTTAATTGAATGCCTTCGTGGAGTTCTACGCTGTTTTTTTTTCCTTTATTTTTAACATACCATACACACAAGCAAGTACAGTGAGAAGCTTCCGTTGTCATCTTAAAGGATAAACATTTAAAAGATTAAAACATGTTCTGTGTTATCCCAAAAATAAATGTCTGTGATTTTTTCCATAATACTGCAGTGAATCCTACAGCAACATTAAAAAAAGAGAAGAAAAAAATGTATATTCAAAAAATATTAAATGAATGTTGGGTGCATTGTTTTTAGTTGCTAATAAACATCATGTTTGATAAAAATGTTCTAGGATTTTATTTTCTCAACTGCATCTATCCTCCTAATTAGATATGTAAGGCAAATTTACACACTTAAATTCAGCCTTCAAAACATACAGGCATATAAAATAAGTTAGCCAGTGCGGTAAGACTTCAGTCTCAGTCGAAATCGTAACTGCTCCGGTCCCCTCGGTGCTTTTGTGTAATGAGGTTGTTATACTCTTCACAATACACAAAATTTTGGCAGCCACTGAAATGAACAGTTATGAAAAAAAGGGTTGATTCCATTATACTAAGTTGAGGATAGAGGCAGTGTTGAATCATAATGGACTTCTTAGCATAAGTATACACCGAAATAGTAACCATAGTAACCACAGGACGTGTGCTCAGTTTGGCCAAGGCTTTGCTCCAAATGAAGGGGACATGTTTGCGGACCCCTCCTCAGCTGATACAAACTGAGCGCAGACTGTCAAGTCTGCTTGAAAAATCTTGTAGCCCGTCTTGATCACCACCAGTCTTGGCATTCAGCAGGTCGAACTGACCTCACCCATGTTTGACCATCTCTGGCTGATGGTGCTTTAGTGTTTTCAGGTCAGCCGGTGCCACCTTAGCATATTGCGGTTGGTCACAAACACAGGAAAAAATTGTTCATCTTGTCTGTCAAGAATGTATTTTTTTTATTTGTGAAATGTAGTGCAAAATTGCTCAAGTGCGATGCAAATGCAAGCTACAGCTTCAAACTAATGCAAATCCACCTTTAGAAAAGTGAACGTCTTCTTCTAGTACCCAAATTTATACAAAATGTACCTTACTCGTAAATTTGGTTATCTGGGGGATCTCAGGATGTTTAATCCTCTCCCTTTTGTCTCACTACACTTGATCATTGCAGTGCATTCCCACCGTCAGATTCTGAAAGCTCTTCACTTGTCAGGGCTTTCATTCCCCACGTCGTCAGTTCATGAGTAGTGCAGCTCACTGTATGGATTGTGGGTGCTGTAGTCTTCCCAGAAAGTTTTAAAAGGTGGCGCATTACATCCTCCAATACCCAGAAAAGCCTGTTGTATTAGGTAATACATTAAAACCTGCTACCTTAACTATTATAACATATTATAGCATTTCACGTCTTTTCATGCTGTCGTAGCTGATTCAGTCTCTGATTTTGCATCGTGGTGCTAGAAAAGGAACATCACGGCATCATACCACTCCGTGTCAGTCTCCATGCAGCAGTTCAGTGCTAAATTAACTCTGGTAGAGTACAAGCAATCCCCACTGAAATTCTGTTAAATTACAGAACAGTTAAAGAACATTTTACTGTGTGTACATGGCACTACTTTGCAGTGAGAGAGCTCTCACTGCTATGGCATTCTGATGCCAGCTTTGCTACTAAGAAAGCACCAGTGCTTCTTATGCACTACACTCAGTACCACCTTTAGTGTGATGAATAATGGAAAAAGAGGACTTGCACAAGCTGTGCTTTCGCTTACCACTAGCCTTTGACCTGTGTCAGAATTGAGATTATCCATCATTTTCCCCGGTGTGCTTTACTCAGTAATATGAGTTGGGCATCATGAGGCTTCCCTTAGGTGGTTCGCCATTTTAGTTTAAATAATAGACTCGTATATAAAATGCAGTTAGCAGGAGGTTGGAAGGCGATTCTGAGAGAAGGGAAACTGATGAAGTCCAGATAATCATGCCAAAGACACTTTCTGTCCAATAAATAGATAAAATACACTTAATATATTGATATTCAATGGATGATATCCATTCTACCCCATCTTGAGATTTTCTAAGACTGTTGATAATTCCTTCAGCCATTTTGAAACAGAATGCAGGTTTGGCTTGTTTCCATAGGCTCTGTGCTTGAGTTCCTCTTTTCAACAAATGGATTAATTTCTGTGGCCAGATATAAATTTAGGACACCACTATGATTTCACCCGTCAAACTGTCAAGTAATCATTCAGAAAGGAACCTCATTTTTAACGGTTAGTGAAAGTGAGTCGATCTACGTCACATTACATATAGGCATTTTGAAGATGCTTGTATCCAGAGCGATTTACAACTCAAAGTGCGTAAGTCGGAAATGAGAGTACTAAAAGTCGCGAGTGCCAGAATGGATAGTATGCGCATAGACTTAAATCCTGTGAATGACCTGTTGAAGAGGAAACCATCAATGACAGCAACAGCAGCAACCATTAAAACTGCAAAATTAGGTCGCTAACAGTAAGACTATGGCTAACTAAAAGGCTAGGGAGGTGAAAGGGAGAGGGAATTTGGACATTTTCAAATAAGGCCCTTTTATCCCAATATGCATGTCCAGTAAGGCCATATGGTTGGTTTACAGAGTAAGTCTTGCGGTGTGTAATTCAAAACAACAGCTTGCTACACAATTGGGGACTTGCAATTGTGTCAAGAATGAAATCGGCAGAAGCCACAGGACGTTGAGAGGATACTGACTTCATAAAGGTGGCCAGTAGAGGGCAGTGTGGCACCGTGCTGTAGAGAAAGGCCGTCCGGGTGGGTTACTGAGGGCTTTTGAGCAACATGTTGAAGCGCTGCGTCAAGCAGAACCTGCAGCGCCCACCTCCCCTACTGCGTTGCACAGCCGTGTGGTTTTCCACAGTAAACACAAACATTACATTTGTGTACTGTGGAAAAGTTCGTCAGAAATTTTGTAGCACATACAATGTAGCGCTTGAGAGCATTTTACACACCTTCTCAGTCCAGGGAACTATGGGTACTGGGCTATTTAAATTGTCTGACCTGAAGCAGAGTTTGCGGAGGTGGAGGAGTCTGGCTTAATGATCATAGACATTTCCATGAAATGTGCTCTGGATCTGCCATCTTACAGCTTGTCTTTTCTATTGTATACATTTAATTTGACTGAAATTTACTGGAAATGCTCACTGTAAATACAGGTCAGGCTAAGGGTTGCAGGTAAATTGGACAATTAAATAAAAGGATGCGTAAGGTTTAGTTTCTCAGGACAAAGCGCAACTGTGAAGCCGGGAGCTGTGGAATTTGGGGACGCGGCATGACATTTTGGAGGGAGAGAGGTGTCTCTAAAATGTGTCGGCAGTATCGGATACCTCCTGCCATTCCAATAAAGCCTGTCTGAATCCTTGAGGAAAAAAAAAAAACAAAAGCTGAGAGGCAGAGAGAGCATGAAATAGAAGGATGAGGAAGGGGTTGAGAAAGTGGGAGGGAAAATAGAGGGTGATGAAAAGGGTGGCAGCGTCAGAGAGGTAGAGCGAGAGGAGGAGGGAGGGAGGGAGGGGAGATATAACAGGAGATGTACAGGCATGCATAACTGGTGCGGGGTAGTGGCAGCCATATCTAATCCGTGATACTGGAGCTGTAATTATCCCACGTGGCCAAAAGTGAAGCATTCGGCGGCGCAGTGCCAAGCGAAAGGCCCATGCCTGCTGCTACTGTAGATGACAAGTCAGCTATATGTGAAACTAGACCTCAGTGAGCTTAGCGTTACAGCCCCACCCCCACCCCAAACCCCAGCCTCATCAGGAACATATTGACAACACTGCAATCTATCTCAGTCCCTCGCGTTCGGATCTGCGTGGTACAGCGCGACGGTTAAAGTGAGACCTGCCAAGGAGGTAGCCTTGCTGGATTCGGTTCAGATGAACTTAGCACAAGACAGTTTCTTTAGTGACGGAAGGGGTTTTGGGAATGCTTTGTTTCTGCAATGGCTTTGTGAAGTCGTCCTATATGGTTTCTCATTCAATGATATGACTGAAGGAGTGATGTAATCACGGCTATCCCTCAGTCTTTGCGCTGTTCACCGGTGTGTGTGTCTTGAAACCTCATATGAATGAGCCTCTGGATCATCAGTGAAGTATGTGTGTAAACATGTCAGTGTTCACACAGGCGAACCTGCTTCATGTGTAAAGTCAAGTCAGCTTTATTGTCACTTCCACAATATTTTAAAAACATACAGAGTTGTGAAATACTGTTTCTCCTTCTCAGTGCTACATATATGGCAGACATGACAGACAATAACTTCTTCTACTGCAATAAATATAAGGAAAAAAATACATAAATATACAAAAAACATAACTGTACAGGAAATATACATAACTATACTAAATTTATTTGACTGTACAATGTGACACAGGGTAATGTACATTGTAGTGCAAAGTGGCAGAGATGCATGTACTGCAAATCGTCAGAAAGCACTTAAAGACAGAAAGACAGGGACGGGTCATTAGGGACGGTGTCGAACAGGGTTTAAAATGTGCTAGTAGTTCCAAAGCTGACAGAGGTCAGTAAGTCAGGAGTATGAGAAAGCAAGAGGTTTGAAGCTGCAGGAAAACCACAGATTGTGCGGATGTGATCAAGGACAGGCTAGCATTCAGACAGCATTAAAACCATAACGGGGCAGAATTTCCAGCAGCCAATAAGAACCATGAACCCCTCCACCCCAATGTCCTATAGTGGGGTAATTCTTCCACAACAAAGTTTTTTTTCGCTTTCTTGTTTCATAAAGTTTGGAAAATTGTCTGGTGGACACAGAGCCTGAATGGACACTCGATGGTGACGCCAATGACGGAAAAGTACTTGGTTTCCTTAATCCGACTGCTGGGAAATGGCAGTGTGGATCTCCGCTCGAGAACAAACACCCTTTCTTCTTCGTTTGATGACTGAAAATGTAGACGTGACGAACTTCGGATTACCTTGAAAGCTACTTTGTATCCAGCTTGTTCGTGTCAGACGAAGGTCTCCTACCCTGTGAAGTTCTGTGGTTCTGAACAACATCACATGGACTGTGTGACCTTGGCGAGGGAGGCATGTATCAAGTGAGAGAACACAGAATGTTTTGTTATGTTGTACCAAGCGGAAATCTTTTGCGAGAGGGAAAAAAATACATATCACATTGGATTCCCTCTCTATATGATGTGGGAATCAAAAGACCTTCTAATGCCCCTTCGTTTTCATGAAAAGCCCTTTGATGTTTAAGAGGTAGAATAACACAGAATCCCAATTGTGAGCCATACAAATCATTAATAAATGACAGACCCCTTCCATGGTGAAGTTCTAGCTTGAAAAGAAAATAAAATCTGCAACTGCCAATACCGTCCTTTTACCACGTTTCACAGGTGTGTGATTTTTATGGTGTGGAAGGAAGTAAATCAGACATCTGCTTAACATCTGATGAGAATGGCGCAATTTGGACCGTAGACCCAGAGTAAACCTTGTTTTGTGATGAATAAAAAAAAAAAAAAACGTGATTTGCAAATCAAATTTGTCACGGCCTAGCGTTTGTCGTTTCTGGTCAACATCTACCATGCAAACTGAACTCCGGAGACATGCAAAT
Organism: Albula goreensis; assembly: GCA_022829145.1. Lineage (NCBI taxonomy): Eukaryota > Metazoa > Chordata > Actinopteri > Albuliformes > Albulidae > Albula > Albula goreensis. The sequence continues at coordinate 34,199,171 of CM040749.1, forward strand.
AAGAACCGTCGCCCAGTCGTTCAGCTTCGCTCTTAAACTGGCACTCGTAAACCACCTTCAGGGCCTTTGCAGATGTGGCCTGTGCATTTTTAGGATACTGTTCAGTACAGTGCGCTGATAGAAACAAAATCTTAGCAATCATGGTTATTGTACTACAACAGGGCAGCGTCGGTCTGTGCTTCCATTTTCCCCTACATTTTAGAATAACGTTTTCCCCTTTTTGTTGGTCACCCTCGTTAATTCCCATTGCCGGTCAGGTTGAGGTGGTTACTGCTGTATTGTCAGCTTGGACAGAGAACTGTTGGTCCAGAGAACTCTTTCTTTGCCTTTCAGATTCCTTCGACAGGAACAGTGCAGACCTTAGTGTGTAGGGGGGGGGGGATACTAGGTTTTCAGGGCTTGCGGCGGTGGAAGGGGACAGAGAGGGATAGGAATCTGCCGTCCAAATCTCTTTATTGCAAATGTACATGGGAGGCCATTTTCTCTTTGGATGTTTGGGGGCATTAGCTTTCCAACATCCAAAATGGAGTTTCACAACATAAAACATATAATGGTAGCTTTAGGTTTCTTGGTTAAAAAAAAATAATAATAAGCCGCACACATTATTTTAACAAGGTGCTGATCATTGAAAATTGCACGTAAGGTGGAGAAAAAGAAATGGTCAGACAGACTTTCTAAACTTGAATTTCATTAACTAATGAGTGAATTTCATTAACTAACGAATAAGTGCAAACATAGTTTTGGCTATGTCTGAACGCTGTGGAGGGCACATGGTGGTGAATCCGTTCATTTCTGTATTTCAGAGCATGACGTTTCTCAAAAAAATAACACACAATATGGTGTCAGGAGTGCTGAGTCAGCAGATTTAAAATCAAGGCGCTGCAAATACATATATCCGCGGACGTGGCTGACGTGCGACCTCGTAGCATCGTCTCGCATGAAGCTGAGCATGTTGTAGCCGCTGATGTGTGGAGCGGAGGCTCCCGGCCCAACCATCCCGCCGCCAGATGTGCCAGATGGAGCGTGTCAGCTGGAGACAGGAGGCCTGTCATTGGTGACCAGATGGGGAGAGTGATTGGGTGGCCAAATCAGAAGAGGAGCCTAATGATTGGGCGGTCAGACCCTGTGTTTCAGTATTCGCCACAACCCAATCATTTTTCATACTTTGCTCATCCATGTTTTTTTATTCTCCTGGTTTGTAATGTTACATCAGGCTTTTTGAACATATCCCCTCGCCTCAGTATCCTCTGTCATTTTGCGAGAGTGCGATCATACTCATGTACACACGGCACACAGGTATGCTTTTCGTCCTGCGTTCTGCCAGCTGGGCTGCTCATCTGATATGCTGCAGCACCGCGCTTTCATGCGCAGCTGGTGCAGTCGCAGGCAGACTTGGCACTCAGTATATTAGTAGACTCGTCGTTGCATAATGAGATGGGGAATTCCATCCGTGGCGCGCAATCTTCTTTGCCGCGGATGCCACATGTAATGTCCTCATTTAGCTACCTGCCATCAGGTCTGCCTCTAAAGAGTGCAGCTGGTCCAACGGCAGACAGTCAGGGTATAACATTAGGGAATTATAATAATAATAAAAATACCCACTATGGCACACACATTGAAATGAAACCACACAACTGTACAATAATTTAACCCTGAAAAAAATTTGGTATGAGACTGCAAGTAAGACTCCTTAGTTGGCCTACTTGATAAAATATATAAAATAAATAGTTTGATTCCTAGGTAAGATATACTTCTTTGGAGCCAGGGAAAAAACTGCCACATCAGAAACTATAATTATAATCTTGAGTCATTTTTTTTCTTTGTAATGTTCCACACAGGATGGAGTGCTTTTCGCATCTCCAACTTGACTCTTGGTAAACAGTGTTGCCATAGCAACGCACACCACACTCCACAAACATACAGTATGGAGCCTTTTTGAGGGGGACTGTCCCTCTCTATAAAATTACCCTTTTGGTCATTTCTGTTGGTTTGGAAGTCAGCGCCTTATGGAAAGAAAAAAGGACCTTTAGTCTATTAGTCATTTCCCTAAAATCATTACGGTTACCCTTGTGGGTCAAGCAGCAAAGGTGCAAAGGAACCCCATTTTTAAGGCGTTTATGGTTTTGTCATCATTACTAGGGTGGCAAGAATCAATTGCTAAGACTTCATGATGACCCACGTTCAGAAATCTGCTTGTCCGGAGTTATGAAGCAACAGGCAGGCAATAGGTCGCATGATATGGTTGCCATCTTGATTTTTGGGTGGATTTCAAAATATCTCTACTCATGAATGGTAAATAAAGATAGGTGAAACCAACTCAGCAAAAATGTAAGTTAACTCCTATACAATTGCCACAAAATAAAAGGATTACCAAGTACATAGAGAGTTGTGTCAAATAAACTCTGTATTTATTGATTAACAGATAATACATGAGCTTACCACCCTGTTTGATTTTACGATGAACGCAAGTGCACTTCGCCTCAAGGATAAATGTTGTGGCTCTACTTCGCAGTGCTACCTCCTCAAGAATAACAGATTGATGAAAGACCATATAAATATTCCTCAACTACTTCAAAATATTTCCAGCATTAATAAAAGGTGCTTTGTGATTTGATACCCAATTTGTTGCAAACAAAATGCCCCACATGACTTCCTCAAGAACTAAGCACCTGGGTTGAAATTCTGAGCTAAATGTCTATGTACAGACTGAGTACAAAAGAGTAAACATGTGACTTCCACAAGCAAATGTTTTCAGTTTTTGCTATCCTTTGCACAATTACTTGGAAGAGCAATATTTTTCCAACTTTCTTCCTACTTTCCCAAGAATTTTTGTATAATATATTTTTTTGTACGATATCAAATGAATCATCCAAATGGACTAAATCTAACTTTTCTGAGAGATTTAAAACATCAGGTTTTAAATCACTTGTATCGTCTGAAGAACCACAATCATTGTAGTATCCTTACAAAAATCTTCAGTGATATTAATAATATTAATAACTTAGTTATCTTTTAAAGCATCAATCTGAAAAATTATTCCTTTCCAGGGGACATTATTTCAAGAAGAGTAAATCCCAAAAAATGATATGTAATATGACAAGAACCGATCTAGGAACACCAATATGAACTCCACAAGATGTTTGCTTCCTTAGATTGCCAAACAAGACGAATACTGGAACTAGAACCATGACTAATCTGACCAAGCATCCAGACATTAAAAAGCATAATAATTGGGACACAGTTTATCAAAATTTTGTATATTTTATATGAATTAATTTCCTACAATAAGAAAGCCATTCTCACATAGAGTCATTTTGGTTCATTGTCTCATTGGAGGTGTGGTGCCTGGAATAAATTTAGGAAACTTAATGGAGAGTTCTGTTATTTTAATGAGCGATTTTACAGTTCTTTGTTTATGCAGTCCATGTAGATAGATACCTTCAGCTTGAATACTGGCTGAAAAGTGCTGAACTGTTGCCTTGAGTTGCATTTTACTGGCCTTGATGGAGCTGTGGATGAAACAGTTGCAGAAATTTCTTACTGAAGAACATGGAAATTCCCCAGTGCTTAGGATGCCCATTCCATTTACATAAACTGCATGAAACCATAAAATGCTTGCATAATGATATAAATAATAAATACAAAGTAACAGTTTAGTGGATGAAATATATGGTAAATGAACACAGCAAACTAGAGACTTTAAAAATCTTCATATTTAAAAAATATGTATACTTTTAAAATATTCATATTTAAAATATATATGAATACATATTGTGCTGGATATACCACAGCAAATGGTAACATATTTGGCAAAATATCACATATTTAATCTAACAGAAGGGAAGATAATTTGTAGATTAGAATAGAAGTTCTAACTCTGTAGTTACTAAGTGGTTCAAATGCAGATATATGCAAAGCTGTATCTATATGCAGTAATATTTAAACTATGTCAAAAGTATAAAGTAGTTAAGTAGTACATAAATAAGATAAATACAAGCATTTATAACTGTAAAGTGCTTTCTTCAGAATATTTCAAAGATGTTCTTATACATTTGTTAAATATTCCTAGTCCAGCTACCTAACTGATAAAACAACTACCTACTGTAAGAGTAGAAATGTGCATCATGAAGTTGGTTTTTGTATTCAATTTTTTATTGTATATCATTAAAAGAGAACAGAGTGTGGAAACATTTCCTTTCAATGAGGTGCCCTAACTGAACCATTTTTCAAGTATGGACTTAAATATTTCATAATCCACAAGTAAACGTCTGACTGCAAATGCTTCATTCAAAAAATAACTATTTCCTGAATGATTGAGTGGTATATTTAGTATTCAGACTCTTGCCAAAATGAACAGAGAGGCAGAAGAATGGTTTTCACCACATTTTTTAAAATAGTGACTTTCCTGACCTCACATCAAGCAAACACCCAGCACGTTTAATTTTTTATGCATTTTAGACATTCGTCTTTGCGCGCTCTAAGAATAAAACAGGCAATATCCTTCGGTTGGCAGCTTTGATTATTGTGGCGCGGTCAAGCTGTGTTCCTGATTGAAACTGGACCAAACCAAATTGGGCAGAATGATGGCATGTACTGAGACCAGATTATGTTTTGTAAGGTTCAGACGTGGGCCCAGTCCAATAAGGTCACTGCATGTTCTAAATATTGGCCAACAGCTTGCGCCCGGCCTCGGAGTAGGCCACCATTACGACCAGTAGCTTTGTGTCACCAGGGCAAAGTATTCCCATGGCCTCCACAAACTGCCCTCTTGGCTTCAAAAGCATTCTGTTCAGCTGGTGTTGTTTAATATAAGACTGGCCCGGCAAAACCACAGTTAAATGAATCTTTGTTTGAAGAAAAAAATAAGAATGAAAATATCTTATTCCCAGCAAATGTAAAATCATGTGCTAAACCAGCAAGGGTGAGGACTTGGTCTTCTGGAAAATTCAACAGGAGAGCTTGTGTGCAGTGTCCTGTGTGTTTTTTAGTGTCCTTCAGTTTCTGGCAGAGAAAGAACAGTTTCTATCGGCTGCTCTAAGGACCCTGAGACAGTCAGTGGACCCCAGTTTGAGTTGCTACTGTACATTTCCAACAACGTCTCTCACAACCAAGCAGTTTACACCAGAAATCTGTTTGTACATTTAAGTCTTATATGATACCCTAGTCTTACATTTTACCCACACACCAAAGTATTGATTCTCCAAATTATGTACATTGGCAATTACAAGCTGTCTGTGCCACCAAAACAGCCATGTGGCCATAAGAGAGTGGCTGTAAGAGAGTGATGAGACTAACAAACTTAACCGACTTAACCCCTATTTTTCCCGGGCAAGGCTGGGCCAATGCAGACCCCTGATAAAGTTACTGCTTTACCCAGTCGGTAGGCTCATTTCTGCTTCCTAAACAAACATCCTACTTTATGAGCTGCCTGGACACCCTACTTACAATCTTAATGTGCAGTTATCTCATACCATCCAAGAGGTCTCGCTATCAGTTTGTGCCAGTCAAAACTATTTGGGCTTTAGGCTCTTGGATGATTTCGGTTCACCTGCCCTCCTGCTGGTCACACACAGGGCAGGACCCCCCACCCCGACCCCCCTCCACAATGGAGGATCAGGTGCTTTCCCCATGTTAGTGTGGCTAACTGTGGCATATCTGGCTGATCACCCTGTGGATGAACATAGCAATAGCTTGGTACTCCGTGCTTCACTTCAGTAAGATGTGCCTGCGACCTGTGCCCCAATTCTGCAACAGGAAATCGGTTCTCTCTTGCAGAAGGGTACCATTTGGGTAATTTCCCCAGGGGACAGAGGCTGCAGGATATTTTTATGTGCCTGTCCACTCTCAGAAGTAGAGGGATATATGATTTACTCTTCAAGGTACAAGGTTTCTGGTTCTCCCTTTTAGCCTCTTCCATGCACTCTTCAGACACATAGAGGTGGCCTTAGCCTGCTGAAAAAGGGTACTGAATCATATCAGCAAACAGTTAGCATACATGAACTTCCCATCACTGTCACTAGCTTGTGTCCTTCTGAAATGTTTCACACACATTTCAGGATCTGGGCTTCTGTAAGAACGTCAAAAAGAGCCTGCTGACCTCATGAAAAGTTAATGTTTGTGCGGCCTGAAAGGCAGAGACTGTTGTGATAGTGTATCTGGGTGATGCTGGAGTCCTGGTACTGTATATGTATGGGAAATGTCCCACAAACCTGAAACTATGTGGAGGGCATATTAACCATCCCAGTTAAGAGATTACCTTGTTTCTCACGCTCAGTCATCTTCTGTAAAAAGAGGCAGCTCATTTAATACAGCTATGGCCTGATTTTTGTTTTAGCATTTTACGTTCTAAATGTGTAATTGTTTTCAAGTGTCTAAGTTAAAGGGTCTTAATTAAATTGTCCTAAATTTCTGAAAGAAAGAAGATGGAAGACCAACATGGAACTTCACTCAGTGAACCAACTTTATTTTCAAAACTAACGCTTTTTTTATCACTCTTGCGGAAACACAACGTTTATCAAAACCATATAAATTGATTTATAGTTGTATTAACACAGTTAGTCAACAATTAGACTGTTTCAATTACTCTGCAATTACCGTGACGAAACGATCATCACTTTGAATACCAATTGCACATGCGCAATTTCAATCGATGGTTAGTCACTGGTTAAGTAGGCCTACAACTGCTACGACGCATAAGACAGGTGTTATTGAAGGTGGGTACATAAAAATAAAGGTATAAGTTTGTGACAGCCAAAGAACTTAATTATTCCATCCCCAACTCCGACTTTGAACCGGGGCTAACTAGTCAAAAGAAACTGATAGTGACTAAGCAATAGCAACGTTGACTACCAATGGTCGATGTAAGCGTCTGCTACTCCAGTTTGGCCTGGACAGTAGTTTGCTGTCAGATAAGGCCGACGACAATGATTATTCGGTTTTCCCTCTTGGTCAGTTACAGACGCTACAATAACGGTGAAATAATGATTTCTGCAGGACTCCAAATGCCTCCGTTTTAATGATTTATTTCTTACCTCTTCTGGTCTATTGCGGCAGGAGACTAAGACATGGTTTACAACGTCCAAAAGCATTCCATAACATTAGAATTAGATGAATGCTAAACACCCCATAAACAATGATGTAACAGAAAATATTCCCGTTAAACAATGATTTGAGCTTCAGGCTACTTCATCTTTACAGTCATATTTTAAAAAAAAGTTCTTCAGGAACTTTTCCGCAGTATCCTATATAGAAAATAAGACTATGTACAGCAATAAAGTAGAGTGCTTTAAGTTACACCAATTTACAATGTTCGTGACAAATGAACAAGACATCCCAAAATCCCAGAAATGAACCCGTAAACACCTCTTTTTGTGTTACATCTGATCTATAAACCACGTTTCATATACTTAATGGTATTATCGAGGTCAAATAAGTGAGAACTTGGTTATGATGCCTAAAATGTAAACTCATACACAACCACATGTGCTATAAGAAAAGTCAAACGTAATTTCACCCGCAATTCTGAATTGAGCAAAGAGACTGACGCTCCCCAAAGCTCAATTCATTGGTCTTTGCTAAATACATATGCTTATTACCCCGGGTTGCACTGCTGTGATAGGGGACCATTGCTGTCCGTCAGTAAACTGGAGGCGTGGTTTTACCAGATCAACATTGTGTTGGAAAAACTAGACTCAATTCTCTGAGTTACCCACAGAAGGAGTTGAGGAGTGTAATTCGTTCGTGACTCAGCGCGCTCGGGGGACAGTGAAACTACGTGTACATTGGTGAAGATGTAGAATAGATTTGCATCAGGTAGAAAGTTTAAAATATATCCTGGGAAGATCAGAAAAGAAGAGGGTGTCCGGGCTGTCCTTCCGACTGCGAGTTATTTTTGAAGTTTGAATTAAAAATTCAGTATCTGGTAAGTCAAACAGAACTGAGTCCTCGTTGTAATACACTGCAAACACAACGTACTGTCTTTGTTGTAAATCAACTCTTGAAATAAGTGAAAGACTACATTGCTGTAATGTTCTGTGGTGATTGTCCGTCTAAGTTTCTGAAAATAGTTTCTATTTGTTCAGTCTTTATTGAATGTCTTTACTGTTGCATGTATATTTTATGTGTGGACTGTAACAGACTTAATGCTGCAGTGTGAATGGATGGTTTGTCTCACACTTGTCTATATCCACATGGAGGCTAATTCACTTAATTATACACGTTATATTAACTTAACTTTATTTATTTATCTACCTAATCTGGCGAATAAGGTATACTTCATTATATAGTCTTGATCAGTGAGGTTCTATCAAACAATGATTTCCCTTTGGTGATAATATTTTTGCTCCCTGAACGAAACGCCACCATTTGTATGTTTATTGTTCTAAACCCCCTTATGTTTATTGCTTAATTGCAATTCCACAGATGTGAATAGTTGTAAATTGCTTTAGTGAGACGCTTTTAAAATGATTGTGTATACGCATATTAACAGATAGACAAAGGATGAATATTCCAGTTTAAGGACATTAATATGTCAGATCAACTGTCAGATAACTAATGCTGCATTTTTGTGTCCTGCAGTTATGATTTGTCGTGAAATGTTACATCTTGAACTAATTATCAGATAGATTAACCGTTTAAGTAAATTAATTTGCAAATGTTGACGGTGTGGAATTGAAACTAATTTCATTGGTAACACCTGGTAAATTAAACTACACAAACTGCGCACAATGAGTGAAATATCAACGTATGTCAGTGATTGGCCAAAACTACATTGTGTTAAATCTAGTACAGCACAAAACAATGAAACTTAAACATCTGCGTTCATGTGATTTTCATGTGTTTTTGCACCTTGTCAGCAAACAATTCAGGCAGACAAATCAATGTTGGCAAGTTAACTTTGTTAATTGGTCAATTATTGGCTGAGCAACAACAAAAAGCTACAGCACAATTTCCTACGATCTAGCACTACCACCCCTGGCATTGGCTGATTCAAGGACAGTGTGGTTTTACCAGTTGCATGCATTTTTCATCCAGTGAAAAATATATTGGGTTATAATTGTCGGTAGCTGCAGAGACATTTGGCTAAGTCATGGCTATTTTAAAAGCCACTTAAAATATTACTGGAGATATATCCTGCCAGCTGCTAAACATTAGTAATTTAATAGACTGGGCCATTACAATTTGGTCTTGTTCTCAAGCACTTATTGGCAGATTCCACAGCAGGCTTAAGTGGGTGCCACATGTATCTAAATACGTGTGTGGAGTTCGAACACTGCTTCTCAAAAGAAGTACAAGTGTACAACTGTAAAAGTGAGAAAGTTGTTCGGGCAAAAACACAGCCTTTGTAAATGACATCAAATATTGTGACTGCAAGTTAGTGTGCCTTTGCAACAAAAAGTGCGAAATAGCCCTTTCAGTTAAATGATACATTTGGTCATTGCTATTTATATTTTTACAAGATCCACTCACCTCATATTTCAGCCACCATAAACACTGCCAAGTAAGTGGGTATTTAGCCTGAATTAAGGTGCTTTCTAATTAACTGTATTTGTACTGCACAGCTTCCTAAGATAGGTTTCATAGCTGCTAAAATGTAGTCTTGGTGTCAGGTGAATTACAGGACCAGGTGTAAAGTGTTGAAAAAATGATTGGGGTACTTTGCCCGGCCCCTTTGAAGAATAACAGCGCAAGACGCGTGAAATCCTTTTTTAAGTTGCATTTGAATGCCCGTCTCCACACTGTAGAAATTATGCCACAGATTAAATGGTCAACTCTTCCTCCCTTATCAAAGTGACTGTTTTCGGATAAAAAGTCATTCGTTCGAGGCCGACATGACTCCCCTTCCCAGTGTGTTATATTTCAGTTACTGTACTTGGCACAAATGGGTGTGACTGCTAAGCGCTCTCGTACTTAGCGGAGGATTTTAAATCAGGTGCGCCCTTGTGATCCAGACGCTATCTCCAAATGACTTTTCTTGTTGAAAATTGTCAGCTAAGTCTATTTCCACCCGATTTACCAGCAGTGGACACGTATGATTTACTGTATTCACTTTTCGTTATTATCAGTGGATCTATGCAGCGCCAGCTCCGAAGCCGACATTTGTAAACAAGTAGCCCAGTTTCCACGCGGAGGAAACGGAACAAGGATTTATGGCAGCTGTTTCTTCGGAAGAGGGAAGGAGTAGACCCCCGAATGTCAACAATACATAGAAGTCCGTATTAAGTAGGAATGTTCTTGTTGCAGAGTCCTGCTCTCATGTTGAATTATCACATTCCAGTATGTACCTCACTTACACAGTGCTGTTCTCACACGGAGAAGCAGATATCTTGGCATTATATTTGAATAGCTTATATTATTAGGAGAGAATTTCAATCTAGACAATTTCAACTAAAGCTCCACATAAACCCTTCTTCCTGCTCCATGGATGTGTTTTTGGTATGATTTACACCGTATGTTGAAAGTGAAGTTGTACGATGGTATTCGTTTTGTGTGTCATAAATGCTGGAGATTATCTGTGGACTCAGCTAGCATACCCCTGCGTGACATGATGGTATAGGAATGCCAGACCAGGCCCTGTGTGGCATCAAACCTACATACCACACCTCTTGTCCAGTGTGCGTGCCAGACCATGCTGAGCCTTGGAAATGGTTTTGAAGAGCAATTGTACAGAAAGGCATAAGGCATGCTGCACAAGTGAATGCAATATGCCTTTTATTAGAATGTAGCAAAGTATACATTTGAATGAGTGCACATTCTGATGGTGTTACTAGGACGACCTTCTGTTTTCATGTGCATCATGGGTTTAGTTCAAGAAAACCAGTGACAGTTGTGTAGAAAGGGGCTGATGGGAAATGGAGTCAAAAGCACTAACTTTAAACTCCATACTACACCTTCTTGGTGCTCTTATAACACCCCCATGGTGTTGTTTGGCACCAGATACCCAGGTACATGGATGCCGCAGGACAAATTAAACAGTTGTTGATATAGCTTTTTCTGTCTTGGGTACAGGAGTGAGTGAGGGCAAAAAAGTTTCCCTCAGAAGGGAATGGCACTGAAGGCCAGAACAAGACTGGCAGTCTCTCTCCAAATGTTAGTGAATGTTTGTGAACTTCAGTAAATGAACCATTACTGCACATAAGGTAAATGTTTGGGGCCTTCAGCAGAAGGATAACAGTGTGGAACATTAGTCTTTGGGCCCAACTAGCGCGCATTCAGTCATGGGTGCTGGATGTTCTAAGGCAGTAAGCAGTACAGAGTGCTTGCTGAGAGAGAGCATGCGTTTGTGTTTGTGTGACTTATGGCTGTCAGCCATTTCTCAGGTTATAGCTTCTAGTACAGCGCTCTGTGTGTGTGTGTGGTTGTGTGTGTGTAAGCAGCAGTCCTTAATTCTAAAGCTCTGTGAAACTCAAACGTTTCACCTCTGACTCTCGCATGCTTTTCTCCATATAAGGCCATCTGCTTGTGGATTAGAGGTATAACATCTGCGCTTGATGTCACAGTCTTTACAGGTGGATAGAACCCTTTCCTTTGACTGCTGAGATATAATAAAGCACTGAAGCAAGCCTGCTGTGTCTTTCAGGGGCAACAAGCAGCAAAATTTACAACAGTTTGTTAAAAAATATTATAATATTGATTTCATATATGCTGTTATCCAAGCTAGGTTAACAGGATGTTAACTTGAGGAAGATGCTGCCAGAGCATACATTGTCTCTCATTTATGAAACTATTATATGACCAAATATGATCATAAACTGAATGTAGGCTCATCTCCCCTCAAAGCTTTTTGAATTTGGTTATGGGGTAAGAGCCAAGCTCAAGTCAAGTTTCAACATGCATAGGCACAGATTGAGTAGACCCAAAAAGTGGTGCAGCATTCTAAATCTCTGCATTAATTCATAAAATATATTAAACTTTCTTCATAGTTTATAACCTACATATATGTAGCAGGCAGACATTTTTAATGATATATATTTAGGCCAGATTATGTTAGTATAAATCAAACATGATCCATTACAATTGTCAAATATCGGAAGACATTTACATTCTGATTGGTGAGGACAGAACACTCCATGAATCGCATGTGAGACTTTTCTTGATGTAATTTTCATGTTTGAATGTGTGCTTCTTTTCAGGATAAATTCATAAAAGAGGCCCACTGTCACTGACCAGTAGAAAACACTGTTTAGACAAGAACTTTGCAGCAGAATGCATAATTTAAAGTCTTGTAAAAAAAGCAGAACGTTGCTGAGTCTATGTTCCAAGGCTGCAGAGCCTGTAGCAGGTTCCAGGTACCAGTTTGAGCTCAGACAGGTGTCGATGGCTTCCTGGAAAGTCTGTTGATGTTGGCAGTCTGCACGTCAGCAAGCAGTGTTATCGACGCCCTGTTGGAGATCTCACCCTGTCATCTGAGTGTTTGAGGACAAAAGCTGTGACCGCGGTCCACAGTTTGCTGACCAGCCGCTACCATGCAATAGGAATGGAAAGGTGACCATGTTAGCGTTGGTGCCTTATGACAATGATAGATCCTCCTGTTGCGTACAGGTAGTCATGGGTACTTTTTCCATTTGGGTATTCTGTAGCTTAACAGTCAACGTTAGTCTCCCAATTGTAAACTGGTTATAAACAATCATCTCATGTTATAATAACTGGCTGCCTACAAACTGCAGTAACATTAGCATTTGTATTGAGATGACAACAAGTATTAAATTTTGATGTCATCCAATTGCAGACTGCAAAGACCTTTAAACATACTTGTATGCAGTACAAACTGAACCGGTGTAAAAGCAGGATTGAGTCGCTCCTCTGCTTCCAAGTGGTCTTTTGTCTTTTCCACAGGCCAGTCTTGCTAATTGTTCTCCATTTACTATATGTTTATTCAAGCACAACTTTAGATTGTTCTGGGATCCAACAATAAACGAATGTCTGTCCACTGTGTTTTGATAAAGCCAGCTACCTGTAAATACCATGCCTTTGACAATGGTTGTGCCCTCAGTGCTGCTTGCCCAGAGGAGGCCAAAAGAAACTGGAGGGCTAGTTTTCCTGTCCAGAGGAACCACAAAGGCCCAAACAAAACAATGAGGTCCTGTAAGGGAGAGTAGAAAACCACTTGTTCTGCCATGCACTATCATGCATGTCTTTAACCCGATTTTGGGAAAGGGGTTGGTATGATCTAAGATATACAGAACACTGAGAGTCCAAAGGCTGTGGTCACGGCCTGTGCACTCTTTCTTTAAATGAGCACAGTGATTGTTGCTGGATGGCTGTTTGAACATTTTACTGACCTCACTGGTTTTGTGACACAGAGAAAAAACTCACAGAAGAGCCAGAGCATTGAGAAGTTGAAATTGTCATCCAAGGCATGCTATTGGGTCATTTCAATCGGTGGAATGTATGGCAAATTTTCCACCTAATTACCTCCCATTTTCTCATGAAAGCAAGCATTTTTAAATCAGGAAATACTAGAGGCCTCTGTCAACTTACTGGTTTTTGTGATATAATATAGAGGGCCTCATGATTTAGGGTCACTGGGAACCCTGTATCTAACAGCTGTGAAGCACTCAGTCATTTTATGGAGACATGGCTCCCATCCATTTTGGGTTTGGGCCAGAACAATCTTAATGGCTTATATCAGGTGAAAGGCCTATACTCTGAGAAGTTCAATTTCATACATATTGTACCATAATATATTTTTTAGCATCATGGACAAATCCATGTAAAGTTAAAAACAAAAAACATAATTTTTCTAACAAGAAAACATATTTAAAAACATATATAACAACATATTTAAAGTTGAACACCAAAAATGTACAATCAAGAATGTAGCATCAGAAAATTGTTTCAGAATATTATATTTTAAAACTTACTGAATATTACCACATTTTAGAATATTATTATTTGGGCTAGCCTCTTAAATTGTGGGTTTTATTTAGACTTCAGGCCCATCTCGTCCATTTTTGTTTTGGTAATCTTGGCTCAGATCGTGACTTGCGTGAGTTGTTTGGACTGTGGAGTGGTTTTTCGCACTGAAAGTCCATGAGAAGGAACAGTGAGCGGGGGTGGGGCCAGGGGGCCCAACTGTGAGAAAAGGACTTGTGTGTCAATGCATACAGGAAGCTGCTGGTTTAAAAAAAGAATTCTTTTCTAATTACCATTGACTTTGTTGTCCCTCTTCAGGAGCAGAAAACTGCTGGCATGCCAAGACGCTCTGCCAGTGTTTGGATCCACTCAGTTACGTCAGTGCTGTTTAGCCAGGGCAATGCTAGCAGTAAAAACACGTTTTCTGTGTTCTCTCTGGCAGTCTCTCGATTTTATGTTACCCCTTCCAATTTTTACCACAGTCTTGTCAGGAACATTTTGTTCGGCGTTCCTTAGGAGCAGTCCTGTGCTAATGGTTCAATGAAAATGTTCTAGAAAGTCGTGAATTGCATTTTTTCTCCTTCGAATGTCCCTCAAGGTGCTTCGTGACATCGAAAACCTTTCAGACTCAAAATTCTCTCTCCGAAGAACAACTGTATCTGTGTTGTAAGAAAGACGTTTTGGGAAATGGTATGATGTGAATGACCACTATGGAAAAGAAGGAAAGATTATGTTCAAATACTAGCCTCTAAACAAAAAAATGGAGCAAATATTGTCTACGGCAGGCCCTTGTTCTTATAGTATTTAAGGTGAAGGCCAAACATGGACTGAAGTGAACTGGCAGGTCTAATTCCTCTGTTTGAGAATGAGATCCACAAATGGGATTATAAGATTAGAAACATTACAGCTGTGTGTTTGATCCAGAAATGTTGTAACTGTCTGTTCACTTTATGCCTGCTCTCCCTTTGAGCTTATGCAGAGTTTTACGAAAATAATTGGACTCATTGAAAATGCCAATTTCTCTTCATGGCACGATTAAGACAAGTGGTTCTGTCTAGAAGGAACCGCAGGTCAGATGTGTCGTTTTTGTGAATGAGCTACCTGCACGGCAGCACCTAATCAGACTCGCCCAACTTTTTTCCTCCCCTTAGTTAGGGATTTATAGCTGCTAAATAACGTTGAGGCATTGTTGTTGATGTCGTTTATGAGGCGTTGAATTGTTTCCTGGATTGATTATTCCTTTCACTGGATAAATTCCCTGAACAATAGCCTCCGTGCTCTTCTGTAGCGGCCCCTCCTCCCAGGGGATTCCTGCAGTGGCATCAGTTCTGTTTGTACTTCATCCTGGACCTCTTATCATAATTTCCATCCATGAGACTTGAAAATAAGAGAGATTTGCCTTTCAGCAATGGGGTCATTTCACCTAAATTTGCAGCCCCTTCCTTCTGTCCCAGTATGTGCCTGCAATCCTAATACCATTCATTAGTCGTTGCCCTGGTCTAGATCGAGTTCCTTCTTAAGCAAAAGCTAGCAATAGGCAGTGGAAAGTAAATAGCCGAAGCTGTATCAAACCAGGAAAATTTTCCACAGGCATGAAGTTGGAACATGGATTGTCGTCCTCAGTTTCTAAAACATGGAGACTGATTTGGGCAATGGGATAGTTACACTTGTGGACTTCTTTTGAATGCTAAAATAGGTAAATTTGCTCTCACCATTGTGTGAAAATACAGAGGAGATGAGTGCCTGAGAGATATCTGTGAGATGGGTCGTAAAAATTTTCCAGGGAAAAACAGGAGCATTGGCAAGTGTACCTGCTGTACTTCTTGTTCAAAATGGTATGCCAGCTACAAGTTCATTCTTATTATAGAATAATGTTTGGAAGTTATGGTATTCCTTGGATTACGTTATCATGTTAGCGCATGTTAGAATTTTTGTAATTTCAGTGACATGATTTGTGATCGGAGCAAGCAATCTACATCAACCAATCACATGCTCTCTTCGTCTTTTTGCCCCAGCAAAACTACTCGGCACGTAGTAAATGTTTTAGTAAAGCCGGCCCCAAGAAAACTAAAAAGCTCCTTGTTACAGGAGAGATAGTTAAAGGGATAATTGTGGGATGGCATGGTCTGCAGAATGTTTGTTTACATATGGTATGTACCAGGCTATTCCTGGCCCAGCGACATTCAAGTGTCATTAGAGAGGCTTTCCTCAAGTCCTTCTTAGTGGTGATCCTAATATTAGAGGGAGGGCATAGGAGCCAGGGTAGGGTAGCCACTGTTTACAGAGCTCTGGAGGTGGTAATGTGTGCCTGCTCAGGCCTGGTCCACTGCTTCTTTAAGATCAGAACGAGCCCCGCCCTCCATCCTCCTCCCTCCCTCCTCCCAGCTGTGTGCGCCTCTGCAGCTGCAATGCGATTTCTCCCCTAACCCCCTTCCCTCCCCCAGCCACTACACTCCCACATCTGCTGGTCCATGTTACCAGACAACTGCGATTTTCTCCTTCCAAATATTTCTCAAAAATCCCCCTTCCCCATCTGCAATGTGATACATATTTCCTCAGAAATCCCTCATTATGGGGGTTTCTCTGAACTCTGGCAACCTTCCTTCCTGGCAACCCCACTACTGCTATGAATGGGTTGTACCACAGGGATTAGTCTCCACGGGTCACAGGGGTCACAAAGGTCATTCTTTCCCCCTTCTTCCCTTCATTCCCCTGTTCCTTTTTCTCAAGGGAGACAGTGAGAATTTGGGGAAAGGCAGTGAGAGGCTCCAGTTCAGGCAGGCTCTGTAGCTGCTGGGAAGCTTTGAGTCACTAGCGATGGGAGGGGTTGTAGGGGGGGAGGAAGCTCACATATTGCATGCAACTGCAAAACAACTGCAAGACAGTTTGTTTTTTTTTTTTTCCATGGTGAGATCTGGTGACCGTAGCTGTGGCATTCCTGTTGGGGTGTGTGGGGAGACGTATGTAGCCTAGCGCAGCTTCAGCCACATTCCAGGCCCGGGTCCCCCACCCAAGAAGAATGAATGGGCACTCTGTGAGAATTCCCACTCCACGTCCACCCATTGCAGCATGTGTGCTTCAGGGGGGGAAACCGCTAAGCTCTTAGCACAGTCACCCCTTTATACTCTTAACGTAGGGGCATTTTTGTACAACCGAAATGCACCAACTGCAGTCCACATTCAACAAAACGGACAACTGTAACCATTGTAAAGCTGCCGTGAAGATGTTTTCCTCTCACTGTCTTTCCTCTCACTACTGCCCACTGTCGTTCACCTTCACTCTGTAGAGATACCTTGAGGCTTCAGAACAAATCCGAACCAGTTTTTTCCAACGGCTCTCACGTTAATTAGTTTAATAGTCACTCTTAAGCTCTCACTCACCTCCAAGAGCGTGTGATGACATGTATATTCAGTTTTACCATATAACAGTAGTCTTACAAGCCCAGGAGTAAATTTGTACACCCTTTTTTAGGTGACTAACATGGAAGGGTTTAAGCATGTTTTATAGACAGTGAATGGTCATATTGTCTGGTGTCAGGATGTATGTGTCTGGGTTGCGTTGGCCTTTTCATTACAGGGAAAAAAATACATTTTTGTTTATTTTTTTCCTTTCTTTCTCCCTGAGTTGAATTATGTACTTGGCCTCTACAGACTCAGGAAGTAGCACTCCGTAGGAATCGGACTCCTCCAATTCAAGAAACAATGAACCATACTTTTATTTTTCCCAAACTTCAAAACAGAAATCATATAACATATTCCTCACGCTGTTGGAAGAATGCTCTCAGTTCACAAACCTGCACTTACACCAGCCGGCCAGGGGAGGTCACTAAAATGCAGCGTGACTAATTTGTTTAATTGTCTTATCCACTTCTTAACCTAGCCATGCTAAGCTAATTGTTGTCTGGCCATTGTGGACCCCTGGCCATAGTGAGTTTGTGTCCTTGCCAATGGACACATAGCTGCACCATGAGTGTGTGCCTGTGTTTCTTGCACCAGCACTGTATTATGACTGTAACATGTATTCTGTTAGTTAACCTTGATTATAGGCACTTGCTAACAGCTTCAGTTTCTAATTTGTTGACTGCCAGATGCAGCTACTGGGTACTTTATGTAGCAATGCCATTTTTAATAATAAATCATCAATCACAAGCCCAGCTTGAATGTAATTATTTTTTAATAAAACAGTATATCCTGTTTCATGGCCTAGGGGATATGAAGCAATAAAAAAGTAAACCAAAGAAGGAAAGGTATGCTTTAACTTGTTAGAGCAAAATGTTTTTCAATTCCTGGAGGCATCTCAGTCAACAATGGAGCTCTCCTGTTCTTCGTTTTGCAAAGTTAAATAAATATTGTTTAATTCCTTTACTTGTCATATATTAACCAAAGGTGGAATGTCATATTGAAATGTGTTTTTTTTGTCCTGGCATCTTCTAGATAAAAGCCCTTTTGTATTTAGCATGATCTACATTTACATTTCAGTCATTTAGCAGAGTGACTTATAAGCATGGAAGGTGATTTTATGTGTGAACTTTAAGGGTTTCTTATGTATCATATATTCATGAGTTAGCTAACTTATCAGCTTCTTCAGCATATCCAGTGGTTACAGTACCCTTCACTAATCGTTGTCGGTGTTGTTATCATATCTTGTAATAATATTTTATATTTTAAAAAAAGCATTCCAGGTGCTGATGAAATCACATTTTTAAGAACCACATCTGATTGGTTAATTCACTGATTAATTAAACAAGTGCAAAAAATGTTTGGCTGACTTATTTTTAATACGGGTTAACAGATTCACTGTACAAGAGTAAGGACATTCACTGAAATGGCTTGTCAGAAAATGAAAAATCAATGCAAGAGCAATTGCAGTTTAACCTGCTGGTTAACAGGCAGGATAGAACATGGCTAATGACAAAGGGGAGCATTTAAGCCTATCCCCTTATACAGAACTATTGAACCAGATGAAAAGGCATGTTTGGGTGGTGGGGGAGGAGTTGACTTGTGTCTAAGGCATCAGTGCTTTATAGGTGAGACCTGCTCGTATTACACATGAAATTGGTGCACCTGCTCGTTCTCACCGTTTCTGTTGCTGCGCAACAGTTACCTACATTGAGGCTGCGACCAAACAAGGGAACCGTATGAGTGTTTGTGCTGAATAACTGTCATGCAGTTAGCCTCTGTTTGATTGGTCAGGGATTAATGGTTTGACCTTTAAACTCATTAAGAGGAAGTTAGATCTCTGTGCATTGCTGTCACTGTTGGTCCCTGTCTGAGCATGTGTGTTGGGGGACCCGTGGGCACCGAGGTGGTTTTGTTCATTTGCGCTGAACAGAAAAGGGCAGTGGAGGTAGTCCTGACCCTGCCTTTGGGACGATTACACTGTAGCTGTGGTGTTGGGCAGAACAGTGGAGACAGAAGAAGGCATAGCGCTGAATCAGGGTTAGCCGCCTTTGGCTCCAGATCATGCCAGCCCGGCTCCAGCTGGCTACAGACGATAGAAGTGGGGGGAAGATGCACAGCCAGGCCACCAATTCACACCCCACCCACTGCGCCGCTGAAAAGCCACTTTCGCTCTTGCGAATAATACTTTGGAAAATATTTGGCAGTAAAAATGTTTACTGTCTGTCTTGGCAGCATCGTTAAATCGTACTGAGGGATGCCTCTCGCTCAGTGGCAATTATTCTAATTATTTATTTATTTCGATTTTTATTTATGTCATGCAGAGACGAACAGTCTGAGGGCAGATCGTAACAGGATGCGTGCAAGTCGGTGCCAGGAGGGGGAACCCAGCTTTGCCCTCAACATTTAAGAGAACCTCCTCAGGGGGTAGGAAGAAGGTCACTACCCCCTGCTCGTTTTGTTTAAGCAGTGGCATGGGACTTCAGGGTCAAATGGCCCACCACAGATTAAGAAAGGAAATGGGGCATACTAAATAAGAAAAAGCCCTGCTTTTTTGACCCCCCATCCCCCGGAAGGACCATCTTGACCTGCCCTGAGCCCTGGCCTTAAGCATCTGACCCTCTGTTTTGAACCTTACCCATGTAGGATGGTGTATCTATACAACATGACCCCAGTTATGTCCCCTGTTAATTCATTGCAGGTTAATGCATCTGCTTTGAATGAATCAAAGCAACCTTTCAGCAAAACCCTAGAGGTTACCGAATAAAAATAGACAGACATCATTCATTGCTAAAATGCCAGGCACTTTTTTTTCTTTAACTTTCATTGTTGCATATTTACTGATGTGGAACCATGGTTGGCCAAGGTTGCTCGTATGATCAGGTGGAAACACTTATGTCCCTCTACTTTAAAGGTTTCTCATGATAAGAGCTTCGGCTAAATGCAGTGTGGTGTTTGTAATGAAATGTTCATTCCCATGATTTATGGCAAACACTAAGAGGGTTAAACCCTCATGCGTTCAACGCATTCTTCACGCCACAGTAAACCGATCTGCTGTTGACCGCCTATTCTATCATTATACTTAGTTGTGCTTACCTAGCATGTGTTCATGTTAAGCAATGCAAAATGAAGATTATTCCTTTAAAAGTAATCATTTCCTGTTATGCCATAAAAAATGAACATGGTGATATGTATCAGTATTATCTTATGGGTATATGAATATTGTGATATAATTTCTAGTCAATTTCTGGTCGTTGATATGTGAGCCAACCTTTTTGGTGAACCTATCAATTGTTGCCTTTACTGCCAATTAGATAGAGTAGAATTTCTGTTCTTCATATCAGATTAGTTCAAATTTGCATCTGCAAATCTGCTTTGGCCATAACATTTCTCAGGTTGTAAATGAAGACTTTTAGATTTGAGGCGTCCATGCATGGAGAAGGACTGGAGCCCCGGGGTAACGAGAGTCTGAACCAGCCCGCCTTTGAAGACTGAAAAGATGTGGCTTTGCATGAATAGATTCACCTCCGTCCTCTCCCTTGTGCACATAATTTGACCCGCCTGGTGAGACTCCGGCCTCCGAACCCCTCTGAAGAGATGGAAGGTTGTCAAAAGTCATTTTACGGTCGTTTTTTAAAATCCTCCGTGGCATTCCTGTGACATAACCTTCTGTTTTCATTTTTCTGGCTATTAATCAATGTTTTTGATGCATTCTAAGCTGAATGTTGTCAGACACATGGCATCAGTTTTTATTAATTCTATGCCTGGCTTTTTTTAGCAGTATTTTCATTGTTTTACCTACATTATTTACAATTTTTTATACAAATGTAGGTAAAACAATAATGCAATAATGCATTACCATATTCATGACTAGAGCTCAACATTTATTTTAACTGTGTGGAATTTTAGCACCTCTCTGTAGAAAAAAACTAAGCTCACAGCCTGTTTAAAATGCAAACACATTTTCTAAGATCCCTCAAACCTAGTCTGACACATGTTAAAATGTAGAATTTTTCATCATATATGTCAAAACAACTGCATGTACACTTGTGTATTGTAACAAATGTGTGCAACTAAAAATAACTCAAGATTTGTGAAAAATAAGAATAGTCTAATAGTCTGCTGTTCAATTTTTCTGCCATTTCAGAAAACATATTGTACTTCAAAACTAATTGGCTCATAATATAATTCACACTATGGTGCTTATGTGAATGTTGCAACACTTAATTAACAGCATGGTATTTTAAAGTGTTGTTGTGTTCTTAGTCCTTAGTTAAAACATTTGTGAATTTCTTTTTGGGTTATGTCAGGAAACATATTCATTTTTTGTTTTGGATTGCTTTCTTAAGATCCCTTCCAGTTGAGACACTGAATTCAGTTATGGAATCCTTACTGGCTGTAAAACTTGCTTTATTTCTTCTTTTCGAGGAAAAATCTGGACCTGCATTGTAGCTAGTCTTGATCCATCTTCTTGATGTAGCTTTGTAGTGAAAATAAACATGAAAGAACTGGTATTATCCAATGGTAGGGTAAGGCTCACCACCTACGGTCCAGGATAGCCACAGGCTTTTCGTCTGCTTCCATTGACCCCTTAAATGCGGAGTAACAATGAAAACGGCTCTTCAGGACAGGGTTAGCTTGCCTTGCTGCAGCACGCTTTTCTCTGGCAGTCATGTTTTCTGTGAAGAACGTGATTTCAAAACGGTCATGGCATAGCCAAATGTAACACTTTGTCCGTGACATTGTTGATTGACAATGTAAAACATTTCAGCTGAGGAATGGGTTTGGGACTATGCAATTATGCCAGTTTGTATCTTTCAGAAGTTTGTATTCGTGAACAAAGCAAACCCTTTATACCTTTTGATAAAGGTTTTTAAATACTAGTGCCTCAGCATAGCTACATAGTATAGCAGTGAGGCTGTGTGACTTTATGTAGTGAATGAGCTCCTCCAGTGAAGCCTAATAGAAACAGAAGCACAGGTACAGCCTCCCAATGATTCACACATCTGTCAACACACAGCCTTTTGATTGGTCAGTGGTGCACTGACAGAAATGATAGACCAACACACTGTTAATAGAGTGGACCTAAAACTTATTAGTGTGCGTGTGTATTCTTGTTTGTTTGTGGTCGTCCGCGCAGGTGTCTATATAAATGGCTGCTCGTACTCTTTTGTAGGATTTGTCAGGGTAACCTCTTGCCTTCAGAGAATACCGGCGTCAGCAGAATTTCGCGATTCAGCCACTGCGCTGTCTACAGAGCTGCTGGCTTTGTGCCAGGCAACATCCTAGGAACTCGGGCAGCAGTGAGGAGCAGGTCACAAATATGTTTACATGGCCGATCAAACACAGAGAAAAGAGCCAGCTCCTCTGCCTCCCGTCTCCGTCTCCTCCCAGGCCTGGGATAATTCCCCAAGGCTCTGGACTTTGAGCTTCGGCCCAGACGAGTCCAGCCATTGTTCGGGAAAAAGGGCTGTAGATGTGAAAGGAAACAATAGGCACACGTGGGAACAGCACTGGCAGCAAGGTGACGTCCGATAAAGCTTTTTCAGATGGGCCTTTTCACGGTCAACGGGCTGCGTTCTCTCAGACTTTTGATGGGTCTGCACAAGAGCCGTCATGACTAAGAAAGGTATTGTGCACTTTCGTTTAGTCATCGTTTGTTTGAGCCGCCTGCTTTTCAATGGGTAATTTTATTAGCAGTACTACTTTTTATGATGGTGTGAGTTCCATTTGAGAGCATTTTATCTTAACCTCGGCTATAAACGCCACAAAATTTGCCAATGGACACTTGGTAAGTTGTAAGAAGGAACCAAGCAGTAAAATATAAACTGAGGAAACCAGGCTAGCTTAAGCCTTGACAGGAAAAGTACAATATGGAGCTGCTGCTCCAGACTCTTTGTCATAGTCTGCTGATGACTTCAGCCTTAGCCATTAGCCACCTGTACAGATCGACGTGTCGTCTCTGATAGCTGTCATGGTGCACGTTGACACATACGGCCATTATCTCAGTCTTAAAAAGGCTGAAGTAAGCTATTTCTGTCCGTCTTTTAACATGCTGATGAAATAGGCCGTGCACACTGGGGCGTGTTCTGCTCTATGGGTTCGGCATAACAGGTAACTCAGTAATAACAAGGCTCTTTGGAATAACAAGGTTGACTGCCACTTGTGAACAGTCTTGCTGTGGTGAGATTAAGATGTGTTTTACATATGCTGAGCCAGCCCTTTGGTGCTCCAAGTTAGCGGCTAACGGTACTTTAGAATCAGCCTGAAATTACGGCGGCCTCCATTGAAATGATGCTACAGTGAATGTGGTGTCATGTTGTCTTGGTCAGTGTTGCTCCATTGTTTATTGGTGAAAAGGGGGAGTAAGGCCGACACATTGACTTCTGACTGCTTAGTTTTGATTCCGGGCCAACTTGGCAAAGTGTTAAGCTTGCATAAAATGTATTTGAGTGGAAATGCTATGTGCCAGTGCTGTCACAATGAAACTACTGCAGCACTGGGAACCGAGCAAATATGGAGGACAAGCAGACAGTTAATCTGCTTGTTGTGCGAAACTCCAGCTGTAATTCTGTGAGAAGACCTCTTTCTTTCTTTCTCTCTCTCTCTCTGTCTCACACACATTCACACTCACACACATGGGCACAAGTGAGTTTTAGTCGGAGAACTGTGTTGTTTTATGCTCTGTGTTTTCCTTCTCACTTAAAGAAGTGAAAAAGTTTTAAGGTAATAGATTTAAGGTGAGAAGCTTAGTGGATGGCTGGTTGACTAACTGTGCAACGAATATTAGGGTAAATGCTAGGGCAAATGTTCTTGAGA
Source organism: Albula goreensis (assembly GCA_022829145.1). Classification (NCBI taxonomy): domain Eukaryota; kingdom Metazoa; phylum Chordata; class Actinopteri; order Albuliformes; family Albulidae; genus Albula; species Albula goreensis. Next base: position 34,223,242 of record CM040749.1, read on the forward strand.
CATAAGTGTGGCCAGTTTGTCCCTTAAATGTGGCCAGTTTGTCAGAACCCAATGAAAATCAGACCTAAATCTGCCCCAGTATTCTGGGAAAGTTCCATTTAGCTGGGTTCTAATTGTATTACCATGCTTTCAAACCTGAGGAGACGAGAAATGTAATGTTCCTGTCTCTTGTTTTTTTCTATTATGGACATGGCACACACAATAGTGTAGAAGTGACTCAGCATATTAGGCATAATAACAAATCTTAATATTTAGGTAAGTGTTGCAATCAGTGTTTAGATGTCAGTGCTCAGATTTTAGCGTGTTGTGTTCAAGCTGAAATATATACCGAAGTTAATGGCCGTAGAATGCCTTGTTACCCATGGAAAAGTTGTTCTGGTTGTCCACAAAACTGTGAGAACACCCAACGGCCTCATAATACATCTTGTCGTTATCTTCCCATTATCCCAACTATGTCAATTAAACCTTTTTTTTTTTTAACTCCACCAGGAATTTTCCTTTCCCCTTCTAATCCCAAAGCTTATACTCTGTCCCCTTTCACAAATTTAACTGTGAAGTGGTCTGGAGTAAGGTTTTGTTTATTGTGGGTCTACAAGAGTTACTTCAGTTTTCTCTAACAGTATCTGCAGTTCATCGCTGTTTGAAGTATTCAGTCCACCTCTGCTTGAAATCTGAGAACTGAAGAATCTCATTACGAATGTATACAACATAAACCCCAAAGAACTGCTTACTAGCCTCACCCCTGACTGAATTCACAGCTCAGCTTAGTGTGGTCCTCTCAGCTATAGACTTAATCTTTTCAGCTGGTCTTTATTGTATCCGAAATCAGGACAAGGTCATTTTTGCTCTCATTATTGAGAGGAGCCTATTACATCGACTAATGATGTACAAGAACAAGAACAAATGAATATGCATCATTCAAAACCATTAGTACCACATAAAAAATAACTTCATTGTAATCTTTGTGTAAAGATAAACTTCCAGAGAAGGGGGTGATTCATCAAGTTAGTGTCCCATTTTGTGACTACTGAAGCTACACCCGGACTCTCGAGTGCGGGCAGATTTATGGGGCAAATCATGTACTGGACATGACCGCCTGTTCAGCCCAAATGAAACCTTTTAACCTGGCCTGACTCATGGCTGTGACATTTGGCCAAGCTGTGAAATCCCCTGTTGATTAGGTCTGTGAGTTGTCCTAATAGATTAGGACTTGTCACCTCCCATCAAAGCAGTTTTGCTTATCTGTTGTACCGGGTGGCCCATGGGGTGACATTGACTCATCGGTCAAGATCGTTACCAGTCTGTTCCATCGGTTTGGCTTACAATACCAGATTGCCAGAACTGTGACAGAAAATCTTCTTGCATTACAGTCTTGTGGCTGAATGATCTTGCATGACAATGCAGTTGTGTGGAACTGTCAAATAGTTTGACTGATTAAGGGTAATTGTTTGAGTGGAGCTAGTGCACAGACATTTGCCCATGTTCTCTTATAGCCTATACCCCCGAATCGCCTGCAAACGTGTCATCGGTCAGAGCTGTGATCCAATCAGGTATAAGGCTCTGTGCTAGCTGCCTCTTGCAATATATCTGGATTGTGTATAATCCAGATAAATCCTTAAATGCTTTGGTTCCAAATCTTTGTAATCTTAAGGCCCCCTGAAACGACAGCCCACCGAACAAGGACGGCCCCATCAGTAAGAGGGTTAACTGTTGATTCTTTTTCACGACATGTGCTGCAGTACATTAGCTATCAAACGCATGCAGGTATGGAAGTATGCCCAGAATGGGAGGTCATATACCATTGACCAAAATTATAGATTTTCTGTATTGTAAGCACGTGGCAGATTATAATGGTAGTAAAATTACAGATGATGGGTAAATGAGGTTTTATGACGAAAAAAAAACTTTGACCAGTTTTAAACATTTTAACTGTCAGATCTGAAGTATTTGAGTTATGAGATGTCAAAACATTCTTAAAAGGGAAAAGTAAGTTCCTAAAATGGACACTGGGATTCCATTATAGGCCCCCAAAGTCTGTAGACCCCAGTATGAAAATCTCTGCCCTAGAGCCATCTTACTCTATGTCCTCATTTTTTCGGAAGGCCGTTATACCACTATAAATTCCTTGAAACATTGAAAACGGAAAGGCAGCGGCTAAAAAAGGAATCATTAAATATATATATGTATGTAACCGTTCTTTGCCCGCACGCTTCTCCCTAACATTTTCCCTCCTAAAATCATATTCACACTTTCCTCAGGGTTATAAATATCTGCAGTCGTTGAACAGGCCCGTTTTTTTAAACGAGCCAATCGGCAAAGGGGGGGGAAGGAAGGCTTCCACGGTCGCCTGGCAGCAGTCGCCTGGCAGCCCGTGTTCCTGCGCTGTGGTCCGGCTCCGCTGGCTCCATGGCTCCGGGGCAGGGCGGTTTGAATGAAGGCTCTGACTAAGCCCAAACTATGCTGCTCGGGAGGAACATGTGCGGTTTTGAGAAACCCGCTCGCAAAACCGGGAGGCGACCCTGGAAAGCATAACATTTGGTCTTCATTTGGGAGGCATTAATTCCATGGAATGAATGCCGAGTCAGACCTGTTTTTTTTTCTGCCCTCACTTATGTTCATTTATTTTTTAATGAATATGTCTGTTGGCCTTTACTTGGCAAAACATAACGTCACTCTTGTCTTTCCCTCTCTCATTCCTCTCTCGTCTTCTCGCTCCTGTACACAAAGCTCAGCTATAGCAGTAACTCTTATATATAAGTAACTCTTATGTCTGAATGAATGGTTATATTTTGTGCTATTGCTGTAGGCCATTATAAAGTGAATGACACATAAAATACAGAATCCTGGAGAATAGGGGCAAAAAATCGGGTCCATTGTGATGCACATACCCCAGGCAAACTTGTAATTACAGGGTAGAGGAATGATAGCAGTGAGCTTAGCTACAAACCATGGCATTGCTTCTGGCTTTGTTGTTTTGGTGGTGATTTATGTTTTTGTTTCTCCTTTTTCTGCATTCATGTATACAACATTTCCCCATGTTCTCTACCTAAATTAAGCTTAAATAAAAGCTTTTGAAACAACTCTTTGTCTATCTCATTTTCCCTCTCTTTTTTCTCTCGCTGTCCTCCTGACATGTTTATTTCTCCTTCATGCTCTCTCTTTCTTGCTGTTTCTCATTCTCTCGGTCTCCCTCTCTCCTCTTTCTTTCCCTCTCTCTTCCATCTCACCCCTGCTGTCTTTCCTGCTCTCTCTCTCTCTCGCTCTGCCCCCCTCCTCTCACCTCCACTCTCTCACCTCCACTCTTTCACCCTCTCTCTCTCCCTCTCACCCTCTCTCTCTTTCACCCTCTCTCTCTTGCTCTCTGTCTCTCCAGCAGACAGCGATATGGCACTGTATCTGGTGGTAGCTGTGGAATGCGGGGTCTAGCTGAGCCGCACGCAGGGTTCATTCTCACTGGCTCCCCGGCATCACGGCCGCCTGTCCAGTCTAATCAAATCTACAGCCCCACAAAAATAAAAAAAGGCAAAAAACACTCTGTGTTTAATCTGGCACCACCTCACTCCACTCAGGGCGAGGGAGAGTAGAGAAAAAAAGGATAGAGGGTGCAGCTCAACAAACTCAGTCGCAGCTCAGACTTCAGTTCGGTTCCTTAGCACTCTCTCTCTCTCTCTCTCTCTCTCTCCCCTCTCTCCCTCCGTCGCGTAGCGTCTCTCTACCACTGTAACTGAGGATTACACTTCACAGAGCTAGAGCGCTGGCAGGGGAGTTTCCACGTGTGCACACGTCTGTGTGTGTGTGCGTGTGTGTGAGTGCGTCTCAGGGTGTGTGTCACTTTAAGAGTGTGGCTTCAGCTCTGAGAATCCACTTTGGGATCACAGAGCCCCGCTTCTCTTTGTGCTTGAAAGGGACTGTAGATTAAAGCCGCGGACAGAGGACGGTAAGAGTCCTGCGTGTTTCTCTCTCTTCTTTGGTTTGTTTTATTAATTGGATGAAGTCTTAGCTGTAAAGTCTTCACAGGGCCATTTCATCCACCTGTGTGCTTTTGCGGATTTACCTCCCCGAGCTCCGTTTCCTTATTTCCTACCTATTAACAATTCTTTCAGCTGCTTACATAAGTCTGTTTTCGAATGTATCGAGCGTGTCATGTCTTTTTCTCTTTTTTTGCTCTTGGCAAAGCTGGTATCGTTTTTTTAATCATCGCTGTAGACTTCTTTCAAAGCCTTCTAGGGTTATCTCAAGTCTGCTAACTTTACCTTTTACACAGCACACACAACTTGTGTCAAAGCAGTTAAGGGGTTATCCCATGTCATAGTGAATGTCATATTTGTTTCCCAAAATCCTGTTATTTACTATTTTCAGCATGTCATGTTTTCTGGCTAGACAAAGACAAATCAAAATACTTTTGAGCACCACTATTAAGTTGTTTTAGAATAATGTGAGATAACCCCCAGTAGGAGAAATCATTCTATTTTGCGTTGCTGTGAGTTGGGGGTGGTGGTCATGTCTAGTCAGTGAACAGGTTGTGAATTGAAGAGACTCGTCTTACTTTCAGTGATGTAATTTCTGTAGGGCTGCTGTTGGTTCCTTGTTTCTTTTCCGAGGGCGGAAAGATTGACAGAAAGGGCAGTGTGGTTTTTGTCCAGCTGTTTGTTTACCTCTTGCTTTTAGGTTGTCAGGGCAGACACCGCAGTGGTCTGCAGTTGGATGTCTATTAATATTTGACTCCATGACATGGAGGTATTAAAAAAAGAAATGGAAAAAAGGATTTATATATATGTGTAAGTGTATGTTCATGTGTGTGTCATCATCTAGATCACTGAAACCAGGCCAGCATATGCATGTATGCCTTCGTCACAGCGTTCTCTAAATTAAGTCTTTCGCACTTTCTATTGACCAATAAAGTGCCTCTATTTCTGGTAACACCCAACTGTTATAACAGTGGACCTTCTCCTGCTGTCACAGCCCTTCCTTATCCGTTGGCCAAAGTTGAGAAAAGTCTCCCGTCATTGTATTTGAGAATCACAATTTCACATGTGAAAATCTGAAATATCACATTTTTCCACATGTAAAAATTGCTTTTTCACATATGAGTTGAATTGTAAAACTGCATTGCGTCTTCCAAGAACTATTATATGTGTATGAACTCTGTAAACATAATTGTAAAGCTAATCAGCCTCTGCCATTGTAACAGTTAGGTAAACCTTTGGAGGTGTGCTAATAATAGCGTACAACATCATTGTTTTGCTAAGAGAGCAGACAGTTAAGTTCACTCTAGCTGAGCCTGTAAAAGTATAAGGGAACCTCCATTATCATCTATAAAAAGCAGACCGCAAACATATTAACAAGAACCAACTTAATTTGATTTGATCTTTAAAAGATATCTGAGGCAACTATGTAGCAGCTTTAAAGTAGTTCATCTTGCCATCTCTAAAACTGAAAGAGTTAAACCGTTTCTAATACAATGTTTGTTAAAGTTTTACTGTCAGTTTCTCCTTGTGTGATTTCATGTTCTGTAAACAGCTTGGGTTAAAGTGAACCTGATCTTGTTTATATACATTTGAAGAATATACTTCCTCAGTGTGAAACATTGATTATTGTTTTGCCTCTATCTTGAGGACTGACAGGGAGAGTGCAACCCTTGTGTTTACATATGACTGTGTTAATGATTCTCAAACAGCATTGCTCCTTGAGATTATGTCCAAGGACAAATAATTTCTTTCCTGGATAGAGCAGCCAGCAGGCCTTAGATATGTGAGTGAGGGAATGTACTGTGGCCATTGGCCATTTTGGCCAGGAACATGGACGCAAGATAACCACCCTCTCCCTCTCTTCTTCCTCTTTTCTCTTTTCCTCTCCCCACATGATAGGAGGATCACTGCTTAATTTACCCTCCAAAAAATATGCTTTTTAAAATACATAGCAGAAGAAATTATAGCTCAGGTGCTCTTGGAGAAATAACAGAAGTTGGTATGTACTGCAATTTTAGTGCAGTAAAGTTATCTACCTCAGATGAGATGTCGTAGAGGAGCGTGAAAGTGTTGATTGGGGCTTGAAAGGCATTGAGTCCTGACCTTCCATTTGACTTGTCTGATTGCAAGATAAATCTGGAATAGATAGTGTCTCAATGGTGTTGCAGAGCTGTGATCCAAAGTCACAGCTCTAAGTGTGTGTGTGTGTGTGTGTATGTGTGTGTATATGTGCGTGCATGCATGCGTGTTTGAAAATCTCTTGCGGCCTTTAATACTTGCTCTCCACAGTACTGCTGTTGTTAGTGACTGTCTATATAAAACGGCTGGCTACCTTGAAACCTTTTAAACTCTAAAAGCCTTTCTCCCAACTCAGACCTGGCCCCTTTCAATCTGAGTGTATGTTATGAATATGTAATACCAACTAGAAAAGCCAATGAGAGAAGTGTTGGGATCCAAGTGGGATTTTAAGTCTGATATATACTACACACTGTCCTGGGTAGCAGCAACCCCCACCCTCCCCCAACTCTCTGCTTCAGCGATTGTCGGGTGTCAAGGTCAGCTTTGGCCGCCATTGTCCATTTGTCCACTGCTGCTTCTCGGGACATGTGAACCGTGACGTTTAAACTTGGCACGCGTGGGGTGGGTGTCAGTGCCAGGAGAGCTACTTACTGCCATGTCATGGCCCAACCCTGGCAGAGATTCACATGGCCGTTTCTGTGCTCGCTTATTCACAGGACCTCAACACTGAAAATAGGCTCGGATATCAAGGAAGCATCCACACCAAAGCTTTCGTTCAGACTGCCAAAACTGCGAAATCTCTGGCAAACCTATAAACGCTACTGTTACTCTATGCTATAAAATAGAGAACTTTGTTTGTTACCAGATTGGTTTCTCAGATGCAGGTGCTTACCTTCATTTAGGTCAAGACTGCGCCTCACGAAATGAATTAAATGGGCACTTGAATTACGGTGCAAATGAGGCTTTGATTATCGTTAATTGTGCAGCATGATTAACCTTGACTGTAGCGGCACTAACATCCTTCTCTTTTTTGTTCCTCTCAGATGAGTGGGGGAGAGTCGGATCACTGCTTGAAAGGAGAGGGGCAGAGTCCACAGGAGCATGTGGAGAACAGGGGCTTTCACTGAAGACAGACACCTGAACTGGTAAGCCTGTATTGAAAGCTTACATTGCAGTCATTATAAAGCCACTATGTATGTCTATTTATGCACAGTTCCCCTCCTTAGAAAATACTACCTGTTTTGTGACTCAGATCTGTGTTTGTGTCCTCTCCAGATCAGAATGGGAAACTCAGAGAGCCAATACAGCATTCAAATGCCCAGGCGCGCCGGCTTAGTCCTCCCTGGGAAACCGAAACCCTGCTCCCTGAGGTTCCATTCCACTAAAGAGGAGGGTGTTTCCCCACGCAGCTGGTGGAGGGGAGGAGTGAGGGGGGTGGGAAACCGCGCCCGAGGAGCAGGGCGGGCCTGTCAGCCCTATGGCAACCGTCCCTATGACTACATCACCAGGGGCAACAAGGCCTGCTCAAATGGCAGGCTGCATCCGGAGATGAGTGAACAAGGTGGCCATGGCAATGGCTTTCTCATGCCACCAGAGAATGGCTACCATCGCTACACCAGCAACGAGCAGGCCGGTGGCGAGTGGACTAGCTGCGGCCTGAATGGGCGGCAGTCACCTGAGCGGAAGTTGTCAGGAGAGCAACGGAGGGGCAGCCCCAAGGTGGTGATCAGAAAGGACGGCAGCCTAAGGGTGGAGTTCACCAACATGGGCAACGGCGGGGAGGCGGCGGCCGAGTCCGACGGGCCGGTGCAGCTGCTCCGGTTCTCCCCCACAGTTGAATCTACGCCCAGCCCGCCGGGGGAGGGTCGGTGGCTGGAGCCCCCCTATAGCACGTCATCCCCCAGCGACCCCACCCCCCGGGCCAGTAAGGGCAGCTCGGTCAGCTCAGACTGCTCATGGTACGACTGGCCCTATGGGAACGACGCCGACCCCGCCCTTTCCCCCTGCCCTCCCCCATACCGCTGCGTGTGTGACCCTAAGCTTCTGGGGCAGTGCTCTTGCCCTGCTTCTGCCTCTTTCTCGGACCTGTACCGTGACCCCACCTTGGCTGCCACCTTCCCCACTGCTAAGGAACTCTCGGCCCGGTACCTGGACCCCCGCCGCACCCCCCACCGTGCCTCCTTCGTGTCTGCTCTGGATGTCCCTGTGGAGGAGGAATGCCCAGAAGCCAGGCAGTACACCTCCTACACCCTGCCCTGCCGAAAGGCCCGGCCAATCACTGAAACCTGCACCGCCAGCAAGAAGGAGGACAGCTTTAAGGGCCGCATGCGCCGGCTGAGTGACTGGACCGGAAGCCTCAGCAACAAGAAGAGGAAGGTGCAGGTGAGGGGGCGGGGCTCTATCAGTGAGGGGGTGGGGTTGTATCTGTGATGGGGCGTGGCTCTATCAGTGAAGGGGCGGGGTTCCGCTGAGGGAAGTGGTTCTGCAGTGAAAGGTGGGGCTCGGTAGGAGGTAATGGGGGGAGTTTGCAGTTGAATTAGGTGGGACTCTGCCAGGGGTTTTTCTATATTTGCTCTCTGTTGGACTGTTTCCAAGACTATTTTAAAACTTTGTGTTCTCTTGGCCTTAAGAGGACATAAATAATAATTTTTTTAATATATCTGGCGTGCAAACAGTTTTGACTCTGTCTTTGTGGCACACGTCATTTGATCATTTCACAGCCTAAACAGAAACCATTCATTCGTGGAATTGCTGAGGATTAGCGCAAGAACAATAGCAGTTGTTTCAGAGTGAAATGTGTAGGTAGAAATATGAAATGTTTTGAATAACTTTGAAGAAATTTCTCTGGGTGGCTCACAGGCTAAGACATTTGCCTGGGAGCCCTGAGATCGGGGGTTCGAATTCCAGTCTCGCCATTGCCGGCTATGGTTGGAGGTCTGCATTGGCGAGGCAACAATTGGCCCAGCCTCGCCTAGGATGATAGGTGGTAAGCCAGCCGGTTTATTGGTCTCATTGCAACAGCGCCCACTCTGGTCTTGCTGGGCACCTGTGACAGCACGAACTGAGGGTACGCTGACTGCGTCTTCCTCCAACATCATAGGCAGCATGTGATTAGTGGTGCGGCCGCAGTGTGAATACAAGCAAGATTGTCGTCATGTGAAACAGAGGAGTCACATGTTTGGCATCTGTGCTGTGGTGAAATCAACAGGTTCAGCTGGGAAAAATTGTATATCTCTGGCTAAACCTTGCATCTTAAAAAGCAGCTTATCCTGAAATGGTCTCCTGTGTAGATTCTAACAACATTCTAACAATCTACAAAATTAGGGAGTTGTAGTGTGGGAAAACCGATAATGTCAAGGCTAGAAAGAGCTAACATTTGCTCCTCAAACAATCGTTGGCAGTGTTGGGGAGGTACAGTGTTGCACTTTGCGAGCTTATGTGGGCAATGCTACATTGCCAAGGTCTGGATGCCACCCCCACCTGTGGCACTCAGCTGCTGGGGGCATGACACCCCTGTTTGGGAAGGACGCTGTATCACAGGGCACTGTAAATTGCACTAGGGCTATACGTTAGCGGATGGTATGCCCAAAGGCAGCTGCAGCAAAGCCCAGGCTTGGCACTGTATATCTTTACATGCAATGCAAGCAATTGCTCAGACAGGATTGGCTGACCCCTTCCAAGCTTATTTTAGGCATGCAGTCCATAGATCAATTTTACACATTCTCATATGTACGTCCATTTGTTTTGCGCTGTCATAGTTTACACCTGTGATGTGGTCATTCATAGACTGTTAAAGAACTACAAAGCTACTTGGGGTTGTGATTGAAGCCATTGTTATTGCATGTCTGTTGATGCGACACTTTTAAGATGAAAGAAAGCAGAGGGAAAGATTGCTTGAAGTAACTGTGTTGAGTTGCGTAGGATTTGGAAATCAGCAGACTCTTGAGAGGTGATGCCAAGCCTTTCATCGCTTCATCCACAGCGTTCATCTATGATGCAGCAGTGCACGTCACTCGCAAAAAGGTCAGAAGTCGTTGGCTGTAAGCAACACCATTGAGGCGGATGTGAGTGGTCAGGGTTGCTTTGAAACGTGGCTTGCCACAGATTTACTCGCATACCAACATAAGACTGAACTGACAACTGGGTGTAGCGAATGTCAACGTAATCTGCCGGAGCAAGTCATTGATTTTCATCGCGTTTGTCATTGATGGAGGGTCATTCACAGATAAGGCTGATGTTAGCAGCTAGCATTCAGGTAGCTGTTGGATGATGTGTCCTCCACAGACAGGTTTTATTGATTCACAAAATTACTTGTATTTTTTTACAATATAGCTGTCTGTTTCTGTAGTACTTTTTGCATTCAGATTCCACTGCAATCAAATTTTAGCCCTCAGAACATCAAGTTCAACATCAAGTCCTACATCTTCCAAGAATAATTTTCACCTACAAATATGTGAAATTACTCATTGTTTTCCTAACTACTTTATAGTTGTAGGTCTGATTATCAAGCATTTAGTTTGCAAAGCATTCTTCATCCTCCCAGCCTGAGTGCCCGTCTGCTACCAGATTAGTGCCTCAAGGATCCCTGTGTTTCTGTTATGCAAGAAGATTCTGGCCTCCACTAAGCTGCTAAGATGCACCTCCTGGCTAATGTCTTTCACCACTAAACACACCTCAGACTTAACATGCAAGAAATAAGTTCAATAAAATGTCATATTCTGCAGATGTTTACACATGGCTTACACTGCCATGAACAAGCTATGTGGCGCCATAGCGTAGTACCTTCAAATGTTTTGTCAATAAAGAACAATATCATTTTCAATAACAAAATTTAATGAGCAGTCTGTAAATTTGGCTGGAGCCATTAATTTTCATGAATGCTTCACTAGCTTTAAGTGTCGACCAGCTTCCTCAGTCGCTCAAGCTTATTGAGTCATTTAATTAATTGTTCCTGGCCCTGCTCCAAGAATTTATTAAAGTAACTAATGAATATTAATGAGGTTCCTTAAATATATCATCTCAATTGCTAATTTATGACAATGAGTGAAAAGTGCAGAGAAATGAAATTTCAGCTATCTTTTGCTCACTTGGACACGCGGCTATGGCCACATGCTTGTACCGTAAGGATTTTAGGCAGATTACTGTCATGAGTGGGCAAATCCAGTTCGCTGTTCAATTACCCGCTCAATCACACCCGATTAACAGAGAGGCCAGCTGGAATTAATGCCAGTGAAAACTGTGACTCATCATAAACTCGTCCCATAAATAACGATGGAAGCCGGTGCATACCCTTTCAGGAACACCTGCGGATAACAAAGCTACAAATCTACGCCACTTTGTGGTGCTTTTTAATTAGCCATGAACTTCGATGTCACAAAGTGGATATTTAAGCTACGCCGCAGATAGGTTGGTCCCAAGTTTTCTTTATCCAGAAATTAGAAACCAGAGGTCTTTGACGTTGTTTTCCACCTTGTCGTGAACTGTTGATGGTGATGCATTTGTCTTTGTGATTTCTGGTATCTTGATTCTGATGCGAGTATTATTATGCTGTGAGGAACATTGTTGTGTTGGTTCTGTGAAGAAACATTTGGTGCTTATAAGCATTCGATAAACTCTTGCGTAATTACGTTCAAAGGACAACACAGATCCAACCTGATCAGATGTGGATGCTAGTGGCCAAGTTTACACACCGTAGACTGCTCAGAACTGGACAGGCCCATGTATTTGAAAAACCTGAATATGAATTTATGTAGTTAAACAAATTGTCATCCTGTTTTTGGTAATGATCTGTCACCTCACTACTTTCAGTCACAAGGCTGCTGTTTTTATTGTGTTTGCACCATAGCAGTATATCAGTAGATACACTTCATATTATGAAACTGAAAAATGCTGAAATTGAGATCAAATAAATTTAATGAAATTCTTTTTTATTGAGGTTAGAACAAATATTATCAAAATGGAAATCGGTAACATAACCATGTGCCAGCACAGAAAAAATAAGTAAATTATAAATTCATATAAGCAATAGAACACGGACACACATACACACACATTCCCATATAATGGCATATATCCCATGTTTTATGGAAGCCCTAAGGACTATCTCTCCAGGAATGTATTATCTTTATTGATCCTCTTAGCGACATTATGGATCCTTATGGTCCTGTGTCAGGTCAGCCAGATTTTGCTAGCTGTCAATAATAAATTCTCAGCCCTCTCAGATATGGGATGGAAATTTGTTTCATTTATTTTCCATCTGCCTCTAGCAAGTGTAGTGGGAGACAAACGATGCATCCATTCGCTGTGACTGACCTCTTTCAGCTTCCTCTCCCTGTCCTCCTACTCAGTCATAAGGGAGGGGAGCGAGTTTATTTAATCATGTATTTAATCAAGATACGTTATTAGGCAATATGGTAAAGCAATATAAAGTTTATTGCAGTTGGATGGTGTGTTTTAGACTTTCTGGAGGACTTTCATTTTTAAGACTGCTAGATATGCCTGGAGTTTTACTTGGACTATGGTCTGTTTCCTTACTGGCTGTGATTAAAAAATATAAATAATGTATGTATTTAAAGAATTACATTAGACTTCACTCAAAGCAATGGAGGAAATGAACCAGCCCCTCTTCTGAGCTCATTCCATTCTATAGACTTATTTGCTGGTGAGACATACAGTGTACAGTGCAAAACCTCAGAAAGAATTGTAATTTATTGTTTTTAATCTTTACCATCATTATAATCACATTTATAAGATTTACATTTACAGGCCATTTCTGTCAGTTTATTGCTGTGAGACTCATCAAAAAGGGACATCCTCAACAAGCCCTGTTTTGGCCTAAGAGTCGGTTGCTGAGACCCACATGAGGTTAAACTCAGCGTGGGAAGGTGTGTCTTTATTTGGGTCTTACCGCGTAAAGTAGACAGGTTTCCCAGAGCGATAGCGGTGTCATATTCAATTAGCTCTGCTTTAGTCTGATCCTCTTGTTGTCTGGGCAGCACTGTAATCTGCCAGCATGTGCTAGCGCACAGCCCGGATGAATGGGGATGGACACTGGCCAGTTAGTGAGGTACTCATTCTGCCCTTTCGTCTTCATCCATCATGGTATGTGGAGCATACTGCTGTATGACCAAAAATGGATGTTATTTGTTTGTAATTGTATAATTTTTTTTGTTAGCCATTTGTTTATGGTAGACTAGGCTTGAAAAATGTTCTCAGTCTCCCCTTGTATTCTTATATTGGGGAGGTGCCATGAAAGTTAAACATAACACACACACACACACACACACATATATGCACAAGAATAGTGAACGTGTTGTTAACAAAAAGAATAATCAAAAAAATCTTTAAGATATTGATGCATATATTTCAAAACACATCTCCAGTCCAGACTGCTGTCTACAGAATGAGTACTTTATAACACACTGGCAAAGTTATTTTTTTAAGATGCTTTTATTGAGTGGAATTACTGTAGCAGTAACTCCTGTGTGGATCTGGGTTCCCAGCTAAGCTTTTAATGACCTAATTGAAGGAGCATGGGGCTTTATTAGTACAAACAGATAGGATCAGCGCGCCTTTTTTATGGTGTAGTCCATAAACCTGCAGGCCCCAGGCTATCCTAAATTTCCCACAGGGCCACATCTGGCCTGCGGTCTGCATCCCATAACTGCTAGAGGTGTCCACAGGGTCCCCATCTACCCCCCTCTCTCCCGCCCCCTTCTGCTCCCCCTAGGATGTTGGCCGTAGAGCGGAGTTTGTCCTCGTATGCCCTAATTTCAGTTTCACAGAGGACTGTGCTGCATTCATTCATTCATTCACTCATTCATTCATTCATTCTCCTCAGCTTCTTTAAACTTATTTTCTTTTCTTTTTTTTTGACCAATTATAATGTCTTTCAAAGTAGCCATGCAAGAGCTGCCTGGGCAACGTGTGTTTTAAGAACTCCAGAATGATTGGAGGAAAGAATCAATACAGTTTAATTTAATGAAGTACCAGTCGGCTTTAATACCAAATGACAAATTATTCTGTGCTGGCCTGGATGACCTACAGAGACTTGGAATTGAGAAATTGGGGTGAATGATTAGATTTAGGGATGGAATCGATCCGATATGGTAATGCAGCTGTCTGAGTTTCATGCAGATGGGTCTTCTTTATTGTCCGCATAAGCCTGTTCCACATCCTTGATGATGGGACATTATTGGTGTCTATTGGACAGAAAGTGGCTAATCTATCAGACACCTCTGGGTGCATTGCTGTTCAGTTAACTTACTTACTTCAGTAAGGCCTTCTTCAGGCTAAATAGGTCAGTCTTAGCCCTGAACATTTGTACTGTTGTTTAATGGTTGCTGCAGTATAGTGGTGAAGCTCATCTGTGTACTGTGACTCTGCTGTCTTTGTAAGTGCGAGTGTGTCATGCAGTGTATGTCTTTTAGATACCAAACCCTCCATTTTGAAATAAGCAATTGCAAATATGATCCAGTCAATGACCTTTGACCTCTGACCCCTGACCCTGTCCCACAGGAGCCCAGGAGCAAGGAGGCCAGCGACTGCTTCGACAGTGGGGTGGATGGGCTGACCGCAGATACCAGCTCCCCCTCCCAGGCCTCCAGCCTGCTGTGGTACCCAGGGGCAGCCCAGCAACTGCCCGTCCGTAGCGAATCCACCGGCGCCCTCCATGGCAATGACATGCTCCGGCAGAACATCTACGAGAACTTCATGCGCGAGCTGGAGACAGGCCGCAGTGGCGCGGTCGAGGCCCAGGAGCCCTCTACCGGCACGGAGGACACCAGCAGCGACTCGCTGGGCTCCCTGGAGCGGCTGGACCAGTGCTTCGAGAAGGAGCAGGGCGTGGTGCGCAAGGCCGGCTGGCTCTCCTTCAAGCCCCTGCTCACCCTGCACAAGGACAGAAAACTTGAGCTGGTCCCCAGACGCAAGTGGAAGCAGTACTGGGTCACACTAAAAGGCAAGTGAAGGGAAGGGGAAAGAATTGGTGTTTCCATTAGTGGGGGAGGACTGGTGTCATAATGGGTTGGACAAAGTGATGTCATGATGAGGTGGAGGAAGTGATGTCATAATGAGAGGTTCTTGATGTTTTTTTAGACTAACAAGATAATTTTCTATGTGCTTTCCATCCTCTCTACATCCCAAATAAAGGAGATTCTGGGGGCTCATTTCACAAAAAAGCAATGTGCAAGCTAACAAACGACTGTAAATAAATCCGTTTATCTGCCTTTGTCGAGAGAGAGCATTAGGAACATGTAAGCTGGCCTTGTAGTTACTTCTGAGAATCAGACATTGCTTACAACGGAAGCAGTGATTTATATAACGTTTCTAGTCCCTATAGGCCCAGAGTTGTCCTCAATTTAATATGTAGTTACTTCGCTGATTAGCAGACACAAGTTAGATAGCCACTGTGCCACTGACTAACACACAGCTGAAGTAGTACTAGCTAGCTGGCAATTTCAGTGAGAAAATTATTTGGTTATATGGCTTGAACATTAATTGTATAGCTACTTAGCCAAATATTGCTGCTGATCAAGCTGTGTTGACAACCAAGGACCAATGTTTTTGAGTCAATTGTTGATACAATGTTATCTTACCTAGCGGTATATGAATGTATCAATGTGAATGAATAGCAAAATGCTTTGACTGAATCGCTGTCCGTAAACTGACAAAGACCAACCAAAGATAAACCAATAGCTGTTTCTTTTATAATGCAAAGGATGGTGCTGATAAAGCTGGTGAGCTAGCACAGGCAAGCTAACTGAACACTGAACTGCTGAACAGACTTGTCTTCTTTTGTGAATAAACTTAAATCTGCCTCTTCCTCATGTAAACTGCAAAGATGTATGCAGGGATTAGGGAATTCATGCACAGCCTCAGGCTAGTTTGCTCTCTTGATACAAACTTTGTACTTTTTCAAATATATTTCAGTACCCACTTGAGCTAACCTGATCGATGTTAGGTCTATTGGATCTGTAGTTACCTCACTACAGAGAGGGCTTACTCACTGGTTCCTGAATGCTGAGTAGCTGCTAGTCCCCGCGACTCACTCCGAGTTTGAGTGAGCCAAAATGTGCCTGTCGACTTGCGTAGCAGATGTGTAATAGCATTGAAAAGAAAGTGGCACTTCTCTCTCAAAGAGTGATAGCTGTGCTTCAGTTAATTAGAAGTATCACTTGTAGTGCTAATGATTTACAGCACGTGTTATGAGATTAATCAGGGATCTTAACTCCTTCAGCTGGAGTTTCAAGCATCTCTTGAACCTACACTGAAGGGGGACTGTGGGAGCGCGTGTCTCATCGCCTGACCGCAGCGCGACCACGAAGCGACCGCGACCACAGATAGAGTGGCCACGGCCACAGATAGAGTGACTCAGCATTACTTTACTGAGTAACTGCCGCGAGGCTGGAGTCCCTATGACTTCTCCTCACAGCGAGAAAGCAGATTTCAATTTCTACACCACTGTGCACACCACAATATTTTCTCAGACCATAACACTGTGGGGAAGTGCGTGCATTTTGCACAGGATGGCCGCTGCTCGCAGTGTTTGGGTTAGTGCCTTGTTCTCAGCAAACAATTTTTCATCGGTTATTTTAATAAAACAAACAGCATGCATAACCACTGGGGAGGCAAGACCAATGACTGGAATGAAACTTGAGACTGACACGGCAGCTTCTCTCCAAATACTTTAATTTGCTGTATGAGTGGCTGCGTAGTCAATACAATCTCCTTCTAAGACTCACACACCCGGTGCGTGATGGTACCGAATGCAGTACAGTGCATGGTCACGAAGCGTGATGTAAAGAAGATGTGGTTTGGTTCAGGTAGAAGATCTATGTCTCAGGTCTGTGGAGCACGTGATAGGCTGGAGGAGCAAGGAGGGAGTGTGAGGGAGGCGATGAATACGCAAATGAGAATGTTTTCTCTTTCTCAATCCTGTCACACTCTTCCTGTTCTTTGGTCTCCTCTTCTTTGTGCAAAATCCTTCCCTTCTGCTGCCTCATGTCCTTCTCCTCTTTCCCTGCTGAGCTCTCTCCCCTTCTCATCTTCTTTCCTTCCTGTTCTCTCTTTTCACTTCTTCTCTCTCCCCTCCTGCTCTCTCTGTCACCCCCTTTTCTTCCTGCTCTCCTGATCTCTCTCCTCACCTCTTCTTCCTCCTTCCTGCTCTCTCTCCTCTCCCCTTCCCCTCCCCTCCTGCACTCTCACCTCCTCTTCCCTCTCCCCTCCTGCTCTCTCTCTCACCTCCTCTCTCTTGCTCCTTCCAGGCTGCACCCTCCTGTTCTACGAGACTTATGGCAAGACTTCCACAGAGCAAGACACCTCCCCGCGCTACGCCCTGCTCGCAGAGGACAGCGTGGTGCAGTCTGTCCCCGAGCACCCCAAAAAGGAGAACGTCTTCTGCCTCAGCAACTCCTACGGGGACGTTTACCTGTTCCAGGTGCACACTTCCTGTTCTGACCCCCTTTCTAATGATCAAGGGGTTGGCAGGGTTTGGGTTATGGGGGCTGGGGGACTGCATTCTGGTCCATTTCCTTTTCACTGCAGTGCTGAGCTAGACAGATGTAAGAGTTTCCACTTCCTGCATGTGCGTGGCCTGTGAGCGTGGAATGTGTCATTCTGGATAGCTCGGTCCAATGGCTCATATTAGTATGATCAATTGGTCACAACCCAGAAAACAGAATGAAAAACAGAAGTGCTTTAATGAGATTTTGTTTTCATTCCTCTCCGTTGGAAAATGCCTTGTGCTCTCTCGCACGTGAAGCACTCCGGGGTTTAGAGAACCGCCTGCCTCCGCCATGCGGGCTATGTGAACTTTGGCCGCAGCCCGAACACCAGAAGCCATCCACCAAAAGGAGGTCGCGCAGGCCTGGCGCTGTAGCCCACGTGGCAAACCTTGCCTTCGCAGTCACACACATTACAACCGCAGTTCAGTTAGCGGTTTTAAAAATAGCACTTTCTCACCTCTTTCCACGCCTGCTCTCAGGAGACGGTTAAATTTGGAAAAATGTTCCCTAGAGGGACGAAGGGGGGTGAAAGCACGCACTGAGTGGGATTGTTTGCGAGTGCATCTGTTTGTCAGCTGTTGGCAGTCGCCCTCGTTTCTACTATTTGAAGCACAAAGAACGTCATAGTATTAGCATTTAAATTCCACTGTGTAAAGATCTTTTGCATACCTGAAGATTTGTAAAAAAATACCCAATGTGTAGGATAAGAAAACCACTGTTTCACTGCTAGCAAATATCAGTCTTCACTCTCATTATTGTTCTAAAGTAGATTTGAGGGATTTTCCCAGACAAATGCAGGTTTAGTCTATACAAAAAGCTTCTTTGTGTTCCAGTAAGCATCAGATAACATATTATTTGTGAGCAAAGCACCACAGAGCCCCAGATTGTTCTTCTTCATATGTGAACCTGAATTTTCCCTACACATCCTCCTTCATTGGCCGATGCTGGTAGCTGCTCCTGTGCGAGAGTGCAGTGATTGGTTGATGCAGGCCCCTCTGTTTCCCCTCTTCAGGCGGCCAATCAGACGGATCTTGAGAACTGGGTGACGGCGATCCACTCGGCCAGCGCCTCCATGCTGGCCAAGCGGCAGGGCAAAGAGGACACGGTGCGGCTGCTCAACAGCCAGACCCGCAGCCTGCTGCAGAAGATCGACATGGACGGCAAGATGAAGAAGATGGCCGAGCTGCAGCTGTCCATCGTCAGCGACCCCAAGAACAGGAAGGCCATCGAGAGCCAGGTACAGATTGGGAGTGTGGGTGATGAAGTGAGGTTTCGACTGGACGGGACTGGGCCTGACACCCCAGATGTTAGGTTTCATAGGGTTCATGGGAAAATAATGTCCCTGTTTTGGTTCTGAATTTTCCAGCATTTGGACCATTTAAACTCACCTACTCACATATGCATAGACACATAAATACACGTGTGCTGTATGCATCAATAGCATTGGCAGATGTGTATTCATACCATAACTGGTGTTTATGTTTGTGTATCTAAGTATGTGTATGCATGCACACTTCCACAAATAACCACAGAAGCATGCAAACGCAAAGTCATACCCACCCATACAAATGTCTGCAAACATGTACAAATGTGAGCACGTACACACACACACACACACACAATGGGGCATAGCACACCCTCTTTAATTCAAAGTACCAGAAGCTGAAGAGAGCAGTAGATTAAATCATGCTGATGTCATGGGCTAAACACTTTAATTCATGGTATGAAACCCCCACTAATGGAGATGCAGTCTGAGGCCTGTCTATAAACCTCCAGCGACCCCCCCCCTCCTCCTCCCTCCCCCACCAACTGCTTAATAAAGTACCATTTATAAGGGGGGTGATTAAGATGGGAGGCTCGTCTGCCCCTGAGCCGTTCCTCTAAACCAGCAGCCAGGAAATCAGTCATGTTTCGCTCTGAGCAGGAAACAAGCCATCAGCAACCAGACGTGAGAAAAAGCCTGAGAGCCAGAACTCCAGCTCCGCCTCCACCCTTCATTAACGTACCGCCACGTTCCCCACAGGCTGCCTTTCCACATGGAAAACAAGAACCGAAATTAGAAATGCTGATAATTCGACACAAACATGCTTTATCAAATACACATATTAGAAAAACCGAGGAATTAGTTAAAGTGAGTAATAATAAACATTTTGAGTACTAATAGTATTGTGTGAAAATGGATACACATTTCATTACAGAGTAGGGGTCATTTTAAGATAGGGTGTCTTTGAAGTGCAGGTACGGGATGGAGGTGACAGTTTAAACAGAGCTTCATTTCTTCCCTCTTTATTTTGCTCGCTGTTTAATAGAAGGATGTATACTTTGGTATTTCCTGTTCCTATGAGACCACAGGGCAGTAACATCTGGAGGCGGAGTCAGAGGTCAGGAGGTGGATCACGGTTGGCGGGACAGAATTCAGACAGGTTGATTGATTGGTATGGGGTTGGGGAGGGCCAGAGGTCTAGACACTTTGATGTCCTGTCCCCCAAAATGAGTACCAGGAGGTGTGTATGAAGCGCTGATTTTGTAATAGTTCAAATGACACAGCCTTTGCAATTGAAAAGTATATAGAAGATTATAAAAGGATGAAAGATGGAGAAAACGAGGGAGCATATCTGTGTGGGAAAAATCATGTTCCACTTCTGAAATGTTTAAAGAATACAGATTGGGGAAAAAGTGGCAGCCTTTTTATTTTGTTGGCCCAGTGTCTGAATATAGTTCATGCTTTTCAGTAAACTCTTTTTCAACAACAATCACCAAACTTTGCATGCCAAACTCCGTGTGTGAGATGAAAACTAACATTTACTTGCTAGCCAAATTTGAGGACAGATACTGAATCCTAGCCAATACCAGAAAACAAAAGAAGAAAAGTAGAATCTGCTCTCTCTCTTTTTCCTTTTGTCACTCCCCCTCTCTACCTCTCTCACATATTCTCTGTATGTCACTGCCTGTAACACTCTGAAGCACCCATAGACAGTGGTTCCTGTCTAAAAATGCCCAAAAAAAAAAAAAAAACAACTTTGGTTCCATTTCTCAGAATGACATTTACTGAGGGCTTTTGGTGGTGACAATGAATACATGTATAATAAAACAGTGAACACTGTTCTGCTTGACCTCCTCCACTGAAATTTGGATCAACAGCAGCAACTGCGAAACGTTCAGCTCAGTTGCGATATCCAGTCAGGTCCTTTAAAGCTCAAACTGAAATATAGCTTTTAGATTCAAGGCTTGGGGCCAGTGGATCCGTCAGGCACAGAGTGCTCAAAACGTGCCTGCCATCAAACTGCATCAAAGCTGATCCTCCTTTTGTTTCCACAGGCAGCATTTTTGCAAATTGCCTCTTGACCCCGAGTAAAATTAAACTGCTCTATCTCTAAGAATGTCCATCCAGTGGTTTTGTTCATATAGCTTGTGTCCCCTAGAATCAGTGGCCCCCTGGTGACCAAAGTTGAGTCTTGTCTTTGGTGTACTCGGCAAAATGGGAAACGAGGATTTAAGACCATCTATATTGCCATCAGAGATGGTATAATTTAGGCTGTCAGATAAACTGCACCTGGTTTACTAAAAAAGTTAGCACATACCGGTACTTATAATTCAAGCGTGTGCAGAAGAGCCCATAGAAAATGTGTTTTGTTGCATTCACAAAATATAACTCATCAATTGCTTTGCTGAAATGGCACTGTGCCGATTATTTTTCCTCTGTACACCTTTTTAATCTTAGATTTGGACTAAATGCAGGTTAAAGCACAAAACCAGAGCTGAATCTTTCTAGTTTCATTTGAAGACTTCTGGAAGTCTGTTTGTAGACACCCTCCTCCTTGATTGTCGTGATGAATAACAGGTCTGTGTCAGAGTGAGATCAGGGATTGTAACCTTGAGCCCCCGAGCGTTGTACCCCCATCTCTCATACACCCCCTCCACCACACACACACACACACACACACACCCATGGGCTGTCTGCCACATCTGAAGCTAATTTCGCCCCTCCCTGTGGAATGCAGATCCAGCAGTGGGAGCAGAACCTGGAGAAGTTTAACATGGACCTGTTCCGCATGCGCTGCTACCTGGCCAGCCTGCAGGGCTGTGAGCAACCCAACCCCAAGAGCCTCCTGGCCACCGCCAGCCGGCCGTCCAAGATATCCCTAGCCCGTCTGGGGGTCTTCTCGGTGTCCTCCTTCCACGCCCTGGTGAGTCTTGTGTATACGTGCGTGTGTGTGTGTGTGTGTGTGTGTGTTTATGTGTGCGTGTTGGGGGCAGGGAGGTGTTTTAACAGGTTATTGTTCTTGTAAAGTCGAAAATGAACTTGCTGTCTTTATCTGACACAAAAACACCCAGTCTACCCCCAGGACTTTTTTTTTGGAATCCTCTTGAAGTTTTTTTTAGCTGAAACCACAAGAGATTTTGTAACTCGAAACCATTTCTTGATAAAAGTATTCACATGAACTCCCATTATGAGAAAGAATGTCGGCGAGATTTAAAACTGTGTAAAAAATGGGTTTAAACGTTAATCGTGTATAGATTTAGTAATCTTACTGTAATTAACGAGAGAGGCATTTTCCTCCCAGAACATCACGTGCATCCTCTTGTCCGTTCTCAGATCTGCTCTCGAGACGAGGCCAAGCTGAGGAAGCACTCCTTCTCCCTCTCGCTCTCCCAGCACCACGGCGGCAAGAGACGCCTCTTCTCCTCGCTCAAAGGTCTGGACAGCCTCGCGAAGAGGGGACAGGAAGTCCGGCCATCCCCATCACAGGTAACATTCGGACGGAAATCACCGATCCTCGGCCGTTCGTAAGAGATCCAAGGGTAGGCACCAGTACCTCCTCAGGTCCTTTACAGCTGGGACCCCCAGGCCTGATCCTGGAGACCTGAAAACTCAGTACATCACACTGTTCCACTGTTATCCTATATCCTATAGATGAATTGCCTGTTTTCATTACAACAACCTGTAACAACAATTGACTTCCATTTAATTGCAGTCTCATAAACTGGGTATCTCTTCCGGATGCTATACAGATAGAAGTGTGGACAATAAAGATGGCATGATAATTTGGAAAGTGTAGGGGTGCTAATCCTCGTGTTCTATTTAATATTTGTCATATTTCACCCTCATGACTCAACCCCCCCCTTCCCCGCCTCCACATCTGATTGGCGTGTGTCTTAATTTTAAAACCTCTTGTTGCTCTTTCTTTACTCCCAGATTCATGGTTCTTTTAAAGATATTTCTGTGGCATTATCGTCATGATAATAAACCGTCCAGCTCTTTCTGTACAGACCATAGTTGTGATGTATTTTATACTAAAAAGAATCTTCCACCCTACTTTTTACGTTCCTTTGGGGAAACCGTTACACACTCTCAACATCATAATATGTGATTTTTTGTGACTCATTTGAAGCCACAAGTGATAGGTAGGGGTAGCATTCACAGAGGTGTTCATTGCCAATCAGAAAGCAGGAACTGTCCTGGCCCTGTTTCTGCTCTTTAATCCTCAAAGAGAAAAGGCTGCAGCGAGCATCCTTAGGACTGAGTCCATATCCCCGCATTCCTTCTCAAACTGGCACAAGATGCATCTCCGTAACCCGGCAGCGTCCGTAACGAGGCCCCGCTAGACCACGCGTTGTTTCGCGGAACATGAATTATTAAAAGCCACATGCGGTAAATTGCTGTGACCCGTCCCCGCGGCAACAAGCAGATGGTTCTGGTAAGCCCTCGAGCCGTTCGCTGAATATCAAGCAGTCCGAATACGTTCCTGAGGAGCTCTGTCCTGGCTCTCCGGTGGCCCAGATGAAGTTTTGTTACGATGCTGATGTGGTTTGAAGAGTCTCTAATTACCGACTCTCTGTGGACTGCGCGGCAGAGATGTTCCTGTCACCGCCCTCTCGGGGAGTCTTTTAAATGTTTCTGTTAGCCCGCTAGCATGGGCTAGCATAAGACCTGCACCTCCTTCCCCCAGACAACGTTCATTTACCCTCCTTACCTGACAATACTTTTATTCCTCCATTTTTCTATTGCTCAAAATTTGGAATCTACTATTGCCCTTTTTCAGACTTTTGGTTACAGAAGTACAGAAATAAGTAAATTGAAGAGATTTAATTTCTGCATCGGTGAATATAAATTCACAAATGGATTTTTTCGGGGAGGGAAATACTAAGCAAGAATGCTGAGTCATGATTATATTCCCCTCCCATTGCGTCAGCGCCCTTCACTCTTTCAGGAGAATGCAGAAAGGCGTAAAAGTGAAAGTCCTTCATAATCACCCATCCCCCCATGGGACTCCTGCTCATAGCCGGAGGTACCAGCGTATTTGGAATTGGATTCTGAATGATGTCATCACTTTGTTTGCTCAGGGTTAGTGCTTTAGTTACCTCCATCCAGAGACCTGTACTCTCCTTGTCTTGTCCTAACAGCTCCTCCCCCGAACAGATCGGCAGCAATATAAACACATTGACCAGACCCGAAATGAGAGATGCTTCCTCACCCCTGTCGCTCATTTTGGCTCAAAGTTTGTTTTGTTGACTAATCCTGTTTCAGACCCCCATAAGCCCACTCAATACCAGAACCTGCTAGAGGTGCCAACCTCACATACAGAGTCACAGTTCATGCCTGGAATCCTTTGTGCCCCAAATCTGCTGTCTTAGCAAGCCGCTATACAGGTGCTCCAAATCCAGCTCTTCCTGACGAGGCAACCCAAATTCAGCTAACACCCCCCTCTGCATTTTGGGCGGGCGGAGGAGCACACGGTTTGGAGGTGATTCAAGGAACGGGACGAGCTACAGCAAAGCCGAAGGATTTGTAGGAGAACTTAAGTCTCTAAAATTAGGCAGCTTTGCAGCAGACATGTGTCCAACCCCCTACCCCCACAACCCTTTTCCATTCAACCATTTTCCAAGAGGTCAAACAAGGCCTTTTATCAGCCTTACTGCTATTTTTTAGCTGTTTCAAAGTTCAACCCTCAGTTATTTACTTATTTAAGACAGCTATGTACGATATTACTTATTTAGAAGTACTTGAAGGGTACAGTAGCTATACTTAAATGGAAAGATGGAAAGGGTCTTGAAACCTAACATTCCAGGCTCTTATATCATTATTCAATACTGCACTGTAGCACAATCACTTTGATTTCAGGCCCCTGGCTCCCGCTGGTCTCCCCTCAGCTATTAAAGGCAGGTCTCTAAAGTGCCATAAGATGATATGTGAGGTGCTGTATAAAAATAATCCATCATTATTATTAACATTAGCACTGGCATTAATAACAGCATTATATATAATAATGATATACATAATAATTAGCATGACCATTAGCGACACTGTTGTTAGTATATCTGTACAGGTCCAGAAATGTTGTTGAGGGCGCCCCCTAGGGGTTTTACCGCAGAGCTCAGCCAGAGCTTGGCAGGCCCTGGCATGGCATTTGCTAGCTTGATCCCCCATGACACAGGGCATGCGGCCCAGAATGACTTGTACAGCAAGGCGGACACCAGTCTTGGCAGAGATATGGAACAGGCAGTCGGTCGTCAGTGTCAACACGCTGGCCAGGCCTGGTCCGTTTTAGTCTCTTCCTCTGTAGTCATAATTCCAGTGCCACCGCACCACCGTTACTTTTAGCGAAGCCTCAAAGGTTATTTTCTGTCTGAATGGAAATAGGTTTGAGAGGCTGAAGGCTGATAATAGTTTTTTTCATGAAATATAAATGGAGAAAAGTCTGTTTGTTTGCGTTGCCCTTGGTCACTACCAAGGATGACTAAGCTCTCTTTTATAAGTGCAGTGATGCAGTGTTTTTTTTCTTCCTTTTTTATATCTTTTAGGTCTTTGAGGGAAGTTGTGAGGGACAGTTAAGCCCTCTTCCACCCTACAGCTCTGAGGTGAGTCAGACCTGCCGTCTCACTCATACAGAAGTTAGTCAGACTTCAGTCAGTTTAACTTTCAACGTAAGCTTTTCCACATAACACCAAAGTACATGTGAAATGTGTGATTTCTGGACCAAAACATCACGTATAATGTCTGGGGTAATTTCAGAACAATTTACCCTTCAGCCTCTAAAGCATGTGTTTTATGTTCCACTGGGGGGTGCTACACAACTAATGTATTAGATGTAATTAATACTGTAATGGGATGTAAAGCAAGAACCAAATATAATATGATTTTGAAGTTAGTGAATGCATTGTGTTCCAGTGTCCAGTGGTAGGTGGAAAAAGGAAGCATCTAACTAAACAGTATAATATGAGGAAATCATTGTTTTAAATGAAATATATTCTTGAAATGAATGAAGCAAAAAAGAGGATTAGCTTAGATCTGTGCAGTTTAATCCTTGTGCTTTTTGAATAGCATGTAAATAATACACTTATGAGTGGTACTTTAAATGTTTAGCCACTAGTGTATTTAGGGGTCAGGATTTAGTATTCCTTAATAAATGAACCACATTTGATTTTTGATTTTTTCATGCTGAATTTGTCAGGATGGTAAAGTCATCAAAATTAGATTCAAAAAAGAGTGTTGTGATGCAAGAGAATTGTGAGGATAAGTGCTACCGGCTGTGATAAGGCAATATGAGACGACCTGATTGGGTAAGCGCCTGACAGTGATGAGGCAACATGAGACGACCCGATTGGGTGGGCGGCTGCAGAGATAATCCGGGCCTACTGCACAGCTGTAACAACAGGCTGGTGATTTGTTGACACTGCGCAGTGTAAACCGGCAGGCTTACCACATGCAAGGGGTCCTTCAAGGGCTGCCTCACCCTCTCAAATACCCAACCCCCCACCCACCCCCCAAGTCCCACCTCCAGGGGCCCCTTTTGTTCCACAGGAATGCTTGTTTGGCCCCGCGCAAATCCCCCACCTGCCAGAGAAAGGAACCACTCAAGGGCATAGTTATCACATTGTTCACTGTGTGCCATCTTGTGCCATCCGTCACAGCCCCCCACACGTCTCTCTCTGTTCATTCTCTTCATTTCTGCTGATGAGATTCCTTTCACTTCTATCTGTGACAGAGCTGGGATCTCACCATATTACCCAAAACCAAGATTGTCTAAATAAGCCCACCATTACTTGCAAATGAGCAGTGCAGAAAACATCCGCGAAACAATACAGGGTTAAGGAAACATCAGGAACTGGTTATAGCAGAGGTCTCCAACCCCAGTCACAGGGATCGTTGGTTTTCATCTTGTTCCACATTTAATTGGTCAGTTAACGCAAATGATTACTTAGATACCCACCCTGTTACTTAGGCCTGAATCGGTTTCTTATTTTGCATCTCAGACAGTGGAAATAAACAGTGTCGTTGGTTTGTGTGGTGCCTTCTGCAGTCTAATGAGTGAATATGGGGATGTATTTCAGACAGTTTTAGGATAAAATCAAAGGCTTTTCTTAGCACGATTATGACATGGACCTTTTAGAGTCTGCGTTCCACCCAACAAGTATGACTACTCCAAAGTGACATGGTGGCAAATAGTTTCCAGGAGCTCCGAAACACAGCCCTTTCTGTGCTGAATTACGCGCTTACTGGTCCCTACTGTTTACTCTGCAGATGAGTCATTTGGGTTAGAAAACAGAAACACATCTATGCCTTAGCAATACGGTTTTCCATCACTATCCAAAGAATGAATGGTTTCTTTGGTTGTTGTTTTTTTTATTTCCCCCGTTCATTTAGTACATTTGGTGTGGATGTTTCTTTTTAGAGTGTTTGTACCCTTTTTATTGTGGTGTGTTTCTGCGGGTCAGAGAGGCCGTAACACAAAGACCGCGATTTGCATTTTGGAGACATGAAGTCTCAACCGAAACCAAATGGAATGGGGTTGAAATTCAGTCACATAAGAGCTTTAAATTGACCTCCCATTGTGATAAAACAGCTTACCTCTTTTATTGTTAGGTGGGGGGGGTGGTTTTTAGGAAAATTGTTTTTTCATTAATAATTAGACTGTGATTATGGCAATCAATCACAATTTATAAAATCTCTAAAGCCAATATCAAAGAATGAGGAAAATATAAATGCTGGCAGTTCCCACAGGATGATTGCCTTTGTAGTGCTTGTTTAGCATTAGCAACTCATTTTATTTTTACATTGTTTCCTCTTTCAGAGACTTGGCAGTTTGGCTAATCTGTACTCAGCAGCACCATCTAAAGGAAACCACTGGGACAGGTGTCCTGAGACCATGGCCTGCATTTACCTTCCAGACCACCAGACCCTCACCGTGCCTGTGACCATAGACCTAACTGTGGCAGATCTGCTGTCCTGGGTCTGTAAGGTAGGTTCCCCCGGACGTTTTGGGACTAATTATATCATGTGTTCATTCCTCCTCACCGGGTCCATCTGTGGAGCCCCCAGTAGAGGAGACTGTCCATCCTGTTTTAGAACGACCCATTTATTGATTCAGTAGCAAGGTCATACATTTCACTTAATGTGTAAAGGAGAGTGGTTAGTCTGCCCTCCTTAGGAATTTTTCCTTTATCTCAGAAAGTGGGAGAACATAGAAAGGGTTGGATTAAGAAGGATGCCAGAACAGAGAGGTGCTGGGTAGGGGATTCAGCTTCGGCCACCATGGGGATACTGTTTTCAGGACCTGAGCCACAAGGTCTTGCCCGCAATGTATTTTTATTTTACTGTTTTATATGATTTTAATAAATATATTGTAATGAACACAACAGATTTAGAAAGGGAATAGATTAACAGTATGACGGTTGCCAGGGTACAGTTTTAAGAAAAAAAAAAACATTATATTACATTATAGGCATTTAGCAGGCGCTCATATCCAGAGTGACTTACAACACAAAGTGCATTTCTTTAAAAAAGAAATACCACGCACTTAGGTTCCAAATACTATTTTATTCCTTATTCCAATATTTTGACCCTCGGGTCCTCTGTATGGCTTTTCATCCGAATTTGAATCTGATTGATCTGATTTGCATGACATATTTGAATCTGTAATAATTACCATTGACTAATAAACGTTAATAAATACCTGTCTCGTGTTAAAGTAGATTTGTCCTATGGAAGTGGAGGGATGTGGGGATGGAGGGTAAAAGAGTGAATTTAGATGTAAACTACCACAAGCCTTCTTTAAAAGCGATGAAGTAGCTTGTTGATGAATCGTGACACGGGGCCAATACCAACTAGCCCAAACGGCACCCTGACCATGCATGAGGGAACACAAATGAACTGGATTTCGAGCTGCCTCTGCAGCGACCCGCAGCACTCTGGTAGTCAAAGGCAGCTGCGCAGACAGCGCTGTTGTTGTAAAGCAGATGGAGAGCCATTTTGTTCTGGCTCGCTTGTCTATGGTAGATGCATTCTCAGCTATAGGTGACGTGATGGGCCTGGATTGGCTGAAGGACCCGGTTCTGATCCATATGTTAAACTCCCCTTCGGCCCAGCTGTTCTTTCATGTTCAAATTTGCTAAAAGATGAGACTACTCACAGTTCTAATAATTATGGCTAATAATTATTCATAACCATTTTTGTATAATTAAGTTATTTGTGGTAAATCGTCGTAAGACTGCTCACAGTTGTGATAATTATATATAATAAATTGTTCATATAGATAATTGTTCATAAATAACCATGAGACATGCACACTCATGCACACTCAGAAATAGCTTTATCAGGCTTAACAAGCTGTCTCTTTAAACATTTCCTTGGGCTGTAGACTTAGTTTTGAACTTCCAGATCATGAATAATACGGTGGGTTTTATAACCAGTTATGGTGGGTTTTGGCACAGCCGGTTTAATCCTTTCTCACACCGCCATGTGGTAACATAGCATGAAGGCAGCAGTAGACTTGTTGAGACGCTCTATCGCCCCTGGACGTGACAGCCAGACAGTGCGCAGTTAGGTCACTTCCCCCTCAGAGAGATGGTGGGGGACATGTTTTACGGTTGCTCCAGATAAGCCTGTTTCCCCCGCTGCGTCAAACAGAGAACGTCTCACGAGATAGAAAGGGGAAGTGGCCGTCGTACCTCCACCTGCCCCCCAGGGTTTGCGTTACAATGCTCATAGTACACCCTTTTTTTAATGTTGGTTCCTGCTTAATATTACATCGCTCTTTGCGTTAAAACCTTTGGGGAGAAGCTGTAAAGTTGCTGCCGGAGGCATATTTCATTTCAGTTTTTGATGATTCTGTCTCTCTGTTTCCTCTTCTAGATGGAACGGCAGAACACAGAATTCAATGAGCATTTGTCCTTAACTTTACCTAACCATTAAATATGAATGTTAATCTTCTTCCTCACAAACACCATGGGTTGAGTTCAGCTCTCACCAAAATGAACTTTGCCACATTGTATTCATGGGTTAAAAAGCAATGCTAGCATTTATTTGTCAATGTTCTGTGTCAATTAAATCTAAATGAACAATAAAATTAACTTATTTGTTATTTGAAAAGCACCTTTTGTACAATGATACCTCATGAAGTGCTTTGCAGACATAGAAGTCCAATAAAACAAAGAATCCAGTGGATGAAGATTTATTTAAATCAGTAAAAGATGTCAAGGAATACCAAAGCCAAATTACATAGTAAGCCTTAAGATTAGATGGACAACAGCTAATAGGAGAAGAATTTGATATGTTCTGTAGATCTGGTTGTGATTGGTCCAATACAGTGATTCCTGTGACAGTAGATCATTTAGCAAATCGTCTCATTACATTACATTACAAAACGTCCCCACTCCCTTCCGCAGACGAAGCAGCTAGACAGCAGTCTGCATGGACTGCGCCTGCGCAGATATGCGGGACAGAACACGGAGATCGTCGCACCCTTCCCCCAACGACCTCATCCAGGACCTGGTGAGATGCCTACCGCACCAACATGCACACCTCAGTGAAGGGCAACCAAATATGAAATGTAAAAGCTATGAGGAAAGACTTAACACAGGGACACTTAACCCCTCCAATCTTAGAAAAAGGAGGCTAAGGGGAGATTTAACTGAAATTTTTACATTCTTAAAAGGATTTATCAAGATAAACTACAGCAGATTTTTCAGACTAGGTTCAGTCAACAAAAGAGGACATAGATGGAAACAAGATAAAGGTGAATTGCTCTCTGATTCAGGGAGTATTATTTTACACAAAGCGTTGTCAGTGTTTTAAAAATGTTTTCAAGTCAAGTAGTGGATGATGAGACCCCTGGAGTGTTCAAGATCAGGCTTGATGCACTACTGGATACTCTGTAGAGTTGAGTGTAGATGAAGTGCACTGCCTTGTTAGGCCGAATGGCCTGTACTGTTCTTATACTCTTGCTTATGATCCTGTGTCTTTTACATATTCTGTTTAATGTCTGATACAGATTCACTATATATTTTGTAGCTTTAATGTTTTGTGGTTAGACCTATAGCATATTTTGGTGAAGATCGAGGTTTGCTGATGAAATTTATTTGATGTAAACAGCTGTATGACAGTCTGGAGGTCTTCCCTCTCGACGTGTACACCCTGCGCCTCTCCCGTCCCACCGATAACATGGACTTTGGTGAGTTGTGGTGAAGTTAGGAAGCTCAGAGTAGTTCAATAATGTGAATGGGATGTGACCGTCTTTTGACCCGTGGGACTCGTCATTCGGTCACAGGGTTTGCTGTGATGGGCGAAGTGGACATCTGCGGGAACAGTCACATCTTCGTGAGCGAGATTCTCCCAGATGGACTCGCTTTCCGTGAAGGTACCAAGCTGCGTTTCGTTTTTCTGTAAAACTGGATTTTAACATGGGGTTTTAAAGACACGCTTCTTCTGTCTTCATAAAGACTTTGAACTGTCAGGGGGCTGTCTGTTTCAGAAATTGGAATGCCTTGCAGCTGTTGGATGGTCCTCATAAGATTCCTTTTGTTTCAGACTGCATGTTTGTCTCTGTTTTCCGTACTGAGCACAAGTGGAATCTGTTTAAAGGCGATTGAGCCTGATATGACCCTACACAGGCCCGCATTCATTCTGTATAAAGAAAACGATAAAAATAAACCGCATCATTCAGTAGTGCTGCTGTGCGGTTATTGTCACTTATGTCTTGTGTCATATGCAGACTTCCTGTCCTGTGTGTCTGTTTTGTGTGTGTGTGTGCATTCATGTGTGTGTGTATGTGCATGCTTGTATTTGTGCACTTATGTGCATTTGTGTTTTAATGCATATATCTGCATTTGTGTGTTCGTGCATATGTATTGATTAGTGGATACGTGCATATGCCTGCATTTGGGTGTGTTCATACATGTGCATTTGGGTGTGTTCATACATGTATATATGGGTGTGTGCATATATGTGTGCACATGCGCCTTCCTTTCATATCCTCATGTGTGCATGTTCTCGCTAGGGCTGAGACCAGGTGATGAGATCCTCATTCTGAATGGGAGGACGGTGTCCACGCTCGACCTTGGCCAGATACAGATGCTCTTCAATGAGCAGACAGTCGACCTGACCCTCAGGCGGGACGCTTTGTCTGCCTGGACCGGCACTGAACTCCAGACCCGCGGGCCTCCGGTTCCACTACAGCACCAGATCCCAGAGAACCTCTTGGACCGTCACCACAGGACCCAGACCTCCGCAGGTGAGATTCTGACAGTCTGGCCCTGAAATGGCCTGGCCGGGGCATTATAATAATGCATTATAACACCATTATAACAATGTATTACAACTCAAAACATTTAGTCCATTTCAATACAATGTCAAAAAAATATGACCCTGAAGAAGATCAACAAACAAAACGTGTTTTTTAGAAGTCCGTAGGTCTTCTGAATAAGGTTAATTTTTGTTTGTGGAGTGTGCAATAGCCCTTAACTTAGCTAAGCTCAGTACATCAACAAATTGTTTCTTCATGAGAACGTAGGCTCATAAGTTATTATAAGAAATGTATAGAGATTAAAGATGTTGTTCAGTTTCAAACTCAAAATGGATAATTTAAGTCAAATATTAATTCCATGGAATCTAACTGCTCATCAATCAAGGGAAGTCAGTGTTTTCCTCTCATCCCATTGTGAATGCTCTTGCGAGAGTACCTTTGGATTCTCTCTACATGTGCGCTTGTGAGCAAGTACTTCTGTCTGCCAATGTCACATTCCTGCAGCAACGTAATCACTCAGCAGAAACAACGACTCTCGTGCAACCCGGGTGTCCAGCCTGCGTCTGTATGCTCTGTCAAATTCCCATTACCTCTACAACTCAGACATCCCTCTCTTTCTTGTCTTTGTAATTGCTGGACTGGCCGGGTAGATAGAACTGATTTATCACAGAGCTGCAGTTTTGGTCTTTTTGCAGTTTATTCTATGGCTGTTGTCAAGAGGCCAAGTGTTGCAAACTTTCCTGAATTTTAATCGAAATTCGTTAAGCTCGATTTAAAAAAAAAATACATTAAATCAACTTTACAAAACAGACCTACCATGTGACCTCAATGTAGCTATTCAGATTAAGGGATTAAAAGATAGTTTTGAGATCTGGGAGTTCAATGATTTAGAGGAGGAACTTGCTGTTAGCCTATACAGTCACAAGCAGAATAACCACACAATTTTTGAGTAAGCAAGCCGGGGTCTGAGACAAAAGTGAAAATGAATGTTCTGTTGATAATATTTTGTTTATTTTAATATTTTATACCTTGCATATATTAGACATTTAGATAGAATGAAATTTTGGGTACATAGCCATATACATATTCTTATCTTTTTAATCATCCAAATGCACTGTACTAAACAGCTATAATTTCTTGTTTAGAACAAGGATATCATCAGATGACATTGATGGTGTTTTCATCTAACGTTGTATTAAATAGCTCCTGCCTTTCTGAAAACATAACCATTTAATTTAGAAGCAGAAAGGGTACTTTACGCCTTGAGAAGAAAGTTTGCAAACCTCTTTTATTAACTGCGAATTGGGAAGCTTGTTAAATATTCAGTGCATATGTCATGATTCACTCAATATTTGCAGTTCTTCACCCATAATACAACCGTTACTTCCTTCTGTCTTTCTCACAACACAGACAGTGAGAAGTTAACACGATGGTGGATATTGGGTTATCGAGTTTTCATACATTTGCATGTGTCCGCAGGACACGTATACTCCCATCAGAGATCAGTTCATTGGCACGGACGACAGGATGTCTGGCTCTGCAGTTTTTGGCAACTCATTCCAGGCCTTTCCAAAAATGTCTCTCAGAAATGTGATGCTAGTGTTCATGTAAAAGTTACTTTTAGCAGAGTTATGCCCATGACATGAGACATACTGTAGATCCAAAATCACATTTGAGTTATGCTACGTTTTTACTTGTTTTATGTTATTTTTTTTTTACCTCCCACTGATTCATAGTTCTCTGCACATCAATGTGATGGTCCGTTACTAACCTCAGGAATTTTTTTGGACAGAGTACCATCACCTGGGTGTCCAGGCCAATGGTCCCCTCCTGATAAAAAATCATAGTTGTCACAATGCAGGGTGCATATTTAAAAAAAAAAATTAAAAGTAAGGTCAAATTCATCCTGACGTCTCACTCTTTCCAGCATCATCCAGCATGTGCTTTAGGTTTTCAGTTTTATATGATCAGACGTGGTCCATGCATGCAGTTATTAAGGTTGTAAATTGTATTGTCAAAGTAATTGCTAAAGGAAATAAGGGGATGAATTGACTGCAGTCATATTACTCCACATATTGTCTGATTTTGCATACAGCAAACAGTTACGGCAAACCTCTGTCTGCAAATGAGGATTTTGAAGATCTGGTAATTGAATAGGTCATCTGTGTAGCCCATACTTGTTTGATGTTGCTGGAGCATTTTAAGGTAAAACAGATTTTTTATGTTTTTTGTTGGTAACTGCACTTTCTGTTGTTTTGATGGATAAACTATAGCCGCAATAAGGCAACAACTGTGCAAAGGGGTGGGAGCTTGTCCTCTTAGCTCTTAACATAGGTCAAAAAGAATGACGTGCTAGCAGTGGTTTCCTATTTATCTGTGGCATGCAAATGAGGTTAGTTTTTGGCCATCACAAACACAGTGCGCTCTTCTCTCTGCTCATAACTCTACATCGCAAACAAAAACCTGCATCAAATGGCAGTGGTAAGCTAAATTTTGTCAATGTAAATATAACCTCTGGTAGCTTTTAACGTTTAACATATTTAACTAGTTGTAACTTTTAGTTGGTTTATGCACCAGGAGTTTTATTGAGGGTAAGTATGTGCGTAATACAAATATAGCATTGGGTGTTCCTCCAGTAGTTGTGTTGAATGTTGCTGTATTTGCCCTGTGTATGCTCTGTAAGTTTAAATGTCAGTACAACATTGCCCTGGTTTGAACTCTTGCAAACATGTCACTAAAGTCCGCCACTAGAGGGCACAAACAAGCAACTTCCACTACTCAGGTGCTTTGGCAGCAAAGAGGCGACTTCACCGAACCGTGAAGAGATTAAATACAAAATGATACGCCGGGGCAGGCTCTGGGTGGACATATTGAAACTCGCCCCCCTGCTGCGTTTTGATTAAGAAAAGATAATAATAGACACCGGGCTTGACACCTTTAACGGTTCACAGTCCCAAATCAGATCAGATGGATGGGGTGTGAGACGCTGAAGAACCCTCCAGACCTCTGCCTTCGTATTTCATTAAGGCCCTGATTCCCTATTGTGTATTAAAAGAATGTATGTCTATGTAAGGCTACCGATTTAAGCCACAACTGGGTAAAGAGAGAGCAGTTCTGATATAATAGCTTGTTATCGCACAAGAAATAAATGCTGACCGCGGTCACTGACCCTTGAAATCATGTTTGCGTAATTATAGAAATTATAATCCGAGATTAAAAAACATCTTATCCTTGATCTCATTATGGAAACCAAAGCTAAACCTCAAAAGCATATTAGTTTTAAGTGATGAGTAAATCACAGGACTACAGCTAGCCCTGAAGGGAAAGTAAGATTAACAGACTGTGGTATCGGGCTGTATGCAAAAATGTAATCCGCTCTGTCACTGGAGCTATTAGCACCAGAAAAGAATAGAATGGACATAAACATGTTTAAGCCACTGGCAGTAGCAGAAGAGATTTATACATTGCGATATGAAAATTGCAGTATGCATTGTTATACCAGGCAACAACCCCTTTCGGTGTTGATGTGTTTTCTGCATTTATGCTGACAATTTTGTCCAGAGTGACTTACACAGTTTATTTCTGCGCACTGTCCATTTATGCAGCTGGATATTTACTGAAGCAATTCAGGTGGAGTACCGTACTCAAGGGTAGAACAGCAGTGCCCTTTCTGGGAATTGAATCTGCAACCCTGGGGTTACAAGCTCAGTTCCCCAATCGTCTTTTCTATTGAGTTATAAACAACCACATCCCTCCTTGGCGGTTTTTTTTTTTACATGTGACTATTCATCACACGTGTCCTTGTGTGCTTCTGGTTCAAATACATCTGAAATGAGGGAAGTTAATGAGTGCGCCCTTTTGAGAGGTTTGTTAGTGTTTTTGATCATAGACGGACCACGGGGATCTAATAACGCGATGGCATTTGTTTAATGAGCTGCGGTGGACTTATCTGAATCATGCCCGCTTTTAAGTGTGTCAACATTTACTGTGTGCGCCAAAAAATTGGAATCATAAATCTTTAGAATACAATATATGCATGAAAAACCATTGTGTCGTTGAAATTCACCGCAAATACAAATCACAGCTCCACGCTCTGTTTATGGGTACAAAGAAAAAAATAAAGATTAAACAAATCCAAAAGGCAATTTAGACCATGGGCACTGTCTCACTTCAGATTTATGCAAGTTGTTTCGGAATGCTATGGTCGCTTTGGTATGTGGTTCAACAGTGGAGCTTGCACTGAGCTTGGATTGCTCTATTCAACAGTAATTCTTATTCTTTTGCTAAAACATTTCAACATGTACATGTTTGAAACCAAATATTTAAATATTTAAAATCTCCACCAAAAATGTTTTGAAATGTTCTATATCACTTCTGGATGAAGTGGTAGGAAGATTGTCAATAAAATGTGTTTTTAAAAATAATAATGAAATTCCACATATGGTATCACATGACCCTTCAGGATGAACGAACGGACTGTGTAAAGAGACTAGCACAACGAATCACCCTGTTTATCCCATGCATTACTCTCCTACAGAATGTGGTTCGCACTGTTGTTTATCTATGGCCCTATTTTTACTCCTGTCAGTATATGCATTTTATTTATCATGCCATAAAGGAGGTAGTTAGGCATTGTAGGTCCCCCCGGAGAGTCTGCCAAATGAATAATTAATAAAACTAATGAGTAAATAAATATCTCTGAGATGAATGAGGACTACTGGACGGAGAATTTGTTGAACAGCCTGATGGATCCAGAAGCTGGCTCTCTGTGACCGCTCTGGGTTTCTTTCAAGTAACATGTGAACATGCAAAAGCAACTTCTATAACCACAAATTAAAAAGGTACTCATTTCTTCACCACAGTTGCTTACTAGCTTTCCAGAGGTGCTCCACTATAACAGTGTATACTGTTACATGCCTGGTATATTGTGCAGACATTTCTGAGCGTTTCCCTTGTAGAAATGGTGCTTATTATCATGCTCAATGCACTTGATTCAACCCTTTGAGATTGGAGGGAGATATGATAATTAGAACAGTATTGATTCATTCCAGTCAGATGAACGCTGAGAGCAACATATCTCCTAGAATGTGCGTTCTTGTTTCCTGTTTAACTGAAGCCATTGTTTATCAGTAGTTCTCTACTGTATTTCTCTGCATTACTAATTTAAAACTAGAGAAAAACTAGAGAAAAACCGTTCCCTGGTCAAGAAGCACACAAACCCCTTCCACTAACAAGCTGTGAAGACTATTCTGGAATTTTCTATACCAGCCTGCTATGGTATTTCCTATAAGATGGCAGAACCAACTGTATGCAACCTGACCAGAACAAAAAAATGTGTTTATGTTGTGTGGAGGAAGAGTTTGTATTTAGCTGCTGATGCTGTGTGCCCAACAACAAAAACCATGTCTGACTTGATTACACAGTGCGGATAAATATATCCCAATGTTCCTCTCTTCCTCTGGTAGCAGCATGGGAGACCATTTTCTGTTTTTGTGTACCCATTTTTAAGCCTGTGGTATTTCATGAAAACATTGCATAACTACAAAATGTTTAATGTTGAGTTGAGGTCATGGAAGCTGCCTACTTTCTTTTCTTGTGGATTTTCTTCAGTCATGATAAAGACAAAAGACACAAAAGATATTGTTCCATGGCAAGTGTCACCTTGAGTCGAAAGGGGATCGAATTCATAACTAATCACTGTCACATTACTGAACAAAAATACATAACATACAAAATATAGTTCAGGCCCAAAACGACAGTCTTTATAAAACAGATTTCATGAAACTTACAGTGGAAAGGTCTAAGCCTAACACTACTAACAGCATAAGCAGAAGTGCTAGAATCAAATTTACTCTTAGTACAGTAGTCCCCCGTATCCACGGTTTCAGCAATCGCAGTTTGAGTTATCCGCAGTTTACCATGGTCCGAAAACAAAAATTGGAAAATTCCCAAAAAAAAGAAGGTTCATAAGTGTCAAACTGCCTGCTAAGCAAGCAACGGCTGGAACATGTGAAATCCGCCAGTCCAGTACATGACTCATCTCCCTTTGTCCCCATACCCCATACAAACAGTATGTTTTTTCATTGTTTCTTCGTCCTTTGAGGGGTATAAAAAGCATGATTTTCATTGCTCCATTATCCCTTGATACATTATATTTTTTCTTTGCTCTATTGTATCTTGAGGATTAGGCTAAAATATCAGAATCCCTTTCAGAAATAAAAGTTTTATAAATCGCTCTGGATAAGAGAGACTGCTAAATGCTAAACTGTAAATGAAAAATAAAATTGGCTCATGGTCTTCTCCATCTGTCCTGCAGATGTGCTCAGAGTGGTGGATGGCCTCAGTGGTTCTGTAGGACCCGGTGTGGAGAACGGCCCACTGCAACCTCGCTGTACTAACCCGAGTGGGCAGAACCAGCACCGAAAGGTAAGACCAGTTATGACAGAACTAGCCATGCAGTGGCTGGAGGAAGCCCGTCCATTCAGTTTAAAACCATTTCACCATTTCACAATTCCCCAAAACACCCTACTCAAGCCCACACAGATGACAGATCAGTGGTTATCAGGCCGACAAAGTGCTGGTCTGAGATCAGTGTTTATATAGACAGATAGGGCGAGACAGTGGGCAGTGTGGAACGAGACTCTTCATTCCCAGACCATCGGCATCAACACAGCGTTATGGATCGTAATTGTTTTCCGAGAATGCTCTGACTCAGTCTCGGATTCAAAAGGAGGGGTGAAATACTGTGACCGCACTGTCATTGAGGTTCAGAGCTCAGGAACACGTGTTTGTAATCGGCCCACAAATGCTGAAGAGTGGAAGGGGCACTCACTGACGAACAGTCATTACACTGCCGTTGTCATCCGCCTGCTGGCCAACATCTTTATCTAGTACCACCAATTTGTCTTTGTGTGCTTGTGAGTGCATCCTGTGTGTATGTGCATGACTGTGTGCGGTCTTAAGCGTGAATGTGCATGCATGGATGCATCTTTATGTGTTTGTGCATTTGTGTGTCAGCATGCGTTTCTGTGTGCAGGTATGTGTATGTGTTTGCATGCAGGTTTGTGTGCTTCATGCATAGGTGTTAGTGTGTGTGTGTGTGTGTAGTACGTTCATGTTCATCCTCGTGTGTGTTCTGCTGAGACTGTACGGACATAACCAAAACCAGCTGTGGCTCACTCAGTAGAGGCGGGCTGGTATCCTCCTGATCACCCTGTAATTACCCACCTCATGGGTCCATTGTTTCCATGAAAACCGGCTTATTACTGTCAGGGCGCAGGACCAGTCAGCGGCTAATTTTTTTGACGCGAGGAACAAACGCTTTTGGCGCCGTCCCTTCCCCATTCCATTTTTGACCGTGACCACAGCTGTTTGTGAAGATCTAATGCGGGAAGAAGCCTGGGGGGAGGGATGGGGGCGCAACAGGCAGTGAGATCGGTCGGAACGCGTATGAGAGACCGGTCACCACATTTCAGCCTCACCGGTCACAGTGCATCGGCCTGACCTTTCGCCTAGCATAACCACCCCCACTTTTAGCAGACAGAGAGAGAGAACAGTGAGGGGGCGATCAGGAGCCTGTGGGATTATCCCCTGCCCCTACTGCCCCCCTCTATGAACGGCTAAGTTGTCCTGGCGGGAATTTTATCCAACTACTCGGGAGCAAGAACACGGACAGGAATCATTGGCCGTGTCCCCATCCAGTTTGCATTGTGGACTCCTGTCCTGAGTACACTTATAGCGCTGTAAGTATACACTGACTTCTTTCAACTGATTTTGTAAAATAAATTACGAAATATTTTTTTACGATAAATATTTTTTACGATATTTCTAATAATTTTAGTGTTATTTTGTCTTCATTATGGATGAAGTTCATAATGACTCTGGGTAAATGCCAACTATTCTTGTCTGAGATCATGTAATATTATATATTGGTATATTATGGGTGAACTAGCTTGGACTCTGGGCATTGTTTTCTTATTCCTTTTTTTAAAACACTGATTCTGATACCTAGGTAGCATGTCCCCAGACTGAGATTCAAGTCCTCGAACGAGTTTAAGTCCAGTCACACAAAATAACATTATCTGGCTGTGATAAATGGCTGATGCTTTTACGCGGTGACGGCGCTAAATTACATAAATGGAGTCACCTGCAGTGCAGTAATGTAATTTTACAACCCGGCCCGTTTTGTATTTTGTCATTCTGCCTGCTGTTCCCTCGCCAGCGAATGGTTTTAAACGGAGGTGCATTTGTGCAGATGTTCTCTTTCGTTAGCATGGTTTTCAGAGCTGGGGAGCACTGGTTAGCAGTAGCCATAGTTGGCAAGGAAACAAAAAAGGTATTGCTGTAAGCATCCAACTGTATAGACGTATATCAGCAAATACAGTATATGGAATGTGAGATAGGACAGCAAACCTTGGATTATAGCACCTGGTAAGCAAAAAAAGCAAGGTTCCTGGAGTAACAGGTGTCCTTCACTTCCCTCTTGGCCAATTGGATGAACACACTGGAAGGCATGCTTTTGAACATGGTTTTGTGGTTGCTTCAGATTAGTATAAGCAGTTGAAACATCATCCATGTGACACTGGAAGCAGGATTGCCCCTCTGTAGTTGTTAGCTAGCAGTAAGACATATGCCTGCAGCAGGAAATATGGTTGATCCAAATAGCATTAGTGGACTCTCCTCCTCAAATTGGGTTTTCATCTTTCTGCTTGGAGTAGAGGTGTTCCCTCTGTACTTCAGCAGGTATTTTCTGAAAATTTTATCAGGAGGAAAGCATACAGCTTTTGCTTTCATCAGTCTGATAGGGCAGCCCTCCCTCACTGTTAGCTCACAGTTGTCCTGTAGGATTGTCCAGTCTCACTCCTTGCAGTGATGTAGACCAGCCTTGTCACGTTCCTTAAAGTGATGTAGGTCGATCTCGTCTCACTCTTTGGAGTGATGTAGGCCAATCTTCATTCACTTCTTGGAATGATATAGTTCAATCTTGTCTGACTGTTGGGGGTGGTGTTGGTCAGATTTGCATGACTCATATCTTCTTGACAATAGGGCAGTCTTGTCTTACTTATCACAGTAGTCTTGTGCAGTCTCATCTAACTGATATATTACTGTAGTCCCACTGTCTAGCCTTGTTTGTTCCTGGTTGTATAGGATATCTATGGGCTACAGAGAAGTCATGTCTCACTCACTACTTGAAGCAATCCACTGAGGCAGTCCTGGTCCAGCTTCCTGGCCCTTCCTGTTTCCATCCCAAGGTTTGTGGGGCCGGTAGCAGGGCATGGCAGAGACCAGGGGGGCTGGCCTGGGCGCTGGGGCGGCAGGAGACTCAGATCCCCTTGCCTGGCAGATGGAAGGTATATGTGATTCTCAGCAAGAGAGCTTAAAGGGTGACCTGGAGGAGAGTGGCTGGAAAAAGCAGTGGATCCATTCCCCTAGCGTGGCCCTCTGCCCTGCCTCACTCTGACCTCTGCCAGCTTTGGTGTGGAAGAATTACTGAATGAAATCTGTTTGTGTCAGTCTTCTTTGATAGATTAATTTGTAGATGTATGTCATACCGAAGAAATGTACCAGTATGGTCTACAGCGGTTGTGTATATAGTGCTAGATATTTTAATATGTCTATTTAGACAACTGCCTGGAATAACATATGGATTCAATCAATATTTATCCTTAAATATTCAATATTTAATATTAATGCAATATTAAATGTTGTTGTAATTTGTCCTTTTACTCACAATTAAAAGCAAGTGTTTTTTTGCAGTTTTGCCAGTTGTGCACTTTTTAAAATCAAAATCAGACAATGTGATTTATATTTACACATTTGTATATTTACACATTCAAAACATCCTGTGTGGTGTTTTTTTATGCTAAAAGTGCACATAGAAGGACTTGGCATGCAGGTTTAATAAGTAAATTTAGCTAATGCACGGTGTAAGGTGTGCAGCTCTGAAGCCAATTGCCAAAGTATCATGGAGAACTCACCACCTGGTACTTGAGCGGAAATGCTCAGAAACACAAGAGCACCCCGTGGCGCCAAGCTCGTTCTACGCTTCGGTTCAGTATCACAGCAAACCCTGTGTTTACATAAGGGACTCCAGATGGACTGTGGGCTCCACTGGCATGATGCCTGTATGTTGTGTACGTCGCTCACCAAGAGATCCTGCTGACCAAATGGTTGATTAAACTAAGCTACTTTATGTCTCCTAAAACTTAACTAAGAGCTTTTAAAAGGATTTTTTTCTTTCTGGAAAGCTCCATCCACAGACGTTACTGACAGCTTTTGGTGTCATCGTAGATTAGCGGGCTGAAATAGCTCCAGGTTGTTGGTTAACAGTGGGCTGGGTGTGGCGTGCAGTTTCACACGGGAGAATGAAGTGAAATAAACATTCCTGTGGAGATAGAAGAGATTTAGGTTGATGGTTTTGCAGAACTGTGCTGCTTTTAGGCTGTTTCTGATAGCTCTGGGTCAGGATTTTGGCTTTGTGAGATCAAAGAATGTTTGATGGCAAATGGCATTGACCTTGTTACATTGTAATTTAGTTTTTCTACTGTCCCTGCTGCAGTGCTTTCTTCATATCTGTAGATGTAGATCAAATACAGTTAAAAATAGTGCGTTTGTAATGAAAAATACAATGCATTATTGCCTGAAAGGATCTTAGCATTTTTTTGGATCCTAGTTTCATTTCCTACCCCCTGTGGATACTCTGTGGGGGCGAATCTAATTGATTCCTGTTCCCCCCACCCCAGACAGGGGCTTTGGGGCTCTTGAATAGAGCCGAAGTGGGCTAAGTCCCGCCAGCGACATATGGCCCCAAGGGTCAGGCTGGTAATCCCGGTTTACCGAGCAAGGCTGTCTGCGCCGCCCCACAGACATAGCTGCAGCGACCGGGAGAGGCAAGCGGGACAGTAACGGGAGCGTCTCGGAGAACGGGACCCTCGCTGCGGCCCTCCCACCCTCCTCCCCCGTCCCCACTGAGGGCTGACGATGGCGGCCAGAGCCTGCCTGTACCTCTCCACCCTGATGGAGCTGTTCGTGCGCGACCACCCGCCGGCCGAGGCGCTGTGGGCCATCCTGGCCATGCGCTGGTTCTGGCCGGAGACGGAGGTGGAGGAGAAGGACGTGTGCCTGAATTTCGCCTTCCTGTGCCTGGAGCGGGTGCTGCGGGACAAGCTGGCGCACCTCCTGGAGGAGGTCGCTTCCTGTGCCGCCTGCCGCTCCAGCGAGGGCACCGTCTGCAAGGTAACGCGCACCACCTCCTTTCACCCCCTCAGTTCGTTCAGTCTGTGGTGGATATTGCACAGTCTTTGATGCCGATGGTTTGTATGGGGTGCATTATTGTTTTTTTTGCCATGTAGATTTTCTACTACATGTTGTCTTTCATTGGTATGACCAAAACCTGCACATACAAACCGCATTTATGCCTTGAACGAGTATCTGTTTCAAATAGAAAAATATCCGTCAGAACTGCTGTACGGCTTATGTCAGCTTTGATTTCTGTGCTGTCATATTTAGGTTTTTATAATTTAGAGGAATTCCATTTTGCTATAGTTGTTCTCTAAACAGGTTTCGTGTATTGGGGGAGGGGAGTCTATTTATTTCATTATAAGCCTAAGTTGTATAAACAGAAAACGTTTTAAGAAACTAGGTGCTGCTAACCCATATGTTGCTTATTGAGTTTTGAGGGTTGCTTGTTGATTTTTAAATACAAGGAGATCAGCAGTGAGTCACTATTGTGAGGTCAGTATAGCACTAGCTAGCACTGTGACTTGCTGAAGTAATGGTCTGTGTGCATTGCAAACAGATTCCCACGATCTGACCTTGTCATCAGCCCGACAGAATACATCTGTGAGGGTCAATGCCAAATCAGAGAGAGTTATGCTGTATTTATTGTTTTTATGAGGACGAACACAATTTACCATAGAAGCAATGTGCAATAAAGTCATCCAATAGACTGTATCATGATTTATTATGTTTAATATGTATTCCGATTGGTATTTAGCCAAGGCAATTTTTTTGGGCTGCTGGCCCGATTTCAAAATCCTGAGCCAAAATAGTGCAATTTGTCTGCCAAAGACACCAAAACCACAAAATTGCACAGCCAAGATAAAACTCTGCATTGTTTTTTTTCCTTCTGAAAAAAAGCCCAAAAAGTAAACATCAAGCTACCATTTGGCTTCTTTCAGCACTCTAATCTCTTGT
Source organism: Albula goreensis (assembly GCA_022829145.1). Lineage (NCBI taxonomy): Eukaryota > Metazoa > Chordata > Actinopteri > Albuliformes > Albulidae > Albula > Albula goreensis. The sequence goes on from CM040749.1 coordinate 34,267,450, forward strand.
CGGAAACACAAATATGTCTGCTCAGGATCAAGGAAAAGTCCTTGTTGCTATTTTAACTCAAATTATATGCCTTTATTTAGGAAGCTCTATTTAAGGAAAAAGGTTTTTTTAAAAAATGGTTGGTTTTCCAGCTACATTTCAAGACCACGTGTAGGTGGGAAATCAGCCGTAAAATCCAAATTATGTGTTGCCGATAGATATTTTATGTTGTTTGCTTTACTCTCATATGTCACCATATTGATGGTGCTTGGGCTTGCCGTTTATGTCCCATCACAATGCTGTTATGGTACAGATTTTGCCATCTTCAAAGTAAATAATAATAAAAAATCAAGATGCATTTTGATGTGTTGTGATTAGTTTGATGACTCTGGTCTCTTCACATCTTCGGTCATTGTGTTATGGCTGTGAAACTGTGCGTCTGAATTGACGGATAAGTGCAAGTAGTGTTTGTACAAACTGAGGATGATTCTGATCCTTATTCCATTAGCGGCGTTAAATTATGGTGGACAATTAGATTAAATGTTGCGATTAACACAGTGACCTAATTTAATCTGGATCATCAGATACAAATATTTTTAAGGCAGGATGACAGCCTGAATGGGACAACAAAAAACTGGATGCAATATAATAAATTTAGACTTTAGGCCACATTCCCATGGCAGCACAAGCAATATTGACAACATGAAATACTGCCATTGAGCATGAAATATAAGTAACATTTATGTGAAAATCATGCTTAACAAATACAAACAGAGGTTACATGGCCGTGTCTTTAGTTGACAACGATGTGAATTGTGGAAATGAATGTCTCGAGCTGTACAGTGCTGACATTTTAAAAAACAAGGTAAAACTACCACTGCACAGCACTACCAGTGTTTGATTATTTAAGAATCTGAGAGGTAGCTCTGCAGTAACTCCGGCCTGTTATGCTCAGTTTCTTCCTCAACGCCGAGCACTTTTTTTCCTCTGGGAAGGAGGTGTCTGACTCCTCTGTTGAACAGAAATTTGTATTTTTGTATTTGGAATGTGATATTCCGCTGAACTAATCAGGATGGTGTTAACATATTATTTTAATGTCTACTTTGTTTAAATCAGGTACAAATTGAAGCTGCATGTTATATGTATCACCTTGCTCTTGGATTTTACTGTCTGATGTTTTGAAAGAGCCCGGATTTTTGAGAATGGAATTAAAAGCTAATTCAGGGAAGGACTTAAAATGCTTCATTTTGTTTCCTTCTAAGTCTCTCCGCTATTTCTGATGCTCATTCCCCCTGTGGTGGGACTATTTTGTAAAAGCGCAGTCGGGTCGCTTCGATGCACTAGAACATTACGCTTCATTTATGGCACAGTAATGTTTCCTGGATGATGCAGCAGAGCTCTGCAAAGCACTGTGGGAATTACCTCCAGCGTCGGTGCCTCCCCAGCGCAAGTCCGCCGTGTGATCGATGTGCCGGTTCTGGGGTGGCAGAAAATTCCCACCCCCACCCTCCCAGGTGCCTACGCTCGCAGAACGATCAATCCACTCCTCCTGTCAGGAGTCCTCTACCTTCCCTGCTGAAGAAGCTAAAGAGCGGTTCTAACTCTGAACTCGGGGGGTTTACTGAAAGTCGTGTGGGGCGGGATGGGTCAGTCCTGAGTGTGGGAGTGGGGAAAGTGTGCGAGCACCAGGAGAGGGAATCTGAGTGGGAGAGAGCAGGACCTTTCACCATGCCGGCCCCCAAGTCCAGCTGGCTCCAGAGGAAGGGCTGCTCGATGGCCCGACGGACCCAGAGCCAGGCAGCGGCAGCCCTGAGACTCCTGTACAAACTCCTCTCCCTGGTGAGTCCCTCTTGGGCCGCCGCTCAGACCAGGGTACAGGACCGCCCCGCAAGGACTCGATGTAGAATCACATCACTGTGGCGCTCCCCTCGTCATCGCGCTAATGTTCTGCTGCGGCAAGAGTTTCCCAGGAGAGCGGCAGAGTGTGAATTCGTGTTGAGGAAGGGCTACAGAGGGGTGGTTACAATAGCTGCATGCTGTAGACAGAGGATGCTGATTAAACCTGTCAGCCGCGCGGGTCGTTTGACTTCAGCTGTTTACGGCTGCAGCTGTGCGCCTTCCCAGGGGCATATTAACGCCAGCTCCCCCTCTCCTCTGCAGCTTCTTCTTCAGCGCCGTGATTGGTTTTGGTCAAAGCTGAATTTGATTTTCAGTACTGTAGTGGAACACTTATGCTAGTGTGAGGATCAAGTACTATTTACTGTGATTTACTTTGAGAATCAGATCATTTACTCTGAGGATTAGATTGTTTTTATGATGATCGGATTTTGCTACGAAGAGCAGGCTGGGCACAAGGGTCATGTCTAGTATGAGTTAAACTTTGGTCTGTGATTATTGATGGACTGTTGCTTGACCTTTCAGAGCATTTTGGGGTATATATGCATGCATATTTAAATATTTGGAGGAGGTGGATTGTGGTTTGAGGTGAAAGAGACACAGATATACAAAGTTAAAGTAATTGGAAAGTTGTTTTTAAAAATATATATTTTTATATTGTTGCATTTACTGGCATTGTTATGAATAAAGGGTTATTAAAATGGACTGTGACATGCCCACTTCCCAGATGAGAACCACAGTAACCATGATAACAGCCATTTATAGCTCTTCTTTGGCACCTACACATTACTTTGTCGTTTTCATTAAACCTTGAATACTTTGAGGACACAATCTGATTTACTTTTAATAAAGACTGGAACGTTCTGTTGCACTGATGTTTCCACTGACCTTGTTATATATCTGGATGTGTATCTATGCGTGAAGAGTATTATAGTTTAACTGGAGAGTAAGCAGTGTGCATGTGTATGTGTGTGTACAGTGTTACAGTTGAGTTGTGTGTATATATCCGCATGTATGGGGTTTTATATCTGTACTGTAATCTCTGAAAGTATGTGAGTGTGTGCATGTGGCATTAACGTTGTGCTGTAGCATTTACTCTGCTTGTTTGTCTTTTGCAGAGCGTTGAGACTGTGTGTACGGTGTATCACACCTTCCAGGAGAGCTCTGGAGGCCTGATGGAGGGCCACAAAGACCCTGTGGGCCAAGAACCGGGCCCATTGCGCCCCTGCCCCCGGCACATGTCTGACACTGAACGTCTGCGAAAGGTTGTTCAGGAGTTACTGGATACTGAGAAGTCCTATGTGAAGGTATGAGCACTTCTGCACCCTACCTTTCACTCTGATCCCACCCACTGCACACTAACCCCACTCCCTGTACTCTACCACCAACCCACTGCACACTAACCCCACTCCCTGTACTCTACCACCAACCCACTGCACACTAACCCCACTCCCTGTACTCTACCACCAACCCACTGCACACTAACCCCACTCCCTGCACTCTACCACCAACCCACTGCACACTAACCCCACTCCCTGCACTCTACCACCAACCCACTGCACACTGACCCCACTCCCTGCACTCTACCACCAACCCACTGCACACTAACCCCACTCCCTGTACTCTACCACCAACCCACTGCACACTAACCCCACTCCCTGCACTCTACCACCAACCCACTGCACACTAACCCCACTCCCTGCACTCTACCACCAACCCACTGCACACTAACCCCACTCCCTGCACTCTACCACCAACCCACTGCACACTAACCCCACTCCCTGTACTCTACCACCAACCCACTGCACACTAACCCCACTCCCTGTACTCTACCACCAACCCACTGCACACTAACCCCACTCCCTGTACTCTACCACCAACCCACTGCACACTAACCCCACTCCCCTGTACTCTACCACCAACCCACTGCACACTAACCCCACTCCCCTGTACTCTACCACCAACCCACTGCACACTAACCCCACTCCCCTGTACTCTACCACCAACCCACTGCACACTGACCCCACTCCCTGCACTCTACCACCAACCCACTGCACACTAACCCCACTCCCTGTACTCTACCACCAACCCACTGCACACAAACCCCACTCCCTGTACTCTACCAGCAGCTCTAGCATAGTCTCTACTCTAATCCCAACCTCCTGCATCCTTTGTTCCTTAACCCCACCCCCTGTACTCTGACCCCACCCCTTTGCATGCTGACCTCCCTCCCCCATACCCTAACCCCACCCCCTGCACAAAACCAAACCACTCCAGGCTCACCACACCCCAACAACAACATACGAGAAGCACATTCACAACGTAATAAAAATGGACTGCCTGGCTTAAACAACAGCACCGGAAATGCAGTAACAGCCATAACAGTTACAGCTTGCTCAGTGCCTCCAGATGGATGGTTAAAGGTGTGAAATGATAAGTAAAAACTGAGGGGTGTATTAATGAATAAAGAGAGAATCTGGCAAGGGGAAAGCTGAGTTTATGGCGTGGGACCCAGATGCACTGGGAGTATAATTATAAATGATAATTATGGTAATTACAATATAATAATTATGCAATTATAATTATGAATTGTACAAACTTTAACTCTCTCTTCTCTGCTTCTGGCAGGATCTAAGCTGCCTGTTTGAGACATACCTGAAGCCCCTGGAAAACGAGACCTTCCTCACGAAGGACGAGGTACGAGCAGGTTTAAGATTTCATCTTCAGCAGTCCCAAGTGGCTAAGGGTCGATTTTCACAACAAGATGATACTTATTTGGATTTGGTTGTGCAGTGCTTAGAAGCACAGTACTTGCATCATGATAAAATCTCCATTCCACAAACACATCTAATCCTGAACAGAAGGCTGTTTGACTGTCATTATAACAAAAGTGTTTGTTTGAACTGGTTTCAGTTTTTTATTTTATTTCAAAATGATTAGCAGTCTGGAACTAGTCTACATTTCTTTATGTGTTAACACATGTGAAATTAGGGCCCCATTCCCCACTAGTTTGCAATGGTCTATTGGCTGTGAGATTTTAGCAATTATCTCCACTCTTGGAAGCATGGTTGAATCACATTAAATGTGCTATAGCAATAAAAAGCAAATGATGTAAGTTTAAATGATGAATGACGTTCATAAAATGCCATAATTTAAAATAATGGAGGTGGTTGGATGGTTGGTTGGTTGCAAGGCCATGTGAAGACCTTCTGCCTGTAGGCTTACTCGACCCCCTCACTTCATTCAGTGCTGGATAGGTTTTTACGATACTAGAATGTGCTATCATTACAGTCGATTGTAGCACTTCTTGCTACATTCTGAGTGCTGATGAGTCTTCTCTGCGGCCTACTGCTCTTACAAGCCTACTTCAGTTTGATTATACACTCAGTACTGGTTGTGGATAAGGGCTGTGGAAAGTCTGTGGTTTTTCCATTGGGTCTCTCCAACTCCACTGTGTGCCCCGCAGATGGAGAGTCTGTTCGGCAGCCTGCCAGAGATGCTGTATTTCCAGAGGGTGTTCCTCCAGACGCTGGAGGAGAGGATAGGATCTCCCCATGACTTCAGCACCCTGGAGAGCCCCGCACATTTTAAGGTAGCTTCCAAATCCATTGTTTTAACTAGCGAACAAATGGAAGTTCTGGTTTACCGCATGTGCTTTTTCTCTGAATCTTACATGCTTTGAAAACCAATACAAAAGATTATTTCTGGGGAAAACATGAATGCATTATTGATGGAACACATCTTCTGGAAAACACTGTTGAGTTTAATGTAGCAAAACAATCCACTCCAATCTCTACTGGCCTACTCTGTGCAACAGTCCTGTTACACCTTAAAAATCAGTTATGAAGCCCTTGTCTCCAGCTCTTAAGTCCCAGATGTAGAGTGTGAGCTTTAATCCAGTTGCTGTGCTGAATCCTTATCACTGCACTATGCTGTATCTTATAGAAGGGTGGAGACTGGCAAGAGTTTAATCAGGGGTCTAGGGTCAACAGACAGACACTAATCTCACAGGCACTCTCCATGCTTCCAGAAACTTCTCTTCTCCCTGGGTGGCTCCTTCCTGTACTATGCAGACCATTTCAAGCTGTACAGCGGTTTCTGCGCGAACCACATCAAGGTCCAGAAGGTTCTGGAGAGAGGTATGGTACTGGAACCCTCTGTAGTACATCTGAGATGCATGCATATGGAATGTTAATGTTAGGCACACATTTCTGTTTCCTTGGTGAAACAAAAACACTGCTGTGTATTTCTGTACTTCTTTTATGGACCACTGGTGTCAGTTACTCATGCACAGCATCACAACACTTACAGTCGCCTACAGTGCCTGTATTCTATTCATTTCGCTCACAATGGCATGTATCCTCTGCTTGTCTCACTTTCCAACATCCTTTTTCTTCATTCTATCAAAAACGTCTGTCTGGATTCAGTCGAGGCCTGTAAATTCAAGTTTTATTTTTCTTGACAAACGCAGTGAGGAAAGTTTAGCAACCCAAACTGGTTTGCGAAAGACAGTCACAAACATGTGCAGTTATTTTTAAGGCAAAGTTAAAAAGAAATATTGATTTTTGGATTCAGGCCTTTATTTCACAAGAGACAATTTCAGGGAAACCGCGTGTGTTAAATGTGTGCGGCGCGTGATAGGCTATCACAGCTACTCGGTCCAAGCTTTCTGCCCACTCTAAAGCAAGTGTAACAGCCTCGGACTGTGAGGGGCGGTTAATATTTGCAAATGTCTGCATCTATTGCTGATGACTTATAACTGAATATAAATTACATTCTCACGCCTGGCCCTCCTCTCATGTCGGGCAAGCTGCCCAGTCCCCAGTGATTCGTCTGGGCGCCCCTCCCATAACAGAGAGAAAATTGCACCCCTGTGCCTCTTAAATGTGTCACATTACAGGACCAGAGTGTCACTGCCACAGGCGGGTAACAGCAGAGCGGGGTTTTTTAATGACGAGTATAAAAGCTGGCAAGGGGGTTTATCTGTATTGTAAAATGGCAGGAATAAATCAGATAGAGGGAGAGGGGAGAGAGTGTGGGGGGGGGAGATATAGAGGAACAAGAGAGAGGAAAGCAGGGAGGAAGAGAGAAAAAGTATATGAGTGAGAAAGAGAGAGTGAGAGAGGCAGGAAAGAGTGAGTGACTGCAGGTCGTGGGCGTACGACAGCAGTCGGGCGTAATTACAGTGTTCGCGCGGCGTGCTCGTCGCTGGTTCTATGGGCTGTGAGATGGCGCTGTGCAGACAGTATTGTATTTACTGCATAATTGCTTGCGCTGGCAAGGCTGTCTATCTGCTCAGGCTTCAAGGGCTGGAATTAGGAGCCCTAATGGCTCCTCAGTCCATGCAGAGAAACGCCGGAGTACCACGGACGCTTTGATCAGCCGAGGGAGAGCTTTGCCTAATGGGATAGGGGTGCTGGTGAATCCTGCATAACCCAGTGTACTGGTTTAACTTAATGCACTGTGCAATATGGTTATTGTATAGAGTGACATGATCTGGCCTGACATGAAATGCCAGTAGTGTCGGTTTTCTTAATCAGTCCGCTCTTGGCTTTGCTAGCATGAAGAAACCATAATGGAGTTTGGAACTTTCAATGGCTGTGTTTAACGCATAGTGATATAGTGTCATTGCACTTATGTTAAGTATGATTCAGAAAAAAAGCAACATTTTAAGTGTCTGTGACAATTGTGATTTTTTGCTTCCATATGAGCTTCACTGAACACAAGAGGATATAAACCTGTGTCAGTAGCTCTGAAATCAGGAAGGCTTTGAATTGCATTCGTGCACAAAGCACAGAGTCGCATGATGTGAACTGGTCATCCTAGGTACACATGGACTGCTGGTAGATTTCTGTGATCTCTCTATGATATTTTAACCCAGTTTTACCAGAGGAGTTTAAAACAAGAAGTTGCATCACAATCAGCTCCACATTCAAACAGGAGAAATGCTTGTTTGTTTACTTTAGGTAGAATCACGACTAAGAGCAAGCACTGTAGGTCATATGTGCCACAGGAGACTTCCGCCAGGCCACAAAAAACTGTGATATTCCTGTGTAATTAGTGCACTATTGCAGTTTCATATTTTATTAATTTGGTTTCTCATTTGAAGTCTCTGTTCAAGAGAACCATCTTTAATTATTTCCTGTATAAATGTGCGGCCTTGAATAAATGTGAAATCCAGATGGATGTCTTTGAAGGAAGGTTGATCTACACAGCTATCCTTCCTTTCCTCACATCCAGGCAACCAATGAGTAATGGGATTAATGAATGAATGCAAAGTAATACTCCATGTTAAATCGTGATAGCGTGTGAGATGGAACCAAGCATTTGAAAGGCACGACGGACAGAAGCAGTCAGTTCTAGGAAGCGCGCTTGCTGGGGGCTTCACAGCTGGCTTCATCCTATGATGGGCTGGCTGGGTTTAGCCCCAGGGTTCATTGGATTGCTGCTGCATTGTGTCCTCCCAACAACACACCAGGCAGCCAAAGACAACTGGCTATCATTATTGAGAGATGCATCCCAGTTCCAATCTGTCTAAATGGATGATTCCTACTGAAGTGAGGACTATGCACTAGCTAACAATTTCTGGTTGCCAGAACATTCTCAGAATGTTAGGGCAAATGTTACCAGGACATACATTTTGTCAAGTTTTCTTTGTCTTCCTTGAGCGTTATTTACTTGGAGTTTTCTTGTGAACTTAACAGAACTTGTTCTTTATGTCAAGGTGCAGAGAATATATGACCTAAATTTAATCTGGTGTTCTGGTAACGTTTTCTGTTTGCTGGGTATAAAATGGAAAAGAGTCTCCGGAGAGTACATTGGAGGAGTGTACAGCTTCTAGCAGTGTGGCACAGTGCAAACTCGAGAGGCACAATTACCAATTCCTAATTGGGAGGAAAAGAAACATGTCTTGTCATTGAGGAAAGTGTGGGGACATAGTTTTTGCAAGAAGAATATACCCTACCTCCTGCTGTTATACTTTGACATGTATTCATTTGTCGGGTACTCCACACCAGAGTGACTGTGATTACAAGCAGGCTGGATGAGCAGCAGTGCAGATCATCTGTAACACAATCCAAACAAGGTGTAATCATTTAAAACAACACTGCTGTATACAGTGTCAAACAGCGAATGTGACAAGCTAACACGAGAGGATAGGTCAAGTGCTCTGGCTGCAGTTGCAAAGTCTTCCAGTAATCAGAACTGGCTGAGGTCAATAAATCCAAGTTAGTGCTTGGGAGAGTTTTTACATTGAGTGTTATTTTTACTGCAGTGGTCACGTGAGGTGTTTGAAGGGCAAACGCTGCCCTCTAGTGGTCAGAGGTTCTGCAACAAACAGTCGGCAGCAGCTGTATCCCATCATGCCATGAGGCTTAACAACCTATGTTATCATAGAGTTTCTGGCAGACTCAAAGCATTTGGTAGCTGCTCCAGTGCAGGTCTTTGGTTGTTGCACTTGGTGAAAATTTCTCTCTGTCCCTCGTCCCATTGTTTCAGCCAAGACTGACCAAGCATTCAAGGAGTTCCTGGACACCAAGAACCCAACCAAGCAGCACTCGTCAACCCTGGAGTCCTACCTAATCAAGCCTGTGCAGAGGGTTCTGAAGTATCCTCTCCTCCTGAGAGAGCTGGTGTCTCTAACTGACACGGACAGTGAGGAGCACTACCATCTGACAGGTATACAACACAGCATGAATATGCTACCACCTTACATGTGCACAATTCCGCAAACCTAACACCACCAAATTATAAACCTATTATACACACAACCACCTTTTAAATACACAATACAGCACATTACAACTTACTACGTTACAGAAGGTCATACACACACCGCATACACACACACATATTAGGAGTAAAAGAACAGACACAGCAATATTTCACCATTTACGGGTGCTTTTTTCTTTTGCCATGACAGAAAATGAAATGATTCAGATGTTGAACTTAATATTAAACACAGGCATTTGAACTCACATGATTTATTATTGCTACATTACACTAGCAAGCACAAAATGGAAGGCCAATGGAGGATTGGTTTAGTGCAGGATGAAGTTGCATCTACTACTAGCATTTGAGCTTCCCGAACTAAGCATATCGCAATATAGCTACATGATATCCATGCAATCTTGTACAGAATATTAAACTGTGCTATCGGTTCAAAAACTGTGCATTATAAAAGGCCCCAAAGGCTGATGCAGGCACAATGAGGTTTCACCACAAATGGGCAGAGCTACCACATGCTACTAGTACCTGACCAGCACATTGTTTTGCTGTGAACAGCAAAGCACTTTGATTGATTCCAAGAAGTCAGCGATTGACAGCTCATTGTACCTCTAGCCATTACGGGGCTCGTAAAGTTCACTCTCCCATTGGTACGGTTTACACTCTGCCCCCTCTCCCCTCCCCCTGCCCCACAGAGGCTCTGAAGGCCATGGAGAAGGTCGCCAGCGACATCAACGAGATGCAGAAGATCTACGAGGACTACGGCACAGTGTTTGACCAGCTAGTGGCAGAACAGACTGGCACGAAGAAGGAGGTAACTCCACAGACCTGTCCCCCTCCATCCTGCCAATCTCACACCCAGCACATACACATCAGCTGCTGTTTTTGAGGGGAGTTGAACAGGAATTTAAAACAGATAAGGAAATCAACCAGTGGCTGGATGAGTAGCCTTGAGTCCCCAGGAATAAAAAACTGGCAGTTTTAAAACTGGCAAAAGGTACCGCTGATAGTTATGATTGACCAAATCACTAGCTGAGATTTCCTCTCCTACGCTAGTTGAACACAGCCTCTATCATTCATAAATTTCCTTTTGGCACTTTTATTTCTTTAATTATCTGGAAATTAACGAACCCAAAGACACTCCTGCCAAGGTCCAGAGGAAGATGGCAATAATTAGTGCAGGGATAATTTGATACATTGATGATCAATGCGAAACTGAAACCTAAAAAGACATTGAACAGAGATCATGTGAATTTAATGTCAGTAGAGGGCAGCACAGAAATTTTTCGAAACGCTACGTGTTTTCACACTGTCCGCCTCCCTCAAGGTGGCGGAGATCTCGATGGGGGAGTTCCTGATGCACTCCTCTGCCCTCTGGCTGAACCCCTTTCCCTCGTTGGGCCGCATGAGGAAGGACCCGGAACTGACCGTGTTCGGTAAGTACCGTCCGTTTCCCCACCCCACACATCCCAGCCATCTGGGTGCTGTCGGTTCTTCTCTGCTGGATCTGCACTGCGTCTGACAGGCTGGAGAACATACGCAGTGTTTAAATCAAAGGCGTCTAACCCTGGTCCCTGCTGTGTATTTGGTGTGTTGACTGCATGTAACCTTTATTGACCTTAGCAGGAATTTGCCTTGCACCCGATTCGCTTGTGTGCTTGACTACTTTGAAGCGTTTTAAATATTAATGTGCGAATTGCTTTAAATGTCAAATCCACACTATGTCCTCATAACTGTCTGTCTTGGATATTAAAATTGGCTGAGCAAAGTAACTGAGCAATTTAGAGACTGGAAATGTTACTTAGAGAAAAAATGTGTTACTCGGACATGCAGGGTGTAAGGTCACAACAAGCACTGGTAAACCAGCACTGTAAGATAAGTGAATATCTAGAGCTGTCACACTGTGGTGATTGAACCCCCCGCTGTGCTGGGTCTCAGAGGAAATGTCTCTCTCTTTTACAGTGTTCAAAAGAGCTGTGATATTGGTGTGTCGAGAGAGCAGCAAGCTGAAGAAAAAGATGGTGAGCCCTCCCTCGCTTTTCAATCACTTCTGGGTTTTTTTAATGGAGGCAATGTGGACCATGGCATCTGATCATATACTTCTGATTCTCTGTGTGTATGTGTGCGCTTGCGTGTGCCAGAACCCGCGCTCCACGCACTCTCATGGGGACATGGACCCATTTAAGTTCCGATGGATGATCCCCATGTCAGCGCTGCAGGTCCGACTGGGAAATGCAGCAGGTAAGAATGCTCCAGACCTCACCCCAACATATACCCTACAAGCCACTACTCTCGGCAAACTAAACCACACGGCCCTCCCAGCTCTCCTTCATGATTTTAGTGTGTTTTTTTTTTGCCATATTGCTAAATTTAGTATGAGGGAAGTTAGTATACCTAACAACTCCAACCCAACATCTTTACTCAACCAAAACCCACAATTTACCCAAAACCTTCACTGAACTTAACAGTACTCAAAAATACCAAAAGAGGTAAACCCATAGCAAGCAGGGTAGTACAATTTGAACTGAAATGTTCCCTCTTCCAGGAACAGAACCTAACTGTATATGGGAGCTGATCCACACCAAATCTGAACTGGAGGGACGACCAGAGACTACCTTCCAGCTCTGCAGCAGGTAAGCAACGTTGTGAAGTTGGTGGTCTCCAGATCTGGATCGGGCTGGTATGTTACATGTGTTAACGGGGCTGTGTGTCGTCTCCGGTGTACAGTGTCCCAGAGTGCAAGGCCAGGATGGTGAAGACGATCCGGTCGATCCTGCGGGAGAGCGTCCGGCGTAACTCGCGCTGGGAGAGTGGCGCCCCTGAGAGGGCGTGCAAGGAGCGGCTTGCACCCTTGCGGAGCGGGATGCCCAGCACCGCCAGGATAGGTGAGAGAGAGAGAGAGAGTCAGGTCCTCTTCTGACTGTCAAACATTAGCAAGCTTATGATCTTGTGATCATTCCCCAGTTAGGAAACAGCCAAAGAGCAATGAGGGAAAAAAAACATATAAAGGTCTTGTGTATAAAATGACAGGGGTTAAATCGGTTAAAATCCTTAGTCTCTAAAGAGGATACTCCTAGTTGGCTGGGTGCCTGATAATGTATGACCTGACTACATACTGACTTGGTCATTCTCCAATGACATTGGCTGCATGTAATTATTCGGGCAACTATACTGAGAAAAAAAAGAACGTGAATCAGAGTCTTGTATTCATGGATTCCTCCTGATTTGGCATGAGAGAATGGCTGCAGGAGGCTAAACGGTTCAGCTGAGTTCAAGGTGGGTAAGAAAAAGGCAGAAAGAAAAAAGAGCTGTTATCTGAAGCTGTGCTGCCGTGAGTGCACAGCGCTGCTGAGAGTGGTGCTGTAGAGTTAGCCTCTGTCTGAGCCCCTCATATGTAATGCAGAGTGATGGGCCTCAGCTCCCTCTCACAGGAAACCCATCTGTTCTGCTGCAGGTTCCTCCAGGGCCTCCTGGAAGTGCAGCCGGCCCACCATCGAAATCACCGCCCCACAAGAGGCCCCCCCGGACTCTGATGAGGGGAGCCAGGGAGACCGCACCCACGGAACCCCGAGCGGGAGCCCCCAACAAGGGCAGAGCCCAGACGGCGGTGCCCCTGAGGAGACCAGAGACAGCGAACCTGGCTCAAGGCAGGAGTCTCCGACCAGTGCCATTGAGGCGCAGTTCCAGAGACTGCGTGTAGCAGAGGCGGAGGGGCTTAGAGCGCCCCGCGTGCTGCCCGAGACCACAGAGCTGGAGCCGGACCCGGAGTCGGAGCCGGGCCTGGAGCCCGCCACGCCCGAGAGGCAGCTCAGACTGGTGCGCGGCTACTTCAACCCGGTCAAGAGGAGGAGCAGCGGCATGCGGCGCAGCCAGGGGGCGCTGCTGAGCATGAGGGAACACTCGCGCTCGCTGGACAGTCAGACCGACGCCGTGGCGACAGCCGCTGTCGTCGACCTGAACGCCCTGCTGGAGCGGGAGTTCAGCGTGCAGAGCTTGGCCTCGGCCGTCAACGAAGATTGCTTCTACGACATGGCGGAAAGCCGGGGCTCAGCCACCGCCATCCCAACCCTGTAGGCATCGCCGGCTCCTCCCCCACTCTGTCGCTTATGCTCCAAGCCACAGGAGCCTCCAGCGTTACTGTTCATCAGTTTTAATCTGCGTGGGGTATGCCTAACAATCATTCCGCCAGCTAGATGGCCCATCCTGCTCACTAAACCCGCTGTGTTAGCATGATAGCTGATCCTCGCGATGCAAGGAACGTAGCGGAAGTGGAGCTCCCCGCAGAAAAGCCTATGCCTCTGCCTTCCTGTATCTCTGTGCACCAAGTACACAGTCTGCCTGCATTTTCTTAAAAAAAGATAAATCATTTGTTTTTATTTTTACTTAGGACAGCCAGGATTTTTTTATTATTGTAAATTATTTTTATTTATTGATAGGTTTATATTTTTTTAAATTGCATAGGAAGGATGCAGCTCTTGGGCCAGACTTGAAATTGATGAAATTCAACTTAAACCACGTCCTCAGCCCCCAACAAACACAGTCACAGACATTTAAAAATTAAATTGTCAAAATATTTTGTGAAATAATAAAGATTGGAAATGAAAAATATTGTTTTTTTAGCATAATGTCCATCTATTTAGCTTTGTGAAGGCATTGCTTAATTATCCTAATTTTAGGTAGCAACTTGCTTTGAAAGTTGTTGAAGCACTATGCCTAATTTAATTTTCTCTTAAGTATCTTCTGCAGTGTACACAACTGTGTACGGGTAATAAAAGTCTTATTTTCAAATGTATTAAATTTTTATTTCTATTTCTTTGTCTCCATTTTAGTCACAAAATGCACATTTGTACTTCTACTCAAGAAGTCACACAGATTCATGTTGATATCTTAATTCTACGCAGCGCTATTCCCAGGCCATTTTTAAGCCCAAGTCCACCTTACATGTTATAGGTGGTAAACTATAAATTGTATTTGCACATAATCATGCAAAAAGTGCTACAAAATCTACATACTTGTGTACTTTATCAATGGAGTGATTGTTATGAACTAAAATCTCAGTGTGTGCATGTATGAGTTTTTTCTTGTACATTAGCATGTTGAATGAATCTAGAAATTGTACAGGAGGGATTGGATCAAGCATCCTGAAGCAAAGAAAATTATGAGAAATTTAAGCAAAATGAACTTCGCAAGAGATTATATGCCTTGTCTAAAGTAGCCAAAACTCTCCTCTTTTGAGGGAAAGTGAATTTCATTTTGTTTCTTGAAATATGTTTGTAATGAAATATTGATCCATATGAATGCATAGAACAGTGTGGCCTATCGAGGGACTGTGATTGTGGACTGGTTGAGGTTCTTTTGGAAATTCAGGTTGGACGTCAAACACAGACACAATAAGCATAGTGTCATTTCTGTATGATTTTCAATGCAATGGTGCAATGGTAACACACCCTTTTATCACATCTATCTTATCTACCGCACAGTCTAACCCAGAGACAAACCGCTGTGCACAGGAGTGAAGACGTTCTGTGGGAAACTTAACCAACCTCTGGCATTTTTTCATCCAAGCCCTTAATCAAACAATTACCCTGATTAATTAATTATATGAGACCAATTACTTTAGCAGACAGAGCAGGAGCAAGGAGCCAGAAGCCTTCATCACATGAGCTGTAACAGGCCCTTAAATCAAAATGAAATTCAAATTTACCGCCACAGTACATTATATTAAGGGATTGGAGGAAATGCTATGACACAAAAGAGTTTAATTTTCCTCAACCATTGCCCCAAATCCCTCTGCATTTCAGAATTGTACATTTAAAATATGCATCTCTTTCAATGTCATTCTCATTAGCATTTCAGATTGTCGTTTTTTTTTTACTCATCTGTTGTCCATAATAAGGCATAGTATGTGAACTGCCATTTACCAGAGCTTATACTGTCACTTTTCCATTGTCTGTCATTGACCCAATCTGTTTGGCCTAACTACCTCATGTTCAGTGCTTCAACCAGCGCAATCTGTCTGATGATCTGATTCTTAATTCCTGTGTTTGTGTAACAGGAGAATGTGGACTGATTCATTCATCTGAAACAGACAAAACCAGAAAATCTACAGAGCATTAGACATTTTCTTAAATGATATTAAATATGAAAACATTTACAACCTTTTAGTACCACTTATAACCATAAAAACGAATATTTTGGAGAATTAATTTTGAAAATATTTAACAATGTATTCCAAAAGTGGTGCTCATTAGAAACAAAGTAATTATGATGTAAATGAAGCAGAAGGAAAAAAATTTTCCACATAAATGTCAAGACGTCCTCTACAATTACTGCAGGATGAATTTAAAGAAGCCTTCAAATCTCTAATTGAGTGTTATTATGTTGACTTTACATCCTGATGAAGGCTTTTCGCTGTGACATGTAGGCGTTCGCAACGTTCTTTGGTTCTAACGTTTTTATTTCCTTTTTCTAGATGTCATGTTAAAGAAAAAAGTTTTTAAAAGCTGCATTTACATCGGAACTGCTTTGTATTGCTGCCGTTCCCTCCACTCAAAGGACAACCCTGACAAACGCAACTTAGAGACTACATTTTCTTTTGTGGGGTGCTCGGATGTGAAACAATTAGTGACGGTTAGCCATAGAATAAGTCCAGCATGATTTCTAATCTTGCTTATTCAGCTGTTGTGATGGTATTGATACCTTCATTTGGATTCAAAGGTAGTCTCATAGAAATATTAACTGTACATTTCCTGGCTACATGCAGTAAATTATGATTAACAGTTATTTCATAGTTAGTTCAATAAACTGAACAAGTGTATATATTGAGAGAGAAGTTTGAAATATAATTCAGTATATAATTCCAGAAATGTTCCTAACATTTTATGCCTGAGTGCCATTTGCCTCCAGCGTACATCGATGACCTTACCTGATGTGGCTACTGACCTTAAGAAATATGACATATCTTTTAAGTAGTGTTTTTAGGCATAACAAAATATTTAAAGCCTGCATTTAAAGCCAAAAACTCAGCTCAACATTTACAGAAAATAATTTACTCAAAATAAACTCAGTTAACACTCAATCACTGTACCAATATGAATCATATTTACATCAAGATTGAAAATGGATTAAAATATCTTGAAGTGACTTTGTTTTAATCAAGCTAGTACACGGCATCCACCCACTGAAACTGTGAGAAATTTCTCTGTGTCCTTGAAGCTATACAATTCATAGAGAAAAGGCAGCCATCATAACATGCTATTGCAGAGTCTTTCTACAGTCACACACCTGATACCTCTACAAGGGTGAACCCTACCCCCTTTTGCTCCCTCCACTAACCCTAACCGCAACCCTTAGTGCTAGAGAGGAAGGTGGGGAAACACGGCCTGAAAACCCGCTTCGCGTTCTCGTTTCAAACCATCCGGAAAAATCCTCCTTTTTCTCTCCAGGCATTTGAGTGTGCAGGGATTTCCTGAGGCTTTGGGAAGAGAGGCGAATGCCAAAAACTGCGCTTTGAGTCCTGTCGCTTATTTTACAGCCAAGTCTCTCTGAGACCTCGTCCTGGGTTACCCCCCCCGTTAGAGCCGATCTCTGTTTCTTTCTCTTCCAACCGTGTTCTTAACTTTGATCGAGCTGTTAATGGAAAACTGATTTGTGCCTGATATCAACACTTACACCATTCTTACCAAGAAAATGAATTTGTAGCTTGAGGTGTTAGAGCAATTTTTAAATTTTTTTAATAAGTGTTCTTTAATACATGGATTGAATTGAAAACTCAATATATAATTATTACAGGACCACAATTAATCAAATAATTACAATTTGTGGTAAATTCTCCTTTTTATCCACACAAGCATACCCAAAACTGCACACTTTCACCTTTGAGTACAAATTGATGATGAGTCATTCATCTTGTATTTAATCGACTGCTCAATCAAGCTGTACTACCCACCAGCTCTGTGTTGGCCAAGTCTGGCATGTCCATGTGACCCTTGAGACTGGCATTCAGCCACAGATTCCATAGAGTAACCAGATGGTCATTTACGCATTACTTACACATAAAAAAGAAAAAAAACACTTAAATGTCCTCTCTGTTATTTAAGCAGAAACTGTACAATTTCATGCCTCCCTTGAATATCCAGAAAAAGGCATGGCCAAGTGCAATTCTATGTCGATGGATGTAAGCTATACCCCTGCATGAGTATTCATAAGCTGTACTGTAGCACTGAACCTCCTATAGCGAGACACTGGTAGAGGATGGAAGGATGGATGGACAGCAGGAGCCGACCGTCTGGATGCAACAGAGTATCTGTGCTCCAGCTCTAGTGCCGCGGCCAAGCTGCACTGGCTGTTTGGGAGAGAAGGGCCCGTTCTTTTCCTGGAGGGACCACGGTGCAGCATTGTGTCCTTTATTTCCACCACTGCCATATTTCAGCTGGTTTTCTGATTGCTTCAGCAAAAAAAAGTTCTTTTTAAAAAATTCATAGGTCTACCTGCTGAACCTGTCAGAGCTGAGAGTGGTTGCTCTTCTCTGGCTGTGTGTGTGTGCGCGTCTGTGTTTTCCTCTTCGGAAGCCATTAGCTTTTCTTCTCTTCCAGCACCCTCCTTTGTCAGTAATGGTCCTTGTCCACATCATCTGCATCACTGCCGTCGTCTGCAGTCCCACCTCTCCCCTTCTGCCTCAGCTCCTCCCGGAACTCGAAAGAAGCCAGGCCGGGGTTCTCAGCGCACAGCCGGCTGTAGGCATCGGCAAGGGCCCGGAAATTGGGAATGGAGAGCTGAGTGGGTCGAAGGGTGGGGTCAACCTCGGCCCTCCGAAGCATGACCTCCGTCAGCTCTAGGCGCCGTGCCTCCGGGAACAGCATTCTGGTGGAAAAAAAGCACAGACTGGTAAAAAGACACCACTGGTTAAAAAAAAGCCACAAGGTCCTTCCTTTTGATGCATGGCATCCCTCCTCCTGATACCTCGAAGACGGAGGAGCAGATGTGAGCCGCTAACACGGGACACTAACGCAGTCGCTACGGTTACATAAGCCCCTTTTCCCTGCTGTGACATGACACCCTAGTGAGTCATAGCTGCCACTCTCCTCCCTCGTTTCTTTTTGTTATAGGTTTGTGCTGGAGGACAATTGGGATGGAAGGGGGGGATGAGGGGCGTTTGAGGGGGTGCTTGGTCTTGTGGAATTGGCAGTACAGTCTATATATGATTGGTTGAGAGCCCACCGTAGAGGCGGGAAAAAACAATAACCGGTGGGGGAAAAAGGAGCAGCTGGAGAGGGTGGAGATGCTTACTCGATTCCCTTGTAGCAGCGCTTCCTCCGAAACTGGAAGACGTTCCTGACAACCTTCTCCACCAGCTTGAAGGGCTGCTGAATCTGGGACTCAGCCAGTGGGGTGAAATGCACCACCCCCACATCCACCTACGCAAGGGGGAGAGAGAGAACAGGAGAGAGAGAGCAGGGGAGGCAAGAAGAGCGGGAGCGAGGCAAGGAGAGGGAGAGAGACATGCAACAGGGGGGTTAAAACAACACTTGGGACCAAACTGAAGTGGATTTTTCATTTAACAACGAGGGTGAGAATGGGGGGGAAGGTTGCGGTGCCTTGAAGGCTGGCCGGTTCCAGTTGCCACAGTAACACCTGTGTGAGGAACCTTAAAAACCTGCCCTTTTTCGCGTGTGAATATTAAATACGGCTCTCACTGGTGTCATGTGGCCATCGCCGCGGGAACACCGCTCGATAGCGGGAGACTGACAGGCAGGTCGGTTGCGGGCGCGCGCACGTGAGCACGCGCCTCTGTGTCGGGGAGAAGGCTGGGAGAGCGCAGCCACGGCAGCCGGCGGAAGCTCGGGCGGCGGGGAGCCTCGTGGCGGAGGAGGAGGAGGAGCAGGAGGAGGAGGAGCCGTCCGTCCATGTGCTCCTCCCCCACCGGGGCCGAGGTGCTGAATTCCAGGCTTCAGAATCGGCTCCCCAGTCTCAACAGCCACCTCTCCATCCCTCTCTTCAGCGCTAAGCAGATATGACAAACTGTTGAAGTGATGATGCCAGACCACACCGCACCCGGCCGCTCAACAGATTCACATCCCACCACCCGCCACTCTCCTCCTCCTCCCTCTCCTCATCATTCAGGAAGATAAAGGGATTGTGTGCGGAAAGAAGAAAAAAAACAAAAGGCCTACGTAAAGAAAAAAATCGCCGGCTTGCTCCTGCAAATGTGCTGCCGTTGAGAACTGCGAGCGCAGGCAGAATCGGGCACTGCATGGGGCTTCCTGGAGCGCCTGAGAGAACAGCCTGTCCCCCCTCCCTCGCCGTCGGATGTGTACCTACAGCTGGCTGGCACGTGGAGCGCGGCCCGCGCCTTACCTGGTGCTGATCATGCCCGCGGCTGACTGAGCGCGCTCAGGGGAGCGGGGGCTCCATGTGTTAGCCACCATCTGCTAGGGGATCACGCCGGTTTCACTGGGGCACGGACCGGACAGCAGGCTGGTACGTATAAAAGCAGTTTCATAATAATAATTACTGTTTGTGTGGCACTTTTTACACTGTGGTATGCAACTCCACATTGCTTCACTTTGCATTTGCAAAGAATGATATCTTATTTCTCGAGCTTTGTGTTGATTCTGGTGCTCGTTGTTTAATTGCATGATTTTTTGTAAAAAGAGGAGCTAAATAAAAATGCAGCCTATTTGATTCTAATGGGAGGAATGCTCAGTTGTGAGTGATTGCAAAGTCCCCAAACCAGAACGTCTGCAGCACTCGACACTGCTCTAATCCTAAAACGGGAAGGGGTTATCTGCTCTGTGGACTGTGGCGAAACCTTTACTGCAGAATGTAGCTTGTTTCAGGGATAACTTCACAAGCAATCAGTGAAAGGGACGAGCCCGTCGTCCTTTAATTACAGTCTCGGGGCCGAGCAGAGATTGATGGAAAAGGTAACCGACAGAATCCATCATAAATCATTTACTCGTCTCCATCAATTTGAATGGTGCACGCTTACATTAACAAAATTAATTCCCTCTACCTGTCACTTAAACATGCGTGGGCGCTCTTTTTTTTCCCCCGGTGTTCAGCACGATACTTTTAAGGCAGAGCGATGTGCCGCAGAGATCGACAACACTCTGCAACATCGTTTGCAGGTGACGCCAGTGGATGCTTTTAATTTCTATCTCGTGGAATAATTAGGCCATTTATATTCTGCGCGCGGTGATTTAAGAGGGAATAGCAGTCCAAAGTCCATTCTCCAACGACACCGGCAGCGGCATCTCAGCCACAACGCCGTCCGAGTCTCTTCATTGGCTGATTTATGACTGACTGTTACAAGGCTCTCTCCCGTAATACACCCCCAACCATCAATCCTCTTCTGTTGACCTTTCCACCGAAGATGCTTGCCCTGAAAATCGGGAAGCCTCTTCGCTTTGTAGCCTCTGCTTCTCTTCAACTATTCTGAGATGCATCTTCTGCTGTACGGTTCAGTTTTGCTTTGAAAACCCACAGACTGACATTGGAGCCCAACTTCTTCACCCACAGTTTCTGTAATGCTCTCCAACATTTGTTCATTTTCCTTTTATCACAGGGTTTGGATGACAATTAACTGTGACATCTCCACAAGTGTCACTGTTTAGCATATAACCAAAACACCTCTATTTAAACGCCTTTACTAAAATGTTTACATTCTGCCTTACTTATAAACCTGCTTTTGAAGCAAAGACATCCTGGCAGATTTTCACAAATCGTTTGTGCATTTTCCTGCAGCATTTGCTTTTGGCACGACTGTGTGTTTCAGACTGAAGTTCAAGGGTCTCTTCAGCTACATCCTCCGTAGATCGAAGAAATCAAAATCAATTGTTAGCCCAACTCCTTTGGCAAACAAACAGAAGTGCATACACACGCACACAAATAACAAGCAACATCTCAAAAAGTGTTGTTTTGTTGCATCTCTCCTGAGGTAAAAACAACTTCCAGCTTCCACCCACCAGACACCTGGCCACCCGCTGAAGTGTGAGATGTAGTTGTGTCTTAATCTTTGCCGATAGTAAGACTCTGACCTCCTGGGGAGAAGGGAGGAAGGATGATGGAAGGATGGGGTGGCCTACAGAGGTAGTCACAGTGGTAACCCCCATGGACTGGTACCCCAAAATCGGACCACTACTTCACTCTCCCCTGCGTAACACATTCCCCCGGGTTCAGCAAAATGGGGAAACAGAGTACACAGACACCGAATGAGTATACCACAGAGGATGGAGAGAGGAGAAAATAAGACTCTCACAAGAGGGAGGAATGCATTAAAGGTAACAATACCTTCAAAGGACTGTCTGTATTATACCGGCAATAGAGAGGAGCTACTCAGGATGAGTAGGCAGCTACCAGTGAAGGCAGACAGACTGCTGCTACAGGGACACACAGCCGAGGTGTTTCCGGATGATTCCGAAGCGGTCCAAGGCAAAGACATGTCCACTCGATCCTTCTAACAATGACAGGAAGGTGAAGCTTCAAGAATGCCCAAAGTAGGTGGGGCATTGCTATATCTATATTGCATTGCTATGCAGTCCAGAGTGTACTGATTAGCGATTGCGGGTAGCTCTCCTCAGCATGGAGAAAACAAAACAAATAAAACAAATACAATTCCAGTCTGGGTTTATGTCGAACATGCTTGACCGCCTTGGTGCGGCTCTGTGTTTGAATTACCCTCAATATGCAGTGCTGTGAAGAAGTGTTTGCACTCTGTCCGATTTTCTGCCTTTTGCAAATTTCTGACATGAATGTTGTCAGACCTTCAACCAAAACCTGGTATCAGATGAAAGAGAAGGGGATTTAACAGCACAAAATTCCGTTTATTTATCAAACTTAACCAAAATCCAATGCCCTTGTGTGAAAAAGTTACGCCCTCCCCACACAGACATTATAGGCGCTTTTGTCAACTTCATCAGAAAATGAAACCAAACACATCCTGTAGTAATTGACCAGCCTCACAGCACAGTGGAGGAAATTCAGAATTTGAATGTTTTGGTCATGCCACAACATTTCAAATCTGGTTTTTATTTTTCATTCTGACGTATCCTTGCTTGTGTATTGCATGTTGACCAGCTGTGCATCAGTTAATGAACAGGTGGCCTGAAAATCTGCTGAACAGAAATTCTCCTGAACACAATTCTCCGAACAAGGAGCAGAATCCTTGTTACCGTCAAGCTGTCCAAGAGATCTAGCAAAGAACCCCCACCATGCCATACTACCACCACAACTATGCTGGGCCGCTGGTACGATGTTCTTACTTTGAAATTCAGCGTTTAGATTCTGCCATGCAGAACAGGGCCCACTTTCTCCAAAACAGCGCTTTTTTCAGCCACCTTATTCTTAGTGAGCTGTGGTTTCCACCATGCTGCTCTTAGGTGAATCCCATTTGCGCCTAGTGTCCTTCTGACTGTGCACTCCAGAACTCTGACCTTACCAAGGCAAGGCAGGCCTGCACATCCCTTTAGATTGTTCTAGGGCTGTCTCTAATGTACTGGATGTATTTCATGCTTTTTCCCCATATGATATGGTTCCGACTATGGCTCAGTAGAGCCCTACAGCATTAAAAAGTGCTTTGCAACCCTTTCCAGACCTACAGACATAAGTAGTAAGACACAAATAAGGGTCAGTTGATTCAACAATTATAAAATGAATTTAAATAATTTAATATTGATATTAATTATTCCTTTATGTTCAGTTTTAAAATGTATGTACAGACTATATATGGCCACAAACAGAAAGGTCTTACCGATGTTAATGTGAAAATTAGGCAGTGTTCACTACTACTGAGATACACACATTAGCTCTTTCGTGTGGCTTTTTCCCAAACCCCTATATGGGTGTGAGTGGGCCCACGGCTTTGACATCTGTGAGGAACTGCCGGTTTCTGGCAAGTCGTGACTGTGTCGCAGGAGGTGAGGAGGTACAAAAATTGTGGAAAGCCTGATAAAGGGATGGACGTATGAGACCCCTCCCCTCCCCTCACCCCCCAACCCCCGTTCGGAGCATGGATGTCCTCCGTGGGATTGCTGGCGAACACAGCCCGGAGATGACAGGATGAAAGAAGTGTGCTTATAATAGCCTGCCATCTCTTCACACATCACAGCCTCACACATTGGCATTCCCTGGGCACATGTTAACCACGGCCTCCCCCCTCCCACCCGATTTCACCACCCCCACACCCCCACCGCCCCATCCCTTACTTAATTCCTACAGCACAAATCGTCAGCGTCAGCACCCAGGATCTCCTTGGTGAAGTCGGACACGGACACTCTCCCTCGTTCTTTCTCTCTTTCACACTCACACACACACACACACAAAGTGCGCACACGCTGCCTCATCCTCCAGTAATAAGCTCCCTAAGCCGTTTTACCTGCAGGCCAACGCCCACCCTCCGCCGCACCAAGCTGCGTCGTGCCAAATGTTCACCTACGTATGCCTCCTGGTTGGGGGAAATGTTTCCGAACAGCAGAGGGGCAACATTCGATTCTGAGACCGGAGCTGAAACCAAGAGCTATTATTCCTTTTCTTCATCTTTAATGTCACACCACTGTTAGCAAGGGTGACTTTTTTCAGCAGGATGATAATAAACTGAGAAAACTGAAAAATCACATCCTCGCCATGGCTGGAATAGTGAACTTAATATTGTCGGAACTCTCTGGAGAAACCCATTTAATGATGTGGCACGTGTCGTCTCTTAGGATGCCATCTTTAATTTTCACATGCGGTGCTGGGCCCGCAAGTGGAGGGGAACCAATCCCAAAATGAGCAGTGTTCCTAATGGGACGGGCTGCTGGGGATTTGGTTGGGATAATTTTTTTGTGGGTGCCGGGGATTGTGCAGGGGGGTGTTGCAGTAAAAGTGTCCCCATTTTCTCTTAGCGCCAGTCTCTTTGTTTCTCTATCTCATGCCCTCTTTGTCATTTGTGAATCAGGGCTATTGGGGCGGCTGGCCCCCTCACGTTCTTTCGTGGTGTGGGGGTGGGGATGTGAGAGCCTTGTCGTCCTGCCACAGTCTCAGGAGGGGGTAAGCCTGGGGTGTTTCCTGTTCTCCGTTTCCCCATGAGGGCCCACTCTGCATGTGGGGTGGGGGGTTCCCCAAACCACTGTGCACTCAGGAGAGGGGAAATGGTTTTTTCTTTTAAATGTATTTTGTGTTCATCCATCCATTTGTTATTTGGAAATCAGAAACAAATTATTTTCAAAAAAAAACCAATTGAATGAAAAGCATTAAGCCAGCTGAATAAAGCATCTTTCATACAAATTGTGATAAGTGCATTTTAAACACTTTAATGTTATAATTCACTTTAATGTCTGAATAAGTTCAGAGTATAAGAAGATATTTACTTGTATATATCTAGGCTTGTAATTCCGCTGTCACAATACAACACTGGTATCCAAGTACATTTTTTATATTATAAAACCATAAGTACATTAAATTAAGACTTTGCATCATGATTAGTTTAGGTCCTTTTTTCCTTCTACAAATTAAGCTATGACGAATAACCAGAAACTCAACTACATTCAAACGCTAGGAGAATTTTGTCTGTCCTGTTAGCAGATCTTAAATATTATTTACTTTATACAGCGCCAACACTGGAGCAGAGATTTGGCTGCTATGCTTGAGATCAATATCAGTATGGTGGACATTGTTCTAAACAGTTACATAATTTGTCTTCTTTCCAAGCTGGTAACTGTTGTATGTTATATACTGAACTACATGACTAATGAAGTTCAGTATAGCTCAATGAAAGATCACTGTCACATCGTTGTCCTATAGAATTGAAATTCTGCCTTGATTTGACATATTACAGTCTTCTGATAAGTGAAAGTGATGTCAAGTCAATACCTTCAACTAAGCGTATAAAATGGAAAGATGGGTGTTTTTGGGTCACAATGATCTACATCGTATGACTCCATGTGTGGTGCACGTGTCACCACATCAACAACCGTTTCCTTTAAACCCCCTGAAATGCAGATATTCAGAGTTGAGGTTAATTAACTTGTACGTAATCAATAAACACTGTCCCTTGTTGTCAAAGAGTTTAAGGATGGTTAATGCTCACGCTAAACAAAACCGCGGTCTGTTCAATTCAGGGGGTCGGCTCATGGGGCTAGCATGACGTACGGGTCATTCTCAAAGCAAAGTGAGAGAAAACTGCCCCCTTTCTGAAAAGCAATGAGAAAGCATGCAGGAATGGACCATGACTGGAATGTCTCTGAACGTCCTGTTGCTAAGGAAATCGATCACATGAATGGATCTGTGAAATCTACCCTCCACCCTTCAACCCCATCAGCGTTTTTTTTTCCTGCCTCTTCTTTTTTTACAACGATGTTCAGATTTTGCTGCAAACAACTTGACGCGTTGCTGCGCTCATTATGCGCCAGCTGAGAGGTAAGGGGATTTTAGCATTCCTCTCGCTCGTGAGAAACGATCAATTATTCACTTTAACGGCAACTGGAAGTTATTAGAAGAAGGGGAAAAGACGAGCAAGCACAAACAAGCCATGAGAAACTAGATAAGGGAGCTGTATATTCACACAACGTGCTCTTGCCGAGGGGGAGGTGGGGGGAGAGAGAGCGAGAGAGAGAGAAAGAGAGAGAGAGACAGAGAATGCAATGAAATGTTGAAAATGTGTCACTTTAAAGTTTTTAATGGATGATGGATGACTGGAGCAGGAAGTATAGGTTTCTTAACATCGTTTACCTGCCTGTGCTGGTGGGGAAGGTCATGACGTGGAGACGGGGCGACCTACCCGAACTCTCCCTCTAACAGAGGATGCTGTCACTTTAAGTACAAATATCAAGGCTCGCGGATACCCGAAACTCATTTCTCCTCTCCGGCAGTAGCAGTTCAGCGAAGTGCAGAGAGCATGGAAGATGCAGTAGGACTGAAAAGGTGCGTGCGCGGGAACTGAGGGGAGGGGGGGGTAATCGCAGTGTCCTTTCCTGATACCCGGCAGAAACCTTCGCCCTCTGCTGCGTGCTTTCCTTTGTTCCTTGTGAGAGGGAGGGGTGGTGGTGGTGGTGATGTTGGGATGGGGGGTAACTTATACCGGTCCTGTTTTCATTTTGGTGTCTTCCACAGTCCAGCGGAGCCGGCGGTAGTCGGCAGGTCCTGCGCCGGGGGAGACCGCTAAGAGGTGAGAGGGGAAGCAGAGTCCATCTGTACGTCCATCCTGACTGGCTAGCCTACGACGAGGGACCCAGGGGTTGGGGAGAGCCGAGCCGGAGGTGGAGATGGCGTCGGCCGGCGTGCAGATTTTCGCCTTCATCCTGGCCCTCCTGGGCATCTTTGGTGCCATGGTGGCCACTCTGCTGCCCAACTGGAAGGTGAGCGCCGACATGGGCGCCAACATCATCACCGCCATCTCGCAGATGCAGGGGCTGTGGATGGACTGCACCTGGTACAGCACCGGCATGTTCAGCTGCACCCTCAAGTACTCTGTGCTGTCGCTGCCGGCCTACCTGCAGACGGCCCGCACCACCATGGTGCTCTCCTGCGTTCTGGCTGCCCTGGGTCTCTGTCTGGCCTCCCTGGGCCTCAAGTGCACCCGCTGGGGGGGTGGGCGGCGGTCTAAGCGGCGGGCGGCGTTGGCTGGCGGCTCCTGTCTGGTGGCAGCCGGGCTCTTGTGCCTGGTGCCGGCGTCCTGGTTCATCGACGAGGTCATCTCCAGCTTCCTGGACTCCAGCGTGCCGGAGAGCAGCAAGTTCGAGCCCGGCGGCGCCGTCTACGTGGCCTTCGTGTCCTCCGGGTTCCTCTTCCTGGGCGGGGCCGTGTTCTGCGTGTCCTGCTCGGGGAAGCGGCGGGGGCCGCGGGCCCCGGCGCTGCTCGCCCCCCCAGACAAGCTCCTCCAGGAGCACCAGCTCCAGCAGCAGCTCCAGCAGCAGCTGCTCCTCCAGCCGCCTCCACAGCACCAGTACTGCACCCTTTCCCCCTGGACAACCGGGCCGGCTACAGCCTGCAGGATTACGTGTAGCGAGACGGAGGGAGGAGAGACAATGGTGGAGGCGGAGGAGGAGGCAGAGGCGGAGGAGGAGGAGGGCAAATGACTTTGGCGCCTTCCTTCTCGCTCTCTCGCTCTCTCCCCTCCCCTCCCTGTCTCTCTGTACCGCGAGCACGGAGTCTTGTAGGTATTCCCTGAGCCGCCGTCTCAGAGCAGACGGGTGGTGAATGCCGAACGTGCCGGAGAGCGCCAATCCCGCTCCTGCAGCAATCCGATGGGAAGGCGGGATGGAGCGGCACGGAGCTATCGACTAACTGCAGATATGCCAAGCGCTAGTAAATCACGCCGGGGGGAGTGCGTGTGTGTGTATTGGGGAGGGGGGCTGGAAGAACCGCTAAAGAAGCATTATTTCTCTCTTCACCAAAGCTTTGAATTGAAAAACCATTTTGGGAAAAAAAAGCAATCATTTACTTAAAATCGTGTAATAACCTCTCATTAAAGCCAGCCTGGCGATATCGTCCTAAAATGGCAATATTATGCGGGAAAGCCATGTCTAGCAAGCTTTATTTGTAGTTTTTGTAGAATGGTTGACAAGCGTAATTGTTTGAGTAATTATGATTATTTCAGTTGTATTTTGGTAGCTGACAGAATGGAGAATACTTTGCCTTAGCATGCTGCCTGGAGCCTGTGAATTATGCAGTGGAATGCCGGCTAGAGGCTTGGAAGGTAGATACAGTTGCCTGCACCTGAAAAGCTGTAGCTAATACATTATACTAAAAGTGTCTGATAATGTGACCAAATGGCATGCCACAATGTATAAAAAAAGTGATGCTGAGCTGGAGATTAAAACACGCACAACATCACACGCATGCACAGACACACACACACAGATGCATGCATGCACAGACACACACAGACACAAACACACACACACACACACACAGACACATAGACAGAGACACACACACACAGACACACACACACAGATGCACACATGCACAGACACACACAGACACACACAACTCTTTCTCAAGGCTGGTTAGAAAGCCTGTGTTGCTGAAGCAGAATGTTTGATAACAATAGTGTTCATTGCTTTTATATATAGCAAGAAAAAAGCGTCTATTGCTCATTTCCCATACAAACACACGCTCGCATCTGCCCGCACACACGCAGACACACACACACAAATGCAAACACACACACACACACACACACGTGCATTTATCACTCTCGCCGTCCCCACTGCCATGGTAACGGAATTCTGCGCCCAAATATCTTTATTGTGCGTGTCCATGTGTCGGCGAGGCGACGGGGAAGGTACATCCCCCTCCTGCCCCCCTCCCTTCCCATGGCCCCATTGAGGGTGAACATCTGCTGTTATCCCCCCACCCTGCGCATGTCTGCAAGGATGAATGCGGAGAGAAAGAGCTCTCTGCCCCCCCCAAAAATGCAGGGTCCCCCCTGAATCCCTGTGTCCCTTTTCTTCAGGACCAGCAGCATGCTGGGAACACAAAAAACTCAAACAAGACAGAAGTGGAGTAATACTCCATTATCCATCAAACACCATATCCTATCTGCTACTGCGTCTAGAATAGGAGGGACATGCATCAGAGGAAGTGGGAAAATAAACAGTGAAAGCCTGTTTGAAGCAAGGAAAGGAACAGTTTGGATATTGTTCAGGCTAAGCTGCAGAGCTGCGTTAGTGCAGTTCTGGTGCCACATGCGGGACTCTTCTTGCCTTTGATTAGATTTGGAGCGTGGGTTTGTTTGTGTTTGTTTTCAAGGACATGTCTGAGGTTCTACACCATTGTTGTCTGCTGAGCCATGGTTCGGCTTCCAATTCCACCTTTTAAGCAGGGACGTCTGTTTCCCCACCGCGTGGAAAGGGCAGGGTGCTAAGCGGAGGAGGTTCTATACACACACCAGCACGCCCACACAGAAGCAAATGCGAACATCCACCCACCGCATGCCCACACACAACACACACACCATCCCCCACACGCGCACACACACAGACGCTCGCACGGTAAACAGCACACAGGTCACGGGTGCTGAGGGAGCATCTGAGATCATATCCTCACCCTCCCTCCCTCCCTCCTTCCCTCCCTCCCTTGCTTAAAGAAAAGCATCCCGGACCGAAAACGGCCACGCTAGTGACAGGCCCTGGCAGTGATGTATGGCGCAGCGAATTCTTCTGCTTTGCGCAGATTCCCACGGGGGGCGAGCAGATGGCAAAGCCCAGCCCGCCACAGCAGCGGGCACGGCGGGCATCGCCCGAGACCTGGCTGCCCTTTAACCAAGAAGATTAAACACACACACACACACACACACACACACACACACACACACACACAAAAATGCGGACGGTGATAATTTAGAGATAGCTGCTCAGGCTATTCATAGGTGCAATAACAAACATGTCCTTGAGCGGACAGAAAGAAAAAAGTATTCTGGGTTTTAAAAAACATAATGACAACAAAATGTGCCAAAACTGTTCTCAGAACAAGCTCAGCATATGTAATTCTTTCTTGATACACTGTTTGGTTGAACAAGTCATAAAAACGGCAAAACAGAGAGAGCCTGTCGCCACAGTCTCTCTGAAAGCACAACATTCCCAGAGTTGGGTGTCCCATCAGAAGGTCCCGGGCTGCCCTCTCGTGTTAACAGATGTAAGGAAAATTAAAAACACGTTTCAGGATTGCTTACTCATAACCTGTCCTTCGGTTGACCATGCGCTGTATACATCTGTACTGCCGTCTGTGGCTGTTCATCTCTTCATTTAGTCTTTTTCGAGGAACATACCTTCTAAAACGCTAGGCCAGAGTGTTCATATCTTCTTTGTGAGAGGTCACATCACCTTCGGAGGTGCGACACTTGTTTGAGAGACTTACTCCCAACACTACTGACTAGCAAAGTGTGGACGAGCCTGCTGTCGTTTCGCTGGCCATGTACAGTAACGATGGCAGCATTCATGTTATGCATTATTTTTGCTTCCACGGTGATCTCGGTGGACAAATCTGAAAATAGTTCCTTCTGTATAGCTGTGCAACTTGCTCCTCAGCACACCACTTCATGAACTTTTAATGGGCCGATGCACAAATGAAAGAGGCCTGCCTGTCAAGAAAATCCCCACTACTGTACAGCACAATGACAGCCATCATTTAGATATATTTGCAGCTTATTTTTGTGGATATTTTAGCTTTTCTTACATTTAGCAGAGAATGGGAAGGTGATGAACCTTTCAAAGTGTTCTGTTGCCATTGTCTCTGTGTGCTTATGCAAGTAGTTATATTTTTACTAATAAAATTATTTTGTAGAAGTCACATGTCTGTATGGAAAGCGTGTTTTTTTTTAGCGTTTCCTGGCTGGCGATTTGGAGACAGAACAGGGTTGCCTGCCAAGTACCCACAACATTTTTGGATGGAACAAGATGTGTCGAGTGTAGGCAGCTCCCTAACTGAAACGCTCATATACTGTAACCTCCTTCGAAAACGAGAAAATAATCACTGGCAACAAACATTCACCACACACAAGAAAGCCAAGCCAATATTGAAGAAATGTGGAAGAGAGAAGAATCTGTATCTGCAGCTTTTCCATTCCTATTTTCTTGTTGAGCTTTTCTTCGACATATTTTTATATAATTTGTCATTTCACCCAGTTTGTAATATACCCAGCAGCAATTTGAAAGTGTGTCCCATCCTCTGTCAGCCCAGGAGAGGGCAAATTTGCTAACACCGTCTTTCCTGAGGTAGCAGTATCTAATTGTGTCTTTCTCAAAGGACTCCTTGTTATAGTCAACACTGGCATAGTCAGAATTTTACTCAGCACTATGGACCAGTGTGTCACATTGTCACCTGTGAGGCTTTCATCGGTGGCATTTTTCAGAACCCTCATTGATTATTGCTACACTAAAATAGGATTCTGCAAACCAATGTGAGAAGTTGCAGTTAAAATACAGGAAAAAAAACAGGAGATCCATTTGACGCGAACGCTTGGCTAGAACATGATGCAGGAGTGAACGTGTGCTGACTCTGCGAAGGGAATTCAACAGCTGTTTGAGTCGACATGAGGAAACCTGCCTCTTCTTCATCGCATACGCAAAGCTTCAGCTCAGATTAGATTCATTTGTACAGCAGGAAGCTCGGTCACACGGAAGTCACACTGAAGTCACATATTAAACATGGGAGATCTGCGGTTGAGCCTAATTTTGCCGCATGCTTTTCAGTTAAAGCCGATGCTTTTCAGTTAACTGCTACAATTACCACAAATAAAGAGTTATGGTGCCCTGTGACTCAATGATCTCCTTTTGCGAAAAAAAAAGACAATCTATAAAAACTAATATATCTATATGGCAATATTTCTTCACAGTACCATGCTATGATGTACGTTTGTTTTCAAAAAAGCAAACACCAGCTCAGTGTTAGACGTTTTAGGTTGCAGACTTTCATTTGGATTATGCAATGCAATAAAAAAAGAGACAGAATTTCCCCCAAGGGAAAACACTAATAAGACTGACTCCTCTGTGTGTTTAGCCTACACCGCCTTCAAAGGCTTCTGCCCGCTGCCGCTGTCAGGCCGGACTACGGATACCAACTCGGATGTACCGCAAACGCTTTGAAAAACCCACCGGCTCATGACAGGGGTTAATCTTACATCAGATCTCCCACTCATTCCCCTTAGTCAATATGTACAGAGTCATACACCTCAACAGACTCTGCCGTCAAGACCTGTGCAGGAAGCGGATAAAAGAGGGCTTATTACTGGCGTCTCTACACCACTGCGCCTGTGGGCACACTGCTCTCCAGGATGCATTCGCAAGCAGCCGCACTTGCACGGTATGGCTGAGGTAATGGGTGAGAAGAAAGTAAAGCTGGTTCTTAATGCACATGGATCTGTCCTTAAACACGTTCTCTCTCTTCTGTGGTCTCTTATCTGATCTATAAACAAACTGCTGTACCCTCTCAAAACCTTCACCTGAATTACTTTCCCCAAGTCTTTTTTTAATATGGCAGGAGACAGCTCATAACGTATCCACTCGCTCAAAAAGACCTTGACCAAAAAGACATAACCATTAACAAAAAAAGAACTGTTTGAAAATATTTCTCCTCTAGAAAATAAATTAAACAAGGCTCAATGTAAATCGTATTACTGTATGTATTGATAAAAACCAAGCCCTTGCCTTGAGTCACCCAGGGAAAAAAAAAAATGGCTGCTCAGTTCCACTGAGACTCATGATGACAAATGAAGCGGGAGTCACGATGAATAGCTTTTGTGCAGCAAAAATACAGTGTGTGGCCACCGTAAGCATTTCTGCGTTGTGGGAACATTAACAATGGAAGCAAAATTAGTCTATCAGTACGGGACTGAGAACACTTCAGTCAAGGACAGAGACCGAGACACTAATGGACAAAAAGGCCTAATTGTAAAGCTGCCATTGATATAGCAAGGCAGCCGGGCATTAACGAAAAAAGATTTCTAGCTGGGCTTCATAATTAAGAATTGTTTCTTATCGAATGAAAAAAAAAAAAACAGCTACAGCCTATCTGCAGTCCCAGGGTGCATTGCAGACACTTGCAAACACAGAAGCCTGTACGGCTAGCATCTGCATTTCAACCTTATGTTATAAAGGGGGATTTCTTAAATTCATAAATGTATAAGTATGCGTTTCACCCATGTGGTTTACATAACACCCTATTTTCCATGAAGAATAGGTGCAAGCGGAACAGAGGGCTAAATGGAAAAGCATTACAGAGGGAACATTTTGTCACTGAAATACGAGATGCATTATTGTTACACGTCTTAAGAACATAAACGTGAATGCAGTGGTATCAAAACAGGATGCAGACGAGAATAATTCTGTTTAGGAGGCAGCATGTGGTAAATGGGGGCCAGCAATGGAATAGCAACTAGGTTAAGCAACTACTACATTTAAGTTGGTTAGCTAGGTCATAGATTAAAAGCTTTTCACAAACTGTTTTTTTGCAAGGTGATTTTTTTAAAAAAGGTATGAACAAAAAAATGTATAATGCATTGTCCTGGATTTTGTTTTGTTTACATTTCATCCATGTACTGATATTTGTGTCTTATCTCTGCCAAAGAACAAAGAACATACGCACACAAGGATATCTCACATGACAAGGTTATGGACTTGTCATGGGACTGAAAGATGTGCTTTAAATAGTTTTTCCCACTGATATTGGATTCCGTTACCAGAAACAAGCACAAATTGACTGCACAAAAGCCAAAAAAAAAATCATATTTTTTAGGGATAGTGAATAAATGCATTATATCATTCTTCTAACCTTCTGAATGTCACAACAGTCTTTCTTCATTAAATAAAAGAGTGTGAAAACAGTGTTACACCTAGGCAAAAGTGTTAAACAGGGCCATAACTGCATATATAATCAGAATGCAAAGTATTTTCTATTTTCAGGAGGCAGGTTTTCCTGATGAAGACATTTTATGACAAAACCAGATCTCATTTTATGACAAAACCAGATCTCAACAGATCGAAAGATTACCGTCCCATACGCAGAAAGATAAACAGCTCTCTTTTCCACTCCCAGAAAATCCACCACGAAAGACCCATAGCAAGAGAGACAAGAAGTCGTAAAGTCACAGCGAAGTCCCTAATTGCAATCTACAGCAACATTCCGAGGTCAATATTGTTTAGATTGATTATTTGGTACAGTGATTTTTTTCCCTCTTCTTGACTTCACAGAGATTTCTTGCTACAGATTATTCCCTTTTTTTTCCTCTCTTGGGACACTGCCTGGAGTCTTGCAATGTGCATTTATCAGAATTGTCTTTATCAGATTTTTTTTTCTAGGCTCGAATATTGCCAATGGCCATTTTTGTTACAGAATACAATGCAATGAATTATATTTTTTAAAGCATCTATCATCGCTTGATCGAACAGGGCCCCCTTACAGTGATCAGAAGGCAAACACATCACAGCCAATACAGTGCAGAATCCACAAGGGCAGCCATTTTGCACCAGCACGCTCACCACACATTATTAGATGTGTATAAATGAGTATAAAGGAATTATTAAAGCAATTAAATCGGCAGATGACTCAAATTAACTGAAGGGGATGACTCGACTCTGATCTTGAACCGCGCAGGAGACTTTGTTGCCGTGCCATAGTTCGGCTGAAAGCACAGAAGGTATTTTTAGCTTTTAACCTGGGACTGTGATATATTGAGGAACGTTTAAGCCTTCCAGCACATTCTCATTTCTGCACCGTCTCCCGCCGGACTGGTCTGAAAAGCGATACCAACACATTTCCTCTGCTCCTGATATCTTAATCGTGTCCCATTTACCTGCTGAGAATAGCTGCGAGGCAAAGGCACCTGTCTACAGATGTTAGGGAAGCCTCTCGCTACCCTCTGAAAAATCTAACTTTGAAATATCATCCTGAAGTGAATATAAAACGTTAAAAAGGAGTAAATGTTCCAACACTATTTTTTTTTAATACAAAACTATGATTAGTAACATCGACTAGTGACAGTGACTTAATTAAACAATAACCAGGATATCAGCTCGATACAAAAACAGCTGTAAAAAAACTACTTCAGAATGACAAACGTCATTTTCTGGAAGACATGTATGCTTGTCTACAATAAAACTGTATGTACGCAACCTTATATTGTACTGTAAAGTCTGTTTTGATTGACTAGTCTGTTTTGATACGTCCCTAAAGAGACTTTAAGGTTTGATTGATTGGGTCTCTGCTTTAGAAGAGTTTAAAATTTCTAATTGCTCACATTCTTCATTAGAGCTTGCAGAGGTAGAGGTAGAAATGTATGTATCTGTTCTACTTGCCTCGGGCCCACCTCTTCCAGATGCAGACTAGCTGATGCAAGCAGATACTCAAGGTGCCTGACAACTGACTCAGACAACCATCTGCGTCTGGTACATTTCAGGATCTCCTCACATCGATCTCCGTCCCAGATCTCCCACCCTGGTCTCCCTGCGCTGTAGGTGTGTGTGTGTGTGTGTGTGTGTGTGTGTGAGGGGGTACGGACACTGCAGCAATGCTCTCATTCCACCCTCACCAACCTAGACACTGCTCTGTTCTGACCATGTATGTGGGCATTGGGAGACGTGAGTTTTCCTATCCTTGCCTTGTGTTTTATGGAATCAGCGAGCAGGGTGGGAATGGCCCTGTGGGGAGGTGCCGGGGTCAACATATGCGGGGTGTGTGACAAAACCGTCCAAGGCCCAAATTAGGACCGACCATGCATCAAATCTGTGCTGTAATTCTCCCAGCTAAATACGAGCCAGTGCTTGAGCTGGTGCAGGGGGGTGGGGTGTTGGTGAGGGTTGGAGTTTAGCCCAGCCTCTGTGATGTGAACCAGCTTGAGCCGCTGAGCACGATGCCAACCTCACTTAGCCCTACTAACCCAAATGTATTCTGGGATTGCACCCATACAACCCTCTGGAGTGCGGGTGAATGCTACCCTGCAAGCAAACCCATTCAAGTAATCGGTGATGCTAAAAGGCAACACTTATTAAAGTAAGCATGGCTGGCCAGGAAATAATGAATTTCCACTAGAGACTCCAGAAACCCGTGCAACAGGGCTCCAAACCCCATGCAAGAAGACATCATTATACAGACCATAAGAAAAAAGCACCTACGGCTTCATGGATCAAAAGGATGCCACATTAGTAAGGTAGCTAAACATACAGCACTCACTGAAAGACAGCTTTCAATGTCATCAGCCTATATTTCCTGCAGAACCCTTATCTTTTTGTATGCGTCTTGACAACACATACGCAATTGCATCTGGTTTTGTATGTGTGCACATGCGTGTTCTCAAGGCCTTTTTGACACAGATTACAGAGCACTGCTAACGAGACCGCAGTTCCCGCCAGGATTAGGCCTGTTTGTGTCACCGCGTGACGAGCCAACAAGACCGCCACAGCGAAGACCACTGGTGTGAAACTGCACAGATAAAACTTGAGAAAATCCCATCTTTATAAGCCTAAGGGGGGAAAAAAAAAGAAATTAACAACCAAAAGCTTTGGGGAATTATGGCAACTCATTAAGAATGAGAATTAGGCTCTGTGGAGCTCCGCTATGTGTGTGGGCAACCCAAGCAATGAGAGCTCGAGCTGCTGGAATATTGCAGGCTTTGCGGTTTGCAGTGGGGAGGAACTGTTTTCACTGGGGGTGTACAGCAACAGTGAGACTAATTAACTTGTCTTTCTCAATAAACAATTCACTACCTGATTGCAATTAACACACAATTGTTATATCAATTTTTGAATACTGATTGTACTTCATTTTTAATGTGTATTATCTTGTATGGGACTGTATCGAATCACGGTGCAGTGTATCAGGTGGGTCCGGATCGATCTCGCCTGTGCGTCCCTTCCCACATAATGCACCCCGTGCTGGGCGGCTGTAAATCTGACATGTGAATCCTGTTCATATTCACACATTTCAGCTTCTGTCATCACCTCTCACTGCTCTTACCCTCATATGACCCAGCGCTATCCCCAAGCCGCCGACCCAGCGGCAGCCCAACGGCCCGCCCTGCCGACGGCGGCAATTACAAAAACAGCCACTTAGCGCACAAAGCAAGGGCATGGGGCACTGTGGGTTTGAAACACAGAGCAGTTTCTGTGTAGAAGCAAACACATATACTCTCATAAGACACCTATATTTGTGTCTATTGCATGAAATCAGTACATACTGTAATACTGTATTATGTGAAGAGTAAAGATGCTCTGCATTTAAGTCCACTCTTTAAAATAGATAAAAGTGTTACAGTATTCTGTAGGGTGCATTTTTTGCTCAGTCCTTCTCCAGAGACAAGACCATGTCACCCATATCTGCAGGCTCTCTGGTTGCATTTTTAGCAACTATCAAAAGACAGTCAACTGCTAACTGACCCAGCATCCCATAACTGTTGTGCTTTAGAGTTTCAATTTATCTCAGCATTAGCCAGCTGGCCCACTCTCTAGAACCCTGGTTTGCATGCGGAGAGAAAATGTAACAAATTCAGAGCACAAAAAAAGACAGACAAGAGGAAAGAAAAAAAAACTCAGCCCGGCCAATGGCAATCTGAGATAAGATGCCCCTGGCAGAGAAAGATTTTATTAAATGTAATTCATGATTACACAGAAGGGCTTAGGCTTGTCCTGGGTACCTGGCTGCTTCAACTGGATGTGAGATTTGCCTTTATTCAGTATTCCTGGAAACCTCCTTTGCCCCCCATGTTGTGTTTAACATTTTACTGATGGGTGCCTTTACACAATACTCACCATGCTTTTTGCGGTGGAAATTTTGACATTGGTGTAAGTTTCCTCCAAAAGACCATCTACACTGTTATCGCTAACCCTGAACCTGAACAGACAAACTGTTTAGTCCACTGCAGTGGCCTGTTCCCGCCAATTGGAGAGGAGGAAGTTGGGGCACATGACAACTGGACCTCACTTCTTTCCACACTGCAGATGCACCACCAATCATACCCTGCCTAAGTCGTTGGAAGATTACGCAGTCAGGGAATACTTTGTTTGTGCATTCACACAAGTGTACTAAACAAATTAGGTAATAGTTGACAAGGATGTCACACATTGTATAATAGGCTATGTATACACCCATCCTACAGACTTCTGAAGTCTGTAGAATTTTCAGAAGACAGCATAAATAACCTAGCATCAGCTACATTTCACAGCTGCATTCAGACTTAAATATGAAATACACTTGTCATCACCACAGGTTTGCATAAACAACAACTCTGCTACTGCTCAGTCATGTTAAGGCCCAAAGTGTGATCCCAGCATCCTGTGTGAAGTTTTGTGCTTTGTGTCACAAACTCTTATAGTTCCGTTGCTCACACATCTTGTTTCATATGTGCAATTAATAAATGTTGCCACTGAGCTTTGGTAAACACTCTGTTCTGTTTTTTACTTTTATCTTTTTACATTTACTGACAAAATAGAAGTGTTGACAGTGGTGGAGATGAGCATAATGGTGCAGGCTAATAGACCTTATGCCACCAGTAAAACCCTCCAACGCTAATAGTCACCTCCCACTACAATGACATCAATTAGGAGGGCCAGAGCCGTTTAACAGGTAAACACACTCACAACAAGTGCAGAATAGCCACGGTTCATGGAGTCCTGAGTTGAGGGATGCCATGAGCCATTCCGGCAAGTCGTGGGGTGACTTTAAATTAGCTGGGATCCTTCAGGTTACTATTATTGTGTTCAGACAGGTGACCAGTTGCTGTAGGCCAGTGATATACCTCTCCTTCAACAGGCCCAAGATTTCTCCTGAATGGACTGCAAGGTTCATTCAGGTTTGCAGGTGAACACATTGGAGAGGTACGTGTGCTTAAACTGCAGTACTCTTGGTCTGCAGTTGAAGAGAAAAGCCACATGGACCTACCTGTGGTTTGGGATGAAGGCGCGCCCGGGGATGGTGAAGCAGCTCTTGACCGTGCAGAGGTACTGCGCCATGACGGACAGTCGGCTCCTCTGTTGGCTGCCCGTGCTGGCGGTTAGCCTCTGAGAAGAAAGGCGGGGAGAGCAAGGGTTATCAAAACCGCAAAACAAGTAAAGATGCTTTGCTAGCTCAATAACTTCATAATAAGCATTTCTGGTATTGCTAGTTAGCTAACAATGTCATATCTAACAAGCTGAAACCATATTATGGAAGCAGCCATTAGCCGGAAAATGCTTAGCTAACACATGCATATGTTGCATTGCTTCACATCATATTATCAGTTCAAATAACAACGCCCTCTTTCTATGGAGCGATTCCCTCCAACAGATGCATACTCTTTTGAATTAAAAACCTGCAGCCATATGTGGATTATAAATCATTTCAGCATTGATGCAGTTATTGCAAAGCTCTATTTAAAGCACTGAAGGGGATTACCTTTATTACATCCAAACTGAATACTCACCTCCGCGACCTCTTTCTGGAAGGTGAGGGTGAGCCGAGTGCGTCCGAAACAGAAGGGGCCGTCCCTGTTGGAGATGTTCTCCAGCCATTTGATGATCAGGGGGGTGGAGACACTGAAGGGGAGGTTACCGATGATGTGCAGGTTTGGGGGCTCTGAGGAGCAGAAGATAACGGTGTCAGTACCAGAACTAAAATTATACATATCATTGAGCTCTGTAACATACAGCAGTCACACGTTATGTGCTCCATAAAGCCTACCACTGTGGACAGCAAAACACCACCAACTATAAAAGGAGTGCCGCTGAACATGTCATATACTTGGTAAAGCCAGCTAGAGGTCTAACTGGCAAGATGATGACAATAAATTGTCTATCTAACCGTCTACCCTTCTGTCATGAAATCCACCCACCGTCCTCCCATTTCCGGGCGATGTGCGTGGGAAAACCCCTGTCCATCCTGTACGTGAGTATGTCGCCGTGAACGATCCTCATTTTCCTGGGAGCAGCTTCTGACAAAAGCTAGGGAAACACACGTCCCGTAAATACATGGCCACTTGACTACTGACCTGTAGATCAAGGGTAGTACCATATAATTGTCACATGCATAAACCAAAAAAAATGACATGTACAATTCACTGCAGAATAAGGAAAAATGGATGGTAATTATCTTAAGTGGGTACCAATCATCTTGATAAGAGCTGCATGAAGCTCTAAAACAGTTGTAACAAGCAATCAAACTCTTTAAATCCGCTTATTGAAACCAGCTTTCATTGAAACTCTGACATATGCTACTCATAACAGACAGCTTGCCATTGCATGCTTCATATTAAGTTGGTTGTATTGGCATTTTTCACTGTTTTCTCATGTTTCATACACCACACGATGAATCCATTAATCGAGAAAACGATTGACATATTAATCAATCATCAAACAGCTGTTAGTTGCAGCCCTATTCTCCAGCGTACATTTTTCACCAACACCTTAAATGGAAAAGGCTCCTTCACTGCAGCAGACTGCAATTGTTAAGCTCCTGCTCTCTTGAACTCAAGTGGTATTATTTCTGCACACTGACTGTAATTACTCAAACAGCCTTTATACATTACAGTTACGGATAAAGAACCAGTGAACTGAAGCTTGTTCATTTGCATAGTGTGATTTCAGAGGTTGTTTTGTAACTCCGAGTTTCCTGAAATGTTATGAATCTGAGCAAGTATCTCTGTTGAGGAAACCACGATTTTGTGCTAACCGTTATCAGAATGCAGTAGTAACCTCTGTATTCAAAAAAAGAGTAAACACTGGGTTTAACATGGTATGATTATAATTCTTGATGCGGCATCCAACACAAATTTCTGTTTTATATCTTCAGCTGGAAAAAGTGCAATTACAGTCCATTAATAAGATATAATTTCAAAATAAAAGACCCTGCAACAACGGCGACATTCTGCATCTATATTTGCTCTGATTGGAGGAGGCTTTCTTTTATACCAAATTTAGAGAATTCACCTAAGCAAACTTTTCAAAATAAATGTCCATTTTAAATTCTGAATCAGGCTGTATATCCATTGCAGAGAACAAAGAACAAGAGAAAGACAAGAACCTCAATTACCAATATTATCTTTTCCTATAACATAGAAGACAAAAAAACGGCATTCCATTACAGTAGTGTTGACTGAACCACAGCCTTGGAGTTATTGGAGCGCCCCCTACCTGCAGGCCAGGGATAAAGCGGGTGTCCTTCTCCACCACCAGCAGGTCAGCGACCCCAGCATTGAGGATGGATCGGGTCAGGCCCCCAGGGCCCGGACCCACTTCACACACATGTGCGTCCCTCAGGTTACCTGCCTGCCGGACTATTTTATCTGCACCAAACAGTAAACACAAGGACAATACATCACACAGCCAACAGAATGCTGTCATAACAAAGACATAACTCCTGTCATAACTCGTCATGACAGCATTACAAACAGCACTGTCATAACACGTCATGATCACTTTTAATTAGTTATTTTACTATTCATTACTTAGATTACTTTGTTTTGTAAGATGTTTGATACATAACCAGAAGATGTTTATGGGGTTTGCGATGAGTTGTAATACAGTGTTTTGACTGATTAAGACTGGGCTTGTGTCATGCTAGATCAGTTTTACTGTGTTCTGGTCAAGTAAAGTGTTACACTAAAACAAGATATCAAATGACACATTCTAGTTTCTTGTCATTTAAAAAGAATGTCAATAATATCCTAATTGAACCCACTCAAAGTAATAGAATTATGCAAAAGCACTTTATTTCTATCATACTATCTGTATTCATCAGATAATTTGTTTAGTCTCACCAGGAGTCTTATGGTGATGGGTTATTCACACAGTCACTACTTTCCCCCAGTTAATGAGCTAGCACCATAAATAACCAAGCACTGAAATTACAAATCATTTTTTCTTGACTGCATGTAATATGGATGAATATAAATAAGCATGGTCTTTTTCTCTGGAGAAAATAACTGGGTCATATTAACTCAGACAAATTAAGCATGACCAGAAAATGAATTAAAAATCCAGATAATTTTTGCTACTTATTTAAAAGTCAACAAAAACCAGACACGGGCTAACAGGACTAGTTTGAAGGTAAAACTATATAGTGAGAAGAAAACTGAAACGTGCGAAAGGCCATTCACTCTGGCCTTTCACAGCGGTCAGACATAAGATCAATTCACTTTCAGGGTTGTTGCTTTTGTTTTTGGTTGGTGAAATATTTATTGATTGATATAATATAATAAAGATGGGAGACAGGCATGGTGTTGTGTCACATGTCACACAGCATAAATCAATTCATGAACTGAACAATTGCCTCTTCGCACCCATCTTCTGAACTCTCAAACCGCCTCCCTCACCAAAGGAATCTCTACCCACCATCTACATAATTCATTTTCCGATTTCAGCAATTTTTAGCATAATGATGACGTTTGAGCACAAAGACTTAATCCCTTGGTAGTTCTCAATCTGACCCATTGATCTGTGTATGGACAACGCATACAGCCTACATAATTTAGAGGTGACACTTTACATGTTCACCACTTCCGTGTAACACAGGAGGCCGTGCGAACTGCTATCTTTTCACATTAGTGTGACGGCGGTAATGAGGCCTCAGGTCTCCAGGCACGCCTGGAGGTGTGGAACAAAAGCGCCCACTCACCCGTGAGCCTCAGGTCCAGGAGAAAGTTCTGGGACAGCTGCTTCTCTGCCCGAAGGTTATACAGTTTGATGATCTCTCCGATGGTTGGGAGAGGGGGCAAGCGAAAGGAGGCCATTTTCCTAGAGGCCGCCATTCTTCACGCTCCTTCGGGGGAACCGAGAAATATATAGAAGAGAGAAAATCGTAAGCGTTCCCACTGGTAACCTCAAAGGCTAATGGTTAGTGGTTAGTGTGTAGTTAAGGTCATCTTGCCTTGCAGCTGGGAGCACCATCTTTTCCAATGATAACTGCTGCTGTTCATTCGGGGCTTAACTGAGATTTATTGTTCATGTATTATTAAGTTCCTAGCTGACCCTATCAAACCTGAATTCTAAAAATATGCTACAACTCATACCCCTGATAACAAAATTACATGCCATGTCCTGCAAGAAGCATGGCCTATAGCTACAATTCTGTATCTCAAACGTACTGTCATTTTGCAGAAGGCTCAATACCAATTTAGACTTTCACATAGCTCATTCTATCCCTGAGTAAAACATTTTCAATATCTCATTAACATCTAAGAATGACACAGGGATAAATTTGAATGCAAACGATTGTATGTGAGACTTGAAAACCTTCTCCACGGGAATACAGTTCTAACAACGTAGACTGATCTTGCCAACTGCAGCTTTACTGCACCCAAATGAAATCTGACCAAAAACTAATTTACTAAATAATAAACGTCTGCAGAAGATGATGCAGTAATTCCCTCGTTTCATAAATGAAAAATTACTCACTGAGA
This sequence comes from Albula goreensis, assembly GCA_022829145.1. NCBI lineage: Eukaryota > Metazoa > Chordata > Actinopteri > Albuliformes > Albulidae > Albula > Albula goreensis. The sequence goes on from CM040749.1 coordinate 34,310,891, forward strand.
ATCTGAACAAATTCATTTGCATAAAATTAAGAAAATGATTTTCAAAATAATTGGTAATAGTATATGTATATGTGTGTGTGTGTGTACAGTTCATTTCTTTACATAACTGAGCATTCACTGCCTATGAGGTTTTGAACTGATTTAGGTTGTTGTGTTGTGGGAGTTTGGATCAGCTAAGGCCCAAAATACAAATCAAATATAGTGCACACAGTAACTCTCCCAAACGCAGCCTCATGTTTCTCCGTTACCCTTCTCATTTCACACTCCGTATGTCAATCACAAAAAAGTGGGGAGCAGCTCTTAGCTATTATGCCCCTAAGCTTTGAAACACCCTGTCTTTATACATTAAGGAGGTGCGACAATCTGTTTTACATCTATTATAAATTCCATGAGTAAATTATTTAAATTGTCTCTTCATGATAAGATTCGTCGCCTTTCTATTGGTTTTTAATGAACCCTTCTTTTATTACCTGTTTCAATGAATAAATTACTTTTGAAATTGTTTTACTTTTCTCTTTAATCTTTTGAGGCATTTTCGGCTGATTTGTGTTTGAAAGGTCCCATAAATATAGCTTGTTATCTTTATTTTCGTACAGTTAAATGCAGTTCCCCATGCTATATCAATACAGAGCTAAACATGATTCAAGTGTGTTTCAGGGCGCTGGCATGGTAGAATCTGGAATCACAGTCAGCAAATCCACTGTTTTACCAACAAGGGTATAAAAAAATAAAAATGTAACATGAGTCCAACTTCAGGGCACCCCTACACTATTTCACTAAGGTTTGTTATGTTAGAAACTAATTAGTCACGACTTCATTCAGGGGTTGATGTAGACACTGCACAAAAAACAACATATATAACAGTGTAGTGTCCGATTGCCACCCAGTGGTAATTCCAAATAAAGTCACTGTCTTAACAGGATATGCGTTTGTAAACATGTGGCTAACTGGCTATCTAGATTAACTACAGGACTACCAGATATGGCCAAGGTGACATTTCAAGCAGAACTGCTTCAAATTTGTCACTGCATCATTTTCATTTACCTAGGCATATCATCAAAAGCAAATACATTCAGCGACCACATCCTAATACTGAATGTTAGCATCAACTAGTGCTGCAAACTCCTTAGTCAGCTTGACAGGTTGCATAATACATACCTAGCATATCTTTATTCAAATGACTGTACACTGACCCAAAACATTTAAACAGGATACTGACGTTAGCTATTTGCTAGTGTTCACTCCCTTCCCAGGCTAGAAGATTTTTTAGCGAGCGCTATTGCTTAGCGTGAAACATGCTTACCAAGTTAACTAATTTATGCATGTAATTCACTGCATTTGGTTCATTTTGTACTCCTGTCCACTTCAGCTCTACAGTAAATTACGTTTCTGCCGAAGATCTTTACAATTTGATAATGAAATGTGTGTATAAGCATGTAATACACCCAGCTAGCTAACAGTCAACATGATAACACGCGTTTCTCACCAGGCTGATGACGTTCTCCTGAGTAAGATGACGTACTTGAAGGACAGCTATATTATCCAGTGAACTACCAGCTATCATAAATCGCGACCAATCATTTATAAGAAGGCGGGATTCCGTTCGCCCTTCAAACTCGTAATTACAAGAGGGTCAGCTCTGTGTAACACTGCGCCAAAAAAAAAAAAAAAAAAAAAGCCAAAATTGAAGGTCGTTCATCTGAACATTATAAGTACGTTTAGTCACTAAAAGTACCTCGTCGGATATCAAGTTTACAATATTCACTAGTAGAATCAGCCGATTCAAAATACAAATGACAAAAAAATGCAATTAATGAAAATGCATGCTCCATTCCCAATGGCAGCTAAATGAAATGTAAAAATCGATGCACTGGAATGAATCATTCTCAGATTTTTCAATTGTTCTGATTGTTTATAACTGTTAAAACCTCAAATAATACACATAAGTCTAGTTTGGGTGCCAGATAACAAAATACATGGTTAAACACTGGAATTAATTTTATTGAAACTGACATTTTTGTTTGGATAGACATATATTTGTATTCACAGAAATAATGTAAAGAAGTATTAATTAGTTTGGAAATGTATTTTACAGAAAATATATTCCTGTTGTCCAGTAAGTACATAAATTAGTCATTTAAATACTGGAGAACCAAATGTTCTGAGACAATTAAATCTTTGAAAACTGTGCGAGTCTCTCCAGATAAGAGGAACTCGCACAGTTTAATGCCTAATGCCTAAATGTTTAATACCTATAAATTATTGGTTGGAAAATGTCTCCTGTGGCTAGAATCATCAAGTGGATTTTATTTTAGAGGTAAGGCTATGTAATACAAGATAAGCTACACTAGAGGGGGCTGTGAGTCCATTCTCTGTATTTGAGTGTTACAGATAGCACTAACTTCTCTCAAAGCATGAAAATGGATCAGCTTCACTCTTATCATCTTCTTTCAAAGCAGGATTTTACCTGCAGGAGGCTGTCTTCAAAGAGTTCCAACTGTATAATGACATACCCCATGGTCTCTCTGCATTGCATCTATATTATTGTGGTACATACTGACAGAACAGTTCAGATGGAAATTCCCTCTTTCAAGGTTACAGAGCACAGGGCAATATTTATGTGGCTGGACTTGCCATTTTATTTAACAATTAAAACAATTCTTCTGTGTCAGTATTTGTCTGTGCGAGAATGTACTAATGCTTTTACTAGTTTTGCACCCCCACCTTCCCCCAAAACAGTATCACTATGTATTTTCCAGCCACACCTTCACCGTCTTTAGTTTGCACACGCACAAATCTTCAAGACATTTAACTCAGAAAATTACCCTGACTCTGAATTTTGCTGTTATTTCATTCCAAATACACCTATGGTTAAAGATAAAATATATCAAAACTAAGCGTTTCCTCTCTCTCTCTCTCTCTCTTTCACTTGTGCAACATTATAAACCACCACATGGGGGCAGTGTGGAGTAGTGGCTAAGGAATCAGGTTTGTAACCAGAAAATGTCAGGCTAAAAAACCCAGTCAGACAAGGGCATTTATACACCACTATCTGCTACCCAAACTGATTTTGCAAATGCCAGTCAACTGAAACGGAATAACAGTAAACTGTAGAATAATTTGTATTTCAGGAGATAATGTTGTTCAATAAATTATCAGACCTTTGCATGTCTCATCTAACAGTAAAATAATATAGCCTTGTTAAACTGCGTTTTAAGGAATTTTTAGGGAAGTGTTTTTGTTCAAGCAAACAAGATATATTTGGCAGGTAGTACAGTATTGCATTTCTGAAACATACTTGTAGAAAAATGTAAAAAGCATCACTTTAACTGGCTTCCCGACACTAATGCATTACCCAATCACTGCAATTGCCATTGAACAATTTTAAGATTTGATTTAAATGTCATTGAGGAATTTTAAGATTTGATTTAAATGGCCCAGGATGTAGGTAATACGGGTCAGATTAGCTGCCTGTGAGCTCTCCTTCCCTCCCGTCCTTTTCTTGAGTGGGATTGTTAATGCAGTAACATGCAGTAGCAGCTGTAAAAGAATTCACCATTGAGGTTGCGACTCACAGACCCGCCTTCCGCCCTACACGCTTCAATTATGGGCGTGACGCAACCCCTCATGCTGTCGGCCGGTGATCCTTTTTTTGGATCCATCGATTCTTTGATTCGTGCACATGACCTCTGAGTCAGTGATTGACAGCACATGGCAGCTTCCTCATCACATGGGCTCATGACATCACCCTCAGATTACCGTAGCTGGGTCTTCTGTTTCCTTAGATATAGCTGATTGGGCGACCACTGGCTGAATTCTTTCAGCACATCCAGTCAGAGTAACCTGACCGCCCTTAGAGGCAAGGACACCCTCACAGCAGTGATGGAAAAAGCATCCCTCGTGAACAGCTTCTCGAACAACATAAGTGCATCGTATTTTTCCGAGAACTTCCTCGAACTCCTCCATAAAACTCTGGATATCCTCAGGTCGCAGGTCGGACGTGGAGAAGTAACCGCAAGCCCACTTATGGAAAGTTAAGTTGACTCTGACGTTTCTAATTTCTAAGGAAAAACAGCGCTACAGAGGGGTTACCCACAGGGATGTAATCCTAAGAAAATATATGAAGTGAAACTTAGTCCACAGGTTTCAGATAATTATTTTTTCAATAATTAGGGCAATAATTTGGAGTTTTTTGCCTTCACATCGTATGCTAGAATGCCCAGTAATGTAGCTTTAATCAGTGTGGATACAGAGACAGCTTGTTCCTGTTCTCTTCTTTGAAGCTGGGTAATTCAATGTAAATGTTATGCCCCCTGTTAGGCTTGTGATGTGGGCAGCACTGCCAGGCAGGGTACCCTGGGTGAAAGGGCAAGTGTTTGAAACCTGGGGTGCTGAAGCACCCCCAGCCCCCCACCCACCTACCCACCCCCACCCATCACTGTTTGCTCCTCTCACATCCTTTACTCCCTTCTACCTCTCTCCCACAAAACAATTAATGCACCTTCAAGCAACATGCACAAGTTGACAGAGTATCACCAGGCCCATATCTGCTCCTGTATACAAAGATGGCAGCTAGGCAACAGAGTCTAACACAAAAGTGTCAACTCCTGGAACAACCAGTTTAGAGAAACGTGCGCCCAGATGGTCCAATCAGAAACTGACTGAATATGACTCAATGTAATGTTACAGTCAGCAAATGGGGGCAAGTTCAACATGACCACAGAGGGAGTGTTTCATGCCCACATCTTTTGACAGAGGTCCATTTGGATGGACACCACCGTGTGATCCCAGTTTGAGTTTATTGATGATCACATGCAAATGGAGAACCAGATTGGCCCAAAGAGAGATCCCTGAGGCACACCATATTTGACTGTAAGAAGGAGGCTGAAAATGCTATATTTGACAAGTAAGAAGAAAACCAGTTCAATGTGGTCCCAGAGATGCTAACCCAAATTTCAAGTTTGTCAACAGAATCAATTGTGTCAAATTCTGCACTTCTAGCTGGGTAAAGATCTAGCTGTCACCAGAATCAGCATTTAGATGCAAACCATTAATTACCTTCTATAACTGTACAATTATGTAACTGAATTTCTCAAACATATCATTAATATTAATTTCTGATAAAAGTTGCTTGGAGACTCCTAAGAGTTTAGAATTACATGGTAAATTTGCAATTGCTCTATAGTTGTGAAGAAGTGGAAAACAGCACATTTCAAATGTCAAAGCATTCCCTGTGAGCTATTCACAATGGTGACTAAATTAGGACAGAGTGTTGCTAAAACAACTCTTCAGGGGCTTGGAAAAATGACATATAAGAGACTGAATGTAGGTTTCATATAAGATACAATCTCCTTGAGATTGTCTTATGAAATGAGCTTAACAGAATCAAGAACATCCATTTCCAGGTAGGATACATTGATCGACAGAACAGGTTGAAAACAACATGGTGTGTTAATATTTCTGATTGTGTTTTAGGTAAAATGTATTTATGTAAATGAAAGTGTGTGTGTGTGTGAGTATGATTTGTGTGTAACTGTGAACATAATTCAAGAGAAAGAAGACAGCATACAGGCAGTGAATACAAGCGAAAAGAACATGAGACTAATGTTTAACTCTGCCATTTAACTGTGCCATTTTCCCTTTGACTTTTTAAGATAAACATGTTTGTAAGATAAACATGTCATAAGTTCCCCATCATTGTGTAAGCATGATTGATTGATATAATGCCTGTCAGCATGTTATATATGTGTCTTCATATGTAAAATATGTACATGTGCAGGGTATATCTGCATGAACACTCACATGCACACACACACACCCGCACACACCTTCTCTGCAATATCATACCCACAAAGCATTTGAATACATTCCACACAGACAGCACTAAGTGAATTATGGAATACTCCTCAGTCTCTCCCTGGCCTCTCCTAACCTTATGTCTGGTGAACGATACCTTGCTGGCCAAACCGCCGGCTTGAGCCGGCTTTGCTTTAACCGCTGTCCAATCAGAAGGGGCCAGTAATGGCTGTCCTGCAGATTTGATTTTCCTATCTAAGTAACGACCCCCTCATAAACGCTCCTGATTCATCCCTCCTTACTGAACCCACCGCAACCAGAGACAGTGTGCCGCCACAGGGGTGCTGGGATAGACCATAAAAGCCAATACAACACAGCACACTTTCAGTTCTCTCAGATGCAATTTTCATCGTGCAGTTAACTTAACTGCCACTCAAAAAAAAAAAGAAAGAAGCAAATTACATTTACCAAATAAAAAATGAAAAAGGAAACCAACTTGTAATCAGAGGTGGATAACTCAAGGAGGGGGAAGGATGAGGAGCTGGAGATAGTGACTAATCAAGAGCCTCCTCAATACCCTGAGAATGGAAAGAACAATAAAGCCCAGCTAACAATCTCAGACAAGGCCTCCTCAATACCCAGAGAATGAACACAAAAAAGGACAGAAAGAATAATAAAGCTATACAACAGTTTTTACGTATTCCAGATTGTACTCCAGGAGGTTTGCACAGATACTTCAAGAAAGAAATTAAACTAAAGATTGGTCATGACAGAGCACATTCTGGGACTTATGCAGCTGTTAATCCTACAGGGCTTATAGACTTCGGTGGAGCAACATAGTTTTCCACCGGGAAGCAACAGATTTTTGCTAGCTTTTTGTATGATAATATGATAGAAAAATTCATATCATTGATGTCACCATTCTTTAATTGATTTAGTTTTCTTTTTTTTACTGTGTGATTGAGCCATAATCACAATGGACAGGATTATTGTTTGTGCCATTGGCCTCGCTGACATGATGGCTATCTGGGGAAAAAAGACAGACCAGCTTTTCCAGAGATGTCTGGTCCTTCAAGGTCTCTTTGAAAACTTTAGGCATCCTTGGGTGACTGGAGTATCAGATGTTTAGAACTTTTCCATTTTCACAGTCTTCATTTTGTCATTGAATTGGTCATTGAAGTGTTTCCTAAAATAAACGTTTTTTTTAACCCCAGCTCCAGAAAGTAAAACTAATATCACATTTGTTACACCCATGCACAAAACCAGCTGATTTTGTTTAGCACAAGTTTTAAGCCAGGTAGAGGCGGTAATTACTGAACTCACTTGGTTTAGTGATTTAGTGTAACACTGTGAGTGACACTCAAAAGCATAAAATGTCATGATTGCAGGTGCTGTCTTGGGTTTTATTATTTGTTTCGTGCTTTTTCATTTGTACTGTCGTCGGGAAGCTAACGACGTTCTTTTGGTTATCGGCTGATTGCTAGGTGTGGCCGATTAGTAACTGGTTTCAGGTGTGTGAGGTCTTTATATTACCCAGGGCTTCAGCATCTCTTTGCGTTAGTGTCATCTATACACTTCCCGGCTTTGGCAGAGATTTTGTCCGCTGGTTTTTGGCTTAGTATGCCTTGTGTGTAAGTATAATGTAGGAATCTTTATGAAGTTCTTTATTTTCTTTTGTTTGTGGGATTGATCCGTCTTCACCCGCCGAAGAATTTGGTGCTGAAGTATCTGCGTGGTACTTCGCAGTTTGCTCTTTCTATATTAAGAGCTGTTAGTTTTCCACTCCTGAAGTCTTAGTTTTTATTTATCTTAGAGTTGGTTCGCCCTCAGGAGTGTATTTTTTTTGTTTTAGGGAGTTTTGTTCCCTCTAATCTATCTCCTTCGAGACCTTAGTGGTTGAGGAATTCGTTCCTTAGCTTTTCGTCTGCGTATTTTGCACACTACGGAGTCCCATCATCAGTCCTTACATAAAATCGTACCTTTGTTTCAGTGCTAAATATAAATGCTTTACTGTGCCCCATGATTGCTTTTCTACATTTTATGCCACTGAAGTATATTTATGATTATTGAGCAATTAATTTAAATAATTGAAACAAAATGAAAATCATAATCTATGCAGCCATGCCGGGAATTGAGTTTGACACACCTAGTTTACAAGTTAATTTGCCCACTAAACCTCAGTCACAGAATTCAGCTTTAATGATGCTAGCCTAACTGAATTATTACAATTAGGACATATTGAGCTGTACAGATTAAACTGTCCCCACAAGAAAAAAAGAGGTTTTGAGGCTAAGGGCCTATCTGGATGCATGTAAAATAAAACTGGATGAGTGTTCTTCAATGACAGCAAGGCAGTAGGCATTTTAAAGAGACCAAAACAGTACAGGCCAAAAATAGCTTTCTCCATAGTCCCAAATGTTTGCCAGATTCTGATTTTTGATGGACTGCACTGTGGTATAGCAACATATCTACCAAACTAAATGTGATACTCTATCATTTTGCCATTATATTTATTAAATTTGTATGATGCATAAAATGTATTTAGATTGCCTATGTTTAATAAAGCTAATTGTATTTTATTTATAATAACAAATATGCAAATATGAAATGTTGCATAAATGTAATTCTCTTTATTTCTGTGCAAGGCCAAGCACTGTCCCAACTTGATGTGGTTCTGTGCACCAAGGACAAAAACCACAGGCCACCAACCTTGTGCATATACGTCTGCTATATTTAACACGTACATACAAACACACACAAAATGCACACCCTCCTACTCACAACTACAAATTGACCTCAGAGACACGTAGGCATGAGCAGAAAAAGGAAAGATGGGGAACTAATTATTGGAAACCAATTTAGTTTCGGTTGTGAGGATGGTTTCCTCTTCACTCATGACCACTGATTCAGTCTACACATTCAGAATTTAGGTGATCCCAGTGTGACCTCACCTGTCATTCAACCAGTTCATCAGCCAATCAAATGTGACCTCTATATAAAGGCTTTGTTTCCTACAGAGCTCATAAAAAGAGTGTGCATACACTAATTGTTTGAGAACCAGAGGTACATTTTATAGACAGGCAAGGTAAGGAACTACTTAGGGACCCAAGCACAAAAAGGCCCCCAAGGGCAATGAATGAGGGTAACATAATGACAATAAACATCAGTCATTTTTGGCCGAGGGCCCGAACAGTCTACACAATCTCCTGTTGAAAACTGATTGGAATGGCCAGGAAGCCAGTAAGGAATTATTTACTACTTCAGATATCATGCTAATGTCAACAAAACCCTGTTATAAGTGTATAATTCAGATCCATGACCACTTTTTTGAACTTTATACAGAAGTGACTGCAAGTACATTCAGAAAAAAAACCAGCAGCAAGTGTACACTCTGTTGGAGTACAATGGTACACTCAATTAGAGTTGATGCTCCATGCTTTGGAAGTCCCTCTGGTTTCTGATTCATTGATTGCTTATCTGTTACTCAATTCCACATATGTCTATCAAATGGGGTTAGCATGAGCTAGATTCCTTTCAAAGCTCTGTGGTTACGGGTGGATTGTAACTCGTAGGGAGGACTGAATTTACCCATTAGACAACTTTCCCAGACGTTTTGTGTGAGTTTTTGTACTGTTTTATAAATTCCAGTGAGGAAAATGTCCTTAACGGAGATCAGGTTAGTGGAACAATTTTAAACTGTTTTGTGGGCGAAGCATGTGATAAAAAGTTATTTTTAATACTACTTTAATACTTTTTATATTTTAGTTTGTAGGCATTGCGCAGACTTGAATTCCTCCCAGAAGCTCGAGTGTCTAACACATGAGTAGATATAACCATTTCCACATCATTCCCATCAGCTTACATGCGCATCATTCCTCGCACACCAGGGACCGGAGCCCTCCCCCCCACCCATCTTTCCCCTGCCTTTTAGATCACATCCTTAATCCAGCTCACAGAGGCTTTCAGCTGAGTGAATCATTCTAACCTCACATACCCATGTACGTGTGTGTGTGTGTGTGTGTGTGTGTGTGTGTGTGTGTGTGTGTGTGTATGTGTAAAACATCTCCAATTTCAAAGTCTTCTCGCCATTTATTATTTAATCAGAACTTTGATCCAAACCATACTTATCAAAACAATAGAACTTACTCCTGGCAATCGGCATTGGTCAGGTGTGCCAAGTTCAGAGGATTTATCAATATATCTCCTGAATTTGTATAGTATAGTATAATATAGTATAGTATATTGTATAGTATCCTTATGCAGGATCATCAGGATCTGCTAAGGATCTTTTCAAACATTTTTCTTTGCAAAAAGAGTAATATATTTCTTAGATATACCAGATTGTACTAAAAACACATTGTATGGAATGTCAACAACTACCCTGAGGACAAGATACTGCATGAAACATCAGCAGCATCACTGATGTGCTTTTGCTTTTTATCAGATGAATAGAGACACGGATCTTCAAAAATATTCCCATCCTTCAGCTGTTGGGCCCAAATTGATAAATTACCTTCTGGTACTGATGCTCTGAGCAAACTGGTCAACCCCCCACCCCCCCCCCCACCACCCGCACCCCACAAGAACCTGATTAATTCTGCACACTCCCTTGCCCGCGCGTCACAGATAAGAGCCGTCTCTGAAATCGAACCCCGTCCTGCTGGTGCTTCCGTCTGATTAGCGGCCGGAACAATTATCCTAATCGTGTCATCTTAACGAACTCTCTGATAAGCGGTAATCCGGGGGACCTTCTCCCACGCGGAAAGTGGCTCCTTATCATCCCCCTGAGAAAATGTATAAATACGCTCATAAACACGAACACAAAGAAGGCCCCGATGGCGAAACTCCGCCCCCTCCCCAGGGCTAGCCGCTAATACCGTATCCAGCCTCTCAGATATTGAGAATCCTCTCCTCAACTCTGGTGGGCGAGTCTCCCATTTCCAGACTGCTAGTGCTAATCAACAGCACAGAAAAACACACAACAGCACACTTCAGTGTTCTTAACTTTAAATCTCTCAAACTGCCATTATTTTGTCCAACAGTACAGACCTCCATGTCACTCTCTCTCTCTCTCTCTCTCTTCCCCTCTCCCTGTCTTTTCTCTGCTTTCACATCCTGTCCTGGTTCCTGTCCTCCTCCTGTTTCCCCTCTCCCCCTCGATGCTGATGGAGTGGGTACGTTCCGTGATGACTGCATTGTGGATGTTTTTACCTGACCCTCTTGATCAGTGTAAGGAACGGTTCTTGGCTCAGAACACTCCTGACAGACCAGAGATGGGGAAAACCAACGATTAATTATCTTGAGTGTTCAAAAATGTTTTCTGTCCAATCTTCAGCACTAGACGGGATGCAGCCATGACTTTCAAAGTGTTCGTCTTCCTGCGCTTTAATTTGATTGGCCGTCACTGGTCATTTCAAACCCAATTTCTGTTACTTCTCATAGTTAATGTCATGTTTGTAATGCATAAAATCCCTCCTATTTAAGATATTCACATACCTAAGACAAAAAAATCATTTTTTGTAATGACTATATAAAAAATATTTGCAGCATTACTAAACAGACGATAAAAACTATTCTGCAAACTTTGTGAGTTATGCAAGCAGAAGTTTTGTCCTCTTCAGCCCTACTAGTCAGTAAGAATTTCTATAGATGGTTTGAATGTTGATTTATTCACCGAACTGGATGGATGATGATTAAAAACTGCATTTGATTGTGAGTCAGAGTTTAAAATGAATGACTAAATCCAGGCCAGATTATGTGGTACAGAGTTTTTATTCAGCTAGGTTGCTGTTAAGAGGAGATTTGTGCTTGTAAGATGAATGGATTCACAGATGAACCCCTTAAATCCCCAAAACGAAATCATCACTTATGCCTGCCACCGCGGTACCACTTAACCCAATCCAGGAGATTAGTATACTCTGATTAATACATATGTCAACAGCCCACCATTGTACATCCTTCCACAGGTAGTGAGAAACTGACTGCATTTCCTTGACAAAAATTTTCCATCAACGACTCTATTTTCAGAAATATTCTAATTTTACCAAAACGGTAGCACAGTCCAGTTGCTGGTTTTTGATCATTTGAAATAGAAATGGGGTGGGGGGGGGATGTCTCATTTGAGGATGTACATCTTGAATGTCATCTGACATTCATGGATACTCTCTATACCTTAAATGATGAGCCCAGCTAGGCTGAAAGGCCTGAAGTCAACAGAATGCATTAATCTGTTCTCATGTTGTTATTCTTATCTCCAGGAATACTGATGACACATAAGGCAGCATCAATTCGATCCGAAGGAAAGGTTTGTTTATAAGAACTGATTGACAGCAGCATCACCCCTTGATATCCCCACCTCCAGGGCTCTTATCTACCTGAATCCTTCAGCGAACTCCACCGTTTATCAGCGTTTTGAATTACTTTCCCCGGCAAAGATACGGGTGCCACAGTGGACAAGTGGAGTCGCGTCGCTGTCCACACCATTGCCCCCGTCCCAAGGGAGGACGTACTCAAGCGCGGGGCACAGCCAGGCCATCGGATAACGAAATCCCATTAAGCGCTTGCCAGGTCCCGTTTATTTATTTACCTGGGTGGGCTGCGGAAGACGGGGGTGGGGGGTAAATGTGTTTTACTCCGCTCCACGGAAGACAGATGGGGTCGGGAGTCAGGGGAAGCTAAATGACTGAGTAACGGAGTACAGCGCTGCGTCCCATGTTTTCAGGAGGGATGGAAGGCACTGCTTTCATTCATTCAGTGCAGTAGCGCATTTTCAGTCTGTCAGTGGGTCAACACTACAGTAAAAACTATGAATAAGTCAATGGAGAAGTACATAAAAATTCTTAAAATATTAATTATTGTCTTTAATCACTATAAAAATATTATAGTCTAAGCAGTGGTATTTGTGCTGAGTGCAGTGATCCTGTGACAAGGACTCAATCCTGACTGTGTATATTATATACAGGTGACATTAGAGGTGACCATGGAGCATGTTAGCAGGATGTTACAATGTTTTTACTAGCCTACAACTCTTTTTGACAGTGAGGGGCCTGTACTCAACTGTGCAGTACATCGGTACATCCAAGTTATTCACATATCCAAATCATACTATATACTGTCTATGTATCTACAAAAAGACTATTCCTAAAATGTGTCTGAATAATTCATTCACTTCAACTGCTGCCAAGTTACAGCCTAACTTTTAGGAACCATGCCAACCATGCCAACCGCACAGTCTTCCATGCAAATGGATGGCTTGTTGCTTTAAATAGATTAAAGAAAGTTCCATTTTTAGCTGTGACCAGCAGCTCTATAGCTCACTGGTCCACAAAAGGTTCCCCACCCTTTGGCAGCCACAGTTTTCACCCTAGGAGGCTGAAATTTGACAGGGAGGTCAAGTGTGTGTGTGAAAGTGTGTGTTTCTGTTCATGCCGATTGGCAAAAAGGGGGTGTGGCAGTGGGAGTGGCTGATAACAATAAGGTGTATAACTTCTAAATGGATTCACGTAACATGGCCAGACTTTGTAAAAAGACACACACAGAGACAGACAGACAGACAGACACACACACAGTCACTTTCACGGACAGTTTGCCCAGCCCCTACACTTTAGCCACACCCCCTTCCATAACTCATAAACTGTTTGTCATACAGCCTTGTTTGTGGGAGGCCTAATTGCACTCAGTAGAGAGTAGTTTTTCTTTCTTCTCTTTCTTTGGCCAAATATACAGTATAGAAAGAATTTCACATCCACACAAGTACACAATATTTTGTATTACGACATTTGCCATGGAGGGTAAGTGTGTGTGTGTGTGTGTGTGTGTGTGTGTGTGTGTGTGTGTGTGTGTGTGTGTGTGTGTGTGTGTGTGTGTGTGTGTGTGTGTGTGTGTGTGAATGCATGCATGCATAGATACATTAGTTATATAACATGGAAACTACAACAAAGCCGACACTACAAAAATACAAGATAAAACAGAATTACTGACAGAATATATACATCATTACACATTTAGAAAATATACATCATTACACATTTACAATATACACATCATTACATATTTAGAATATATGCAGTTTTATGCCAGTACATCTGTTGCAGAGGGGAGGATGTAAGCTTCCTGTTGTGTTTATTTGCTGTCTATCAGGTCCTGTTAGGGCATTCTCGGGCCCTCTATCAGCTACAGTCAGATAGTGAGAGGCAGTGGAGATTAGGGGAGAATGCACAAGTGGGTAAGATCTGCTGATACAGCCAGGAACATGCCCACAGTCATATGGTGTGCTTGAGGGAGGGGGGAAGTGGAGGAATTATGTGACTGGGTTATGAAAAATATCATCCACTACATTTTAGACATTTACAGAGAGATTTACATTGTTTGCATGCACGTATTTGACGCAAGTAGATATTTTCACGTAAAAAGGGAATTTATGTGACGTACCCTGCTGAGATTTACAACATGAGTTTGCTTTGTACAAACTGAACCTGTAGCCTCTGAGTTACAATCCATGTTCCCTTGCCATTATACTAGGCTGCTATCCACTGACAACATTTTCTTAAGTCGTTCCTTGTGAAGGACTGTGAAATACAAAATGTAAAAATCAAACCCAGACCAAGCAAGTGTAGACTGTGGCAGAGGGGTTTTATGGGTAATTGGATGTGCCATTGTCCATTAAGGGAGGGATTCATTCAGCTGGTCCGTGTCTGCTGGGGTGACAGCAGAGATTGTGGCCATGAGCTAGATTTGGGAATGATTGATCTTTCCACATTATTAGAATAAAGAGGACGAGCAATAAAGGTGAAAGTTACGTAAAACCATGATCGTGTCTCCTCAAAGAAAGAAGGATATTTTTTTGGAGTGTAACTGACCTCTGATGCAGCAAGCTAAATCTGGTGACCTCACACGGCAGGAACAGGAAGTAGTAAGCAGCATGAAGGCCATGATGACACAGTACGGATCTCATTCAGGAGATTATTGATCCTTTGAGCCCTTGCTGGGGCGGTCTGAGTATCTGCACGTGCCTGTGTGTGAGAGAGGGTGTATATGTCTATGACTGAGTGCTGGTGTTGGTACGTATGTGGGAATGCCATCCACTGTTTTGCGAACAAGTGCCCTTTTTATTATGAACCACAGCTCAGGATGATAAAAGAAGGCTTCCACGTCCTAAAAACCCCCAACCCCTGACTCGATAACACCTTGGCTACGCTACATCCCATCCTGCTGCTGTTCTCCTGACTCTGCAGTACTGCTTGTGACCCCAATTAGCCCTCCTTCACGCCACTCCTCCCCCCCCCCCGAGGACGGGGGGGGGGGTTGGGGATGTTGCTATCTTCGAGCTCTCGGGCCATGGTTATTCCCGACATTCTGCCCTCCTGTGTGTCTCAGCAGAGAGGAGACATGTCACCGGCATCATTTCCCTTGATAGACTTTCCCCGGGCTTCCTCGGTTTCTTTACGGGAAGCGGCCCATGCGGCGAGAGTGATGATAATGACCGTGATCTTGTGCTTGTCACCGATCTGTCCGAGCTGGGGGAGGCTCGGCCCGGGCTTTGCGGCACGTCGCCGCACTCGAGAGAGAGAGAGCGGAGGAACCCGTGATCTCCCCTGACACTGATGCGCACAGGTGCTGACGCAGTAGTCACGGAGGTTATCCCTCTGCAATTAACTCAGGGCCGTATGACTCTGTGCGCATTTCCCAGCTGTGCTGCATTTGTAAATGACAGCAGAGAGAATCTGTCTGCCAGGTTGGAAAAAAATGGATGCACAGCGCCCTCCATTTGGTACAAAGACAAATTATGGGCCTTGAAATGGGGGAAAGCCTAGTAATAACTGCTGTAATGTCTACATGGCAAAATCAAAATGTATAAAAATACTCTTTAATAAAAGCTGAGAATCTGCACTTTAACCAAATGTGATTTTTTTTTTTTTACAAATCTATGTAACCCCACTTAGGCATGCTCTGCTATTCATATGTCACTAGAATACATAATAACTGGGCCTGAAAATAAAGCAGAATATTTATTTGACGGCTATAAGGTGTTTCGCTCTATAGGGTGCATGAGAGGCCTTGATTTTAGCGCTGAGGTGAAGATGCTAATCTCTGATTGAGGGGATATAAACAAAAAAACGAAGAAACCCTTTAACATGAGAGATGGGGTACGAATTGATGCAGTTATCACAATTCTCTTGTGCGGAGATTCATGTGTTGCCCCACTGACTTCAAAATCGATTTAAAATGAATTCTTAATTTATTTATGTTTGAATTTGAGGTGGTGAAACGTTGCTGTTAATCTATAATCCCACAGGTGGCGCACTCTAAACTATTCACACAATGGCAGCACAGAATCTGGTGTGGTAGCAGTGAATTATTGGCTAACTTCAGAAGAACAATTATGGCGGATGATATAGCAGAGAGACATGCTGCCCCTCCACAGTTCCTCTACACACAACAAATGTTGTCAGATTTGGCTTTTCATAATTTAAGTGGTAAAGAGGAGTTGCCCATGAGCCATGCTATACGCTAACTGTGTCACGCTAAAGTTAAGTATTGTGGTAATACGACTAACATACGGGCCCATATTGCTCAACGTCATCCTGAGTTAGACATGGTGGCAGCATGGAGACAGATAAACCTGTTGCTAGCAGTCAACAACTAATGCTGTACACAAGTTTGAACAAACTCCCTAGCGGTTCAGATATAGCGAAACGTATCACAACGTCAATTGCTTATTTTATATGTAACGGTTTGAGCCCATACAGTGTTGAGGAAAATAAAGATTTTGTAGTATTATTTACACTTTATAGCCAAGGTACATCATACCCTTACAACTTTTTTTTACTCTTTTTTCCTGCTCAAGATCAACAATGAGGTCAAGCCACAAGTTAAGGAATCATTGAGTAAAACTGAATGAGTTGCGTTGACATGCGATGCGTGGACATCAAGGGCCACCATTGAAGGTTTTTCATAGTTGTCTCTAAGCATAAACATGTGCAGTAATCAAAAGTGCTGTTTCGTGTAGTAGATTTGCTTTTATAAACCTGCTTAATTTCATTCGTTTTCTCTCTTGCAAGTTTCTCTGAATAAGAGCATGTACATGGATGTAATGTAACACCATACCAGCATGCAATAGCACACAGAAAACTGTTGTTTCTTATGTAATTCTATGTATGTGGATTTTTCAGCCATCTGCTAAGGTCTTCCCCTGCTCTCCTTGCTGGCCCAGACCCCCAGCTGTCTTCACTGACAGCTCTGACTCTTCCCACCTGCCCATCGTTACTGTGTTTAGCAGGGCGGCAGGAGGCTCCGCAGCGTAATGGGCCCCGTGTGCCCCACTGGCACATTACACCCCCCTCTGAGTTCCTCCGGCCTCAGCGAACGTTTGGCAAGGGCAAACTGCCCACTTTGAGGGAAGAGATCACTTTAAAGATCGAAGAGCTTTGAATCGGAAAACAGAAGAGCAAACTGCATTTCACATTGATGTGCGTCCATTAACTTAGAGCTCCCAGATAAAGAGTTTATCTCGGGTGTCTGTGTTGGGACTAGCTATTGTAATTGTCCCCATGCCTCTTTTACTTGACCTTGTGTCTGCTTTGAAATGGGCAACAGGTTTTAGAGTTGTTTTTTTTTGGTGGGAAATTTCTCTAGACATGTGGACTAGAAACTCCAGGTATTTTTTTTTTTTTTTTTTTTTACACACGTTCTTCACACATGCGTGGCAAGTGAATCCACTTCAATCTCCAAACAACAGTACAGTTGAACCCACATTAATAGGCCGTATTTGCACACAAATCAAGAATTATATTAAATAATTATTATCTGTACTCCCCTTGTACAAGCAGAATACTAAACTACTGAACGTGCTCAACCCACTGTGTCTAATATTTTTGTCTGATTACAGTATTTAGGAGTAAATATTCAATTTTCATGTAATTACTTGTCGTCAATGCCAATGTTTTTCAACAGTTTGGCGCATTGATTTTGAAATGATAATTGCTATGAAATTCTGTGACTGTGCTCAGTAATTAGGAGCACTTGTTTAGATCTGTCACGATATGATAGGTAAATGACTGCTAGTGAAGTAGCATCCTCAGACACGCTCCACTTATAGCTGGCTATGCTGAAGTAGCTGTGGCTGATCAGTGGGGCTTTGAATAGGCTAATGATTGCAACTGACGGAGCTGAAAGGCTGGTAATGAAACCCATCCCACAGTCCCCATGTTCTGAGCAGCTGCCGAGCTTGGATGATTCTACGAAAGACGGCCCTTAATCAGATAATCAGACATGTTCGTCGAAATTAAGGAATAATTGCGACTACTCTTTTTTTCCCACACAAACCCATATAACAAAACCCCTGGCACTGATATTTTAATGCTACCAAAATGTTTTCTGTGTGCATGTATCTGTGCTTAAATCTTTGCTTCTTTATAATTGCTTATTGTTCTCGTTATAAGCAGATCTACCATCTTCCCAAAAGAAGAGCCCCTAATTGGTCACCGCTAATTGATTAATTAAAGACTGGCTGGATTCAGAAGGGACTCGTACTCTTCCTCAGTGCCATGGAGCATTTCCTGATCGACGCATTCTAGAACAGCCAAGCTTCTGAGACCCCCGTCTGATTGCCTCTCCGAATCGCTTCGCTGGTTCAGTGGGCACAGCAACACTCAATTATGCTTCTATCTTGGCGGCCATCATACGTCAAGCATATGATGACTTATGGGTCTATAAAATGAAACCCATAAGAGATTTGTCACCTGAAAAATGACTTGCAATAAAAGAGATACTTTTTTTAATCTCAGAGCATCTTACCATGGCAGTCATTCACAAACTGATTATGATTAACGACAAGGAATCCTTCGTAAATTCCCATCGTCTTAGCAGGGCACGACTTTATAGTGTAAACCTATGAGCTGTCACAGGAAATTGTGTCACCTTCCAACAATTTATTAGTATTTTTATAAAACATTTTTCAGAGCTGGTGTAGTAAGCCACTTTCCTTCTATGAAGGACTTCCTGGTCAATACACGGACAGAGCTTGGTGGAAAGTACAAAAATTGCATTATCGGTAAATCAAAAAAGCTACAAGAAGGAACCCCTGGTAATGATTTGAGTATTAGAATACAAAATAATATATTGTGAGTTGTCATGAACAGTTCCTGTATCTAGCTGTTATAAACATAAATCTTGATGTTTAACAGCTAGCTACAGGAACACAATCACATTCACAGACAAATGAGAAAACTACTCTGTAGTAGTTAGAGTCCAATTTTAATGATTTCTCCTGAGGAATGTAAGACAACTGTCCTTGCTTGGAATTGGGAGCTGTTAAGCAAATCATCTCCCTGAATTTGATCAGACAGTGAGTGGGAGAGCAATGAGACACGCAGGCCAGAATCAACTGTAACTATATATATGTTCTGGTCTTAATTCTGTTAATTTGGCTCCCCCTAGTGGTGCAGTTGTAGCTACTCTTGTATTGTTAGAATTAACCTGTCAATCTGTCCTCCATTTTAGAGAATGAGATTGGTTATACCTCACTGTATATTGTTCGTTCATGTTTCTAACGGCTAGGTCTGGGAAATATACGCTTGTAAGCCACAAAATATTTTTTAATTTGTGTTACAGTTGTCAGGCAGTATTGCTACTCCAGAATATTGTTGTAATTACGCCAATTAGAACAGTTTTTGCATAATTATTAGCAAGTTAGCATACGCGCTAACCGAGATAGCATTTATGTGTATATTGCTGCGTTTTGTACTTACCTAGACACGTAGCTAATTATTCATTGGAGTATATTGCAGTTAATGAGTTTACTCTAAGGTTAATTCAGTCCTTTTAAACATTCTATATTGAATGGTACATCTGTTTAATATTATTTCTGCTGTGTATGCTTGCTAAGTGTGTTAACTTAGTTCTCTCCTAGCTACACTACAATATTTTCTGTGGAAATCCATGTTAGCTACTCTCCGTTGTTTAGCCTGGTTGTTGATGTCATGAAAGAATAACTACACAGACAGTACATTTAATTTAATGTATTTTATTTATTGTCATTTCAGTTTTACGAAATAAAAATTCAAGGAAGGAAGGAAAGAAATAGGAATTGTCAGTATAGTGCTTAACTCACCTCAAACCTTTATTGGATCCTTTATGTAAACTATCTATCTAGCTTTGCACAGAAACATTAAGTGAGGACAGAATTTTATATATATATATTTACACAATATTTTTTTAAATCGACCACTGCTTCACAATTCTCATCACACAACAAAAATTACAAATCCATTTAATAAAACAAACAGAACAAAACATTTCAGAAATGTATTATTCGATGCCACAACTCAATCTTGTATCCTTATGAGAGAGAGAGGAAGAGAGAGAGAGAGGGAGGGAGGGACCGTGTCTTGTTGGCTGTTAAAAAAGGAGGGAAGAGGCTGTGTGGCGCCATCTCCATGCACTTTGGCCCTGGCTGGCGATGCAGCTCAGTGCTGTGCGGCTCTACAGTGGTGAGTTAATATGAGGGACATAAACCCTGTCTGCGTTGGACCCCTGAGGTTTACTTGTGCGCACTCGCTAATTATCAATTCCGTCTTGAGCTAATGGAGCTTTCCCCTCATTTGCATTCATTCACTCGAGACAATAGCCTGATTTACGTGGTTCTGAAATACAGATTTTCACTCATCATGTTTATTCATTTTGACTTGAATGCTCAGTGACTGAAATTCTCCTTAAAACACTTCCTTGCCTTGCCTTTTTTTGTCAAACTGAAAAAGGAAAATTACTTTCATTTCAAACGATGTCTAGTGCTGATGGGATCATTAGCATTCTTCGTTTGTTCATTATGAACAAAATCTCAAGTAAATAGACAGGACACATTGGCCTGATTTACTTCAGCATCTATTGTGTGCAAAGCTGCAGAATGGATGCAAAAAAGAAAAAGAGCCTGTGATTGATTGAGGTAGATCATTTTCTCCAATCATGATGCTGAATTTGTATGTGGAAAAGTGAACATGTACAAATGGCTTTGATAAATGTACTACTTACTGTATATTACTATTCTGAAAACAGTTTGCCTTAGGTAGTCAATGCACACTACATAGCCTGGGCTCTTTCTCTTCTCCCTGTCATCGAAAGCAGTATGGGCTCAGGATATGAGGTAATGTGCTAATTGGTGAATATATAACTGCTTCTTCCCATGGGCAAGACCTCTTACTTTTGCTGCTAACTATTTCAGCAGGGTATTTGAATCACTAGCACAACCTGAACTGCGGATTTAAATCACCGAATCCATGAGCTACAGTGGTGCTGTTTCTAAATTACATTTGCTCCTAGGTTAAAAGCTTCTCTCTGCCAATTTAATGCCATCCCAAGGTGCTCTTTTCCTCCGCTGTTAAGGAGGGGTGGGGGATGGAAACCATTTGCAAGGTAGTCTAGATGAGAGGAAAAGGGTGATCTTCCTCCTCTTCCTCCTCCTCCCCCTAAAAGCTAATGTCACGGTTGTCATGGTCATTTCCAAGGCTCTCAAATGCGTCATCCCCTCTCGAAAGGGAGAGCCTTAAGGTCGTGGTCCCCACCCCATCCTCCCGCCCCACTCCCATCCCTCCACAAATAACCAGAGTTAACAAGCACCTTCATCCACCCTCACCCACCCCTCCCTCCAAAACTATGCCTCAACACTGCTCATAGTGAAGCAGGAAAACCTCGGGCCACAGTTTAAACCACTTCTATGCATCATATGTAATATTTCATTTGCAGTTCAAGATTTTGTAACCCACAAGACTCAAAGTCAAAGTGTATTGAAAAATTACCCCAGGTGTTTTAATACAGTAATTTTTGTGTTTTCCCTTTAGCTACAGATGATTACCTTGTGGTGGCCGAGACATGGATCACAAAGGAAAAATATGTGCAATACAGTCTCTCATCAGAGCTCTCCCGGGAAAAAGCATTTTTTTCTTTCCACAGTAAAAAAGGACATGGTGCACCTACCCAGTGAGCTCCAAACCCTTGAATTAGATTGACAGAAAATTATGAAATTACAGTGGAGCCATTGAAAGGCACTGATAATGACACAGTGTACTAACTAGCCACTGTTACTGCATATGGAATTTTTGCCACAATTAGGTTTTAACTCCATTTGGCTTAACATGGTGTTTCACTACCCTCTGTCAATTTACAATGAATAGACTGTAATATTATGCTTGTCTACCACCTTAACCCCGCACTCAAATTTTCCCTCATCATTTAAAAGTCTAGAATGTCTTATCAGAAATTAGTTAGTTTCCCCCTATTCTGAATTACTGCAAGCATCCTGACATCTTTCCTTCCTTATAAAAGATAGATGGCATAATGTGTAAACTGGACACATTGAAATCATAAATTGTGACACAATTTAAGCTGGTTAAAATGGGCTTTTGTTTGACTGTTTTCAGTTTCTTTTGCAGGACAGCCTTTCCCCCAGTTTTACTTTTGTGGAAGTTGAAATGCCCTACTGCAGTTGGTGTTCCCATGGCAGCTCCATCGTCCATCAATGTGAGAAGGACCCACATCAGGACGCCCATCCTCTGAAACAGGTGTACCCGTCACCTCTTTTCATCAATGCACTGAGAAACTAAATTTCTATATTTAGGCAGCGTGTCACAGTCTTATCTGTTGTGTTTGATTTATAATCTTATTTATTATCGTGACAGAAGAAGCCAGGAGGGGTCACAGATCAAATCACTGTGAAGCTGATAAACTGCGTCACCGGTTCTCTCTCTTGTCACTGTTCCAACTCGTCAGTGTTCCTGAGCGGTGCTGTTCACGTGGAGGGGGAGAGGTTCACTTTTTTAGGCACATGCTTTACAAGCGTAGGACTGGAATGAATGAATGAACGAATGAACAAATTAATGAATGAAATGTTCAGCCAACGAATTCATTATTTGCCTTTCTATGTTGCTCCTGGGTTGGACCATAGCACTGTTTGTGACTTCTATTACATGTAATAATAAAATTAATATAACCTTATAAATTATTCAGTGCTTTTACATAAATTCAATAGACAAGACAGAAACGTAGGACAGAACATTGTATACATTGTATAGTGGTTCATTAATTGATTTTCCAGATCGATACAAGACATTAATGTCTGTCATGGATATTGGATATTCTTCACATATCAAGCCATTTGTCTTGATAAAACACATCAGCACTGATTGTTTTCATTTTAAATATTGACAAGAAAACATTTTCCTTTCAATAGTTGTTTATTTAATAACATATCATCCTGAATTCAGCTTGCCTGTGGGTGATCAGAGAGAATGCAGCCCTTTTATGGTTAAAGAAACACAAGCACACATACATGCAATGGCCATACAGACCCTGTTCAAATCCAAGATTAAACCATTACATTACTGTACCAGGAACCCCATATAAAAGAAAGAAACCATTAAGGTGTGTCTGTGTGAATGCTTGTGTGTGTGTGTGTGTGTGTGTGTGTGTGTGTGTGTGTGTGTGTGTGTGTGTGTGTGTGTGTGTGTGTGTGTGTGTGTGTGTGTGTGTTTGAACCATACGTGAGAAGCCTTGTCTCCTGTTGCCTGCAGGCACCCTTTAATTCATCCTAGTATGACCTACTGCAGAGTACCTGCACCCCATGCCTGCATATAGCCACACACTTAATCAGTTTGGGGAAATTATTCATTAAAAGAGTGATTAATCTTATTAAACTCTCCTGAAGTGATGATGGGGGGAGGGGGTGCATTAATATGCAAACACATTTTATAATATGGTATAATATACATGCAAAATCACCATATTGGCGAAATACAAAGTTATGGTCTATTAGTGTTAGTCCAAGGAGGACTATAGGAATGCAGAGCAGGCAAGGGTAAGATGATGATTTATTTGATGATTAATATAAAAATATATATAATCCTGCTCTAGAGCAGCACATCACATACATTTAAAATCATCAAGGATTTAAACACATAAAGACTAAAGGCTTCTTTCCATTGTGGTCCTCACAACAAATACAAAAGTGAACAAAACCACATGACAGTTTAAATACAGTATATCAAATATAATTAATATTCTAAATAAATTAATAGTAAAAAGCTGAGGAAATATGTTGATTGAATCCTGGCCTCTGTGCTTTCCAGATGCGCTATCAGAGACTGCATATCTGGACACAAGGCTAGATCATTTAGTAAAATATGTTCTGATTTTATATACCTCGGTATAAAACTATCAGGAAAAGACACTCTAAAGGAGAGATTTGAAGGAATCCTTTGATATTAAAGAAGTGTAATATTTTCCTTGATTATCTGCTGACCTTTGTGAATGATTATCATTTTCTTTCAAGAAGTAATGCCTTCAGTTCATTTTATCTCACAATTCTGGGTCATATATAACTGCTCCAATATCTACAAATCTAACCACAAAGATTGCAATGATAATCAGATGATAGATTAAGAATTTTATCTAACAACTGCAGACTGTAAACGTGATATCGGTAAACCAGTTCAGAAAGTTCTACCATATGTTAAAAGTATTAAATTGTTTTGTGTATTGTTACTTTGTTTATATGTTTCAAAGCATTCCATCAGTGGAATAAGATCCATAGTCAGACAACCACTGCTCTGTGAAAACACATCACACATACTAGGTGAATAGGTTAAAGTCAGTTGTGTTTTATAATTGACTCTTATAGTGTAGTGTTTGTTGTTTAATGTAAGGATGTCACTTCAGCAGCTCCGATACTTTTCTAAATAAGTTGAGAACCAAGCAGAGATAAAAAAAAAAAATGGCCCTACTTGCTTCCTCTCACGTATGTTCCACTCTGGAGGTGAAGAGTCATTGACTTACTTCAGAAATTCCTCTATCTGCTACGTCATGGAACACCTGCAGCTGTAAAGATAAGCCCCTTATCGCCTTGCACGACCCAGGCCAATTGTTTTCACTTCATTTCACGTCTAGAGCTAATGCCCTCACACACACACACACACACACACAAACACAAAACCACAAACACAATACACACAACTTTTTAATCACTATAATAATTTGATTTGACATTGATTTAACTCTCTGGTAGATCAAAAAATAAATTCAGTTCTTAGGAATTAAATGAAAGACAACAATTCTATGGTTAATGTTTTTTATTTTAACATTCATTAGTTACATTGCAAACAACAATATGTCACACCAAATTACCATATGAATCAATTTGAAGATTGCAAATTACTGTCATTATCAATTTAATCATTTAGAGTATGCCCTTAAGGGGGTGATTCACGATGCATATAGCATACAACAATTATTACAGCCAGCATTCCATATCATCTACGTCATACAATTTGAGACTAAATTATTATAGATAATTAAACCAAATAATTTTGGATACGAACGGGAGACTTGAATAAACCGTGAAATAAATGACAAACCCACAGGAAAACAGAGTAAAAAAGTTGCTCAAAAAAATATTGTGTTGAGTGATATTCAATATACGTCCTTTAAAATATATTATGTTCAGTTTGACTTCACTTGATTAATGATTTATATATGATAAAAAAATCTGTAAATAAATTCACTGACAAGTAAAAGTATTTAAAGGATAAATATTGATTCAAATAGATGTTGTATTTGATTTGAGTCCCAGAGATTTCATTAATACATTCTTCAGAAAAACAGTGCCCTTATCTACACTGAGTAGGGGAAGATTCTGGAACAGAAGAACAGAGTGCTGGGTTACAGTAGGGCATAGACATAGGAAGGGGTATGCAATTCCTAAGTAGGTGGTATGAACTGTGCTTACTGTTTCTAAACTGGCCCATGATTCTGAATGCGAAGACTTATGAACACCAGGGCACCCAGGTGGCCTCATCAACCTGAAGGGGAACAGTGGTAGTTGGGGAAGAGTCACTTTAGGACTTGGTAGCATAGTGTGTATGTTCGACAAGGAATATTGAACAATCTGTTGCCTGTCTGGTCCACAGGTTGGAGTGGAGGTCCATTTTGGAGTAACTGACCAAGGCTGGGGCAGGTCTGATGGTTCTGCAGGGTACATTTAGAGATGTAGAAGGTACGACTGAGAGCAGAACTTCCCTGGTGGTCTTCTGTGGAATTCTGTTATTATCATCTGCAACATTTTGGCATACCTTTTCTTTATGGATACGAAGGCTATGGTTACAATTATTATAAAATGTGGGTTATGACAATGTTGAGATCACAAAGGCATGGATAATTCACAATTTTTAAATAAGCACAGCTCAGATATAAATGCGACTGAATATTGTTACAAAAGAAACATGAATGATTTTTCAACAGTACAGTAGAAAAAGGACAGTTAAAAAGGTGCATAAAAAATAAGGATGAAATTATGCTTTATAAAAAAGCTATTGATGATGCATTAAAAGTTACTTCGTTGAGAGCTTCACTAGTGATAACACTTGTCATAACACATGCTTTCAAATGCATCCAATACTCAGAGTCGTACAGGGGAAATCAAGATAAAGGACACTAGAAGAGAGAAAAAACTTTATGAAATTAAGACAAATAAGGCCAAAACAGGTCCAATGTATCTTATAGTATTTAAGGAACTAAGTGAAATAGTTAATACACTTTTGTGATGTTTTTGTGTGTGTCTCTTAAAGTATTACACACACATTAAAATATTTTTAGAACAATTGTATTGGAATAAAAAATGGTTTTCCCATAAGTATGAGCATAAAGGATATCTCATTATCTTTTCTGGACAACCTTTTTTGTTTATCAGAACCCCAATAGTTTCAGAACCCACTGCTTTTAAGGAGTAAAGTTTAGTTTGGTGAGTAGACAATGACACATGAAGGCAAGTTAGTAATGACGGCAATGATTATTGCTCATTTGGCAAAAACAAAGATGTTGGCAGGACAGAACAGTGTTCTCAAAGCTGTATTGAGGAACAGGAGTTGCAGTCAGACATGCAATTTAATTATATTGACAAGCTGTACAAATAAGTTCATTTTGCTCTGAGGAGGGTCATTCGGAATACAGACAGTCATTTTGAGTTCATGGTGATTATACAGGGGAAATCTTCTAATACATCATGAAAACAGCTTTATGCATGTCTCTTGGCTTATATGGAGTAATATCTCTCTGGACTGCAATCGCACTGTGTTACTCGCACAGAATACAGAATACTCGCAAATGTTAAGCTCTTCCCGGGATTCTGTTAACATTTGACTTAAAGACAATGCCTGTTTTTTATCATAACAATTTGGTTCATTTTGTTGCATTTATGCATGAGTTTAAGTCAATATTGCAAGTCAAAGTCAATGTTAATGGAATTCAGCCCTCTGTATCTAGACAATAGCCTGTGGATCACTTGGAACTGTTTTACAATTTTAAGGAAACAACATCAACCATAGCCCCAAAAACAAATCCTATCTTTCAAGACTGCATCGCGAACGTAAATTTTCTCAGAAACAATGCTTTTCCCCTTCAAATGTGTTGACGGTCAGCTGTGTGTCTTTGGGGGATGTGTTTTAATGAGCCGAAGCCCTAACGAGCCTTTAATTAGTGACATTGATTAAATTAATGGTGGGAATTTGTCTTGGCACAAACCCGAGTGTATGGTCCTCCTGCTCCAGGCCTGAGGAGAGGAAGTGATGCGGGGAGAGAGAAAACATGTCTGACATCACGTCCTCTCCTGCACAGAGGATAAAAGAAAGCAAGAGAATGAACACAGTAAAAGTCTCTCTCATATTTACATTACTATTCATTGCTCAAACAATTTTATACATTTTTACATAAACATGCAGTTTTTTATTATCGTATGTCATGTACATTTTATGACATTGTTTTGTTATTTTCATCACTTGGTGAAGGACAAATATGGTAAATAATGAAATGATTTAAATACTTCAATAATCAAGTCCAACTCCTTTTTGGGTACTTAGAACATAATGTTGCGTTCTGATCTGACGGATCCTCTGTTCAATTCAGTTAGTTTCAGTCCCTCTTTCATCATTGTAAAATTCCATGAAACTCTGTGGAATTTTAGACTTTCCTGGATGAAAACAGCATTTGAGTCGCCCTCCACCCATTAGACTAGAGTTTGTCAGTGGAATAGATGTTATTCTACTGGTAGAGTAGTAATCCTGGTGTTTGTCGGTGGAATAGATGTGATTCTGCTGGTACAGTGGTAATCCTGGTGTTTGTCAGTAGAATAGATGTGATTCTGCTGGTACAGTCGTAATCCTGGTGTTTGTGAGTGGAATAGATATGATTCTGCTGGTACAGTGGTAATCCTGGAGTTTGTTGGTGGAATAGATGTGATTCTGCTGGTACAGTGGTAATCCTGGTGTTTGTGAGTGGAATACATGTGATTCTGCTGGTACAGTGGTAATCCTGGTGTTTGTGAGTGGAATAGATGTGATTCTGCTGGTACAGTGGTAATCCTGGTGTTTGTGAGTGGAATACATGTGATTCTGCTGGTACAGTGGTAATCCTGGTGTTTGTGAGTGGAATAGATGTGATTCTGCTGGTACAGTGGTAATCCTGGTGTTTGTGAGTGGAATACATGTGATTCTGCTGGTACAGGGGTAATCCTGGTGTTTGTGAGTGGAATAGATGTGATTCTGCTGGTACAGGGGTAATCCTGGTGTTTGTGAGTGGAATAGATGTGATTCTGCTGGTACAGTGGTAATCCTGGTGTTTGTGAGTGGAATACATGTGATTCTGTTGGTATGGTGGTAATCCTGGTGTTTGTCGGTGGAGTAGATGTGATTCTGCTGGTACAGTGGTAATCCTGGTGTTTGTGAGTGGAATACATGTGATTCTGCTGGTACA
Organism: Albula goreensis; assembly: GCA_022829145.1. Classification (NCBI taxonomy): domain Eukaryota; kingdom Metazoa; phylum Chordata; class Actinopteri; order Albuliformes; family Albulidae; genus Albula; species Albula goreensis. The sequence continues at coordinate 34,339,475 of CM040749.1, forward strand.
GTGGTAATCCTGGTGTTTGTGAGTGGAATACATGTGATTCTGCTGGTACAGTGGTAATCCTGGTGTTTGTGAGTGGGACAGATGTGATACTGCTGGTACAGTGGTAATCCTGGTGTTTGTGAGTGGGACAGATGTGATTCTGCTGGTACAGTGGTAATCCTGGTGTTTGTGAGTGGGACAGATGTGATTCTGCTGGTACAGTGGTAATCCTGGTGTTTTCGGTGGAATAGATGTGATTCTGCTGGTACAGTGGTAATCCTGGTGTTTGTCGGTGGAATAGATGTGATTCTGCTGGTACAGTGGTAATCCTGGTGCTTGTCGGTTGAATTGATGTGATTCTGCTGGTACAGTGGTAATCCTGGTGTTTGTCGGTGGAATAGATGTGATTCTGCTGGTACAGTTGTAATCTTGGTGTTTGTGAGTGGAATAGATGTGATTCTGCTGGTACAGTTGTAATCTTGGTGTTTGTGAGTGGAATAGATATGATTCTGTTGGTACTGTGGTAATCCTTGGAATATTCTCTTTGCCAAATCTGTTAATCCCCATGGCAGTTCGTCAGCAGCGCTGAGCGCTGACTCACGGTTTCCAGTCATGGCTCTGTGCGGCTTTTGCTCCATGCTCCAGGCCTCCAGCACTAAGTCTGCCTGTTGCACTTCTCCACACACTCAGAGCAGGCTACTCATTTCACATTTGACTTTTTTATTTTTCTTCGGTCTCTGTATTTGTTGCATCAGTTGCATTTATATCCCTTGTTTCTTTGCTCGTTGTGAGTTTGTCTCAGTTGATGGTCTCTCGTTCGCGGCAAGCTTTTTCTTTACCTGTGTAGCCTGCCTGTCACAACTTTTGCCTGATTCTCGTTTTCCTGTCTTTGGATTGTGTGGTATCTTCCTGGTTTGACCATTGCCTGCACTCTGACTACGATTTTATGTTTTGGACCTCATTGTTGGATGCTAACAAACTATGGTTTATTTCACGTCCTATCTGTGTCTAAGTCCCTGACACACCCTGATCTGTCATAAAATTGCTGAAAGAGTTCGTCTTTAAATTCACAATTGTAGTTTGGAACCTTATCTTAGGTGACCTTACCAAAACAAAAAAATCTTTTTTAAGTCAAAGTTGTAAATTGATTAAAGTCAGAGTCCTGCCTGTCTGTTCTCATTTAAACCAAATTTCTCACCCCTTTCCCGATGTGGACCCTTCTATCACAAATTTTTAATGTTTTATCGAGTTTGTCTCATCAAATTGTATATAGATTTGTTTAATGAACCATGATGCCTAGAGAAAGCACAATAAGAAAGGCTAAGAATAATACTCCTAAAAGTTAAAAGAAGGGGCTATGAATTTCACTGCTGGAGAATATATCAATATTTATATCAATTTGTGCATGGTAGCCCCAGTTTTATGTTTCAGCAAGGTCTGAGTAATTGTGATTTTTATGATGTAAGCACATTGATAATTAACAGTATGTGTATTGAGTTTCTCTTGAATATTCGGAATATAATGTTCTAATTAAGTATTAAAGCTGATACAAATTTCAATGAGTGCAACTAAGAAAATTTGTTGTGATTGATATTCTGAGTCATTTGACAGTTTATAAAACATATTTACCTTCTTTCTTTGCATGAAATATTGTGATACTGAAAAGCTAATCAAACCGCTCTTTCAGTCTGACAGCGCTAATGTCCATTTTTGCGGCAGCTGTCATGAAGCTTACCTCAGCTGTCATCAGACATGGCCTCCATCTTCTGCATCGCAAAAATTGATTATCCATCTGAACTCCACGCCAATCCGCTAACATCATATTCAATTTAAGTATTAAAAGACGTGATCCATAAGGTTTGTTCCACCAACAAACTACTTTTTGTACAATATCATATCAGTACCAGACGTACATTCTATCAACATTTGTTGTTATAAACGTTGTTTTATCAATAAATGCATGTAATTTTTTCACAACACAAACAGCAGTCCATTTCCACCCAAACGACCCAACCAAATGAGTATCGTGGGCAATGGAAGTCCAGTGACATGAAGTTTAGGCAGGATTGGGGAAGACCACACTCAAGAGGTATTACAGTTCCGCAGTATGTGTGTGGCACGCGTAGTCAAATATTGAACTTCACATCATTACAGCAAACCAGTCATATCTGTAAACCTGTGTCTTGAGTACTACAGCAGAAGTAGTAGTAGGTAAGATGATGAGGTCATCTCATTACACTTGAGGCAGAAGAAACAAAGAAACGTTACTTTACATCCTCACCATGTCAATGACCAGAGGTTTGAGCTGCTACAGTGCCAGCACCTTCCTCCCTATGTTTACCTGTGTGTTACTCATTTTTTTGATGCATCGTAGCCATTTTTGAACCACAATGCTCATCACACATCTGCAAATAACAATTGCAAATGAGGATTATTAGATGGCTAGAATGTCAGGGGATGTTTACTAACCACAGTGGGTTAATAGTTCATTACCACCCAAGGTGCGTCCCAGCACATGAAAGACGAATCCTTCTTGCTCCACAACAACCACATCTCCTGCCTGTCAAATGTGCCAGACATAGATGGAGGGAGCAAAGAGATGAGGTGGTCGTGAAGGAAAGGAGGACAGAAGAGATGCACCCACCCAGTCAAGACCTCAGCTTGTTATTTCGGCTGAAAGATGTTGTCTCCTTTTGTGTAGCCTCCAGCAGGAACAGTGCCTTGACTCATATGAAACACCATCAAGCTAATTATTGTAAGGACACTGATGATATAGGATTAATTAGTCACAAGGAAATTAGTCACAGAAAGCACATTATCCAGTTTCTTTACCCCACACATGACATCCTAGCTGAGATAACATTGCTGTCATTGTATTGAACAGCCTGAGTGAGCAGAATATATTGCACTATATACATATGTAGTGATACCTTGAACATCATGGATCATAGCTGTATTGCTTTCTATAGCTTGAGTGCAAAACAGCACTAGATACAGTGTTTTCTTGTGAGATAAACTTTTACATAATGATTCATCTGCCCAGTGATGGGCTTTTTGCACACCACAGTTGTTTTGACTTAGCCCAGGGCCTCTTTGGAATTGGCAAAAGGTGTTAAATATTTGTAACAGTGTCAAGAGAAATATTTCAGTATGTATTCATTCCCTAAACAACTTCAATGGCACATTAGAAGTTACCGCATGCAAAATCTTCTTATGTGAAACCAGAACTTGGAAATGATTCATTTGATTTCACAGAATAACTTTTTTTTATTACTTTCTCTAATAAGTTCAGAGGAAAGAGAAAACGTATAGTTTGAGAAAATTAAAAGTAAACTTTGGGCTTATCCACAAACAGATTATTATCCTAATTCACATGCTTTGTAATACAGAAAAATACATGTAAATACATTTTTCTGTTATTATTGTATGCGAAGTGTAGAGTACACTTGGTTGCTTAAAACAGGTTTTCCCTGAGTCAGCACCGTCCCGAAGCCCACCGCTGAAGCATCTACCTGTACCAGGAACCTTGACCCAAAGTCTGAACTTAGGAGCCCTGAGGAGGAGTAGAAATGCTCCTTGAGGGAGGCCAAGGCTCTCCCGCACTCAGTTCATACCACAGGGTTCTTGGTGGCCTTACTGGTGAGGTTTGTGAGGTGTACAGCGTTAGAGGCAAAGATGGAGATGAACTGCCGGTACAACCCCACGAGACCCAGGAAGGGCCTCACCTGTTTGTTGGTGCGGGGATGTGGACTGTTCTGCATTCCCTCCACTTTGTCCACCAGCAGCCTTACTTCACCGTTCCCTAGCAAAAAGCCCAGACATCTCACCTTCACACTCCTGGGAATTCAGGGTGAGCCCCGCCTCCTGGATCTTCTGCAGATGCTGGAGATGCTCATCCCAGGTGTTGCTGTAAATGATGACATCATCCAGATATGCTGCGCAGCAGTCTTCACAGCCCTGCAGCACACGGTCCATGAGGCACTGCAAGGTGGTGGGTGCCCCGTGCAGCCCAAAGGGCATCACCACGAAGTGACATCGTCCTAGGGGGCTCCTGAAGGCCGTGTACTCCCTGGATGACCTTTCCACTGGCACCTGCCAATAACCTTTGCAAAGGTCTAGGGTTGTGATGAAGCTGGCCCGTCCAATCCTCTCCAACAGGTCGTCAATGCGGGGCATCCAGTACAGTCGAATTGGGAGACTGTGTTGAGTTTGCAGAAGTCCATACAAACACGGATGGACCCGTCCTTCTAGGGGTTGTTGCTGTATGGGAGTGGGGTCTTTAAGGTGGATTTTGGGCTCCAACAGCCCAGTCCAACCAGGCCTCTGCTGGAAGAGGGCTGGAAAGTCTTCAGACTTGCTGCAGCTCTGCTCTGTGGTCCTCCACCAGATGTTCCAGTCTCACCTGCTTCTGCTGCTGCCATGACTCAAAGTCAGTTGAACAGCTGAATCAATGCACTGATGACCTTTGGAGTGGTGATAGCGCAGAGTGGGAAGGCCTCCGGGAACCTTGTGGTGTAGTCACAGATGACTAGGATGTACTGGTACCCGGCACTGCTCATAAGACTATAGTCTTACCTCCAAATTGAAAAAAATAGGTTGACAGAAAAATATTTGATTTTTTACTTTGAATGATTTTACACTAGTTATATTATCCAACCACAAAAGACAATGTGGACAGAAATGGTTTGAAAGTCAGTAAATGTGATTAATGTGTTTTGGTGAAAATCAAGAAAAGACATTAGTCTTACCTCCAAAAGTGGAAAAAATGGGTTGACAAGAAAAATATTTGATTTTTTTACTTTAAATGATTTTAAACTAGTTTTATAATCCACCCAAGCAAGAAAAAGTTTCAGAAATTATTTGAAAGTGAGTAAATGAAATCAATGTGTAATGGAAAGCTGGGAATTCACACCAGTAATTAACACTTCTAATTAACACCAAATAGTAACACTTGAAATGACACCAGTAAATATCTACAAATTAGTACCAGAGATGAACACCAGAAATTGACACTGGAAGTTAACTCTTGAATTGAACACTGGGAATTAACACTACTAATCAACACCAGAAATTAACACTGGAAAGTATGAAAATATTTGATTGTTTTACTTTAAATTGTATTACATCAGGAATATTATCCACCCATTGAAGGAAAAGTCATCAGAAATGATTAGAAAGTGAGTTAAAATTGTTTTGCTGAAAGACATAAAATGACAGTCTTATCTCCAAAAGTGAAAAATGTGGGTTGACAAAAATATATTCTTTTTTTTTTTTTTACTTTAAGTGATATTAGACCAGCTATAAGATCCATTCCATGCAACAAAAAGTCGTCCGGAATTATTTTAATGTGACTATATGAGATCAATATATGGTGATGAAAATCTAGGAAAGACATAACAGTTTTACCTCCAAAAGTGGAAAAAAATGGGTTGACAGAAAAATATTTGATTTTTTTTTAGTTTGAATTGCAGTAAATCAGCTGTATTATCCCCCTGCACAAGTTGTCTGAAAGTGAAAAACCCAAAAGAATTTCTAGTCCATCTCTTTAGTATTTCCAGGCACTCTTAAACTCTTGATGGACTAAAAATGAATGTTGCTTAAATAGTGCATAGTTTTTTATTTCATTTTGTCCTGGAACAATATAAGAAAATGCAAGGCCCATTTGGAACTTAGTAAATTAACATATTAAAAGCACTGTTTTGAGTTGGGTGTGCTATGCTACAGGTCTTAGAACTGAAAAGTCCGACCTGGGTGCACATCTCAGATATATACCAAATGTTTATTACAGTGTGAACACAGGAAGATCGGAAATTAACAATACTAATTAACACTGGAAATTACCAGAAATAAGATTAACACCAGAAATTTACACTGGGAATTAACACTGGGAATTAACACCGGGAATTAACACTGGAAATTAACACTACTAATTAACACCAGAAATTTACTGGGAATTAACATTACTAATTCACACCAGAAATTAACACTGGAAATCAAAACTACTAATTAACAATTGAAATCAACATTACTAAAGACCAGAAATTAACACTGGAAATTAACACTGGTAATTAGCTCCAGAAATCAACATTACTAATTAACACTGAGAATTAACATTGGAAATGAACCTTACTAATTAACACTAGAAATTAACACTGGTAATTAACACTGGAAATCAACACTACTAATTGACACCAGTAATTAACACCAAAATTTAACACTGGTAATTAACCCCAGTAATTAGCACTACTAATTAACACTGTAATTAACAGCGGGAATTTACAGTGTAAATGAACACCAGAAATTATCACTGTAATTTGACAACAGAAATAGACACTGAGAATTAACACTGATTAACACCAGAAATTTACACCGGGAATTAAGACAGGAAATCAACAATACTAATTAAACCAGAAATTAACACTGGAATTCTACACTACTAATTGACATTAGTAAATAACATCAGAAATTAACACGATTTAACACCAGAAACTAGCACTGGTAATTAACACTGGAAATCAACTCTGATAATTAACACCGGAAATTTACACTACCAATTAACACCAGAAATTAATACTGGGAATTAACATCTGAAATCAACACTACTAATTAACACCAGAAATTAACACTGAAAATTAATACTACTGATTAACACCAATAATTAACACAAACATTCTCCCAGCAGGAGAGATGAGGAACCTTTTAGAGCACAAGAAAGAGCCTGGGTTTCTTAATGGTGTCCTTACCATAAATTTCAGCTTTGCAAAGCTCATGAAATAGTTTTTGCTTGGAGGACTTCAAAGTGTTATTTCAGTTCTTTTGTGATTTTGAGGCCATTCTTCTATGGTTTTTAACAACTATCCTGTTGAATGCCTGTTGGTTCATTCCTTTCTCCCGATGCAGGTTTTCCTTGTTTGTAATATGACATCATGATGCTCAACACTCTTGCCCTTAACAAACATATATAATCTTACCATTTTTTGACTGGCAAACTTTCAATTCAGGCAGCAGGTATTTAACCTATATGTCAAGTTGGTTTAGAAGCTCTCATTTAAAAATTTTGATCTTAAAATATAATAGCAGAAACATAGTGGTTATTATTCCCATTTGTATGAAACACATGGAGACTACTTTATAGTGATATAGTTATTTTTTATTCTGGGTTTCCAATGTTTTTTCCTCCCCCTGTACACAGACTACATATTCCTGTAGACAGTGGCACAGAAAAAACTTAGGAGACTATGGTCATTCAATATAGTGTCAACATTCATAAGACATGGCCTTCCGGGAACTACAGTTCAGTGCATTTACTTTCAACGAGTGACTTTTCCCAAGAAAACAGCACAACTGTAACCCCTTGGTAAGCCAGAGTCATTTTGGAAATCTTTAATCTCATTTCTGGGACTCCATTAAACATTTTTTTTTTAATCTTAAGTTTTTCCTTTACATCATGATGAAATCTGTCATGGGCATCCTTCATATCTGTCACTGCTAAATGGTTAGATAACACAAGGGGAAATTAAATTGAAGAGAATGTGTGCAAGGGAGTACAGAGAATTCATTAACTTTTTTTTGGCAGTACTGCAGAGGCTGTTGTGGCCTAGCCTTGTTAATGCCCAACCGACCCCCCCACCCACCCTCCATGTGCTTCTGTTCAAGGTTGCATTAACTAACCTGTGCAGTGCAACCCCCCCCTTCCACCATAAAGAAAATGGGCTTACAAAACCCCACTCCCTTGAACCTGCTGCTGAATCCTACCCTGCCGAGATGATTGTCAATGGAGGGGGGCGGGGGGTTTGGGGGGAGGAGTTTAAGGACACTGTGCCAAAATGCAATTCTTTGTCTCAGCGTGGATCCATTTGCTGAGGCTTATTTTCCCAGCATGCTTGAGCGCTCCCTGTGACGGTATTATGGAATCAGGTCATCCCCGTCTACCGACTAAGATCCGCAATCTCCAGCCAGCAGGTGCATGGTGGTTCTGAGCAAATCTGTTACGTCTGGAGAGGTTTTCAGTCGTATTACCATGATTCATTTGTCATTTCTAAAGCACATGGCTTGTATACACTCACACACTCACAGTCACAAACTACAGCACTGTGAGTATCTGATTTTCCAAATTTTACACTAAATTTTCCCCATGTTTCAGTGGAATGCAAAACTGTATATAGAGAGTATGAGAGAAATAATAGCTTCACATCCCTTGGCCAGAGAAGGGATCCATTATGAATATTTCACAAAGTGCCTGACCACAGCCTTATTAGAGTTTGTACTCTAATTTATTGAAGAACCTTTTTTCAAGGCCTTCTCTCAGATCCTTTGGTTTAAAAAGGTTCTCCTAAGACCTCTTACCTCACCATGGGCTTCTCTGGGGCCATTACTTTAACATGGTTCAACAGTATTGTAAGAGACGTGGGTGCGGGCATGTAAAAGAAGGAGTCCAACAACTTATTGGTTTCTTGCTCAACTTTAGTAACGTCTCAACACACAGCAACTTAACAGATGGCCATCTTTTTCTTCTTCCCCTTTTTTTCTCCAACTCCTCCACTTTACATCCCTGTCTCACTTGCGCCGCTGTGTCGCTGCCCTTAAAATAACACTCAATGAACAGTTCTTCAAAACGCATTAACCCATATGTAACTTTAACATTTACACACAAAATATAACTTTTGTCTTACAGTATTATAAGTATTCTGTTAAGATTCTTCCAAAAATCGTTCAGGGTGGAGTTGGGAATGTAGGCCTCCAAAGCAGCCTGTGTATGCCGAGGTTTTGGTGGTCTGCATTATTGTTGTGTAATGATCATTAAGATACACCGCTAACTTCAACAGCAGTTGAAATATCCATATTGGAGCTGTGGCTAGCATGACAGCTTGAGAAGATGGAGACCCAGGTCCAGTTCCCAGGGATGAAAGTTGCTAACCCCTGCCATGCCCAATGAGACATCCATACAGACCATGTGGTGCTCCTTAATGGACACTCCCATAATCATGACCTCAAGGAACTCAATGAACCTGGCTCGGAAAGTTGTAGTTTAATGGTTAGAGAGTTGGGCTTGTTACCCGAAACTTTGAGATTATAAGAGTATTCAGGAAGAGTTTGTTTATGGTCATCATGTCTGCTAGTGGTGTAGTAAAGTAGATGATTCACACATCACACAGGGGCATTAGATACATATTCTCCTTTCATAAACAGAAAAGTATTCACATCCAGTGTTACTCAAGTTCATTTGTATTCAATATTAGGTTTAGCTTGATAATGTGCAAAGTCAAAAAATGCAAAACGTTAGACAAGGGGAAAATACTCTTTCATGGTACTGTAGGTAAAATTGGCGTTGTAATATACACCTTCAAGAATGATTTATGATGTTTTCCAGTGAGGCACTGGCTAAGAGCTGTAGAGTGTAAAAGCTTTCTAAACCAGTGTAACTTCATAAAGAGTATTTAATAGAACTATTTTGTTATGAGAGCCAGACTGATATTGGGCACAGGGCGTATCATTTTTGTTGCCATAAGTAACATTATCATGATATTTCTGTTAGGTTGGTCATATATGAGGATTAGATGTCCAGATTAATTTGAGTTTCTTCAATCATAAGTACAGGAGAAGTATTTGCAGAAAACTTCTCACTGAATTACCTCGACCTGTCAAGCCAGTTTTTTCACACACGTATAAAATCACCATGTACCTTCACTCCCAATCGTACTCACCACCCCAGACACTCCTCCTTCCTTGCTCTTTCCTCTGTCCACTTTCCTCTAGTCTAAGGCATGATGCCACCACCTTGAACACCATGCCCAAGATCAAATATCTGTACTGATGTACAGCTCACCACTTAACAATAAATTCCTTCCAAACACATTCAGTGTTGTCTGAAAATCAATTTTAATGCAATCCCAATTACCATTGGTTATGATGGATATTAATCTATAGAAAGGTCTACGACTACAAAATGATGGCAGCCTAGTGAAGCACGGAGCTAAAGTACTGTAAATAATTACTAAAATTAAATTATTTGAATAATAATTATTAAGTCAGTGTATTCTGAGGTCACTCTCTACAGTTGCTACATTTCAGGGTTCCAATCAACCTCCATAGCTATGGCTTTCATATCTCTGTGGTTCTTCAATCTAAGACTTTTTTTTACTACAGTTGCTGAGTTTACCTTAGAAGAATTGAAAATTCTGAAGTTGCACACCAACCTGCATGTCCCACAGTCGGTGGTACACCCCTATAATTTCACTTGTGGAAATGGCACTGAAGGACAAATCACATGCTTGAAAGAGCAATTCTCTCTTTCTTCCTCTCTCTTTTCCTATTTTCTTTCCTATCCACTAGGTCCAAATCAGCCTCCATGCTTTTGATGGCTGAATATTATGTATAAAATCAATGAAGTGAACTAAATGATTCATTTTTCCACTTTATCATCTAGAGTTTATTACCACTCACTGTCCAGTCCACCTGTCTGGCAGAGTAATTTCCATTGCATCACACTGGAACAAAAAAAAAACATGAGGGAAACATATAGAAGGCTTTGGGAGTTATCCACAGGTCAGTCAGGGTATGTCTGTGGAACACTGAGGTGAGTAGAGTTCCTGACTTCAGATTGGAAGTTTTTTCTTTTATCAAAAAATGCCAAAAGTGTTGGCTTTACTTGTCACTATGGCCACATCTGTGGAGACCTTTTATTAGCAGAAAGTATGAAGACAGTTTGAGAGTGATGTAACATGAATTGTCGTGATTGCAGGTGTTATCTTTGTGTTTATTGTTTGTTTCATGCTTTTTTGTTTGTACTATCGTCGGGAAGGTAACGACGTTCTTCTGGCCAATCGGCTATCTTTTCCTATCTTTTTCGGTTATCGGCTGACTGCTAGGTGTGGCCAATTAGTAATTGGTTTCAGGTGTGTGAGGTCTTTATATTACCCAGGGCTTCAGCATTTCTTTGCGTTAGTGTCGTCTATACACTTCGCCGACTTTGGCAGAGATTTTTTCTGTTGGTTTTCGGTTTAGTAAGCCTAGAATGTAAGTATAAATGTAGGAATCTTTACGAAGTTCTTTTTTTTTTTTTTTGTTGCGGGGTTGATCCGTTTTACCCGCCGAAGAACTTTGCTGTTTAAGTATCTGAGTGGAATTTTGCAGTTTGCTGTTTCTTTATTAAGAGCTGTTAGTTATTTCACTCCTGAAGTCTTAGTTTCTTGTTATTTATGCTAGAGTTGGGATTCTCCCACAGGAGTGTATTTTTTTGTTTTAGGGATTTGTTCCCTCTAATCTGTCTCCTTTGAGACCTTAGTGGTTGAGGAATTACTTCCTTAGCTTTTCGTCTGAGTATTGTGCACATTAAGGAGTCCCATCATCATCGCCAGTCCTTACATGAATAGACACTCTTGATGAGAGCATTTGGATTAATGCAGACAAAGAGGAATGGCAGGGTCAAACTTACATGCTCTTCTCTGGAACTTGTGTTCATATGATGGATGCTGTTAATTGTATGGGAAAAATCAGAGCTGATTTTTTCTAAAATGTATTATTATTGATATTGTATTGTCATAAACCCCACTGAGCCAATGACGTTTGGCTGCCAGAACATTCCCAGAATGTTAGGGAAATGTTTTGAGGATGTAGATGTTATGTAAATATTTTCCAGTGTTCTCGATGTTCCATGAACTTTATTTTCATTTAATATTTTCTTGGGACCTTAACAGAACTTGTGTGGAAGAATGTCATATTGTTAGAACATTTCAGAACATTCATTACAAAATTAGGTCAAAACCCAGTGAGAATTTTACCTTCAATGTTCCCAATGTTCTCTGAAAGTTCTGTGTTAGCTGGATAAGTAACGAAAGTAGCCAGCTTTGAATGTTTCCTTCTGTTAGCAGAGCTAATAATTAAGAATGTTTACCTATCCATTCTTGTTGCCAGACCATACATGTTCTCTTTCACATAACTGATACTGGTATTTCAACAGGGACAAGCATGTGCAAATGAACAATAACAAAGACTAGCTAGCACCCTCATCAGATAGCATCTCTGAGTCTCTGTGTCAGAGAGCGGATTCATTCATTGCTTGAATGAAAAAAAGAACTTGTCTGAAGATTCTGACACAAATCAATGGAGAACTCTGAGCATCTTTCAAAATAGCAAAGGGTGTGAGGGAAGGCTGAAACTTAGGATGACAGTACTTTTTAAGGTAATCTTAATGGCACTGAAAATCAACCCATAAAGCCCCACACCCTACTTCCATGGGAGCTTTTCATATTTTATCCTGCTTATCTTTACTATATGTCACTGATACTGCAGTATCACATTGTTCTTTTTCAATGAGTCATAAAGATAAGTGGTGTATTTAATAACACAAATATATATGTATTGTAAAGGAACTAATAACTTTAGCCCATACAGACTTTCAGGTGTACCCAATATATTCTTACAGTTGGCAGATGCTGACATAACTGTGAGTTTGGAATATCCGTTACCTGACATTTTGATTGATGATGTGGTTGCTGTTAGTTTTATCTTGCTAGTGATAAGCTGGCTTACACTCCACACAGAAAAATTGATTTTGTGTGAACATAAATCTTGAGAAAACAGTAAAAGTAAATCACTTTTATTCATTACAAAAGCACAGCTTAAAATATAAACAATTCAATAAAAAGCAACAAGATATGACAGGTACCAAAACAAATAATTTAAAGACCACCCAACTAATTAAAACTCCAGGATATATTTCAATCTTCAAAAGCTAATAAGTTGCTAAAATAGTATGTTGGCATTGGTCATTTAGCCAATTGTGTTGGATGACGTTTTTGGCTCAGTGTATATCACATAGTCGGAGTGATAAGTGGAGTTAAGCTGTTGTCGAGTGAGCACAGTCCTTGGTTATGGATGTCTTTTAACATCTTTGACAGAAAAACATAGAGAAGTTAGCTGTGCTCTGAGAATCAAAGACAATTCTTGGACATGTAATGTCGGGGAAGTGGTTATTGTGATCCATGTTGGCCATCATTAGTGCTGTGTTTTAAGCTTTAAGTAAGTAAGGTTTGCTCCTTGCCAGGCTGGAAATACGTGTTGCTTCAATGGCCATAGATTTTGGGATATTTACAAGGGGAGACCATTTGTCCCTCTCAGGTTGTAGCAGCAGAAAGGGTGACATTCAAGCCAAACTAAAAAAAAGAAATAAATACAATGGCTGGGACTTAGCAAACCTCTTGACTCATGCGCATGTACTGGTATGTTCCATGTTGAATGTCAAAGGGGGTCGGAGTGGGCGGGTGGAGGTGAGTACATGTCTGATGTTATATATAAATAATACATATATTTTTTCTCAATAAATTGATGTGTGCAGAGTGTTCTGGCACAAAATGGCCGCCACTCATCACCCAGGTGGTTGTGGTGAGTTCCCTTTGGGTATCAAGGCTAAGTGCCAAATCAGTGTAATCTATTATATATAGGCAGGGAAAGGTAAGTCAGATAATTGGGCATAATTGTTTAGTGACTATAGTATTAATATAACCTCACAGACACAAGCCAGGGATAGAACATAAAAGGGAAAACAAGTTGGAGTAATACTGAATTTTTATGTTATTTACATAGTAGCAACTGCTTTACTTCTGTTGAATTAAGGAATTAAGGAATACTCTCATTAGTCATAAACAGAGTGAATTGGTAGGCTATAACTTCAGTACCATGTTCTCAACAAAAAGGCAACATATGGACAAATTTTTCTGGACAATTGTGACAAATGGTATCACTGACAAACCTTTATCAATTGGAAACTAAGACTGTACCTGTGCAAAGCCTTAGTAAGGGATAGGAAACAATGTACTGGTGTTTAGTCATCTACATATTTTGATTAACCTTTTGTATTTGATGACATTTTATCCAAATCTATAATAAAGAAAACTTATTTATTCCTGTTAAAGCAGGTCAAGGTGGTCAACCGGTATTCTCATTCGAGCAAAATTGGAGCCGAGTCCAGCAGAACTTTTTTCTTGGCGATAACGGCTGTCATTCTCACAAGCGCTGAATCATAAATCAATTATGGGCCTGTCACTGACGATCCTGCGCAAAGAAGACTCCAACGCGACCTTGTGGAATCTGAGCCCATGTAATTTATCTGTCTCAATGGCACCCTCGTCTTAGATTTTGGAAACAGCTGAAAAGGAATAACCTTCCATTAAAAAATATACAACTAATATCTAATTGAGCAGTTCAAATATGAAATCTAATTTGTTATTATAATACATGAAATAATTTCAATAAGACATAATAATAATCATAATAATTTCATAAAAAGACAATGAAAAAAACCCTCAAAAATGAATGATGTATCTTTCTGTTGTAAGATACACAATCTTCAGGGCCACCCGTTAGTTTGAAAGCTTTTTTTTTGTATAGTAACGGTTTTACATGTGTTTTTACATGTTACTCATGAGTAAAACAGGCCCACAACAACTCATTGTCTGTGCAAGCTCAACTTGTGGACCGTGATGCGACAAGAAGCAGCAGCTACCATCACATGCTTCAGAAGAGAGTGCACGCTTGCCCTCACCCTTCTTAACTGACAGAAAACGTTACAGTCACGTAACTTCATGTAAGGGCCTGCTGATATCTTGAAACTGAATCCTTTATTTTTATGCTTTACAGACTTCAGATTGTTGTTTGAATGTATGAATTTCCCTAACTCTGTGGCAACCACTTTTGGTAAAGGTACCCTGTATACACTACTATACGTACATTTAGAAATGCTATTTATACAATCTGTTTTGTTCTGTGTATATAAAATGACCTCCTATATTTTCTTGTTGCACAATTATATATTTACTTGCGGCCGTTATTGTATTTCTGCCTCTCATACATTTTGAGCTGAATAAAAATTAACTGGATCATAACAATAAAGTCAGACGGGTTGCATGTTGTTTTGAGTTACTTTGAAATATGTATTTTGGGAAAAAAAAACAACTTGAACGACCATGACTAATCTAATGACAGTGAGTGGAAGATGGCGAGCAGAATTGGAGAGCCAAGTGCCTTGTGAATCATGATTGCTTTTATGTCCACACTTTCCCCTGACGGCAGTTCCATCCTTGCGTTTTTCCTGTAAGTCTCAATCAGAGACCCAATCAGAGCAGCAGTGTCTCAAAAATGGCTTTATAAATGTTCAAATGCCCTACGAAATGTGCCACATTGCGCTTACCTTGTTTATTTTCCGTAGCCCTAAAATTCAACCACACTGCAAAACAACTACAACATTTCGCATATGAAAAATGATATCTTTATCGACGATACATTTCACACATTTACTTTTGTTTTTTTCATAATTCACTTTGCTTAGCGGCCATTTTTTTCTAACAACTGATATCCTCTTTGTTAAAGGCTAGCTCAAAGTTCAATAGACAGGTAAAGTCAGCAATAATTTTATTTTAATACTCAAATAGTAATGCCCCTTTTCTCTTTTCAAATTATGTCACTATCCCATTCATCTTATGCTGTAAATATGAAACACTGCAGAAATAAGCACTGATAGTCAGCAAGGCTAATCCAGTCTGTGCTGTAAATCGATGCTATTAAAGAAATAGAACATCTTCCAGGCTCCTGAAAAATGATGAAAGCAAGAAAAAGGGTCCTCATTTCTCCATTAAACATGGTTGTGAAGGTGATCACGAAGGCAAGCATGTTCATTGCATAATTATGTGCTGATTGTTTGCTAATATGGGACAAAAACCATAGGTCTTAGCAAACTTGTCCATTATAGAGAGGGGAAAGCAAAGATGAAGTAAGCAGTTTAACACATAAGCCTTATTTGTACAAGTAGCAGATTTTATGTTAGCTAACATGATGCTAATAACAGCTAGCTGGCCAGCATTAGCATACTTTCCCATTTATGGTCTTGATTTTATGAAAATACTGAAAGTGACATTCAGACTGTGTTTGTACTTGCTGATGCCTTTCTAACTGTTCTTCTTAGATAGCCAGTTATGTTGAATCAACCAAATTAAGGTAGATAACTTGCTTTAATTAGTAGTTTGGTCGGTAAATTGCATACAATGTAGGTAACGTTAAGCCCCAATTCCTGGTAGATAGGAGACCAGGTGTCATTGGACATTTTATAATATTA
This sequence comes from Albula goreensis, assembly GCA_022829145.1. Lineage (NCBI taxonomy): Eukaryota > Metazoa > Chordata > Actinopteri > Albuliformes > Albulidae > Albula > Albula goreensis. The sequence goes on from CM040749.1 coordinate 34,355,562, forward strand.
GTGTTTAATGTAATTTCAAAATGGCTTTGTTGTCTGTTACAATGCCTGTAAGCTAGCTAGCTACTGTACATTCTGTGGTTTTGTGGGGAACCATTTGTTGGTTACCGCCGTAAGGTATTATCCCTACTCAACTCTTATTTATGTAATTTACTGGACTGGTATTTAATGTCCCTTTTCATGCTGTTCCTTCAGATGTTAATGGAAGTCTATGAGGAAAGACAAAAATGTAATTTGTGGTAATTAGGTTTTAGAGAATTTGAGCCAATTACATGTGGAGGAAAAGGAATGGGCAGAGACATTGCAGAAGCTTTGTTTGAACAAGGCCCGCACCCAATTTGGGGTTTCAAAAATGACTGTTATCATTACTATTATTAACAACAATATCTAACCTAAAAGCTTCAAAAGTGTTAACATATTAATGTTCAGTAAATTGTTTCACCAGTTAGCTAGTTAGCCTTGTGTTGCGATTAGCACAAGGCATGTGGCAGCCATACTGTTTGGAGAGGATGTTTGTATAATGTTGCACAGTGGTGGGGAAGACATGGGGAAAGACTGGAAACGGATGCAGGGACAAAACAAGGTCACTTAATTCAAAATTGAGGCCACTTAAGTGTTTTAAGTGTCCTTGGACAGTCAAGAGTTGATTCTCGTGATTTCTGGCAATCCTGATCTTCAGTGAGCTGCACAGATTTTCTGTAAATGGCAGAGAATACTGCATCCAATTTTTGACATCCAGCAAGAGAAGGTTTTTGCTCCTGTCCTTGCAAAAAAAAAAAAAAAAAATCATGCATCATTTTTACGTTCTCAGTCAAATACAAAATCACTTGCCCATCTCTGATTTTTCAGTATCTAACATGTAAAAATCATAAAGGTAGGGAGTCAGTCCACTATAAATTGTAGCAAAGGAAGCTATGACTGGTCTTAAAGCTAAAGCTGTGGTCATATGACTATTTTAGAGTGATGGCTAAATACAGCAAGTGGGCCTGTCAGGAAAGTCCATGTTCTCAACCAATACATGATTCAAATCAGATCATTTAGAATACAATTAGAAAAATCTCTGTATTTCTTTTTTGCAGCTGAGATTTCCCCTCTGAAAGAAAATAGTTGGTCAGTTCATTTTTCTGGCTACAGTGTCTGGAAGAGGTCAAGGTTCAGACTGAGAGCTTCAGAGATGGACCTCCCCCTGGTTTCTGTCCACCACGGGTTCCCTCTGGCTTTTGATGTATTATTTTTCTCCATCATTTACAAAACCCCAGTGACAGATTGTTTTCAACCGTGCTCTTTCTGACCCATCTGTGTGAAACATTATTTTTTCAAATAAGGTTGATCGCTTTATTGATCGGTGCATCGATCCCGGCTTCTGCTAATGGAAGATAATCCCTTTCTGAAGGCAAGGAAGAGAGAGAAGATGACATTGAATTTTTCTACAGTTAGAAATACTGCCAGGTGTTCAAAGCAAGCAACAAAAGTTGTCAATGTGCTCGTCTAAGAGGAATTTGTGAGAAATACTGGCAAGTGCATCATCGAAAGATCCAGAGATTTCCAAGGTTTGGGGAGGCAGAGGTGGGCTTTTGGAATGTAGTATACGTCACAGATGTATATTTTTAGCCCCCCTCCAAACCCTCCCCTCCCGTCCCCAAAGTTTGTTCTCAGAAAGCGCAATCAGTGACGTAGGGGACAGCTCGTACGTTGGTATCGACTCAGTGAGTGCTTCTGTCCAACCACATGTGCAGTGAAGCCCTCCCCCTCACCCCACACGGGGGCCGGTGCCTCCGTGCAGTGGTTCAATTGTAAAAAGGGGGTGGAGCATACGAGGAGTGGGGGTTGGGCTAAAGGGAGGGGTGTGTCACTATAAAAAGGCAGTGTAACAGCATGTACTTAGTTGTTACAAACAGAGGCTGAGGACAGGAATCTACCATCGTGAAACCCTTTCGAAAACACCAGGGGACACTTATCCCAGCCACAAGGACAGGTAAGTCTGGCTTGGTAGAGATTAGATGCTTGCGCTTCTCGGATGTCTTAATCTTTTCTTTTGCCAGAAATTGGAAATTCTGAGTCAGAAATTGGGACTGAGTTATGTCTGGGTAAATTGCGTTGTTCTTTGGATAGTGAGCCAATTTATTTTCTTCACACGCATAGTCAGTTGCTTATATTTCTCAAGTTTTAGGGGCTTCTCTTTTTTACTGCTTTGTTTGCAATGTGGTGCGTTTACTCGTTTTAATACAAATTAAGGAAAGGAGGAAATATAGTTTTGGTCCATTACCTCTTCACTTTTCTTTTAAAAGGAGCATCCTTTTCTCTTTCACTCTGAGCATGTCCTCCCATGCACACACACACACACACACACACACACACACACACACACACACTTGCTCACACCTCAGGGATGGTAAATGAGTGTACTGAGTGTATTGTGCCCACTAGATTATCCCCACTCTCAAGTGGATGCTGTATCTACACCCTTTATACTATAACCCCTCCTGATTTCTCTGTTTTTGCCAGGAGAGTGCTTTCTGTTCAGTAGTTCAAGTATATTAAGGAGACCGTTAAAATGCCTGGTCGAACAGACATTTCCCATCTGGCTTGATACATTAACTTGATTTACTATTATGGTCTGCTTGAGTCAGTCTAGGGTCATTCAGTTCAATCCCAGTTTATTTATGTATTCATTTATTCATTCAGTTGCTCTGAATTGGAAGATATTTCAATTCAGTTTTCAGTTTTTCCATTTGAATGTGTTTCCTCTTTGACTCAATAAAGGTATTTATTGTGTATCAGATTTTATCGGTATTTTAAAGTATGAACTTCCTAAAATGACTACAGCATATGATTTCATTTTCTGTATGCTGGATTCAATATGGGGTTGAATCTATGGGGAATATTTTTTGTTATAATAATCAAATATCAATTAACTATCCCTTTACAGAGAGACGAACACTTCATAAAAGATACTTAATTGGCTGTATCTCATCCTTGCCTGGATTTTTATGAATAAGATAACAATGAAGATTTAAAAATTCAAACTTCATTTGTTGTCTCTTTATAAATGACTGACCTCCCAGGTCAAAAGGAAACAACTTAATTTTTTCATTTTGTTTTATTATTATAATTTTTGCAGTAGCAGTGTTAATCCTCTTAAAATAATCTTCATGTAAAATTTAAATTCCTGTGCAGGAAACTGGCAGGTGTATTCATTTTACTGCTCCAGGGTGCGGGAGTTTTGATCCCAAAACCCTGCTGTGCCGTCTGCCATAAATGTTAACGCTGTCTGTGATGCCACCGAACATGGAGTAACTAAATTACGAAAATGTAGAAAACATCTGGTTTTACAGTTTAGCGTAGATACTTTACCCAAGTTGCAAAATCAGTAACTGTGGGTTTAATTGCTACATCAAATAAATTGCATTTCTGGCGTGTTGCATCTGTTGCAAGCTCTGGTGAAAGAGGAATACGAAGGCCTTTTCTCCTCAATGTCAGAGTTCAAGAGGGTCAGAAAAACGCCTGCACTTCCCTGCCCCTACTTAAAAAGAAATCACGTACTTACCTATTTTAGATTCTGTGTAATGGACTTTTTAATAAGAAATCATAAGGCCAGGAAATGACAAATGAACTGATGCAGACGTTCAGGTCTGGTTTTCAGTGATTATGTGTTGAAGTACAAATATGAACCCAGCGTTTTGTTTAAGGTTACAGACCATCCCCTGAAAGTAGCAGAAAGGGGAATTTTAAAAGTGTGTTTTTTAATTTTATTACATTTAATTTGAAATTCATCCTTTTGTGGACTCAGGTGTAATTAGCTGTCCCATCGTTCCACGACAGTAATGTTCAGCTGATGAGGTTTTGTCTTTGCTTTTAGTTTGTTTGCTTTTGGTTTTGACTGTGTCCAATTATAAATCATAGCTAATACACAAGCTCCCTAAAGCCCAACTCTGTAAAAATACGTTAATAGGACAGCTCTAATGACCAATAGCAGCTGTTGTGAATTCAATACATAACCAGGCTTAAGTGATGTTGTTTATTCACAGAGAAATTAAAATCACAATAGCTAAATCACATAAAGTCATTACGTATTTTAAAATAGATTTCTACTGGCATTAGGATAACAGTATGAGTACTAATTAAATTAGTTAGGTAATTATAAAAGACTGCTTTCATCATTGTATTTCCAAGATTGAGGGAAAATCTTTATCTACAGGAAGTGAGCAGTAATCCAATTTTTTACTTCATAATTAGCAACAGAACTAATTTGTAACACAAATGGTTTTGTTTACATGACTAGTTATTTATAAATGATTATTTTGTGATTGTTTCATCTTGCCTTGTAATTAAGGCTCTGTGTTTTCAGCAACTCGATTTTGTAGCTTTTTTGTAGCCTAATTCATCTTAAATCTGGTATGTGACTCTGCAACTGTGAATGGTGAACGTAGAAGTAAAATAGTTATGATTCTGTTTGAAGACTGTGCATTACATTGTACATTAATTTATTACATATTATGTACAACATAAAAGCACTGACTTAATGGATGCTAATCTGCAGCATTTTTACTCTTTACAACATTTTCTCTTTGCTTGCAGTCTTTTACTGCTCTGAGAATTTTGTATATCAGAATCAATATGTAACAATCTCTTGATAAATGTTATAATAATAAATTACCTGTTGACTTATTGTTTTCTGCAGCTGGTGGAGCACTTCAACATTGCATTGTTATCATATTCTAAACATAAAAAATACCATTTTATTTTTGAGTGTTCAAAGTTTTATAGGTACGTTTTGACGTCATTAAAGATGTGTTCCATTCCAGTTTTGTTGAGTGTCTGAAAGCCCTTTGTGATTCCTGACTTTGTGATCTAAAATGGCCGTTAAGCCAGGCGACTGCTGACCTGCACAGAAATCAATCTGAAGGACCCTCAAAAACAGCCATCGCTGCCCCGGCCTGAGCCGCATTGATATTATTCACAACGGATGTTTGACTTAAACGCTGAAAACCAGACCGCTCCCGTTGCCCGCATTTTGTGAAATCCCCTTTGAAAGCGCCTCGAGCGTGGGTCGGCATGGGCGAATGTTACCGTAAATGCTGAGCCTCAGCGATGATCGTGGATAGATACTGCGGATCCCCTGAACGGGATTTTCAAAGGCGCGTGAAAGGTCGTTGGACAGTCTCACGCGGATCTTAACGCAGCTTGAGCTGAGCCAGGCACAGGAGATTAAGGATGCGTATTAACCCAACCACTGCTAAGGAGTGGAGCTGCATGTCTTTTAAAGCACATAAGGTCTGATATGTATATCACTGAATGTTTCAGATATGTATTTGTTACATTATTTTCTTCTTTTGATTTGTCTTGCAAACCTCTGATTTGGGAGGTGATCGATTCCTGTGAATGATATACACTGCCATTACAAAATTATAGGAAGAAAATAATTATGTTTCTGGACAATATGCAAATTAGTTCAGCTTTAAAAATTACTGGTTTCTTATTTGGTGAGTAGCTTCAATATGATAATGCCCCCTGTCCAATCAAACACTGTACATGCATAGTATGAAGACAGCAATGTTTAGAAACTTGATTGGCCAGCAAAAAGGCCAGATTTGAACTGAGCATCTGTGGAATCAACTGGAATTCTGAGTTCGGGTGTGCCAAACTCACCAACTCACAAACTCACTGATGCATTAAAGGGGTAGTGGATGGCAGTGCCACTTTCATTTCATCTAAATTGGTTGAGAGCCCTCTACAATGTGGCAATGCAATTATTTGGGACAAAGATGGACCTAAAAGGCATTAAATTCTGTAAAAAGAGCATTTTTTGCGTATCCGAGCCGTGCAACACACAGCTCACCATGAGCTCAAGCCGTCGCTCTGTCTGCCAAATGCAGACCCAATGGGGCCATCATTTTCGACAGTCACACGAAGCACTTCAGATTACTCTGACTGTGTGAAGAACATGCTTTACAGTTTTCCCGGGCTGAATAGTGTTAAAATGTGTATGCATCCTGGTACCTGCAAAATTATGAATTGGTAATAACATCAACGCATAACCCAGAACGCATGCTAGTCATCATTTCAGACTACAGGAGCCTCGTTGATGAAATAACTAAGACAGCCACAGAGAAAAGACTACATAAAATACAGTTTATACAAATGTCTTATCGTATTCTTTTTTCGTCCTGCTTTGAATTCTTGTTTTTTGCCTGCTGGGATTGCCTTTTACTTTCAAAAGTGTTTACATGTGTTTGCTGTGCCAGTTTCTGTTCATTTTGTTACCCAGTTTTTCAGACAGAAGTTCAACTAACTCTCAGGTGAGAATGACTCCAAAATCTGAAAGGCACCAACAGACTTTGAAAGATTAAGCAGCCATGACAGTGACATACCGTCTCTACTCATATGCAAATTTCTGTGTGTCAGTCTGAGTCACACGCAGGCTTTTTCCAAAATATATCTGAGACAGATTATAATTTTCCACCCACTAACCAAGAAGCCAAGCTCAATCTTGTGTGAAGCTGGCAAAAATAAAGTGCAAGCAATGTTTTAAAGTTTGCTGTATAGAGTAAAACCTGCCTTTTAATGGTGTGCATTGTTACATTTCTGTAAGATTGTACTGGCTTCCAAAGGGATTACGGATCAAAATTATTCTTTGGAATAAGTAATCTACATGTGTGGCAGAGTGTGGATAATTTTTATCAATGCTGTCATGGACTTGAAATATCAAACTCAAAACACAGAGGAGAGGGGACCGGCTTGGAAGTTCAGTAACCAGAAGCACAGACAATAGCAGTCATCAGTGCTTGGTACATAGAAGTTTTTATGTCCTCCTATATTCTATATAAGTTTTAGCAGCTAGTTAGTTTGTAATCTGTTTCAATATCATCATTTTTAAATAGCTGCGGTTCTCATTACAAGCTCCCCTGTCCCTGTTTGTATATTAAATTGTTGGTCTTAGCTAACCACCAGGGTGCATTCTATTAGTATAGTGTTAAAACCATGGAACCCCTTCAAAGTGATTTTTATGATGGCGACTTAACACTTGAGAAAATGGTTTTGAACATTAATAGATCACATCTCTGAAATCTAAAAGGGACACCATGAATTTTTGTCATTAGAATGTAGTTCAATAAACTGACATTAATATGAAGTGAACCAGCCTTTTAAACGAGTCATCTGTATTCTGACTCAAAATGTAAAATGACGCACTATGTTAATAAGGAAAGTCAGAGCGCTGCTGTGGGTATCGGGCTGTGTCACTGGGACATTGTAGTGGGGTCCAAGGGCTTGAGAGGAGAGTCTCTAGATGGGAGACATCAAAGAGACGGCCATTCATCTTGTTCCGCTGACAGATGCTGCCTTCTCCTGTTTTGCGCGTCAGTCAGGGAGGTGAACGCTTGCTCAGACAGGTACAATGCTGGGAAGGACAGGGGCACAATGACGGCACAGTTTAGATGGATGGATATTCATGTCCCGTGAACATCCAGAACTTATCTGAACACGTTTCTCGTGAGAAGAAAGACATATTTTTCTTTATTCCAATATAGCAGTGTGCGATGCAAAAGTGGATTATGAGAATCCTCAGTGCTTGAGTTATCTGCCTTGGAGGGCAACATGGTGTCCGAGCCTGCGCTATTGTTACTTGCGTTACCTACACTATGGGTGTACAGTAGTTGCTACACCAGACACAAAGGTCACCGCGAACATGCCAGCAGGGCTTTCGTCCTGAGCGGTGTACCCTGCGTTCTTTAAACAATAAGCCCGACCCCTGCAGTGGCAGGTACCTGGCTTACAGGTGCTTCTCTGCCTCGCTGGTAGCTCTGTGATCAAGGGCGGGCTTCACACCCCATGGTAGAGATAAATAAATGGTCAGCAATGGTGTCAGCTTGAACCTTTTGGCTCTCTTGTTACACCAGTAGCTGTGAGTGATGCTGAGCACCACCCTTTTGTGTTGAGAGACTTTCCAGCCATCATGAAGATGGTTGTAGCCAGAACAGAGCTCCCCTGCACCCCTCCTCCTCCAATGTTCAGCAGCTGGTGGCCCCAGTCTATAGGCAAGATACCCCAAAGCACTTCTGTTGACTTGTGTGTGTCTGTCTCTGTCGCACTACACGCACCATTCATTGGACAGGCCTTTGTCTTCTAGGGCACCAGTGGTTTCTTTCAGAGACCAACCTAGCTGAGCTGGAAGCCATTAAGGATTGATTTTTTTTATGTTCCCACTGTGTTGCTTTTGTGTGTATGTGTGTGTGTTTCCATATGTGTGTATGTGTGCATTTCACCACAGCAGGTCCCAGCATATAGTCCCACACTGTGGTGAAACGCTGACAGAATCTGTAGACTCAAGGAGACTAGATGGGACTCATCCCCTCACTGCCCCAGCAAGGTGGAGCCCATTAAGCCGAATCTGGCCACATAGTATGGGGAGATATCGGCTGCCCTATCTGAATAGTCTTTGGTCAGCAGGTCCCTGGGGGCCGATAAAACGAACCATCTGGCTGTTCTGGCAATAACACAGTCCAACAAAACCCCTCACTTCCTCTCTCCCAAATGGCATGTACGGGGAGCCGAGGAAGAACGCAAGTGCAAATCACTACCTCACTGAGGAGATAGCTCAGGATTTTGGACCCATTGTGATATGGAGAGTGGCATCTCTCAGGCAGTTATGACCAAGCAGCCAATGATTCCCGAAGCAGACAACGTGGAGATCAACTTTCAAAGGCACATGCTTCTTCCCTCATGGAAGATTCCAGGTCATTGTCCCCCATCATTCCAGTGCTTAACACCCCTGGAGTCAGAGGAATGTTGGTGATGCCAGTGGCAAGGCTTCTTCAACTCTTTCGTTCCTCCTGTACCCAGAATGCATTTCCCCCAACCCAAAGCTCAGATGTGTTCCTGACATGTTTCAGGAGAGCCTACAGATGGCGTTCTGTTAACCACATTTCAAGTGAACCAGAACAACACACCCTTCAGTCTTGCACAAGCTTTCACTCTAAGCCAGCATGTTCAATGCCTTGGGCCATGTTGAATTTACGGTTGATGATGACACACTTCTCAAAAGGAAGAATCACTTCCCTATGAGACAGCATGTGCTGGTGTCTCCCAGGTTGCTACATTAGTGGGATTGTAATTATGCACCTGTTAGGGCTAAATGGTGGCTGCAAACACTGGACTACCATTGTGTTTGCTTCACATAAGACTACACTGACCCCATGAGAGATTGGGAAGCTGTTAAACATTCAACAGTCAGACAAAGCTGCTATCTTGGGTTAAATCCTAAAACACTTTTGAGGAAACACGTTCTAATCAAGAGTAACAGCAAAGCAACCCCTCATGTTGATCATGCATTGCCAGTAGATGGGTCTACGGCGGTTCTGTGGGTTGTTAAACATCTTTCAGCATCTTGAGTGACAGGCTTTTATTCAAATACATGATAGCTGAAAAAAAATTATAAACAAGTTTTGGGTCTACATGGTAAACATCTTTCAGCTATCGTGACACTTTTATTCAATACAAAAATTATAAACTAAAATAAAGTTTTGAAACTTCGATCCCAATATTAGAATGAAAACAACAGAAATTGGCATAAGATGATGCAAAATTGCTGACAGTTAACAAAAAAATCACTCACCTGAATGTGATCGCAATATAACCACTTTGACCAGCTGTGTGATACGTCCAAACGATGTGCATAACCCACCTGCAATACAGATGTATGAAATGAATGGCATCGCTGTTACCCATGTGCTGGGAAAGTGACAGATACCTCAGGTAAAGGAGATGGTTTTTGAAAGACGTGGGTTACACCCGATATCAGCAGTTATCAGTAATCAGAGTCCGTTTGGAAACATCAGAATCCCGCGGTGAAAGGTTAGTTAAGAAAATCACTGTCCCGGAGGCATGTTGTTTTGAATTTTATTCGTTAAATAAAATTCATAAACATAAAGAGCATTAGATGATTGATAAGAACAGCCCTGTTAAGCAACTCGTGCTGGCATCAATGGCTTGATCTGAAAGAGGAAGTAATCAGACAGGAAGCAACTGTATCTGGTTAAACACATAATTGGACGTGTATAACTAGCCCAAAATAGCCATAGGCAAACTGACTGGAACAGATCACAGTGGGGTCATGTATGCTGTATAACGTACATGGAAAATGAACATTTCTCTAGGATGGCAGGTTTGACAGGTGGGTATCGGGGTGCAGTGTGTGTCACTTTAGCTTCACTGACAAACACAGCAATGTGCCGACGCTCCAGTTCCAAATATACATTTACGTCAAATAAATGAAAATAGATAATTTGTTCAGCCAATATACATTACTGGCGTGAAATCATAACCTAATGCCTTTTTGAATCAGCGTGTCGTCTAGTACGCCATGGGTGTCAAGCCGAATCTCATCTCGTTTAAGTTTTATAGCCAGGTTTATTTTCCCTGTTATTACTATTGACTGCTTCTTCTTTTGACACAAGATTTATGATTTAAAAAAGGAGTGCGATTTAGAGATATGCTAGAAATTGAAGTTTTTTTTTTAGTCGTTCATTGAAAGGAATGCCACTGGTCTGCCAAAAATGGACTGGGCCACAGCCAGTCCCTGTATATCAGCTTGTCCACTTAGAGTCAAATATTGGCAAAACCAATGAATTTCAGGGACATTGTTAAGCAGCTCTGTTTTTCATCCATTATCACAGTAATTACTGTTGAGAAAGCTGTTGTCTCCAGTATGAATTGCCTTTGGCTAAGTGAACTGCGTAGATTGCCCATCTTTTCCTGGAAGCCAGGGTCGGCCAGTTTTATCTGCGGGCGGCCGCCGTGGTGGCAGGTTTTTCAGTTCAACCGGGAAGGAGCGCACCTGAGTCCGCCGATTTAATCAACTGATCTAAATCTCGGTCGTCACACAGTTGATGAGTTGAATCAGGTGCGTTCCCCGTCGGCCGGGAATGAAAACCCACGGCAACACCGGCCCCCTTCGGATAAGATCAGCTGCTCCTGGATGTAAGCCGTACGTGTCCAGTGCTGTTAGAATAAGGAGCGCTCAGGCCGAGTTTGTCCTCGTCCTTCTGTGAAAATGTATCGCCCCATCTTCGTCTGCTCCCTGAGAGTGCAGCTCGGATTCTAAACAAACAGGCTGCGCTCAGACGAAAAGAGGGTGGATGGTGACAGGGCCTCCCGTTCCCTGAGTGAAATTGAACTCATTTGCAGCGGAGATCTGATGGCAGGCTGATGTTGTCGCATGGTCACGGACAGCGCATTTGATTGAACTTTCAGATCAACGCTCTCCAGGCACCGATGGGCCGTCATAGTCTTCTGCCCCCGTTCTACATGAAACGAAACAAAAGCGAGGACATGAAATGGGTTTATAGATCGATGAATTATGCTTCATAGTAATTTTTTTTTAATTAAATGAGCGTAAAATGTAATGAAGTACCAGGGCTATTATGACTTTTCATTGATTTTCTCATTTCTGTTGTCAATAATGATTTAAGTACAGTGCCAGACAATGAATCCTAGAGTTTACCCTGGGAGCGAAATTAAATAAGGGACTACGCTTACAGTATGATTGTTGCTAAGGACTGAGACTGCGCAGGATGGCTTGGGTAATAAGGGCTAGTACCGTTGTTTTACTTCCAAGCACATATCTGGTATCTGTCTAATCTCTTTTTCAAAAGTAAAGCATTTCCAGAAACAGACATAATCTAGGCATTTGTCTACATAACTAAGACAGTGTTTGTCCTTAGCTTTTATCACAAAATGAAGTGCCATTTTTTTTTTTTTTTCTTTACCGACGTTTGGCATCGCTGTAATATGACGTCAATGGATGTGTTAACGTTTTTAAGTGCGGATGTCTCTGGCTTGAAAGAGGATCTTGGTAACCAACATTGACTGCTCTCATGATACCTGTGCCAGGTCATAGTACAACTGGGAGATGATTTGACTCATTTAATAACTCATTTAGTAATGTCCAGTAACACAGGAACAACCATATATAATGGTTAATACATAGATTATTAATGTTTAATACTTGGATTACTAATACATTTGTTAGTAGTTGTGCAACACACAAACTAAAATGTTACTCACTATTTTCCAAGTTCATAAATAAGAAAATGAACTTAACATGTATTTGAAAAGAAAAACTCTGCAATCAATTTTAGGCTAGAAATGACTGTAACCTCTGTAAATATTTTTCAACATTGCACATCACAATGTCAAAAAAAGGCCTAAAGTAATCATATTGCTTCTGGCTCTTATGAATTGAAGATGGCTTATGTGATATGTAACATTTTTAGAACCATTTGGCCGAGTGACACGTTCCTAATTGTTCTGCTTTAAAAAAATCACCAATGTAGGAAAAACTATGATACAGCACACCTATTTACCTTACAGTGTATTATATAATTGTGCGTCTTTAACAAGGACACCAAAAACATACCTCAGAAAATGGATACAATGAATGGCAACACACTGATTAATATACAGCTACAACTCGGTGGGACCTGTGTAACGGCTCTGGTTTAGGACTGACTATATGCGCTATTTAGCCCTGAACGTCATGTGATGTTCACCTAAGTGGTATACAGTGATTCCATTACGTCCATTATGTATAATTATTATTAGCATATAATTATCAGCTATTATTAGCATGTTATTATTATTTTATGATCAGGATATGACATATCTGGAAAATTACATATTGAATTGTCAAGGCGGCTTCAGCTCAGTAGATTTCTACAGCTTTTCATTAACTTACGTGGGAATCACCTTTCAGAGTGCCCTATTCCAAGGGATCGATCTCAACATGGTCTCTCTCGTTCCCCTGACTGAACCTAACTACATAGGCGTCTGACGTATGGATCGTGATGAAGCTGGCGGTGTAATCGGCTGTGCGTCATACGTAGCTATTCATTTCCAGCCAGACACACGCGGCTTCTTGGGTCCTCTGTCTAGAGCGGGACGACTACCTTGATGATGGCAGAGAGTAGATATCAGCTTAAGGAGTGGGGAGGGGAGGATGGGTCATATGAAAGCTTGACAAGACCAAATCCAATAAGGATTTGTGTAGTATGCGCCCACTGTGCGGCTGTGCGCCTTACTAGATCATAGGAGAGCAGAGCTGCTGAATAATAGAGGTATTCTGTGGGAGCTGGGAGATGAGAGAGATTACAGCGCACACATACACACATGCACACACAGGAGCACGCCACACTCACACAATGACATACACACACACACACATACACACACACCCATCTTCTGGAATAACATACATACCAACACAAATACACACACACACACACACCACAAATGTAATGGAATGACATACATACAAACACCACACTCACACACTGACATATACACAAAACACACACACACAAATACTCCTCACACACATACACACATCTACTGGAATAACATATACACAAACACACTACACACACACACACTCATCCATACACAACAATATACCTCCATATATATATATACGTATATATATATATATATATATATATATATATATATATATATATATTTATATATATACACATCTCCATCTCCATCTGAATTTTACCCATTTTATGGACATGACCTGTAGTGACACTGCTGATTGCTGATAACTGCGGTGAGGGACACGTATTGATTATTTAATGATGATAATCTTTTTTATTACTGAGATATGGGTTGTAGCAAAATGACAGAAGAGAGTCAGGCATATAGGTTGTTGTGCCTGTGGGAAAAGCACAGTACATCAAGGTTGAAGCAACTGCATTAAGTGACTGTCTGGAAATCTCTTCTCAATCTTTGTTTAAAACCCTAATTGAAACAACCAGGGAGAGGAACTTTATGTATTGCCTTTGTGGAGATCCCTATGAGCTCTGCGGACTGGCGCAGCGGAGGCTTTTTGTAGTCTTAGCAACTGAGGTTTGGTTGCGCGGGATGTCTTTAATACGTTTCCTGCTGAGGTGTGTACAGGAAGCGGCGATTAGCTTTGCCACATGGACAGGGGCTGGTCTTTTCTGCCAGGACTGATAACGTAGCCAAAGGTCAGATTTTGAATTTATCCCCTTTCAATGGAGAACATTACAGGTTGTTTAGTTTATTAATTCAGAGTTCTTCATTTTGAACGTCTTGGCTCCACCCTCACCCAAAATAAGAAAACGCATCAAATTAAATTATGCAAATACATGTATGAATAATAGATGTAGGTCAAGATTCAATCTACATTTGATCTTAATACTGACTCAAAATGAAAAGTGAAAGCTATTATTTACTCATTCACAATCAGTTTGGCAAAATATTATATGAAATATATGAAAAACGTCAATGTTTTATTTGATTTTGAGTCAAAGCCAGAGACAATACCAGCTGTGTACATGACAACCCTATGAAGGTAAAATAACTCTGGACTCTTATTTCACGTTTTCCTTTTCTTTTAATACACTGCATCTTTGATGATATTTAGTCCCACTGTCTTTACACTATAATACCAGAACATGAGCAGTCTGCCTTTATAGGCAACTGTGCCCTTAATATCTGGGTAGTGGAAAAGCATCAGTTGTCATAAGTAAGAGATTGCGAGTTCAAGTCCGAGCCCTGGGCAGTTCTGTTATAACACTGTTATAACAGTTATGGTATGAGATTACCAAACTATGGCTCAGAACCTATTGCTTTGTTGTTGGAAAGGGTTTAACACGGGTCATAAAACACACATTAGAAAATGTCTTACTGCGCATTTACAGCAAACAAATGGCTTTAGTTACAAAATAAAAGCTGTAAATTACTCTGAACGAGATCTTTTGCCAAATGAAATGGGAATGAGTCCAACAGCGCTGTCGAATCCTGGTCCCGGCCCACCGAGGAATTGATTGAAACTCGGAAACAACGGAGGATGTTATTATCTGAGGTGGGCGTGCCTCTGAGTCCGTTCCAACTGCAGTGACTCTGAAAAAAAAATCAATGTAACTTAATAAGAAAATTCTCAAAGCGCAGCAACACTGTATCTGCTTCTTTGTCTCCGCCGTATTGGACGTCGTAATTCGCTCGCAGCGGCTGTAATTTCTCATCGGTCCCCTTTTGTTCTGTGTCTTCATTAAGCTGCGGAAACAAAAGCAGAACGGACGCCCGCTGTCCTTTCCCCGCCGGTCTTCTCATCTCGGGCCAACCGAAAGCCCACCCAGCGGTGTTTGCTGGGACGGCGGTTCCAGCATCGGGCTTCAGATGCTAATTTAAACGTCACACGACAAAAGTCAGAATTTGAAAGCAGCCCTCAGGGAAAGTAAGCTGGTAGACATGTAGGAACGTAAGGCGCGAAAAACGCTTGCTTGCCATTTCAATGTTACATGACAAACAACCACTGAAATATCTGTGTAAAACCTCTTCTGTCATACCAGGCTGAACCGAGCTTAAAATCACTAAATGACAACCCACCCCATACCTTTGAATCCTTTTTGTTACCTAAACAAAATTTTAAAATTACTAAACTCATAAGGTGCCGCAAAAAAACTGTCTCCAAACTTCAAAAATCAGTCTTCAAACAACAAGCGACCAGATATCTCAAAATAAAGCCCATATAATTAATCTAGACAGCTACTGAATAGACCTTCTCCAGTAGGCAGCCCCGCCGTTGTGGATGGAAGGCGTCCTTGCGTTAAAGTTTAATTGCAGCTGTCACAAACATCCTGAACAGAGAATTATAGGTGTTATTCTTGTTCCGCCACATACAGGATCTCACTTCCCTTATGTGATGTTTTTGTGCCTGTGTGTCATTAGCTCCACCCACCATAGCCTCTGTTGACTTCCTTCAATTTCTTAATTTGACAGGGGCCAAACTTAACTCCCCAAACTTTTTTTCTCAGTTTTGATTCTTGTGTTTATTTGTGTGAGGCAACGTTATGAAACATTTTGATTCTCTCCTGGCTATTGGGTAAGGGTCACATGAGTGATTGTGGCTACGGGTTCACCTTGTGACTTAATTATATCTATCTAGACCCTTAATTGTCACTTATAGTGCAATAACTACAGTTGGGGCAGTGAAGCTTTGTGGATTGAGCAATGGGTGGATCTACTACATCCTTTCAGCCAATGAAAAAAGACTTTGGAATCCATAGCTAACCACTGTGATTGGTTCAGCTCTGCAGTTAATTTATGACACATTTCACCTGTTTTGAGACTTTCATTACTGGAAGATGACTGGAACTAGTTATACATTAATATTTCAGAGATTTTGGTCAGTGTTACCTTGTTATTGTGTTCCTGGCTACTCCATTCTTTTAAGATTTAGTTAACAAATCTTACGATGATAGCATTTTAACTAAATTTGTTCCCAACAAGAATATCTGCAAAAAATAAATGAATGTAAAATGAAATCAAAAGATCTTACATGATGATATTCCTGGCCTTGTGTTACCATTTTGGTGATTACGTGATTTTGAACAAGTCCAGACAGTGAAAATCAAAGTCAAAAATCTCTAAGAAATGAATTTGATTCAAAACTATAAACCATGCTGTAATATCCTTCAGCTAAAGAAACCCAAATTATAAATTATTTATCTGTGTATAACACTCAGATAATCCTAATGGAAGTAGAATACACTGCAGTAAATATATTTCAGTTACCTGATCATATATATATATTTATATATTTCACATAATTAGAACTTTAAATTGCATCTCACAATATTAAGCTTTGTTAAACCTGGTGTATCATTAAACAGTGAGTTTGAGAAACAAGCTTCCCTCTAAGTTTTGCTGTCTAGTTTCTGAAAATATCAGTGCTTCTTTGTTTGAAGCTTTGTTTTTTCGGGGAATGTTCAGAAATCACAGCAACCGTTCTGAAAGTATGAAAACCATAAGTTCTTATCTCACCATTTATCAGTGTAAAAGTGTGTCAAGATTATGAATTGATTGTGTTTGTATAGACTTTACTTTAGGGTTTACTGGAAAACATATTTTTGTGGCAAAATCACATTATATCTCACAACACCCAAAGTACTACTTTTTTTTTGAAAATTGCTTTTATCCCATTTTTAGCAGCTGTGACAAGTTGGTGATGCATTCTCTTTCTCTCTCTCTCTCTCTCTCTCTCTCTCTCTATATATATATATATATATTACTCTGTCTTTTACTTTATCTCTCTCCATCTGTCTCTCTCTCTCACACACATGTAAAAAAATGTACACATATATACAGAAATATATTCACATCAAAGTATAAAGAGTAAACATAATTATGTTACATTGAAATAATATGCAAATTTATTTAACAATTTGATTTGACCCTCATTGCTTAGATCTCTGAGTGGGATTTTTGATCCTATGTCCATAAAATAAAAAAACAAATTGACTGATAAGACTGTGGTAAACTACTTCAATCTGAAACAGTAAAACACTCGATAGGTATTATGATTTCTAAATCAAAGGTGTGTATCGAACTCAAGACCAGCTCTGATGGTTAGAAGCTTTGAGGCAGAATTTGCTTTTATGTCACGTCATTGGTTTGTGATCTGAGCTGTGTCACGATCGCGGCGCTGGAAAAAATCATTTCCATGCCTCCTTTGAGAGCTCTCCTGCTGTTTCCTGAAGGAGAACATAAAAACTAAACTGTGGGAGAGGCTACGACGAAGGGGAACCTGAGGGAGGAATAACAAGACACACATTTGTTTCAGGACATGCTCGCATTTTAATCTTTTTGGTGTGCTACTTTCAACACGGCCAAAAGGCAGTCCTATAACCATAAGATTAAATATTAGATACAGTATTGGCACCAGTATCAGTTGTAACAGAATCAAAACCAAGTGGTATTGTTGAAAAAAAAACTATATGCAATACACATATTATCACACAAAATCCCACACTGAATGGGAAACAGTAATAGTAAAGACCATGGTAAAAGAACTAGCTTTAGCTGTGATGAGGTGTCTGAACGTCTTTCAATTTTAGACAGTGTTGAGATGAAACTTGTGGATCAATGAAACTTAAATAGTGTAAAACCAGTGCTAAATAATTGTTTGATACTTTTAATATTATTTCAAGAAGAATAATGATGCAGACACTGCACATGTTTGAAGATTTTTAGAAAGCTATATTGACCTTTACTGAATGTGTCTTGCCTTTTCTATGTCCCTCCCTCCCTCCCTGCCTCCCCCAGTCCCTGCCTTCTGATTGGTTGCCGTGTGAGTCATGAAGACCCCCCTGTGGACCCTTTTGCTCCTGTGTCTGTGTGTCCCGGGACACTGCGACTGCCAGAGAGACTGTCTCGCCTGCCGCCAGAGCTTCCCGAAGGAGCAAGCCTTCAGTATGCTGGTGAGAAGTCCTCTCACACCCCCAAAATCACACCACAAATCAACAACCAAACATTTATCACATGCTTTGGAAAAAGGGTTCTGTCTAAGCAACCTTATAGGTTCTTCATCTGACCCCCACAGGGAACCCTTAAATGTTCTTCTTAGATACTGACACCTCTGATGGGTTCTTTGGTGAAGCCTCAGAAAAACCTTTTTGAGATATCGGTATCTTAAGCGGAATCTAAGAGTTCCCCCCGGGGGACAGATAAAAAATCTTTCAGGTAACTTTTTTACTCGGAAATTTGTCACTTATAATGTCATCCTGTCTTCTCAATGCTACAGATACCTGTTAGACAAAACTCGGATCCACCACACCACTCAGTGCTGTATGTGACTTTACAGAAATGAGCCCATCTCAGAAAATCGTTTATCTTCCCATAATGCATGCCTGTATTAAAAATAGCTTGTGAAATAATCTCACTGAATCCACTGACTTCAGATTACTCTTCAGTTTGCACAATGCTCTCAGGCTCGCTGAACACAAGACAGATATTCAAAGGGAAAGAAGAACACAGGATAGACGCACACGCGTACACGCAAACACGGGTGTGCACGCACACACCCGTCAGCCCACGACGTGCCTGTGTCCTACATATTGACTGATACTGAGAGTCAAGCCTTTAAATTTTTCCACTCGAATGCATCGCAATAACAGAATGAGAAGATCTATGGCTCTGAATTTTTCAGCTGAACAGTTTCCAGAGGCCAGGTGAGTCACAGCTCGACACTGCCGGAAAGCGATCACGGAGCTAATTTACCCGCAGACTTCTGAGACGCGAACAGCAGCGATGATTCGATTATCCATGCGTAATTACGCCGCGGAGCGATATTAGCTGGTGGCGTTAATGGCGCTAATTGACACGGGGCGGAGGGGGTTCCCGCGGAGGGGTGCAGACGGACCTTCCTGGGGGGTGTTCGGCTGTTTGAAAGCGAGGACGACCCACAAGGGCATGCCCCCCCCACCTCACCCCACCCCACACCCCCCCACCCCTCTGTGCAGGCTGACGCACTGTCCCCCGGGCCCTGCCATTAATTTGCCTAGCCTAATTGATTTCTGAGGATAAACAAACGCGCTCCTCCGTACCCATTTCAGTGTGCTTTCACAGGCCTGATTTCCACACAGCTTTGCTAAGTTTCATTCCGTTCTTCCTTGATCCACAACAGTGAGTCTCGGGACGCTGCCTCATGGCTCATCTTGCTAACTTTATATTCACATTTCAGTCTCTTAGAAAACCTCTTATTTAAAATTGACCTACAGGAAGCGCATCACGGTCAGATTCATGCATCGCGAAATTGCCCATGTAGCACTGCAGCAAACAAACAATAACTACCATGGTAAGAGCTGTAGTGAGTGCCTAGTATTTACAATCATTACAGAGGGAGAAGGGAAAGGTGGTATAGTTTGAAGAGATGGGTTTTTCAGTCAGGCTATGCCAGATGAGCAGGTCATTCTACCACTGAGGAGCCAGAACGGGTGTGATCGTGCTTGAACAGGCTTGATCGTGGTTCTCAGAGCAGTTCTATACCCTGCAGGGACATGCTTAAATGACTGTACAATGGACCTGAACTTTATTTTGAAGTCGTGCGCAATGACTCTTACTGTTGCTTGTGGGACTGTTAGCTTGGGCTCATGCATGCCCACTGCCTGCCATTTTGCAATCACTTTTCGTAAGTTACTCTCGTTATTGAATCCGAATGGTATGTAGCTGATTATGTATTTAAAATAAAAATACTTTGACCTGTTGTGGCACAGAATTGTGAGGTTATACTGTGAATTGGCAGGCTATGATCGAAGCTGAAGCCCTGCAAATACATTGTAGCGTAGTTCTGTAGCACAAACACAAAATGTAACCTCCAAGCTTCATTGAAGAGGCTTGTCTTTCAGACAGAGATGATTGAGGTTTGGAGTTAATGAGAGATGCTGGCCCTTATTCTTGCCGTGTCACCGAACATAATGATGGGCAGATGTTGTTTTACACACCATTACTCTGATTGGCCGGGCCGGTGAAATCTTGATGCTGCCTAACAGAGTGCATGTGTTCGTGTTCTCAGGTCTGTCTGGTGGAGTGCAAGGACAGCTCCGCCCCGGCTACAACCTGGGAGCTGTGCCGCCAGGTGGCTGAGCAGGTGCAGTTCCCCTCCCTGCCACTGGGTGGCACCATGCTGAAAAGAGAAGAAGAGGAAGTGGCCGCCTTGCTGCCCACTGACCAGGGAGATGGCGGGCTCTTATACACTGGAGCTCTGCGGCAACTTGACCAGGTGGCACGGGCGCTGGGATTGGACGAGCAGGACAGGGAGGGCCGGACAGCTCAGCTCGGTGCCGCTTACCGGTCCCAGCAGCAGCAGGGGTCGGAAGAAGAGGACCAGGAGGTAGAGGAGGACGAGCAGGATGGCGTGGGGGAAGAGCGAAGGGACGGGGCCGCCCTCAACCTGACCAAACGGTTCGGGGGGTTCCTGAAAGGCAAGCACGGATACAGGAAGCTGATGGACCCTGGGAGGTCCCTGCAGAAGCGCTACGGGGGGTTCATAGGCATCCGCAAATCCGCCCGCAAGTGGAACAACCAGAAACGCTTCAGCGAGTTCCTCAAGCAGTACCTGGGCATGACCGCGCGCGCCAGTGAATTCAACAGCATCTCCGCGGACATCACACGACAGAACGAGGTGTAGCCCCGCCATCCCCCGCCTACCGGCGCCCCGCCCCGCCCCGCCCAGGGGCCCGCCTCCGTCTCCTCCGGGCCCCTGGGTCCCGACACATGCACTCTAACGTCACTGCTGCCACGGCAACAGCTCAGCCACTTACAGCCAATGTGACATGAAATATTACATGCAACGTGTGTTTCAATTGTTTTTGTTTTCGTAAATAAACAGCCACATTTTCATGAACAGTGTGATTAATTCATAGCATAAATATAGGTTATTGAAAATAAGTATACAAATTACATTTCTAAAGTGAACCGAGATTGAAAAGGATCACATGGGTATTTCATACAGCAAGACTGACAGTAACAGACTTTGGAAGCATATTCTGAGTCTTTCATACACATTTAATGTTTTTTTCCATCTGGCAAAATGTTGATTAAAATAAGATTAAATAAAACACAGTGGTCTCCATTTATATATTTTAACTCGTTCACCAAAAAGCAATTAATGTTAAATAACACAGATTGAGCTGTGGCAGAATCGTCATATTCTTATCCTCTCAGTTGACTGAGTCAGGAAGTTCTCATCTGTTTGATAATGCCGCCCCCTTGTGGTAATTCGGAAAACATTAAATACACCAAAGGGGAATCAAATCCAATAAACATTGAAGAAAAGAATACTGTGCTGATCAAAACTTATATAACTTTTAAGTTATATTTATAAACATAGAAGATAGATTGCACAGTGCATGTTTCAAATTTTACCACGTTACCTTGTACGTCTACTAAATTTGGATTTGCCTCTAGAACTGTCCATAAAATACGCAAGGCACACCAAATTAGTATGCCGTCACAGGAAAAAAAAAAAAAAAAAGAATGTTTAATTCTTAGCCTGTTGTCATTGGCTAGCTTTATTCAGTGTTAACCAATCAAATATGTTTGTCTGACCCAGCTTTTTCCTTTATATCTGTTTTTATTTTTTATGTGTAACCCTTTGATTGTCTGATATTAAACATGTACAGAGAAAACCCTGAACACAGAAGTTATTAATAAATTAGTTTCAATTAGTTTAATTTTATTGTGGATTGTCACACAGCAAATGAATGTCTCTTGAGGTGGTTTTTTCTGAATCTATTTTATCATATAAATGACTGGGGAGAGAGTGAGTCAACTCATTGCCAATTCATCCAAGGGTTGGGTGGATTTCTGCCAGCCAGGGTGAAAATTAATGGCATTATCACACAAGGCATGTTCAAAATGATTTATAATACTTCAGTCCAAAAACAGAAACAACTGAAGTCCAGAACCAAATCAAAATGCAACGCTCTTAGGATGAAATTTCATCAAACACTTTTGCTGTTGTTCGTTTCTTCATCTCACACAAATCTTGAAGATTTTGGTTGTTAATTAAAAGATGAAACTAACAATAAAGACAAAAATGTCAATTTGTCACTGAAAATTGCTAAATTTGTCCTTGGCCTATATCGGAATGTTAGCATTAGCTAAAGCATGGGCACAACTTCAGTGTTAGATCAGTTCTGTAGTGTAAGCAGCAGCTCAGAAGAGATTTTTGAAGTTGGGGGACCAACTTCAACTGGGGGGACCAACTGTGAGCAAAATGTCTCAGCTTTTAAACTTCGTGGAAATTGATGCACACATGCAAGCAAATCATGAACAACAGGACTCAAAGACGTCAACCATATAAAATATATTTAAACATCAAAATGACATGAAACATCTGTTTTACAGGCTAACATACAAAAGACCATTTCACAAAAGGAGCCCTGTTAGTTTTTTCTTTTTTTTTGTTTTACAAGCAAATTCCATATACATACAAAGTACGATACATGAACAGAAATTATTATTAATTATTTTTACTTGTATGGGTTAAATGATTTTGTGGTTATAAACATTAATGACTCTTTCAAGTCAATCAACCCCCAATTTTTGGGTCCGAACATAGAATTATGTTAATCACATTATTGGCAAATAATATAAAAAGACAGTAAAAGCATTTAACGAAGCATCAAAGAGTTAAAATATTTTTTTTAAAAAACCAGCGCACCATTCCCTGTCCATCAGCAAGCTTATCGTTTTTAATCTGGACGCTGACGATAAGGCAGGGGTCTGTGGAAGACGGGGTTGAAATAGCGAATTCATTCAATACCGTGCAGACAAAGCAGCTACTTGGACAGAAAGACCTAGGATTCACCGTAACCTCAAGTACATTTGGATTTACCTCTGGATTTGGTGCCACAGCTGCATTTTGTTTCATTTGGTCTCTCTGGAGGGAAACCGTACAACTTCATCTTTTCAGGGTTTCCAGATTACAACAACTCAGATGTATACGATCATTATTTTCCTTAAAAACTGATATTAATCAATCCAGCAGATTTTCGATTTAAGAGATACACTGGCTGAAATGACACTCGTCTGAATCACTGAGAGAATTAATAAGGCTATGGCAGAAGGTACATAATGTTTCTAGATGAAGAAAAAGTGTACTGCGGATCATTATTTTTCTCTTGTCTGATGAAGCAGCTACTGAAACTGCTGAAGACGTCATGCTTCTGGAGCTGGGCAAAAGGTTTCAGATTAGACTGAATTCCCTCAAACGGATACAATTATTCATTTGGAAACTTGCATTGGAAAAGTCACCATCTTAAGAATAAAAAGAAAATTACATTTTCCCCCAAAATCTCTTTTCAAGTTACATTAAAGCTTCGCCAGTAACAGTAAACAGATAACATTTTACTTCAATAACTTCGTTTACATCTCAGAAATACTCATTTCCCATGGTAAAAAAATGCTGCCTAAAAACATTTCATAAACAATACAAATCAATGAGCCTGCAAATTGCTCAAAAAGTACAAACATCTTTTTTTATTTCTTTTTTTTTATTTTTTGCTTAAGACCAAATAGTAAAAATGACATTTTGCAGGTATAAATGGCTTACGTATAAATGTTCTCTCCTAGTGAGAACAGTCTCAGCACAGCAGCGATGAGAACTTTGATGAGAAGGTTTTACGAACCCCTTAGTGGGTGGAGCTATAGCTTGCCATCGATCACACACAAGAGTGTGTAAACCAATCAAATAGCTTTACTTTCTGTGGCAAAACACATAAATGTTCAAATGGGTGATCAATTAACAGTCATAGCTCCTGCGGTTTAGGAAATCCCGAAGCCGCACTCTGACGTCTAGAGTGCAGGTTAGCAACGACCGACGGGTCGCTGCGTGTATATTCCATCGTCGCCATCTCATTCTTACGTTCCTCGACACGACTGGACTGAGCAAGGCCCAGGAGTTTTCAAACTGAGCCTTCTTGAATGTTCTTCCTTTCTTTTCGTTCATTCTTGGATGGTATAGCTCAGAGGTGCCGCATAGCTGCCAGAGGTCAAGGGTTTTTGGGTTTGGTTACCGGGGTGTTGGCCACACACCCACCGGCAGGTACAACCCTAATTGGATGCGGTCACCCATTGGCTGTGGGTAATGGGACCTGGGCGTGGCCTGTGGAGCTAAAACAGGACAGGCCACTGCCTCTATCCCCCCATGGGGGCAGGAAGACTGCATTACTGATGGGAACCAGAGGGACAGATTATATTAGCCTGTAGCCAAGCTACATCCCGTCCCCGCCCGTTCCACAAAAGAAGTCAATTGTTCTCAGGTCCAGGAGAACTGACAGCAAAAACATCAACCACCTTAATAAAAAATAGCAAAAAAGGTACAAAAGTTACAAAAAACACTGTGCTCACGTAGTTGTACCGAGTTACGTTTTTCAGTCTTTATTAAAAGAGGTGGCTTTGCCTCTGTGAAGACTCCTTCTTTCCGTCTCTTTCCCCTCCTCTCTCTCCATCGTTTCAGTCCAGGAAGCGCTGGCAGGCCTTCTTCCAGCGGCAGGCCGTGCACCACTGGTCCCGGTGCTCGATGCCGTACACCTTCCGGCACTTCTTCGCCTCGCCCCTCACCCTCCTGCAGGGGGCGATAGGGAGCAAGTCAGATTTACAATCATACGCTTATATTCCACCTCACATTCACCACAGGAGCGGCTAACGAAGGTCGCAAACTTGATCATACGGTGCTGCTTTATCTGTTTTTGGGATGTTACTCACATTTAAATTAAAGATTTATATTACTGAACTGTCACTCCACCTAAGCTAATAACTCAGGTGAGTGAAACACATTGGTGGCAGATAAAGTAAGCTTTTACTTCACTGAATTATTCTTTTTTACTATTATTATTACTATTATCATTACTACTCATACTACAACTCAATACTAATACTACTACTTTCAAATGCAAAAGCAGATGAACAGACTCAGTGGGCAGGTAAAAGTTGACAGATACATGGAGCGAGGGAGCGATATCATTAGGGAGGGGCCGATGGCGTGACTATGCTCAGAAAGAGAAGGACGGGTAAAGAAGGAGAGGAGGATGGTGACAGGGTGGGTGGGGGAGGGATGGCAGGGTTGGAGCGCTGACCTGGAGGAGCAGTGGCTGCGAGGGGGCGAGGACCCTGCCGCGTGTGGCCTGATGGGGGCGCTGTGCTGCTGGAGCCACTGCTCACCCACGCTTACAGAGCGACTGCGGAACGGCGCCACCTGGTGGAGGGAAACAGTGACAGTCAGATAAAGATGCAATGCAGGAGCAACATCCATCCAATCCAGCACAATAAAAAGCCAACTATTATCAATCTAAATACAATATAATAAAATTATCTCTTTTCTATAATGCTTTCAAAAGCCTGGGGAATTTCTTCACAGCCACGCCCCATGCAAACCAATTGTCTTCAGTGAGAGATACAACCTTTGTCTGATTATCTCGAGCTCTCCTAGGTATATGAGTGGATGGTAGGGTGCACGAGAGTAGAGAACACATTCAGAAATACCCTTTGGTTTAGAATCTCTCAGAAAAAAAAACAAGGCCTGTAGTTACTGCAACTTGTCACTAGATGGCAGCGATAGATAAACAACAGATGACCTTGAAGCCAGCGGGGGAGCACTGTGAAGGTAACAGGGCCTTCTCACTGTGACCAAATCTGACTGGAATAACATGCTGTTTCCGTAGTTAATGGCTCAGATCAAGCCAAATTTACATCTTTATAGCCTCGGGCTTGGGAATACTTTAAACAGGCCTTCACAGCCTGGTGGGTGAGGAAGGCCAACAAATTCTATTTCATGCTTGTACTGATTTATGCCTCTCAAGTACACATGACCCAATTATCAGAAAATACGGAAACTAACAAACCCGCAGTCACTGTTTCTCAATAACAGTCGAGAATACATATCTGCTCTTGAATAGGTACAGTTGGTGGGTATTTTTATTTAAGCAGTTGATGTTAGTTATGGTTATAGTTTCCGGTCTTATTGTATAGAACTGCATAGAAATACCACTGTTTGACCGGGAATGTCGTACATTTAAATAGTAAAACACAACTTTGAATGAGGATCTACCTGAGGGGTGCTGAGGACAGCGGGAGGGGGGGTCCAGGGGGGGCTGGATACTGGGGACGGTAAAACCTGGACAGGGGGGCACGCCTGCAGGAAAGGGAAGATCACATGACCATCACATGACCATCACCAAATGTCCCCTTACACACAAGTGTTTCATTTCTCTAATCACACTGAGACTTGTGTTTGGGCCCATTTATCGATGTACGTGTGTGGATGTATGTGTTTACATTTATGACTGTATAATGTGTGTCTGTGCATATGTGTGTGATTGTATTTATGTATGTAGGTATGTGTGTACATTCATGTGTGCGTGTATGTGTGTGTGTACACGTGTGCGGTGGTGGGTGGGCATACCTGGTAGGAGTGCTCAGAGCGGACCTGCCAGATGCAGCTTGGGGCAGACTGGCTGAGCGGGCTGGGCACAGGGGCCTTCTGGGCGGGCGCCTCGGTCAGGCGAGGCCCAGGCCCCGCCACGGCCTGCTGGGTGGGGCTGGATGGGGAGGCGCAGGAGACCCAGGGGGCGCTGGGGGCCGCAGCAGCAGCAGCAGGCGGGGTGGTGGTCGCGGCAGAATCCGTCTCCAGGAGGATTTCGGTGTAGTAGAAATCTTCCTCTCTCCGAGACTGTTCTGGCTCACTGTTGTGCCTGTGGGAAAGAGGGCGAAAGAATGCAATTAAATAAAAACTCAACACAATTGCAGGCATATATGATATTTGTGTCTGGCGTTGCAATTGAAGCCTTCAATGACCTCAGACCGTAGGCAAAGCCTGCTGGTCACCCCATTTTTCATTCCTTTTTCTCCTCTTCCTTCCTAAATTCCAATTTTTTGTTTGGTGGTATAATATAAAGGGTTGTTTTTTGGGTGTGATGGTGGCAAGTGTTATTGTTGAAACATTCTATCTGAATACAGTAACACAAACTTCACCAGAAATGGCCAAGATTCACCTTGGTGCCATGTCTGGTCTGTGGTGTTAGCGAAGGCTTTGTCTGAGTGTTATATTTGGCCAGAGTGTTGCTAAGGGAGACAAAGAGTTTTGGCTGGCAGAGTTACACCCCCCCACGCAGGGGGCCGGCAGTCTCCTCGCACTAGCTGCGTATGCGGTGCAGTCCTCTTGCACCATTACTGCATACTTCAGCTGGAGAGGACAGACAGAGGACACTGCAGCAGCACCACGGCACCACAAATATCATTCAACCTTTCTTTGGGGGAAAAAAAATATGTTCCTCAAAGCTTAATCTGCTTTGTTACGATTTCAGTCACGCCCCTGACTCTCACCCCAAGTGTAGAGTGCGGATGTGTCGCTTGATCCCCACAACTGACGTCAGCACCTTGCCGCAGTTCGGCCACAGACACTTGTACGCCACCTTCACCGAGTTCTGGGAGCAGAGGGAGAGAGCGTCACATCACCACGATCCAAAGCGCGAAGTTATTTGATAATTCATATGATTTATTATACATGTTTTACTTATTCGACAGCAGCGACGGTCTTGTCTTTGTGTGCTGAGTTTTTTCTCACCTTGCGTTTCCTTGGGGCTGGCTCGTCAAACAGCACTTGATCCAGCTCCATGTCCAGGCCCTCGTCAGTGGGGTGGGGCAGGGAGCTGTCCGTCTCAGCCATGGGAGGGGAAGGGGCGGGGCTCCCGTTACCACGGTCCCAGCTCCAGTAGCCACTGCTCCCGCTGTCTGACAGCTCGCCACCACCACACTCCATCCCACCAGGGGGCGCTACACATAAAGGGGACGGACAGCACATATTAGCACGTTTATGTGTTATGAAGCAGAATCAAAGATAATAAGAGTGGATGCAATCCAATACTTGAACAAAGTTTTATCCTCCTTTACTCCACTATAACCTTGTTCTCCTCCCTCTCTCCTATACTGGGACATCAGAGGGAGGGAGGAGATAAGGCGGGTAAGGAGGAGAGGAGGATACAATTTTTGAGCACTGAAACGCACCCAGAGCATGGCAAAGAACTCAACTCCATCTTCAGATATCACATGTGACTCATCCTTTTAGCATAGCTGGATCTTTGTCAGTAACAACTTTCCAGCTGAAATGATCAAGGCAACACTTGATTCTAACCAGTATCCAAGCTAACTTTTTAAATAATAAATGAACATTTACAGAAGAGCATGTCAAATGGTTTGTATGAATAAGTCCTTTTTTTCGTAACTTTATGAGGATGTGACACTTGTTTCATTCGCAATCAGTAACACTCTTGTCAGTTTTAACGTGGGAGTTGTTTGAATTTTAAAGGCTTGAGCTAAGTGCAATACTGTTGAAAAACCCTTTCTTCTTAGTGTTGTAGGTTCCCGATATGTAGTCCTGTTTCACTGACTACACCCTGCTGGTACGACAGGAAAAAGAGACCCCCCGGAGGGTCAGTGCATGTGATTTTGGTTCCTACCTGTTGCAGGGTCCCGCTGAGGGGGGCTCTGGACCACCGGACTGCAGGACAGGCTGGTGAGAACCATCGCTGCCATCATCTCATCCATATCCACCGATTCAGGGTTTCTGCAGCTGCAGGGCATAACGGAGGCCGCATTGAGGGACCAGATGCATTTGACCTGGGTGGAGTGGCCAGTTCCATTCTTGGAGGTTTGGGGTGTGTGAAGCTGTTCATTCGCACCAGTTACCCCTGCTCAGTTAGCTACTAAGTGTATATGCAAATGAACGTTTGGTCCTCATTAGACTACAGCTGGAAATTTTACATAAAGACATGAAGATAGCCTCCGGCTGTTGTCAGTTAACATCAGCTGATACATTTGGCTACAGTGACAGATCGGGTAAATTACTGGGCGAAGGTGAGCGCTAAGAGCTGAAGGTGGCATGATATGCAGGGACTGTTAAATCCGTCTTTGCCTGCCTCTGCTACAGGCTAACCAGGAAGGAAGGAATGTAGGAGTTGGCCACCCTGCTACTATAGAGAATCTGTGATTGAGGTCACCCTCATAAAAACACGGCCACAAATTACATCTGCGGCTACTTTTTCAGTTGCTGCAGCTTCAGTAGCGAAAACAGCAGAGGGATAATTTTCCCTGGAGAGCAGACGATAAAAAAAAAAAAAATTAAATAGTTAATGTGGAAATAAAATTTAAAGCAGGTGTTTTAACATTTTAGCCAAATTCATGTCTGTGAAGCAGAGCTCAAAAGGGAGTGTCACAATGAACTGGAAGAAAAGGCGGTGTTCTCGAGGAGCTGAATGTGAATTTTCGCAGCACATGCAGGGCTCACCTCTTGGGAACATCGATGCTGGAGGACACCAGGCGGGGTTGGGGTGTGTCATGGGGCGGGGCATTGGGCGTGGTCCACAGCTGGGGCATGTAGCTGGTCACCTCTGTGTTTGTTTGTTTTTGCTCCACCACACCCTCGCAGCATTTCCCGTGTGCCTGAGAGACGTGCAGAAACGCGCTCATCAGAACCGACACTTCTGCACATGCACAAACGCACGTACACACATGCGCCCTTACGAACGCACATACACGCACCTTAACGAGCCTGTTTCCAGATACTCATTCAAGCATCACTGATTTCAATTAAGAGCTCATTTGACACTGGAAATGGCTACATTAATCTTACCCCGTCTCCACAAGCCATCCCCCGCCCCTAGTTCCCGACTCTCACCTTCAGCCCCGAGTTGAGTTTGACCCGTCCGTGGCCATGGAGCCCATGGCCGAGGGCGGGGCCATCCTCCTGAAGCCCCGCCTCCAGCAGGAGCTCCGTGGCGTGGCAGGCGCTGATCACCAGCGCCCCCATGGGCGAACGCTTCCCCAGACGAGACTTAGGCGGCGTCGTCATCGTTTCCTGTCCGTACGTCAACACCACAGGCGTGGAGAGTGCTGGAGAGGACCAGGGCTCATGTTAATGTTCTGCGCTCACAGGGTACTTACTTACCGCACCAAGCTCTCAGCGCATAGTATTTAGCATTTAGCCTACGCTATCTCATTTTAACATAATTAGCTTACAGCTGCGACAAGCATCATTCCCCATTGACAGTTAACTCGAGAGAACGCAGCACAGAGAGAGAGAGACGTTCAACAGAAGATACAGCTGGCAATGAAGAGCAGACAGACACACCCCTGCTGTTTGTTTTAAAACATTGCGGGCTATTTTGACAGTCCAAACCTCTGATGCAATGATTTAAAAAAGGCTGTTTTCAAACCAGGATTTGTTTGTTATCTCAGGGCAGAGTTCGTTTTACAGCAGACTGGAATGTAAACACATCTTAAATCACATTTTAAGCGTGTGAAATGGATGCCGCATAATTTAGAAATAAATACGGGGGAATTTACTCTAGTACACTAGGGGCCTGAAAGAAATTGTTTTGTGTTTTACTAGTGCAAAAGGACAAAGAAGTCAATGTGATTGGTTAAGTTTTGTTTGCCCTGATCATAAAATCCTGTCACTGATATTGCATGTGCTGTTGCATAAGCTTAAGGCTTGGATAAATCTAGCCCTATATTTTGGCCATTGTGCCTTGTGTTTGGATCACTAAAATTCCTAAAGCTGTTTCATATTCTTTTTTCATTAGACAAATGCCCAAACAGCTTACACTTTTATTTATTTCAAAATGTGTCCACCTGGACCTTTACTCAAGCCAGTAAAGTACCATGCTACTGACCGGAACACAGCGGAAGCAAAACCTGCAGCCTCATAGACAAACAATTCTCATACCACGTACATCTGGACAGACACAGCCATACCAGCAAACACCTATATATGCCGTCCACCCCTGATTTAAACACACGGAACCGAGTCCTTATGAGAACACCAAAGGTAGCATGCTGCACCATTCGGATAATTTTGACCCAATGGAGGAAACACTCAAAGCATGTAGTTCCCCTTTCACAGGAGTAGTGACAATTTTCCTTGAGGCTTTCTAAGGAAAAAGCCATCGTCTTAAGATCAATCCTGCTGTCTGAAATTACTCCCAAGGCTCAGCCACAGAAAGGAAACATGGCCATTTTAGAGGTACTATGTAGAGGTGATCAACATAGAAGCAATCTGTGTTTTTGCAAGGGGTAGACAAAGAATCAACACACGCCATTTCCTCACACAACTGTGCATACCTTTGAATGAAAACGGGGCTTTCCCTTCGAAATAAAGAATTTACGATATGGACTGGACATAGCAGCAGATTACAATGGCTAAATTGTATTCAAAGATATCTGATTAAACTGCTGAATGCTTCAGAAGGTCCACAGTCACTGTGGCACATGGGTTAAACTTACATATCTTGCCAAGCCATCGGCATCAGGGGATTTACTACCACAGGGGAAAACAAGAATATTCTCTGGCCCCCTGGTGGTACATTTTATGCAAAATGGTCCTCATGCTGGTGATCAGTGACTCATGGCTGATGAGAATGAAACAGAAACCACAGGGGTGGGCCATACCATGTTCCTGCTGCGAGGGGGCTGGCAGATGGATGGATCCATCATCTAGATTCTGTGGCTCCAAATGCAACTCACAGAAGAATTACATCAGTCTTGTGCTTAAACCCAGCTTGTACAGCAACACTATCACAACATTGCGTGACAAGTCTAAAAGTTTCTATAGATATGCCCATATAACTTTTTACTTGCCTAAACCATAACTATCCGGTTAAATATGTAAAAAAACCACACCTTTCCAATGCCTAAAAGATTATTTGATGGGCTGGGGAGTACCAAAATATTGAAATAAATAGAAGAGAGAAAAAATAAAGAGAGAAGTATGTAGGAGTAACTTTGTGGAGAAAGTTTTCATAATTTTTAACTGAATGTGCTGAACCAAGGAAATGTTTTACTTGGAGCACCAACATTTTATCAAAGTGTGTAGACTGTTCTCCTATCAAATACCAGCCGGCCATGCACCTTCAGCTCACTTTATTCAACCTCTAGCCTAAAGCCCTTCACAGAAGATGACAGCCATAATGATTGAGGACAATAATAATTGAAAAGGCCTGTATCTTTTCAGCATTCTACATGAGGATTATTTATGCCATATGTATGGGGTTACATATTACCCACAATTATGTCTTAAGACGGCTAATATTTCACACTCCTATCTCCCTAAGGAATGAGGTCTCTTTTTCCGAATGCATAAACTACTACTTCAGTAGTCAATCAACTTACATACTTAAATATTTAAACAGGTGCATGCGACAGGTGATTCTGGTCAATATACTTCCTTAGATATCAGCACAAATTACAAAGTGATAAAATAATTTCGGTAACCTTTATTCTGCCATTAATTAAAAAACCCTGAAAGATGTATACACCGTCTATGACCTTTTTGCATGTCCCATCCCTTGTCCCATACCGTTACTGTCTGCACATGTACAAATGCGCATGAAGCCAATGGGAAGCTCAGGTCAGGAATATCTAAGAGAGATGCTTAGAAGTGCACCGGTCAACAATAATTCAGGTTTTGGGATCATTTTCTGAAAAAATAGACCCATTGTGGTTCATCCATTCGACCACGAGTCTGAACATAAATGTGTCTTAAGAAGCAAATATTAGTGTAATCAAAAATATAAATCTGTCAGGATTCTGTTATTTTTTAGCCAAAAATGTGAACTGTTTGCGTCATTTTTATTGCCTCTAAGTAGACAAATGCTATCTGCTGCCAAACTTGACATTTTCAACAGACATTTATTTGACTGAATCTGTAATTAAGTAAGTAATCTTCAAATCTGTATTACAAAA
The DNA here is from genome assembly GCA_022829145.1 of Albula goreensis. Classification (NCBI taxonomy): domain Eukaryota; kingdom Metazoa; phylum Chordata; class Actinopteri; order Albuliformes; family Albulidae; genus Albula; species Albula goreensis. The sequence continues at coordinate 34,388,661 of CM040749.1, forward strand.
ATTGAAAATTATTTTAACAAATGTGCATTGAATATAAACACACACACACACACACACACACACACACACACACACACACACACACACACACACACACACACACACAGCTGTTACCAGACGCCACATAATCCTGCAACGTTAAGAAATCAAAATCAATGACGCAAATCATGAAAAAGGAACGCAAGAGGATATGACTAATTATTTCAAAGGTGAAAGTGGCAACACACTCACACACATACAGTCACGTGAGTCTCCAAACCACCACTTACAAAACCTGTGAATGTTCTACAGGATGAAACTTGACAAGAATAGAAAACCAATTATCACATTAAAAGCAACTTCTGATTGGGCCTACCTCTTCTAATCTTCCAATAAATTCTGAGTTCTGCATGAGAATAAACTGACACGGAGAGAAACTGACCATGAACAGTCAACCACCAAGTGACTCCCAGGAATGACCACTGAAATTAAAATCAGATGTGTAAAATAGGTCTAGATGGGGCACACATAAAAAAAAAATCAAGAAAGAGTACCAGATATCCCTTAGCTTGGAACCCTAACATTAAAAGGCAAGAGGGCTGTTAAAAGTATAACAACTATGTCTCTTAACTTACTGGAGACACTCGGCTTGCACTAAGAATGCTGTAGGAAATTTTTATGACCAACGATCCATTCGAATAGAGTTTAAGCGAAGGGCAATTCTTGAGTGTGGTGGGGACAGAGGACCAAAGCAGTTTCACTGGACTCGACATATTTGCCATTTGTTTCTACCAGCTGAGCTCTCTGTGGGGGGGGGGGACAAATGTTGGGTGGCCTTCCGTGTATCGCGTTACACCATGTGTTAATTGTCTTTAAAATGCTGAATGGTGAGCTAAAAATTAACAGGGTTCCATTTTTAAAGACCTGGATGGCAGAGGGAGAATAGCTTTCAAAGAGATGCTCTGGGCAAATGCCATCAGTTCATGCATTTTTCGTCAGCCGTTTAATGTCATGAGAATTGGGGGAATACCTGCGGGCCCATTACCAGATCACTCAGGACACAGCCCTTTTGTTAAAGCACAGTGTCCCAGTCACTACCGTTGAATATAAGCAGTCAGATTTATAAAACAATGGGTACACTGATTCTCACGCTAAGTATACCTAAATTCGGATTTTAGGCTAATCCAGTCTGTAGAAAAACATCTTGCTAACAAGATTAGTTGTGATATTTCCTCCTTTAAAGAGGACTAACATCTTAAGTAAAAAGACTGTCATCATCCATGTGCAATTCTTATATACACTACAAACATGGCCATATTCTCTCTGACTTCATCCTGCGTGTATGTTACAATGTGGATAATTTTTAAAATGGTCACACAAAGTGACTATTATTTATTTATTATTATCATTAAGTATTTTTCAGAATACTGCATGGACAGGGGTGTCCTCGTTCTTTAACCATGTTACGATAAGGATTCACACTGAAAATCTGTAATATGGTGGATACTAGCTAGACCAGAATTTGTTCTACAGACTTGTTCAGAACTACACCCGCTAAATGTTAGTGGGGGGGTCAACCTATCAAACCACCATAAAAAGACACAGCAAATTTATACTACAACAAAACTGGTATTTGGGAGAATAAATAGGAGTACATTTAGCTTCTTCTTAGTTGATATTTAATGAATGAACAAGCACAGAGCCTTTTCCAGTAAAGTGTACTTTCTGCATACAGTTGCATACGTGGAACAGTTTCCACCCGTGGGGATGGAATTTTGCCTGCTTACAATAACGTCGTCCTATTGAGGTGTTCCACAAAGCAGAAATAACCGCTCAATTATGGTTGGATAACTTGCATAAATATTTAGAAAAAAAAGTCTTCGTCGAATTAAATTCCACCCAAATCAGAGTATCAAACACCATCATCTCACCTCATAAAATACCACTAGGGGTATTTTGGAAAGCTATTTATCATGAACTGCATTTCTACATATTTTTCATAATGCATCGCTTTAAACTCGGCAAGTTTTCGTTAAACATGTACATTTTGGCAAATCGGAGCTCAATACTTGTCCGTAGTGTTGTTCATTATTAGAATATAGGTTTTAAATTCCAGCTGTACTGCCGAGGACATTGTGTACTCGCTCGTGTTGCACGATCAAAACAATCCAGTCTTGAAAGCAGCGTGCTGCACGAATTGAATGGTCGCCCCGCCCTCCCGAGAGACATGCTTAGTTGGAAACACTGATCTCTGCATTAACTGAGAGCTTAATTCTGCACCCGGTATATTTGCAATCTAGACACAAATCGCTAACACCACGACATATCCCGACACACACAAACCTACGAATGGCACAGCCTAACAGAATCAATCTTCCAGCCACCAGCACTTCATTGTTTACCTGCTGGTACTGTACACTTCATGACCTGTATTTTATTCTCTTGCATCAAAAATGTGTGTTTTTCAATATACTGCATTAGTGTCTTACTTAGCACTTTTCTTACATAATAATACGTGAACGAGTTGCGCGTAGAGGAGGGGGTAGTTCTGTAAACTAGCAACAAAAGGGTCGATTCCCACTCGACTTCAGCGATGCAAAACAAGTCCTGCCCTCGTACACACTACAGTCATACTGTTGCTACAGATCTGTCGTGCAGCTGAAGTGGAAGGAAAGCAAACCTGATCAACGTTTCAAAGTCTAAACAGTTACGCTCGTGTAACTGCATAAGAACACAAAATTATAATATTGTCATTTTTTCACAAGTAGTAGCACATGCTTTATATTGCAGTCTACTGCAGCTTGCCAATTTAGTCTGCGTAAATGTATATGCATGTATATATAGATATACATATACATACATACATCATCCCAAAAAATCAACAAACTGTAATCCACAACTATATGACATAGTTTAAATGCGATAGTTTAAATCCCACATGCAAGATGCATTAAATATTTAAAAAATCCCAACTGCTCAACAAATATATCGTGCATTCTCATAAATACACTTAAAAGTCTGCAATTAAAATTTTCTTTCGTTTAAAAAAACAATACAAAGTTTCAGAGGATATTCAACACATACCTTCGACAAAAATCCACACACCCCCTTCTGTAAAGGCTCGATCTGACCGGCTGCAACTTGAAAACGCTCTTTTCAACGCTTGGAAAGGGTTGTAATAAAGTTTTCAGACAAACATGGGGTGGAGTTTCTGCAGTGGATCGGAATTTCACTGCAACTTCTTTGGAGCAACACCAAGCGTCCTTGCGAAACAAGGCAAAATGTTTCAATCGTTCACTCACCGATCAGGTAGCTTTCAGAAAAGCCACGGCGGTTTTCGTTCAGAATGAAAAGGAAACATTAATTGTCGAGTATAAAATCTTTGAAGAATGGGAGCTAGCACCAGGTTTTCCTCGTTCCCATACAGTAGGTTTTCACTTCTTGTAGTAAACAACCGAACCATGTGGTAGCGATGTCGGCGCTCATTGGTTCGACCATGTTTTCCAAGACACACGCCCTACAATTCCAACTTGTTTACAAGGATCTGAGTTTTAGAGGGACACAGGCGTGCAGAACACTGGCTAAGTGCTGCTGCACGTTGTTGCATGGGAGTTCATTTCCTTCGATATTTACCATACCATACTAGCTTTGTTTGACCGCTGCACAAATGCAATGTTGCATCTGTTCTAGCACTGCATTTGAACTCGGGACCTAATTTGATAATTTTTGTTTTTTATTGTTGTTGCGGTATTTTGTTCAGATTGATATAACCTTGTTAGTTTTTTTGCTGCTAAAATTCAAATTGCAACACCAGTCTTGTGGTGCTGGGCCTATTTTTACATATACATTGAATATCATAAAGTATTTTTTTTTAACAATGGACACGATTCTGCTTGTATGTGCGTGTGTGATGCATTTTCTGTCAACGCTTTAGAGAAAACAACAAAGAGCAGTGTATAGCCTGGACACATGCTCACGAGAAAGGGGAGGAGATTACAATGTATAGATTATATAACATACATGTAAAGGTAGGCACCCCTGTATGGCTAGTCCAACTGCAGTTGAAAAAGACCGTGACGTCCACTCCCCCCTCCTCTATGTAACGCTGGTGTTTCCAGCAGTGAATGGTGTACGTGCGTCCGAACACATGGTTCCATCTGACATGTGACAGCTTTGCAAAGCGCGTACCTCACGTACAGCGAAGGCAAGGGCAATGAATCACTTCCGCAGTTCAATCGCTGTTTATGGTAGCATAATGCAGAGTATTTTTCCGCGTACGCTCGAACCACCGTGGTATTGCGTTGGTTGTGCATTGGAAAACCGCAGTTATTCTGATGCAACAGTGGGGGGAAAACAACAAAAACAAAACAAACTGTCCCAGCTGTCCACCAACATGCTATTATTTCTATTTTAAAAATGATATTCTCCTATGAGCGCTGCGATTCAATAACAAAACTCAACATTGCCGTTGTAAACGAAATAATTGTAAGATTTGGTAAGAGTCGAACGAAGTCATTCGCAGCACAGTTAAAGACGACCGAGTTATTTCCTGCTTTTTCCGTCTGATGTTTTAGCCATGTGACGGCACATGATATACTACCAGTATTTGAAAAATATGAATGAAAAAGTAGAACATGCAATATGACCGTGCAATTTCATCTAATGACGAGTTCTCAAGCTATTGAGTCTGCTGTAACATATTGAGAAAACATGATATGATAGCGTTCATAAACAGTAGTCTATTAAAGCAACCTTATTACATGTGAAGAAATGTAAACGTAGCAGCCATTATTGCAATAAAAGAGCACATACAATAGACTATAGTTTTATTGTGACATGTACAAAAGAATGCATTGCACTGTTCTGGAAGTAAAACTGCACAATATGATATTGGAAATGGCTATGAGCTGACCTCTGTCATTGCAAAATTTAGAGTAAAACAATGTTTTTTTCTTTCTTTTTTTTTTATGGGACAACAAAGGAGGGAGGGCAACTTGCAGGACAAGTAAATGCAAAAGCTACAATCCAGCCAGCGCATTCATTCTCCCACTGTATGGAACCATGAACCAAATAGTCAAAACTCAGTGTTTTTTGGCCACAGTGTACACATGAAAGAACGAATAGCAAATTACAAAGAGTTGGTATAAAGTTGTATAAAACTGTCAGATTGGTAAGTGAGGTGGTTATTCACTGTAACTTTGTGTAAGTTCATGCATAGTAAAGGTAACTTGGCTAATTAAGTGGGTATGCTGTACATCTCAAAATGTTTAGGTTGGTGTGCCATGGCCATATACTCTTGGCTACACCAGTGATTAAATCTTTGTCTCTCAAATGCCATCATGTATCTATATTGCAGTTATCACAGGGAACACAGTGTGTATTGTAATGTTTCTGTAAAATGTCTTCTGTGTCTTGAAAAGGAACCCAAGTGAATGCATACCACAGGACATATCAATCATTTCTTCAGTATTTTTCTAGTTATTGTGTCCGTTGTTTCTATGCCCAACCAAACACCTGTCTTGGTGTGTGTGCTCCTTGGTGACCGATTCTTGCTGCCCGTTACAGCTACTGAAAACAAGACCTGGCATATCCGTCAGATTTTCATGTCTGTGGCCATCGAAACTGCTCCGTCACTGCATGAGTCAGCCGTATGTCAACGTACTTTCTCAGAATGCTTCCCACAGGTTCACCTTCCTAATAACTGAGACTGCAGTGGGGGGTTGGAAACCATTTGCCTCAGCTTCGGGAACCATTTGAGTTCAGCTGCACACCCATTCCATAAAACTACAAAAAAGATAGAAATCAGACTTCACCCAGACATTCCCAGACAAATTCCACCTTGCAGCACAGCTACTAGATATGTCATATATTGGGTTTGCACAAGACACTCTCCAGTTATGCATTAACAGAGTCATACACACTGTATTTTGAACATCTTGTGTAATTTTTTACCTCAGAAACAAACAGCATTCATGAATTGCAGAGTTATATTCAACTTAAGAGCAGCTTTCCTTACTCGTCTGTTTTGTTTAACCAACTTATTATTGAGTCTATCATTTTTAACATATCAATAATTACATTAATATTAATATATACAAAAGTGGAAAATATCGACAGTGTGCAAGAATTTACTCTATGTGATAATAACTAGTTTGTGTTTTCATTACTTTTCAGTCTCGCTTTCTGTTGTAAGCTTTAATTATTTTTCTTATGTAAATTAATGTTTTTTTTTCAGATGCATTCCTGTGAACACAGCTGGAATTTGTGAGGTGATTACAGAGCAGTACCCTGTCTAAGTTTAGTGGAAAATGCTGATGAGAGAACGATGTCTGATGACGTAAATTCCTTGATCGAGTCATATATTGAGACATACAGCCCTGTTATGCGGACAATGCTGACTGCTTTAAAAGTGCGGTACTATTATTTCAGAGTCCAGAAACAGGGTACAACTGGTTTGTAATTACAGAAGTGCCAAGGTATCCATTTTACTTTGTGGGTGTGACAAAGGATAAATCATTTGTGTGGGGTTTTGAAACACTTTCAGGATGGTTTTGTTTAGTATTTAAACTAGTCGCGGATATCCACTGGATAAAAGGTGGTTTTACCACACTCAGCAAAGTGTACCAGCAATGCCAAGGACACGACGAGGGAAACGTTTTGAGAAAAATAAAGGTTTATGGTCCATACACAGACACAATGAGAGTAAAACATCATGTGTAAATCTGCCTTAGCAAAATAAATAATTAAATAATATACAATGGATAACAACTACAATGATATTGGCAATCAAACAGAGCTTTGACAATAAAGTTAAGATTGAAGATAAGTGATCAAACATTTGTTGTATCATTAATAGAATAACTTCTCATTCCATAGAGGGACACTCATGTGAGTGTACCTGCCTAATCACAATAATTGGACAAAATAGGTGCATTTACATGAGAACAGTCCTAACATTGAAGAGATAGGTCACAATATACAGTTCTGTGCAGATATCAGTTCTCCTTGAGACAAATCCATGGTGGCCTACAAAATGTTTTTTTAGTTACTTTCTGTTTGTACTCACTGATGAACTAAAACACCTGAGAGGCTAAACCTTTTCACATTCTTTTTTAGCATTGTTCAAGATCTGTTTCTGAAGGTAGTTGAAGGATCAATGCGGCCGCACCCCACGGCAGGGGTTTGGAACCTCTTACTCTAAATAGCTGGCAGTGGGGGATCGCTGGGTTTTATTATAGCTCATAAAAGGTTCACGTAGGTGTTCAAAGACAGAACATCCATGGACCTTGACCATGCCCGCTTCATAAATATTCATGAGATTGCACAATTTCAGCTTCAAAAGGTGGATCTACAAAAATTTTCAGTGTTCACAGAACTAACCCTTTGGATAAGACGTCTTCACCGTTAGTTCATTCCAACCTGAATGTGGATAACTGTGAGTTTGCCACAAGCCCCAGTCTTATTCAACTTACATCATACTATAATAGGTAGTGTGTTCGACTAAATACTGAGAACATTTAATGTCCTCAAACACCCATCTGGCAAGATTTTCTGGAGATTTAGCTGTGGATTAAGTAAGGGTTTCTGGAGATTTACTGCCTCCCTATCGTCCTCCTCATCATTTACTAACCCCGCGTGCATTTTTATACATCGTCACTTAAGTATTGCAGCATTTCACAATTTAGAATACACAGTTTCGGTCCCATTCACGCCACACCAGTGCTGAAAATAAATTTAATCGCAGAAGCAAATGGTATTACTCCTCCCGATATTCATCAAGGTGAATGTTATTAAAATATTTACAATAGTTCATGACAGTCATTTCAGTCTTATAGCTTTATCACACTCACGAGTCCAAGACTGCGAGCTATTTCAGTTGTCGGCTGTAGGTGGGGCGCTGTGTTACTGGAATCCTCGACGCGCGTCTCAGATGTTTGACAGATCGCTCGGTACATGCCTAGCGCGATACCGCACTGCGTGTGCCGTAGAGTGGACGACGAACAAAGGCTATGGCAGCAAACAAACGCCAACACCACGCCAAGAAATGAAACCCCAATCATTTAGCATATACATATTCATTTTCATTTGACAAACAAAGATGAGTAACCCTTAGTTTTTGCAGCCCCGTAAGTTACAGGTATTTACCTGGTAAGTACATGATAGTATGTCATAAGTATCAGTAAATATTAAGAAATGACAGCTCAGATACATTGAAATATCTGTGGTATTACCCATCAATTCAAACAACTGCCTTATAGAAAGTATATAATTAAATGTGGCTATTATCAAACCAAACCTGTGACCGAACCAACCCGGTTACTTGCATAATCATCTTCTACTTACCAGTTGTAATTACTCAGAAATTAACTTTCTCCTCACAGATTTACCTTGTAAATACCTCGTAATTACCTCATAAATAATTAGTACTTATGGGACTGTAAAAGGAACTGTTACTCAAAGATGCACCATGGAATTGAATGTGATTTGGCCAATCACTTTAATGTCACACTTCTGTCACACTTTCGGCTAGAAATAGACTAGAAATTGAATCGTGAAAGTGGCAAATTGTAGTTACGAACAACTATCTTTACCTTTTCTAGAAACCAAGAAATGTATTACAAACCAGCATATATCTAAGTAAATGACAACACACAAGATAAAAAATCAGATCGCTGACACAGAGAAACAGTCCATCAAGCAGACCATTTCTGATGCAATTGTGACTTGTGTCTTAGTGACTTGTGTCTTAGTGTATTAGACATCCATTGTTGTTATAAGTTTCTCGTTTTGAACCCCTGAAACATTCTCTCGTACTCTGTGTCCTGATTTTCTTTGCTAACATTTCTGTCATTGTCAATCACATGTGAACAGTCTTCTGATGTGGAATGTGTCCTAGAACATCTCTTTTACCATAAATCTCTGAATGTACTTGTTCCTAAACCTAAAAAAGGTAAAGTTTAACGGAATAACACAAAACTTTGTTTTCTCATTAATTAGTGTGCGTATGCGAGTGTGTCTCTCTGTCTTTGTGTGCATATGCGTTCATGAGTGATGTTGTGATCAATGATGATCTAATTCTCTTATGTGTATGTATATGTCATAGCGTGGGCCCCCGTCCACCACCGGCCATTCTTCTTCTTTCTTCTTATTATTATTATAATTATGATGCATGTTTTTGCACGCTATGAAATTGGTGACTGGAGGTATTCCTCCATCTCCAAGGTCCTATCTGGGATGGGTGGGGCTGGCTCCTCCTCTTCCTCTTCCTGCAGTGGGTGGGGAGAAGGCTGAAGCCCCTCCCCCTCTGGCAGTGACAGGGATCGCTGGCAGTCTATCTTGTACTTCTTGCTCACCTTGGCGTACATCACGTTCACCCTCTGTCCGATGGCTCTTCCCCTCCCTCCTCCTCTGTGATTGGTGAGCCAGAGCGGGTCGAGGGCGCATTGAGCTCCGCTATGGTCTGGTAGGCGGGGTTCTCAATCTCATCTGAGACAGTATCTCTGAGGTCCGTGATTGTCTCATAGGTGCGCTGTGCCCTGATGACTCCAGAATCTTCCTGCGTCTCCGACTGCCATACTGGTTGCCCGTTCCCCCTCGGGCTGCCTGGCAGGCTGCTAGAACTCTCAGGAGATGATGACTGACGAGCTGTCTCTTCCTCATCCTGTGACGGCCTTACTACTAATCCAGAGGCCACTGGAATTCTGGGTAAAGTGACAGCGGGAGGCTCTGAAATGGTGTTCGGTGTCACCGGCTTTACCCCATGGTTGGGCACGTCACTTGATTGATCTACAGGAAGATTCAGTGGCAAAAAGAATGAGGAAAACCAGCAAACAGTAAAACCTTTCAATCACTGTGTCATATTGATGTTTGATAATACGTTCAAAACTGTACTCTTCTTTAAAAAGTGCATTATTGATATTAACTGACACTTTGAAGTATTATACGTACTTGTTTCCTTATATCCAGACACCTGGTGGTGTCACGGTTGGTTGATGTACAGTGTAGGAGGAGTACATTGACAGTGTTTTGATACCAGTTGTGGAGATTAAAAGTGGTCATTATAAGTTCTGGATAACGACCATGTTTGGTTCAGTTGTGGTTCATATCAGCAGAGGACAGTTGTGGTTGAATGCAGTTTTTGATATTAAATACTAATGATATCACTTGAAGAAATTCTGAAGTCTACTGAATGAGACTTCGCAGAGGTCACTGTCTTCCTCTGTGAAGTGTGTGATACAGGGCGTTTCCTGTATGAGGTTTTCATTAGGTATGAGGCAAACGGCCTTGCCATGGTGATTACGTTCCAGGGTGTAGTGTGAGACACAGGGCGTTACTGTGTGAAAGTGTACGGCACCGAGTCTTGCCTTGGTGATTTAGCACTCCGGTGTGACTTCTCCATGGCGTATACCACACTTGGCCTGGTTCAACGGACACCTGATCTGAACCATCCTCTGAGGTGGGTCTGGACACTGCATTACCACGTAGAGAAAAGATACAACACGTACCGAGAACAGTTTACTGGTGCGAGAAGAAACAACTGTGAGCATATTTTACTAATGAACAAGCTCATAATGTTGGTTGCATGTAGGTTGCATCATTATATGACTGTGCATTCCTTTGCGTAGTGCTCGCAGCTGTCGTAGAGGGCTTGACATTACTGAGCCATCGATGGCATTTTCTTCAGAAAAAAGGCACAGCGGCCTCGTTGTAGATGAACATTAGTTTTCAGTTCTGTATGCCACTCTAGTACACGTGAGAAATGGCTAAAAGCAGTATAGCATCAACACCCGTCTGGATGTGATAAACTGAAAGGACTCTTGAGTATATCATTTAATGGAGGAGGTGATTGGTCTTTTACCATGTTCATCCTTTGTGATGTCATCAATACCGGGATTCTCCTGGAATTCTGGGACATCCTCCAGTTTAACCTATAAGATACAGAACACCGTTCGACAGACTTTTACCACTCCACAGAAACAGTGTAAAAAATAATGTGTGTGCAATATTTACAAAATTAAGGAAAGTTAGTGTAAATCTGTTTGACTGGCATCAACTTGCTTTATTTCTTTGTTTACATATAAAGCAAGGTAGTACAACTTCAAAAGATCCATGCCAAGAACTGTTGTACCTTAAATTTCTAAGTTTTGAAAACAAATAATTCTTTACAGTGAACAGATAGGGGTGAAAGTTCAGAGTGAGAAAGTACCACAACAACAAAAAAGTGGTCCATTGTTGTCTGTTTCCATGGAAACAAAAACTAAGAGAGTCTAAAGGGGTATTAGAAACAAACAAGTACCTTGTACTGATACAAGAGGCACCCAAAATGCATAAACAATGAAAGCCTTCTCTATATAGATATGACGCTAAAGAGACAGTGCTTAGATGGTCAATACGTGTGGAGAAAGTGTGAATAAGATGCAGAATTGCGTTCAGACAAAGTAGGTACTTGTTGTTCTTACAGAGTTGCCAATACAGTATAATGTAAAAAAAAAAAAACTCATAAGGGACTGAAAAGAAACTACAGTAAGGAAATCAGTAGACGATGAAAACAAATAATAAAGAAATAGGTGTAAACTATTTGGTGTAACACCTGTTTGTCGTGCAAATATTTGATTATGGTACCAAGCCCATATATATGTAAATGTGGATTATCCGAGCCCAAATGAAGTCAGTTTATTTGTTGTTTTTGGTGGGGCAGCGGAGGGCTTATCAGTACTCACCACCCGTATGAGCCGCGACGGGGTTCTCTCAAGCTCTCTCGAGTTTTTGTTCAGCTCAAACGAATGTCTGCAGACCGCAAGGGAGGTGAAAAATAAAATCATACATAAACAATGTTAGTGATGGTGTTAGTGTTTACTTCTATTCGCAAACAATTGACAGTTTATGACAGGATCTGAGACAAAAACAAGAAAAATATTTTCTCAGCTCAGTTAGTAAAATATTCCATGCGTGTAGGCTAAACTTTATAGCAAATATACTGCTTGTCATGATTGCAGGTGCTATTTTGGGTTTTATTATTTGTTTCGTGCATTTTCATTTGTACCATCATCGGGAAGCTACCGACGTTCTTTTGGCTAATCGGCTAATCTTTTCCTATCTTTTTTGGTTATCGGCTGATTGCTAGGTGTGACCGATTAGTAACTGGTTTCAGGTGTGTGAGGTCTTTATATTACCCAGGGCTTCAGCATCTCTTTGCGTTAGTGTCGTCTATACACTTCGCCGGCTTAGGCAGACAGTTTGTCCACTGGTTTTTGGCTTAGTATGCCTTGTGTGTAAGTATAATGTAGGAATCTTTACGAAGTTCATTTTTTTCTTTTTTTTGCGGGGTTGATCCGTTTTTACCCGCCGAAGAACTTTGGTGTTGAAGTATCTGCGTGGTACTTCGCAGTTTGCTCTTTATATTTTAAGAGCTGTTAGTTTTCACTCCTGAAGTCTTTAGTTTCTTTTTATTTATCTAAGAGTTGGGGTTCTCCCTCAGGAGTGTATTTTTTGTTTTGTTTTAGGGATTTGTTCCCTCTAATCTGTCTCCTTTGAGACCTTAGTGGTTGAGGAATTTGTTCCTTAGCTTTTCGTCTGTGTATTGTGCACATTAAGGGGTCCCATCATCATCATCATCATCATCATCATCAGTCCTTAAACTGCTGGCTTTAGCATGATCTATACCGCAACCTGGCGATGATAAGAAATCCACTGCAGAGACACATAGTTGACTCACGTCTTGCCCAGGGTAGTACTGTCTATGGGTGGGCAATATGATATACATTTATGTCATGATGATCATGTAGAGTGACAAATATCATGTGTATCAATATACAAAAAATCCATGTAGCAAATGTCCTGAATGGAAATGACACATGTTTATAAGTTGCATAAGGATGACTGTAAAAGCTCTGCTCGTTATTCTGGTGTCAGGTTTTAACGCTGGCTTAGTTGGCTAGGACTCCTGGTGTTAGCATTGTCTAGCATTGTGCTTGCGCTTTGCTGCTGCTTATTGCCAACCACCTAAGATTAAGCCATGAACAGTCACCCTGCCCTGTCTGCGGTGTTTGTGTGCTGTAACTGGGCTGGAACACAAGGGGGATTATTTTTAGTGAGGCACAACATAGAAGGTTAATAACAGATTAGAAGCAAATAAACTGAGGGGAGGTTTAGATGGCCCAAGCCTTCAGTTTCTCATGAATGTACAGTCGCTTCTATATCCACTAAGCAAGTGACATTCCCTAAATATGCTGACATGACATGTGCTATGTTAGAACAGGTGTGCTGGGCAAGATTCCATATGAGTTGACATATTCACTCTCTCTGTCCTTTCACTTCACCATGAACAATTATATCAACTGTACCCTACACATAACTGTATAGAAAAACAAACTTTCCACATTGCCATATTTGGCATTTCTGTGATTCTTTTCCCTATCTCCATGGTGATGGGAAATGGTAATATTTGACAAAAATATGGCATATTAATGTAGGATTTTGTCATTTAATAGCAAAACCTAATAGTGCAATAGTTGATGCTAATTCAATGCAGTAACAGAGCGTCACCGTTTTTGAGGAGTCTGCTGCCCTCCTCTGGTTGTTAGTGAGATTGCATAATGAATTGCATGATTTTGGCACTGTTCTACAAGGCACCGCAGTACTCTATGTTGGATAAACATATGCAAAACCATAATAAACTCATTTGTTGTTTTTGGTAGTAACTGAGAAGCAACTATTGAAACTACAGCATTGCTCTCTCATGCTCCCAATCGCTAAGTTTATCCCTCAAGGTAACAATAGTTAATTTGTTTTAACACCCATAATACAATTCACCACATTGCTCACAGCCACTATGTAGCACCTGTTCAAATATAAACAATTAGTCTCGTGTGGGATTTGGAGTAAAATTAAACATGAAAGGAAAAAAATACAGAATGTCTAACCATGTATCTTATTTACATCATGCCAATCCATACGCACAGTAAAAACACAACCAACAATTCACAGACTTTATAGTAGCATGTGTTTATTTTCTTAGCCCTTGCTTGACTTAAAAAATCAAACAAAACAAACCAAAAGAAAAAAACAAAGGGAAAAGCATTTGAGAAATTCAAGATATTTGTCTTCTGCATGAGACTGTTCTGACCACAGGACAAGAGAACGGCCACTACCCCATTCCCAACAAATTCCTGGAGCCAACAAACTTGTCTGGTCTGTCCCTGGAATGCTGGAGGAGTGTCAAACCACGCCCTGATCTGGCCACTTTGCCTGACTACCCACAATGCACCAAGCAAAGAGTTCCGAGGGTCGGCCCTAGAAAGAATCTGTTGCATTGCAATCCAAATATTCACAAATTTCCACAACCTGAAACAACCTGAAACTATTTCAATATAAAAACAACTTAGATAGCTTATAATAAAACAAAAGGTGGTATTGTTCCTGTTTTATCTTGGTAGTGTGTCAGTTCACTGGATAAATATTTCCTGATAATTACACACTTGACTCTCCCTCAAAGGTCCAACATCTTGTCTGCCTAGCTACCCACTGAGCGAAGACAACTACAGCCTTCTCATCAGGCACTCTGTTCGGCTACCCACAATGCACTAAACACAAACCCTTTATTTCTGTCGAGTTATCCTGTCATCATTTAAGAAAAGATTTATTTAAGCCAATGTCTTCATTTCACATCAGGCTCACAGATGGAACTTCATTTGAATAACTTACCAAGATCAAATATATACTTGGACATATATCTTTGGAGAATCAGAGCCTGTAACATGACAACACCATTTCATTCAGTCTCAGTAATTTGTATGTCTATGACCCCTTTGTGGGTCTTTTATAGCTCTTAAATATTTTTTTTTAAATCTTATTTTAACTGTGGTTACATATGAGATAAGACACCAAATGCTCAATGCACATATTAAATGCTGTTTTGTACATCATCATGAATTTGTTGACTTCATATTTTGTTTGTATTTTGCCACTCATTCAGCCTTGTGAGCTGCAAATACCATGTTAGCCCACCAGCCAATTAAATTGGTTCAAAACCTCACATGCTTAAACTGTGCCATTGTGTTCGTAAGTTAAAAACAAGTTTACTTGCTGCCCCTTTCTGGGGTTAATGGTTTTTGGAACATGGATGATTTCACAAACACAAGGAATAAGAGACAGGCTTTGGTGAAGAGGAGGGAATAACAGTGACTGACCTTTCACACTGAGCGCAGATGGCGAGGAGCGTGACGAGGACAAAGAGGAGGAGGACAGAGGCCAGAACGAACTCTGAGGAGGGCGACTCCAAGGCACCCCAGCCCAACACCGTGTCCCCAAATGGAGCCATGTTCCTATCTGACAAGCCTCACTGTTAGAGGAAAAAAAGTAAAAACCAATACTGATTATAATTCATAATATTTCATATATAATGTATAATTATTGCTATGGTATTAATCTTATTGACTGCCCAGTGCTGGCCAGAAGCTCCCAGTCTTTTAGTCAGGGATATTTTTCTTCCCATGGTCACCCTAAGCTTGTTCTGAGAGACTGAGGGTCTCAGGCCTGGGATATATATACAACTTCTCTGTAACAATTACGATACAATTGTAAGTCCTGTGAATTATTTGGAAGCTATTTAAGATATAAATGATGTAATATAAATGTCAAAGTTTTGAAGTAAACAGTGTTTTGTTAGATTGTGGTTAAAGAATGTTGTGCACCTGTTTACATTTCTTAGAAGGGGAATGAGTTCATCTTATTTGCATTTAACGTCGTCTCTCCGATTAGAGTTTGAGATTTAACATTTTCAAAGATTCATCAATGGAAAATTAAAGGCACTTTCTTTTAATTCTGTGTAAAATTAAAACTGTGTTCCAAAAACAGGATCTCTTCAACTATGCAAACATTTGAAATTTTCTTTGGGACTTCCAGTCGCTAATTTTAACTTTTTTTTTTTTTTTTTAATGATAAAGGGTGTGTGTGTGTGTGTGTGTGTGTGTGTGTGTGTGTGTGTGTATGTATGTATACGTAACTAGGTCAATTGTGGTAAATTATTTAGGCACTAGGTAAATTTCCATTAACGCCTTTAAATGTTCAACTTATCTGACTGTACGCCATTGTTTAGTTATCAGAAGTATTTACTTAAAGATTTTTCCCCTGAGTTATTTCAGGAGAGCATTATTATTCAGGGCGGGGCTCTTATTCTTTGTGTGTTTATGGGTTGCTTTGTTTTGGCATATATACATTCACTCAGAGATTAGCGTCCTCACCACCACAGTGCCAGAACCCAGATCTCTCATGCACCTCCGAGAGCGAAACATCATACAGCCATTGAATGGATATTCTGCTTTATTTTCAGGCCCAGTTAAAATGTATGCTAGTGGAATATGAACTATGGGCGGAGTAGCCCAAAGGGGGTTACATGGTTTGAGCAGAATTTGATTGAATCGAGCTGAACATACAGCACACCTCTCAGAATTTCATTGAATTTTACGTGAAATGTTTTAATTGGATTGAGACCGTTTTTGTAACCCTTAAATGTTGTCTGTAGAGCAGGTAATAAACTGAGTAACTGTCCTCTGTTTTTTCAAGCTGTTGTCAACTTAAGTGAGATCAAGATTCAAAGATTTTAGAATGTTCCAGCAACACAGGACAAGAAAAAAAAGTAATAAAATATGTGGCATGCAATACAACATCTCATAGTTGGACAAACGCAGACTGCTCCAGTTTTAATGAGAAATGTTTAACACACTACCATCAACAACATTACATATGGTAATAAATTATTTATAACATACAATTAACATTGTAATATCAACTTCCAATAACTGTTTCTGGAAAAATCTAATTTCAAGGTGATCTTTTGTTTCTTCAACACTCTGGACACTAACGATCTAACATAGCATCTAAAGGTTTTAGTAACGAATCAGATCTGAAAGACAGGCAGGAAAACTCTGATGCAGAAGTACATTAGCCAATAGGAGATACATACAGTGGGAGCAGTATTAATGAAATATGTACCATTATTTACAGCACAATGAGGCCGATGAGGCCATCGAGATACAGGACCGCAAGTTAATGAAAATGTTAAGTATTGCTTTAGATCAAGACTGCAATAATATTTTGAAAGAAATGTTAGTTGAAATTTTACTCTGCAACACAGTACAATTATGTTATTTCAACTTCATGAAATGTAGCTAGCTAACTGTCCCCAGTGAGCACACTTAAGACAAAACAACAATGCAAACCTTTCTTCTTTCATTGTATCCTATTTCAAAATAGAAGCGTAAACACAGCCTTATTGTGACCCTGGCGAAGCACGGATGTTCAGTTAATATCCGTAAGAGATGGCAAATTAGTTTAGTTTAATTCATTTAGGAGTGCTGAACTCACCTTGGATTAATTACATGAATCCAGAACATATCCTTTTACTCGCCACTCAGTTTGTGCTTTGAACTTTAGCGTTATGTGTCCATGTAAGTGACAGCACTGGGTTCACCTTGGATTGCTTCTTATCATTGCATTTGCACCTGAAGCAATTAAACATTCAATCCTTTGGATCAAAATGACTGGGTACAATGTGCATACACATTCCATTGCATGACTAGATCCATAAATACCCATTATGTCCAATCATTAATCTTGAATTACATTTCTGGTAGTAAGTGCTCCTGTCACCTTGACTCAAAAAATATTATAGCTCTCTCAACCCACACTTGAACTGGCTGCCATGCAATCTCTTCCAAGGTTTTATTGCTCTAAAATCACATTTTATTACTTTGCATGTGAAATATGCCAAACGTATTTTAATCACTGTAAATGATTTTTAGTCAGTTTACAGCAGGATTTCAACAGTAGTAACCTGTTATTTTTAATTGCACTTCACAGCACTTTGCTGTTAATACAAAAGAAAACATGTCAAATTACATTCCATTGACCATTTTTTAACAGAACTGTAATGTATTCCTAAAATGAAGCACTTTACTGCTAACCGACCGTCCAAAGTATCTTAAGTAACAGTATCATGCAGTATTTTTTGCATTTTAGGAAGAGCAAATTCACCTGAACAGCTTATGTTAAGATGGATCAGTTCTTTTCTTCATCCATTCCCATCTTACAAATTATTTGGTGGAGTAGCAATTTTATTTAATCCATAAATCATTTCAAAGTCTATCAGTGAAGTTTCCATTTTGTTTGTTTGCATTTCTGAATATGTGCATGTCATGATCCAAGAATTCAGCAGCTAGCTAGAATTTCAAAGATTATTGCTTATTAATCAGAAAAACCAAAGGAGGTCATTTTTATGTGTACATGTCTACATTTAATCCATAAATCGTTTCAAAGTCTGCCAGTGATGTTTCAAGTTTGTTTGCATCACTGAATATGTGCACATCATGACAGAAGGATTCAGAAGCTAGCTAGAATTTCAAAGATTATTGCAGCTAGCTATAATTTCATAGATTATTGCCTATTAAACAGACAACACAAGGAGCCCATTTTAATTTCTACATGTCTAAGTTAACGTGTGGACACATGCAGTTTGCCAATGAATTCATGAAACATTATCATAATCCTGACACTAAACATTTTACAGTCTATGTAAGTCACTTCATCAGTTGTAAGTAACATTAAGACGTAAGCGTGCGATAGTTATTGGGTGGTAATTCAGCAGTGCAGATCCAAAAGTTACGTCACTGTTATTTTCAAGATAATGATTGAGTCAGAAATGCAGTGCTGAGGAAGAGTTGCTTTGCTGTAAGTTACTACTGCTTCAGATCTGTGTAATTGTGGTTGTTTTTCTCAAAGTTGTATTAATTACAGAGGCATGAGTCTGCTTGATGACATGCTGATAGTACAGTAAAGGTCATAAAACAAAGCTGTGAGATACTGAGAAAGTAGTCAAAAAACAAGTTCATACTGTATTTTTCATTAACAAAACCGTACATTTTAGTGACAGAATTTTTTAAATATATTTTACAGTAACTTAATGGCAACCCTGCTGCCAGCTGTTTACTGTTTTTGCTGTTGTTATGATCATGGTTGTGGCCTGTCTCTTCCTGTAGCCTCAGTCGCTTTAAGGCCACAGGTACCGAGCTTCCTGAAGTGAGGGTTACATGCAACTTGATATGTTTTGTACGGTATCACTGAAAAATACTGTAATGCTTGATTTTCCCAGCATAAAAGTAGTAGAATTCTGAAGCGTGTGTGATTACACAAACAAAATGGTTGCTGATGCAGAACGTTACTCTCTTTGTCTGATTTAATATACTAGCTAGTGAACTGTACTGTATAAACCTGCATAGAAATGCTAAAAAAGTGTGCCCCTTGAGGTAAATAATGACTTCAGGCCAGTTGCCTCCACTCCAGTTTTGATGAAGGCACAAGAGGGAATTGTGGTCTAACACTCAGCACACTAGAAAATAAACTAGACACATGTTGATTTGCATAAAGAACATTTTGTGGTGGAATTGTTACCTTCACTCATCTACTTGAGGCTCATTAGGACAAACCAAAACCCACATTAGCAAGAATTTGTTTTGTAGATATCTCAACAGCCTTTAACACAATATATCTTAATATCTTACTGTTCAAAGCGTACTGGGTCAAACCCAGTCCTCATTTATTGGAATAGTTCATTTGTTACGAACAGAAGACAGTGTGTCGAGGTTAATAACTGCCTGTCTGCTTGTAAGGCAAACAGCTGTGGTGTCCTTTAAAGGTTGTGCCATATCACCACCACGGTTTCACTCTGATTTCGCTCCAAGGCATGGAGAGAGGACCAAACTTTTACCAAAAAGAGGATAGACTCATCGACTGGTGTGACAGAAAAACATTAACAGTAAACACAGGAATGACAGAAGAAATTATTTTTGGTCTGCCACATGATGAGTCCAATGCTGATTTAAATAAGTGGGCAACAAACCATAGTGACTTAATTGGAGATGTGGCTAAAACCATAAGTCAACATGGGTGACTTGACTGGACTTTCAACAGAGATCAATATTAGTTCTGTTGTGTTTATCTTGCGCTACATTCATTTATTTTAAAGACCGCTCCCTTTGTGAAACATGCCTGTTTCTCCCTCTTCATGAAGTGTTAAGTGTAACATAGTATATTCTGTGTTTCTGTTCTCTCTTTTCCAGTGTTTCTTCCTTGTTTATAGTGCATATATCTACATTAAATTACAGTCGTTTTAGCTGACACTTTTATCCAAAGCGATTTACAGTTGATTATTCTAACCAAGGGCCAATCTCCCCTGGGAGCAATGTGGGGTTAAGGGCCTTGCTCAAGGGCCCAACAGCAGTAGTGTTCAGTCATATATCTTAGCCACAAGACTACAGGCTGCCCCTATCTGCTTTTTGAATGGCTGGGTAAATCAACTCAGATTAATATCCAATATATTAATTTTGAGAGTATTTGTGCATATATTGTGCTATATTGTATCTCATATGTATGTTTATTTTGTATGTAATATCTGTATAAACTTTATTGTGCCTGTCACATACCTTCATTTTTACACCACTGATTCAGCTCGTTATCAAGGATACATTTTTGATAACATACCTAAAGGCAATGTACATAAAATGTATTTATTCTGAAATATTCATATCAATGAACATAATGAAACATATTTAAAAATTATGCAACCATTCCTCATTTGCTGTTGAACTTACGTGATAGTTAATCTTATCTTTGTGGTGCACACCCAAACTGTAGGTGCATTTCTTTGGACGGACACCTAAACATATTATGAATCTCAAGTCTTACCCTGCCCACTATACACACCCTTGAGTTTTGAAAGAATTCGATTGCATTTCAGAAACAGCCAGCTTACAGTTTGAGTTTCTAACTGACAGGCAGCTAAATAAGCGATGTACACAATGTGGTCTCTGTTAGTGTCACTGGTTACACATTTACAGCCTGGGATTGACGAAGGTCAAATGTTCCGTTATTGAGCAAAGACTTGTTTGCACGTGGGTGCCCATTCGTCTTACAGAGACGTATTATTTCCATTAACTATTAGAGCATTTCACCAAACGCAAGTTTATCCAGACTGTAATATTGGATAGATTCTCAGGGCAAGCTGAGTTTCGCCTCACGCTGGTTCAGGTCTGGAGATAATCTCTGCTTTGAGAATAGCAGGGTGGACTGTTGCCCTGTATGTGTGAAAGAGTGAATGGAGGGGTGTAGAGAGAGTGGGAAGGGGAGGAAGGACAGATGTGTGAAGTCGTGCCGCCGATGCCTGTGGTCAGGAGAGGTCAGTCCGAAACACCAGTACTTACAGTGTCCAGCTGGCTGCATACGCGTTGCTTCTCTTGTAGTGCCCCTTCAGTGAAATTAGTCTGTTACCGGTCCAGTGTCAACTCTTCAGTACCCGGGGTCTGCATATCTCTGTCTGTCTTTCTCCCTTTGTAAGCTCTAGCCTGCCTGTTAGTGTCTTTCTCCCTTTCTTAGCTCTCATCTGCCTGTTATGGTGTATGTCTCCCTTTTAGTTGCTTCCTGTGTGCTCCCTTCCTCGTACTGTTGATTTTCATTCACCAGGGCGAGACGCGTTTGATCACGAAAGCAAGAAAAAAAAAAAAAAGAAAAAACTTTGACCAGACGCACTTCCTCGTTCTTGCTCTTTTGCTCTTTCTCTTGCTTTTGCTGTGCGAGCGTGCATCTGTGCTCGCGTGCCTATGTGCGTATGGTTTGCGGTTTGCTTTTCCATGCTATCGCACTTCATCTCTCTGTTGTAACACTCCTGATTTGGGTTTAATGTGTACACACACACACACACACACACACACACTCATACAAGAATTTAATCTGCAGAAACTGTGCTTGTGAGGACCCTGGAATAAACTGCAGGTCTCCCTGCATGTTGTTCTCTCATATTTCAGGAGGTAAGACAAAGCCATGACTGTTGAAACATGGGACTAATAAACTCTTCATACAAATATAAAAACATCTCCTTGCTAATTCTTAATATTCAGTCACACAGTTGACCATCATCATCACACATTTTTCTCATTCAATTTTGCAGTATGCTTATTGCAGCAATATACCCTTGCAAGACCAAACCAGATTTCACATTTTCATTTAGGCAGCTGCATAAACATATGCAGATATTAAACATATGTGGCTTAAGAATTAAATGGATTATGGATTGCAAGGTTGCTGGCTGGAGTTGCCACTGCTGCTTTGCATTTGCCTATGTGTGTTGGCATAGAACTGGATGCCACCATCATATAAAGAAGAGCATTATTACCAATGTTTGTTTTGTTTTCCCTCTCCCTTCCTTTACAATAACTGGCTTATGTTAAATAACAGTTCAGCACCGACATTTCCATTCCAGTTAGTTTCTATGTGATTGCTAACGTTTAAAAGCAAAAATTACGATATGCCAAATAAAATATTATCGGAACATTATAAATATAGATGATAAATGATCTGTAGTCGTACTCTGCTCCTGACTCAGTCGTGGGTGTGCGGCATTTTAATAAAAGCTCCTATTCAGTGGGATGAACCCCAACGCTTTTAAATGAGTTTAAATGTTGGGAGCGACCTTTTAGAATCAGGGCTAGCTTTGACTGCTTCTGTCTGCATCTGTGAGCTGAATCTTGCCTTTGCTGAGTGGTTCTCTGGTATAAATCTGGGTAAATTTAAGCACTACTAAAATGCTTTGTGGAAAAGAGAGTGTGTCAAAGTCCTCCAGATGAGGTACAATGCCCTTTTGAGTTAGTACAATTTTTTTAACTCAAAGAGCAGAATTTCCTCTGCAGCGGGAACACGAGAAGGTGTGAAATAATGTGGTTGGAGATGATAGCAACGACAGAGTTTCATATTCGCTATCATTGTTGTAACATGCGTTCTGAAGACAATCATCGATAAGCATGAGTCACACATTTTGAGAATGGTGCCACTTTCATTTTATTCAGACTTCACAAGCAAATTTCACAATTAGAGAAAAAAATTATGCATCTTTTATAATACAATGTTTTCATTTTAGCTTGACACCAACTAGATCTTACAGAAGCTTTGTAAATGTTGAAACCATAACACATAACTTTATATAAAATTTGGCATTTTGGGACTATAGTGCTGCAAATGGGAAGAACAAATTGATCACTTGCATTGACTTGACAAAAGTTTATTGAATGTGGGTTTTACATTTCTGAAATTATTTTTTAAATGATTTTATTATTTAAATTATTATTCAAATATTTTTTTAATTGATAGTTGAAATTTATATAAAAATTGATTTGATATATGGTTTTTCTAAAAACCAGCAATAACGGTTAATTTAAGCAAAGTACAGGAGCCCCTCTGGTATATACATGCTAATATAAAATGGCAGTTGACGGTGACAGGTTCAACTGGAGCGTGATTCAGTCGGTGTCATTCAGCTGTCCTGGCCCACACGCAAGTGCATCCCACGTTGACTGTCAGGTATGACGTCTGGAAACAGCCGAGCGTCTTGTTGAGGCGAAGAACCAGGAGCTCCTGGCGTATGGGCAAAGAGTTCAACTTGTTGTCAAACTCGACCCGGCCTGGTCCCCTTTTGGGATTCACGCAGTAGCTGGAAGTGCAGTCTGCTTCAGAGATAGTCTTGGGAATACGGTTCTCCTCAAAGTTTATCCTAAGACAGGACGTGTGGAGGGCAGAGTTTTTTAAAAATGTTTTGCTGCCTGGAAGGAAGATTTGCCAGTGGAACATTAGAGAAAATTTACTACATTAATGCCTGAGTAGTCACCACAATATCTTGTTACTCAACTGGTTTTACAAATGTCCTTTTAATCTTGCTTGCTATTCACCTTCAACTGTTGGTCTACAAGAACCATTTCCACATTGCAGTTATCAGCTTAGGGTAACTATATCTATATATGTTTTGTGAGCCTTTTTTCTTTCTTTCTCTTTACTCACCCCACCAGTCACTGCAGCAGAACTAGAACACCTCAGCCCAGGTCAGGTTACAGGTGTATGCGTGGAGTGTTGCCTCTGAGACACACTTACACCGTTTCGAGATTGGGCAGATAAGTACCTACAGCAATAGCCCAAAAGTAAATAAAAGTGCCATGGGAAGTTTGAAGGATGTTGGCTCACCTCCATGTCCAAGAAGACAGGGATCTGGCGTGGATATTGCTGTTCCCCTCTAAGACACTAGGGGGCACTGCCTGGTAATTGCGTGGAATCTTCAAGCTGGAGTTGCAGAGGGTGTTGGCTTTGTGTCTAGCATGCACTGTCACCATCAGGATAACCAGGCAGTATGCAGCCTAACAGGATATAAACAGAGGCTGTCAGCCTTCTCTCCTGTCCTACATTTCACTTAATATTCAACCAATCATGAGGGAGGAGGAGGAGGAGGAGGGAGGGGCTAAGAGGATACAAAAAAGAACAAAATAATATTTTCAAATTAGTCTGACAATGGGTGCACAGAATGTTTCTTTCTGTCTATTTCAGCAAATAGAAGGTGACATATGCAGGTGACTGCCTGCTTTGTGGCAAAAATGTCATTAAATAATAAATAACGAAAAGCCATGAGACTATAATCAGATGGCCGACCTGCGACCTGAGGACCATATGTAGCACATTCCTCCCAGCCCTACACCCTCCCAATGTACTAACCCTTATTGATTATTTAATGAATTGTTCATTTTTAAACAACAATTTTTTCTAACTCTCACACACACACACACACACACACACACACACACATATATATATGCATCAAATTATTGTTAAAAAATAAGACTAAAATAATATATTTGTGGTTGCATGAAGGAAAAAGAGAGAAAAATTGTCTGATAGGGTGTTATTACACTTGGCCCACATGTGGCCCACAGTTGGTCACCACGTCTCCAATGTGCACTTCACAACAGATTTCTAGAAATTTAAGTCTGACCATAAAATGCATTTCATAAAAAATAATTGAATGACAAAATCATGCTCGTTCTTTGTTAACTGAAGTAATAAACATGCTGTTTCGAGAATCGTTCTAATAATATCCCCCAAGCGCTCGATTTGGTTAAGACTGCGGACGGAATATCATGAAGATAATGTCCACGTCATGCCATTCCAACTGGTGGGGGACATGCTTTCTGTACGGGGAACTCACAATCGCCAATCACACTACTGTAAAATGGAGAAAAACTCTTTTAAATTGACAGAACTGTGCTAGGGATATGTTTTCTACATTACTGCCAACAGAACCCTCCTCACTGCACACTCGTAAGGTGATGAGGCATTTTAAAGAAACCGTAATAACGAATAATGTATGAAGATACCTTACGATTAATAAGAAAGTGTCACTAAATCAAAAATGATTAATCGTATGAACTGACAAGCATTTACACATGCAAAAGCAGAGGAAATCCAGTCCCACGTTAATGAAGTGGCACTGTGGAAGAGCTAATTTAGAGAAGATGGCATAGACGGCCATGCTGAGGTCTTTAGAAAAGTTATACCAACCTGTGAAATTAAATGCGTTATTTTCGGCCTTTGGCTTGTCTTGACCAAGAAAACAATGTTTTCGTCTCAAACAGCCATGACCAATCAAAATAAACAACATCCGAGGAAAGCGCGAATACAACTGAATTAATTTTTAGCATTTCCTATACACAACTTGAGACTGCATTGAGCGGAATTTTTCAGATAGAAATCTCGTATAGAGGGTATATACTCACCAAGCTAATGCTGTTTGCGTGAATCATCTTTCGTCTCTGCTTGTCTCTCTCCTCTCATCAAGATTGAACAGTTTAGTCACGCTCTATCACTCCTTTATATCCCTGATGCGATCTGTTATCTGATTTTTGTAGGTTACTTGACGATGCAAAAACTGATGGTAAACTGATAAAATAGTTTTGTTTCTGCTGTTCTTGATTACAGTAGCAGAAGTGACGGAGGGGAGTTTCCCCCATATTACCAAGATGGAGTGCACGGTAAAGGTGTGAACCGAGCCCTAATTGCGTTCATAGCCTGATAGCGTGGGGGTGACCAGCTAGCTACATAACCACAATCTAGCCATTTTTTTACAGCATAAGGCTGTGACATGGCTGGCGAGAAAAAAGACATAGAAGTGTGTCTGTGCTCGTTTTGCGTTATCTTTTCATCACCCCCAAACCGCTTTCCAGAAATGTCGTAAATGGGTCCAGATCAAACGTATTTTTTTCCCATTTCAAGAATGTGTCTGCGACCTGACAAAAGCATCAGAAAAATGTCAAAACCTTTGTCGAAAATGAAAAAATATATTTTTTGGCTGCCAAGGCTGTATGTTTCTTTTATTTTAGATTGCTTTTCAGTCCTCTTCACTTAGAGGCCTGTTTTACTGACACCTGTCCTATTTACCAATGAACAGTTCACACACAGTGTGAAACCTTACTTAACATACATAACTTAACCTGTGTTCTGTTATCTATTTTTCATACTTTTTTTACATCCACTTCCTGTATGTAATCATACATACATACTGTAATACTTTATTTGTACACTTGGCCTTGTTTTATTTTCTGTTTGTTAATTTCCAAGCAACCCGTTAAACAAACCATGCTGATGATGATAGCTGATGATAAACAGATCAGAAAAGTACCTTGATTGGCAAAGCATTCTGGGTATTTTTCTTTTGTTCAGCAAGCAGTTGCTGTGCATACATGAGAATGCGCAACCACACTCTTCTATGTGAAACTGTCCCGACCCCCTTCTTTTTGAACGAATTCTCATAATTTGTCATGAATTTTCTCGCTCATTTCCAAACACATTTTTGCTCCTACTGTGGCACTCTCTATTTATTTTTTACATTTATAATTGCTTTTAATTCTTTATAATTTAATGTTATTTATGTCCATTCCTCCCCCTTGTTATTACTTTTATATTGAGCCCCTGGTATCCAAGCATTTTGAAGAATATTCCAGTTTTCCACAAATTTTCATGTTTTTAAATTTCCTCTTGGAATTGTCCATTGTTAACCACATGTTTATAAATTGTGTCATACAACAATAAATATTGATTGTTTAATTTTGTATGAACTGTATTGTTTTGTCTGATATATGCTTTAAAAAAGATGTTCAACAGCCTCGTTTTTAAACAAAAATGAACTGAATTGTCACGTCTGAGCATGGTTGAGTTAATGTGGAAATCAACAAAAATCCCTTTTGTTTGATCCTGCCTGATAACAACCTTAAGGATTTTTTCCTTGGAAATCATCTGGTTCTCCTGAGGTTGGTGGTTTGAGCTCCAGTCCAGGCATAGCGAGAACACCATTGCTGTTGGGCCCTTGAGCAAGGCCCTTAACCCCACATTGCTCCCAGGGGGATTGGCCCTTGGTTAGCCTAATCAGCTGCAAGTTGCTTTGGATAAATGCGTCAGCAAAATTTCTGTAATGTAATGTCATCTGAAATGTCAAATACTACTTGGTGAGCATTATTAGCTTACAGAATGTGATTAATTAACATCAATTGTGAATCATGAATATGTAATATTAACATGTAATATTAATTTAATGCTGTTAATATTGCATTTAGATAAATAAATTGGACACATGACATCATGAAGTCTGGGATTTTACAGCATATATTTTCTAGGGACAGGAACCTGAGGACTGTCATGGCTGCAGGCAGGGAGCCTGATTTACGAAAACGTTGAGTACGTGCAAAACTGAAAAAAATAAGACAAAGACAGCATGTGGTTGGCTGAGGTAATTTTACTCCAGTTGCAAATCATATCACTGAAATTGCAGGATGACAAATTTTAGCATGTGCTGAAGGCTTTGATAAATATGGCTAATGACAGGTACTTGTCACTGCCTCTTTTCTCCCCATGACCAGCAGGGGGCAGCAGAACAGCTTAATTAACATTGAGTAATATGGCGCACTATCTGTGACACCCAGAAGAAGCGGATCTGATTCAGGAGCATAAATCAATGAAACACCCAAAGTGACGAAAAGCGGTTCACTTGGAAAAACGTAGCATTAAAACTCATTTATTTCACCGGGTGAAGCAGCTGGGAGCAGCATGATCAAGGCGTTTCTTAAAGGGCAAAATATGCAAATGAACACAGCTTCCTTCATTAATTTATAACCAAGATGAGAGGAAGATGAATTACAAACAAATACCACAGATTTTTATGTTGCAGTACCAACTGAATGCCAGTTCTGTGAGTACAATGCGCAGTTTAAAGTTCGGTTATACATTGTAAATGTAATATATTATTTCCTATTGTCTGTTGGAGCAGTACAAAAGTCATTTGAACTGGGAACAAAAGGTCTCAGCTTTTAAGCTTCATACAATATATTTGTTTTCTCAGAAGTGGGGGGATGGATCGGGGTCCCTATGAAATTTGGGGTGGGACGTATCCCCACCGTCCCCGCCGCCATCTGCACCCCTGCGGTGGAATGATGCCCTGCAAAAACAAAAAATCGAAACAGGTATAACTTCGAACCGCGATTCTAACATGAGTCGCACTTGACTTAACCCCGTCTCTGAGGCGTCATGGAGACTGTCCGTGTGTACGGAAGTTCAGGCAGCAGTGGAGGAGTAAACTGCCAGTAACCCTCTGGCTTAGTGCCACATGTCTACAATAAAACACTAAAGGAAAATGACTGAAAAGTTTCATGGGTTGGGTGACCTAGAGATCAGCCTTCAGTTTCTAATGCACAGGAAGTTAGACAGCAGCGCTGTTCCACGAGCACCATATGACATAAGATCTTTTATGGCCTTGTCTCTGTGACATTTCTGTGACATTTATGACTACTGACCACACAAACAATGTGTCATAAATCTGTCTCTATACTATGCTTATTTTCTTTTCTTTTCCCAAGACAGACTCATTTCAAAAAGGTAATATTTGCTCAGAAATTCTATGAATTAAGGAGAGCAGAACATGCACCACGTTACTCAGCAATGGAATTTTTTGGCTCACTGACCTCCTTATTTTCACTGAAGTTAATCTGAGTGTTCAGCAGTGCCTCTCTTATCTGTGTGAATGACGATGTCTTTTCACTTGACTCCCCTTTAACACATTTCTTTTTCGCGTCATAGACGTCTCAGCACGCTGGAACGATCTAAATTGATTGGTCGGAGCTGAGGCTTGGGAAACGCTGCTGATGAGGATGTCCAATCCGGGCACTGCTAGGGGAGGTCAGGTGCCCCCTAGCAGGGCTGCCAGCCACAGCATGGCCATGACCAGGACTCAATGCCAGGTAAGACACACTTACTCACACTGAAATCTATCCTGACTGGCTGGGACAGCAACCAGCCCCTGGGCCCGTATAAATCTGTGACCGCTAATATCACAATATTGGGCCTGAAAATCAACAAGGCAAATTTATATTTCTCTCATATTAATAACTCACCTCTCTCAATTCACCTGTCAGTCTACAGGTGCAAAATAGATGAATATAAATACATAAATATATTTTCCATATACATTTCGCATATATATTTTCGTGTCCCATGCACAGGAGAAAAAGCACAAAGACATTAGTCCTGACCTCTCGCTTATGAGAAATGTATGCCGTACACTTGCAGAGAGAGCATTCATGGTATTTGGAAACTGGACCTGCATGCAAAAATAAAAGACTTTGTTGAAGTGGTGCATTAAAGAGAAACCATGCACCAAATCTGTCTTTGCATAACTGGCCCTATATGATTCAGCAGTATGAGGTGGGGCGTAAGAGCCACCGTGTATCTCACCGATCAAACTTACAAAGATCTTGAACTTTGATTGGAGCCCACAATGCGGATGTGATTTGTCAGCCCTTTCCACGTTCGGACCCGGGAGTGAATCATTTCGGCAGCCAGCAAGCTTCAGATAAACCTACTTCAGCTGTGCAGCGCAGTGACTAAAGAGTCCTTATCTCCTAATCGGTGTGAGATGAGAACTAGACAGATTCACTCGCTCTGGAGATGTCTTCCAGCGATACCATGCCTTGTGTTGCATTCTTCACTGTATCACGAGTTTCATTTCGAAGAGGAACCGTTTTCTTATTTTTATTGTTATTTTATTATTGCTGTTTTCTTTTGCACAGTATTTTTTAAATTAATTTAATATTAATTTTATTGCTGTTTTAGATAAATTTTTCTGCCTTTCTGTTTTCCTTTTGCTTGTCTGGTTTATGTACTTGTCTGGTTTTATTTTTTTCATCTTTCTGTAAAGTGTGTTGAATGACACTATGTGTTTAAAATGTTCCATATAAAGTTCATTATTATTATGAAAAGTATGAATAGTGTCTGTCTGCAGCATTTTTATAGATCAAAATGTCAAGGTGAATTTTTAATTGGCCTACAAATTTCAACTGTGAAAAAGTATTTGCCGCCTGTCTAACTCTCAGAATTTTTGACATGTAATGTTATCAATCTTTAACCAAAATGTATTAGATACCCAGGAAAACAAACAATAAGACAGTTTGATTTATTTTAATTTAATCAATAATGAAAATTATACAGCAGCTAATGTTCTCGTGTCAAGAAAGTCTTTGCGAATCTGCGCTGTCATCTCTCTTACCCTGCGCTCACGCCGGTGGTGACAAAGTGGCTGGAAGCCATTCATTTCAAATGGCATGGTGCGGCCATTCGCCTGGCCACATAATCGCTGCGACCTGGTGACAAAAAAAGGTTGAGTAAAGTTAAACTTTATGCAAATGAGCAGCGACAGAGTCGAGCGATGGCCAGTCAGATGTGTTCCTCTTATATACTTTCTCTGTGAAACATTTCCTAAACTTTAGTTCCTACAGTAGCATTTTATGGCTGCGTTCCAATACTCAAATTTGTCTACTCTTTTCCTCCTTTCCTCCCCTCCTTTCCTCCGTGCCCCGGAAGCTGATTATCTGTCCTCCTTTCCTCCACTGTTCCAAAGCGAAATCTCGCCTCCTCCTTTCCTCCTTTCTCGTTTCCTCCAAACGGAGGATACAATGATGTATCCTACCGCGGAAGTCTTTTCACATTTCTGGGTGACATCATTGTGCTGACTACCAGTCAGGTTAAAAGACCGTCCCAATGAATATTTTGATTGGCTTTGGTATCCTCAGAGTCAGTCCAAATTATTACTTCATCAATAGCTGGTGTCAACTTTGATGACGGGCGAATTAGATTAGCCGTTCAAATTTTCGATTCATCTCCTCCTTTCCTCCACTCGTTTCCTCCCCTCTTTTCCTCCACATATTTCCGGCATATTTCCAGGGTAGGAAAGGAGGGGAGGAAAGGAGGAGACGAGAAAAAGTCTTGGAACGCTGCCTTTATGTCCCATAGCCGACATGGAGGAGAAAGTGATTGCGGCCATCGCTGGCTTTCCTGTCCTGTACGATGCATCCCTGTCCATTTACAGGAATGTTAATTAAAAAAAAATGTAAAAAATGATGCATGGTGACAGATGTCGTGGTGAAGTTTAATCAAGTTAATGGCTAATTTTAGTAGTTATTATTGATGCTAGCTAAAATTCCTCATGAACACTATACTGTGCACCCACAAGGATCTCTGGTGACATTGTCTCCGCGCATGGATAGCGAAAATCGCGATTTGGAATGACGTTAAACATTGCTAATTAACTGCATTTTTCAACCAACTTTAGTGCGTTCGGTGAACAACCTACAATGTATTTTAGGAATTCAGCCTGCTTAGAAACATTACCAACACAAGAAACGAGCAATAATATATGTCCAGGTAATTGTCTATATTATACCTACACAATAATTATATGTAATGTTGGGCAAGTAACAGGCATTTTATGGCTATTTGCCCTGCTTTTTGTCTGTTAATTTGAAGGGCTTAGGACCAGATTGGGGAGAGATAAGACAGTCACACGGCTCCAGCACCCAAGTCGTGGAATGCCCTACCCTCGTAAATACCTCCTGACAAGTGACCACGGGTCACATACCTTTGTGATGTTAGCAGCCACTATCTCAAAGTCTAATGATGGCCAATATGAGTCAATATGAGTGTTTCATGGAAAGTGCTAACGTGCTAATGTAAAACGTAGAATCCTTCTAAAAACTCTTATTAAATACATGTTTGGCATTCAGGGGCTATGCTACGCATCAAGCACACTGTCTTCATCTTTAGACAAATGAACAGGTACTGTAGTTAAAAAGGTGACAGCACGGCAGGGTGCCACCACCAGGGGCGTAGCACCAGGGGGAAAAGGGTTCTAAGTATACAGGGCCAGAGGGTTTGAAGGGGTCCATGAAAATTTGGGAATTGTTCTCTCAAAGAGTTGAGGGGCCCTCAGAGCCTACCTGAGTACAGGGCCCAAAATTTCGAGCTATGCCCCTGGCCACCACTCTCTCCTTTTTCCCTCCAGGCGTGTGTGTGTGTGTGTGTGTGTGTGTGTGTGTGTGTGTGTGTGTGTGTGTGTGTGTGTGCTTTTATTTAGATCACCATACCCTTTGAAAACCCACGGATAGCCTTTACTATCATGTTAATGAAAACGAAGGAAACTGAAAGTCATGTTATGACAAGTGTGTCTCTCAAGTATAGTAGCAGAACTACTATTTTATAATAGTCAGTTTCTCTTTGCCAGCTCTCCTCTGTCTTAACTCAGGTATATGAATGGGGCAGCCTATAGCCTAGTGGCTACGGTACATGACTGGGATCCCTGAGGTTGGCAGTTCAAGTCCCAGTCCAGCCACAGTAAGAACACAGTAAGAATTGCTGTTGGGCCCTTAACCCCTTGGTTAGTCTAATCAACTGTAAGTCACTTTGGATAAAAGCATCAGCTAAATGACAGCTAATAATGTAATTGAGCGTTGTAATGACACCAAATATTAAAGAGAACCCATTAAGGAAATGGTCACTTTGCAAGTGCATCTTGTGTTTCAGCATGTTTGGATTTTAAACAAAAAAAAATACATCCTGAAAACACATTTAGGCACTCCTCTACTATACAATTAAATATGTATGGATCAGTGTCACTCGTGTTGGGTTTTGTAAATGCTGGACGAGAATTGAGGACAGTAATTGCTGGATTCAGAGAAAAGTCATTTCAATTAAATTCTCACTTCCTTGACACTATGCAGTAATTAAGTAGTTATATAAACTGTACTAGCAAGAGGAGATAACTGAAGAAAAAGCTGATGTTACATAGCTAAATGCAGATACAGGTAGACAGAGGATAAATCAAAGCAGTTTCTACACTGACACCTCTTATTACACTTAGATGTCAGCATAATGACTAACGCATTTCACGCACACTTTTCAAAGGGAACGAAAAAATTTCCTTGATTAGTTATGTTTGTCACAAACCCTAAAGCTCACCAGGAAAGGCCTGAAGCCTTCCATTGACATAAACTAGGGACTGTGGTCACACTTTGAAAAGAGAGTAGTTTTTTTTTTCGACACTGTGGCTGAAGCCGCTACCTAAAAGCTCCTTTCATGTGGATCTGCGAAGCCTGTCTTGCTCGCAGTCTCTCGTTTCACTTATGACTTGAAGGCTGTTGTGTGCCCGCAAGCCTGTTTTCTCAGGAAACAAATCAGCACTTTCTGTGACCTCATTTCAAGTGGATTCAAAAGCATACATACGCCCCTTTGCTTTGTGACTCCTTCATGCTACTGTGTTACACGCCCGAAACAACCCAAATCCCATAACCAAGAATTTATCAGAGGAAGGTCTGACATGTTGTTGGGGGAAAGACACAGTTGTGAGACACAGTGGGGTTTTTTTTTTATTTCATGCAAAGACAAAAATGTTTTACAATAAAAAAAAATGCAGTTGACGTTGTTAGTGGAAACTGTGTGAAAGTGAATTGCATCGTGGAACGGCATCATGGAACGAGATTTTTTTTTTTTTCAAAAGTTTTGAAAAATGCCAAAGCCCCTTAAACCGAAATGGAATTCCGTTTCACACATACGTCATGTCTTGATTCAAGCCCAGACTTGTCCGTACAGGTGGATCTGTCTGTATCGCAGTTTTTTTTTTTTTATGTGCAACAGTTTTGAATTATACAAATCTTAAATACACTTTCACATTTTTAAATTGCTTTTTCTTTGTTTAGCCCTGTTCAGGTCAAAGTTATACCTTATATTTACTATTAATTTATGTTATAAATTAATATAGGATAACATGGCGCAAGAGCTGTGGCCCACTTATAATTTGCTTAGCAGTCACTACTTTTGAATACACCTCCTGAATCTATCTATGTAGAACTAGTGTGTGTTCAAAACCTATATAAAATGATATTTTGTGGTTTGTGTTTTTTTTCATTCAGGAAAAAATGAAATAGCAAATCCTAGAGCAGCTGAACAGTTAAGTTAAGGTAATCATGCACACTGGGTTTGATCTAATGTTACAATGTGAACATTCCTAAAACGTTCTGAGAACATTACATCTTTCTGTGTAGGTTCTGTCAAGGTCACAGGATGAGGTTTCAGGTCAACTTTCAAGGAACATCGAAAACACTGGACAATATTTACATCAGGGAAACATTCCCTGTAACGTTGTTGGAATGTTCTGGAAGAATGAATGGTATCTAGGAGGTAGCCACACTATAGGCCATACTGGCAAACTACTGTCTGCATTGTATATCCTTTACAAAAATAACAAACGTAGGATTACTTATGACCTCTGACTAATTGTGATTCTGTGTTTATATGAACTTAAATTTGAAGTGACTGTATGGAGTTATTTATTTCGTATGCATGCCAGGTAAATCCACCATTAGAAATCTGAGGGTACAGATAAGCTTGCAAGCATCCTGTGCCAAAAAGTTCAAGAACATTTTCTGTACAGTCTCCATGCTCTGTTGGAGATTAAGCACGAGGACCCTTAGACATACAGTGCCTATCATAAGTATTCACCCCCTTGGATGTTTTACCCTTTTATTGCTTTCATAAATCAATCATGGTCAATAAAATTTGACTTTTTCCACACATAAATTTATTGGAAAAAACTCTTTAATGTCAAAGTGAAAACATATTTCTACAAAGTAATGTCAATGAAACAAAAATATATAAAGAAATATAATTGTTTGCATAATTATTCACCCCCTTTTAAATTCAATGGTCTAATTCAATAGAGGTCCATCCAATTGGTGCAAATAGTCTCACAATTAATGAATTGAAGATCACGTGAGTGGTGTTGGTGTGTCTCAAGTGATTAAGGTATAAAACACCAGTCTCTGAAGGGTCCAGAGACTGGTTGATCAATATTCCTGGCTATCATTACACCATGAAGACACAAGAACATTCCAAGCAACTCAGGGAAAGGGTTATTGAAAAGTACAATTCAGGGGATTTATACCAAAAAATTCCCAAGGCATTGAACATCCTCGTAATTCAGTGAAATCAATCATCAAGAAATGGAAGGAATATGGCACATGTGTGAATCTGCCTAGATCAGACCGCCTTCGTAAACTGAGTGACTGTGCACGTAGGAAACTAGAGAGAGAAGAAAACCAGGACCCCTACGACTACTCTGAAGGAGTTACAAGCTTCAGCTGCTGAGATGGGAGAGACTGTACATATAGCAACTGCTGCCCAGGTTCCTCACCGGTCAAAGCTTTATGGGAGAGGGGCAATTAGAAAGCCACTGTTGAAGAAAATTCATATTAGATCTCGACTAGAGTTTGCCAAAAGGCATGTGGAAGACTCCATTGTCAAGTGGAAGAAGGTTCTTTGGTCTGATGAGACCAAAATTGAGCTTTTTGGCCATCAGACAAGACGTTATGTTTGGCGGAAACCAAACACTGCACATCAACAAAAACACACCATCCCCACTGTGAAGCATGGTGGTGGCAGCATCATGCTGTTGGGATGCTTCTCAGCAGCCGGCCCTGGAAGGCTTGTAAAGACAGAGGGCAGAATGAATGCTGCAAAATACACCGAAATCCTGAGGGACAATCTTATTCAGTCTGCAAGAGAACTACGGCTTGGGAGATGATTTATTTTCCAGCAAGACAACGATCCAAAGCATACTGCAAAAGCTACACAGGAATGGTTTAAAGAGAACCAGGTAAATGTTCTGGAGTGGCCGAGTCAAAGCCCAGACCTCAATCCTATAGAGAATTTGTCGCTGGATTTGAAAAGGGCTGTTCATGCCCGATACCCGCACAACCTGACAGAGTTTGAGCAGTTTTCCAAAGAAGAATGGAGCAAAATTGCAGTGAGTAGATGTACAAGACTGATTGAGACTTATCCACACAGACTCAGTGCTGTGATTGCAGCCAAAGGTGCATCTACTAAATACTGACTTGAAGGGGGTGAATAATTATGCAAACAATTATTTTGCTTTATATAATTTTGTTTCATTAACATTACTTTGTAGAAATCTGTTTTCACTTTGACATTAAAGAGTTTTTTCCAATAAATTTTTGTGTGAAAAAAGCCAAATTTTATTGACCATCATTGATTTATGAAAGCAATAAAAGGCTAAAACATCCAAGGGGGTGAATACTTATGATAGGCACTGTACT
This sequence comes from Albula goreensis, assembly GCA_022829145.1. NCBI lineage: Eukaryota > Metazoa > Chordata > Actinopteri > Albuliformes > Albulidae > Albula > Albula goreensis. The sequence goes on from CM040749.1 coordinate 34,424,987, forward strand.
TCAAGGGTACATTTACATGTTTATGTTCAAGTAAATGTCGTCCGTTGCCAATAAATCCAGCTGCACAACTGATAAAATCAGAAAACTGTCTGACAGAGAATGAAAAGTTGCAGTAAATTTGAACAGTGCTTGGACAATTCTTGTTTAACATTGAAGCTGAATGGTCAGGCTTTTAACTGTCATAGATCGATCCAAAAAATCTGGAAGATATGATTTGTGGAAATGTGTTTCCAAAATTATGTATTTCGAATAGAAATGGATTATTACATCAATTGGCACTCAAAGGTACAATGACAACTGCGACGAAGTGAAACTAGCAAATTTAGTTAGAGTTACCCGTGTTTGGTGCTGTATATCTATACAGTTGTTTATCGCAGTTCATTCTCAGAAGTCAGACAAGGTTTAAGGGAATTTTTTTGTCATGTCTGTGGTGATGTAATTCAAGAATAACACTAAAGTCCTTCATCTCAAGTCTTTCACTTATGTTTCAGTTCAGCATGTAAAAGTGTGAAGTTTGATGGAGGTGGACTGTGACAGAAAGAGGGCTATTTTTATGCTACATAAATCAATGATCTGATGTAGTGGAGTCATTCCGTTAACAGTATTCATTATCAATTAATGTGTCATTCTGTGGTTTGCTTGGACACAATCATTGAAGTGCAGTGATTTAATTGATTTTTATAATTGACATGCAAAGATAATTGTTTGAATAAACTATGAGAAAGAATTGTACCCCGAAACTTTAATATTGCCTACAAATTTTGGAACGTTGAATAATGAATTGAGTTATAAGTTCCGACCGCAGTGCCCATCGCGCCAGAAATATGCCGATGCTTGGAGGAAAGGCAAATGTTGCTAACCCCGCTTTCCCCTAAATGTTTGGACCGCTTAATTTGAAGTCACACCTCTCTTTGGTGACGTGGTTCCCCCCACGCCAGCATCCATCAATCACTATATAAATCTGCAACAAGTACTCACAAACAAACACACACCTTGCAGCCACAGAGATTGCAGCGCTCGAGTGAACGTAGAAGATTGTGAAAATGACAACACGCACAGCACGGGCTTTGATGGTGAGTGTTTTGCAAAACAGCCGCCTAGAAAGACTAGCAGTTCAGCAGTTTTAGTTCTCTGGAAGACAAAAACCAAAGGGAGTCTTTGTGACACAAGTACGACTTGCAGAGTGCGTCGTTTTTTTTGTGAGTTTTGACTCAATTGAGTATGAGTTTGTGATTTAAAAGGTGGATAATCTCTTGAACTGAACAAGCAGGGGATGTGGTTAAAAGCTGAACGTGGCCACTGTCAGGCCTATTTACCTTTGTACGTCTAACTGCATTGGACCGTACATCTCATATTCTTTTCTTTTTTCTAGAATGCACACGTTTAATTTTAAATCATAGACCAACATACAGTTTAAATAAGGATCATCGGGTACTAAATGGTTTCCAGAGAACGGTATAGGTCTGTATAGAGGAGTAGGTCAGGAAATCGTCACCATCCGAGCTGACATACTTGCCATCGTGCATATGCACACTTCAAGCATTTTCTCTTTCGATCTCAAACCGGGTGGTCTAATCGGTGGCTCTTTTTACAAATCGTCCTGACAAAACTTGTATCGAATCCCTCAGAGAAACCTCAGAGGTTTCACACAGTAATATGGCGTTTTAAAAACAGGAAGGCTGTAGAAACGGCATTCGTCTTTTAACAACAACAACAACGGCAATGTTACACAGGCCTTCTGCATGCTGGGAGCTCTGGTCCTGCTGACGGGGGCCGAAGGAGGTTCTTTGAATCAAAGACGGAAGGACTCGAAGGGACCACATGCGGATTCTAAGGCGAAGAATTCAGATGTGGACCTGGTGAACCTGATACTGGACCCTCGCACCATGACTGGTGGCGGTCCCCTGCGGGATCTTAGCAACGACTCTGTGTCTCCCTGGGAGACGAGGTGAGATTCTCATACATTCAGTTCCACCCGGATTCAATCAAATCTGCTAAATTCATCAGGAAATAACTAGTACACAAATGACAGTCCGTCAAGGATTCAGGCAACATTTGTCTCTAAGTTTTGCATACAGTTGAATAAGTGTGTCATGCTTTTTCTTGAAGAATGCTTTAGTGAATTACATTTCATGACTCTTGAACTTGCTAAACTGTGTAGATGAAGTTTAGAAATGGACACTTGCATTAAGTTACGGATGAACGTTTTTGATTGAATCCCGGCTAAAATATTTCAAATAACCACTGGATTCAAAGAACACTGCCATCTACTCAAACTAAAAAGCCGCATTGCTAAGAAGGTCTTATTGAATAGCAGCTTTAAAGATTGATTTGATTCCATGGTTCAGGGCTGATCTCAAGTGTGAAAGCCTGGAAGTGGATTAATATTTTATACAGCACTTTTAAATGAATAACTGAACCCCAGTTTATGTCAGTAAAACTGAATCAAATGTGTTTTTGTAGATGTAATTTTTTCTGGATTTTAAATTCTAAGCAAATTGTTTTGATTCTTTGAACATTCTTGGACTATTATTTAAGTTAGGGTATGTGTTCTTGGTGCATATATCTGTTCCTGGTGCCTTGAATGTTGTCTTTGATTCACAATGAAGATTGCTGCAGTTACTTTAGAACGTCATTCAGCTATTATCCAGATGTTCTTAAAGTATTTCAGACATATACTCCATGAGACTCGATTCACTCCATGACGTGATTTCATGAAGACAGTGAATATAAATTATGGTGCAAATATATACCAAATAGTGTAAAGATATTCTGCCTAGGACATATTTGTACCATTTTTGATTTTATGCCTCTATTTTTGGTTAATGACATGTCGACATGAGATGCTTGTTTTTCTTTGCCTTATGTGTGTTCACATTTCATGCATTTTTCCTATTAATATTACTACAATAATAATGATAATAATAATAATACATACATACATGCATACATATGTGCTCAACAACATAAGGTACATATATTAAATGTTGGAGTTCATGTAACCTCTTTGCAGGTACACCCATGATGAAAACAGGCTTCCTCAGAGGTTGGCCAACGCAAAATGCCTGTTGAAAGGGTGCCGGAACGCAGAGGGCCGGGAGGTCATGGACTTTGAGTCCAAGCCCATCTTTCAGCAGATCATGGTCCTGAAACGGGTGGAGATGGGCAACGCCCGGTACGCTTTCAAACTGGAGGCCGAGACCATCGCCGTCGGCTGCACGTGCGTCAGCCCCACTGTTCTGAGGCAACAATAGCCCGACGTGAACCACTTCCTGTATTTTCTTCAATTGCATTGTGGGAAGCAGTTGTTTTGATGATGGTTTATTTCAATCAACTTATTTTATTTTTAATTCCGGTGAGTTACCTATGTAAAATCAGGCGATTTTGTAACAAATTTACTCCACAAATGCAACGGAGGAAGGCTTTTTAATGTCTTAATTTATTATCCTATTTAATATTTTATTTATAATGTTATTTATTACAGTTTGTTATGTATGTATTAATTAAATGATCAATACACTGCACGATGCCACTAGAATCTGTGCGCAATCTAGAAATGAACACGACAGGAAATGAAACGTTTCAATAAATAATGGCTGAATAAAAAAAAAGCTTGTGAAGTGTTTCTGTAATTTAATCATTTAGTCAATAAATAAGAGACAAAAAAATGGCTCACAGGGTAAAAAATTAACCTGGGAGCCCCAAAGCTGGGTGCCCAGATCCAAGCCACATCATTACCGGCCATGGCGGCTAGGCAACAGTTGGCCCAGCCTCACCAGGGATGGTATCAGGTGAAAGGTTTGTTTGCTCATGTCGCTGTAGCAAACCCCCTAGCTTCCTCCTCCGGAGTCAGCTGGAGCAGGTTGCTTCAGTGGGCTAAAAAGTTCAGCAGTTATTAGGGTGGGTAAAAGGGGACTGTCCCCAGAATCTAGTGGGGGGTTCTGGTACTGGACTGATGGCTCCTTTGGTAGAGGGAATTGTCCAGGGGTTAAGTGATTGGTAACATGTACTCAGTTTTATTCCAATGTGTTCAACTTTACCACCTAAATCCCAAATTCCATTTGTGAGATTGGATAAGGGGAGGGTAATGTGAAGAAGTCACTGCTGAAATAACTGTGGATCTTTGCTTAAATGTGTGCCACATGCATTTTTTTTTTTTTCAATTTGAGAACATGATCAGTCGCCAGCCTTGTGTCTTACCTGAAATTGATTAATTGAATGGAATGTTAACATGTGAGTGATTGTGGGCCTACTTAATGACAGGTGTGCTGTCTCAGGTTTTTTTTTTTTTTGGCAACCATTTGTAAAATGACATAGGAATGTTTGAAGCCTTTCTAAAGAAAATAGTTTTAAATGATTGTGAAATAAGTTCATGTAACTGGTTACAGTTTCAAGAATGTAGGTTTTGTCCAGCTTAAAATAAAATAAACCCTTTTTTATATTGGCTCTGATGATTTAAGAAAAACCCTATGCTGTCATCCGAGGCAACGGCCAGCTTCGTGAGAAATGGTGTCAGAAGTGGGATCACACCACTAGGTTTTTGGTGGTGACCCACATTATTTTTTCTGCAGTTTGGAAGGGTTTTTACCAGAGAAAAATGTAGCTTGGAGTAAAACAAAAGAAAAACTGACTGAGACCTTCCAGTAGTTTGGCCAATGAAATGTGTAAGCCAGCCACTGATGGGGGAGTGATGGCCCTTTGAAAGAGATTGGGATAAAAGGACAGAGCAGGTGAATGTGTTGGACTGTGGTGGCCTCTGGTATTAGTGGTGTGAGCAGGGGGGAGAACTGTTGCTGTTGTCATGCAAGAGGGACCACAGAAATTGGGGAGGAACTACCCAGGAAGACCAGTGGCAGTGTTCAACTTTACCACCTAAATCTCAAATTCCATTTGTCAGATTGGATAAGGAGAGGGTAATGTGAAGGAGTAACCTTGAAATGGTTGAAATGGTTGTGGATCTTTTGCTTAAATGTGTGCCAGATGCATTTTTTTTCCCAATTTGAGAACATGATCAGTCACCAGCCTTGTGTCTTACCTGAAATTGATTAATTGAATGGAATGTTAACATGTGAGTGATTGTGGGCCTACTTAATGACAGGTGTGCTGTCTCAGGGTTTTTTTTTTTTTTTGGCAACCATTTGTAAAATGGCATAGGAATGTTTGAAGCCTTTCTAAAGAAAATGGTTTTAAATGATTGTGAGGAACATGTGGCTGCGTAGCTCATGCAAGGCACAGCTGATGTTTTAGAAATTGTGCCTTGTGGTTTGGAGTTTGAGGGTTCGTCGTCGAAAAACCTGGGTGGACACTTTCGCGTGTGAAGGCCCTGGTCCTTGTTTTAATTTGTACTCAAGTTCAGTGCATGCTCAAAAAGAATAAAATGGAATGTCATCAGCATCAAAACCAAATGAGCCTACTTGTATGATAGAGCAATCTTTTATTTTTTATGGCATCTAAAATATATTACAATTTCTGTACAGACACACCAGGTTACACTCAAGTCACCATTCAACTCTGAAAATTATTTACAACGGCTTTGCCCGATTCTTATTTTAAAAATAAAAGTTAAAAAAGCTAGAGAGGTTATCAAAATGACACACTGACACATTTTCCGAGCTCAGACGCACGCTTAACATGAAATCCACTCTGCACAGCACACAAGCAGCTCACACTCAAAGTCAGCGTCCCTTCCTTCACAGATGACGAAGATGCAAACAGCCACACAATTGGCACTGATGGCACTTGAGAAATACACACAGTTTCCTTCTGACCAATCAGGTAGTGTGTTATTGTTCCCCCCCCATCACACGTCTTGTCAGACAGTAACGGGCGCTCCGGAGACGACCGGTCACTGTACATCCTGGAAGGTCTCGTCTCCAATAATATATATTATTGTCGCTGTCCTCTTTTTTTTCTTTCTCACAAATAAGCTGATCTTTAGAGTCAGTCCTTTGGTGAGCCATTTTGTCCTTCCAAAGTGAGTTCAGAAATCACCTCAAGAGACCTGGAACAGAGAAAAATAAAATGATTGAATACATCTATACACATTTACATAGCATGATATGTGTTTATATGTCTGTGTGTGTGTGTGTGTGTGTGTGGGGAGGGGTGGGGCACAAACTGAGGTAACACTGAATACTTCTCTATCTACATCTTTAAAATCTCTCATTCTGTGATGTTGAGGATCCAAAACGCCTTTGCCTGTACATTTGCAAGTACATTTGCAAAGCACATTACAGGCATATGGAACAGAGTCCTCTCTCTGTTTGACTGTTTTCAAATGTTCATCAACGGCACAAAAGCATTTCTACTGACTGTTTGGATCAGCCGGATCGGGTGGTTGGACCTTGTTTCCTCTTTGGGAACCAGCTAAATGTAAACTGCATTGCAAGTTCTGATTTATCGTTCTCCGTCAGTTCCTGGCTCTCACCTCATGTGCGTGCTTGTCCTGAAAGACAAAAAAAAAGGCAACAAAAAAAAAGCTGTTATAGTGGTGCTGTATTATATCAGCAAATGAAAACGAAACAGACACTTGTGATACTATATGAAAAACATTAGCATCGGTTTCACAAAATGGATGAAGAAGAGGATGAAAGGGGAGGGGGGGGCAGAGAAAAACGAACAGAGGTTGAGGAGGATTGTAATACAACATCATGCGCCTGAATGGAGGCAGTGTGCCAAATTTTTTAACTTCTTTAGCCTCCATCTAAAAAACCATATCGTGTGTATCTTAAGCAATGTTATCACTCTATCTTTACCCCATAGGTCTTAAAAAAGTGCAATAGATTAAGACCCAGAACCAATTATGTAATTGTAGCTTGTATTGTCATCTGTAACTGGCAGTGTTTATAAATTAAATGTAGACTGCATGGCAAAGTCAGTAAGGGTAAACTTCAAAACGAGAGGTTCTTCTGCTAATGGCTAACAATGAAAGGGTTGTGAAGGAAAATTGCCAGAAGACAGATAATGAGGACAAAGTGGGTGGGGGGGGTGAGAGGAGACTGGGGGGAATATGTAAGAGAAAATGTGGGGTACCTTCTCCTGCAGGCGCCCCAACATCGCAGCGATGTGCGCCTCCCGGTTCTCCTTGTTGGCCTGCAGCTTCTGCTGTAGCCTCTCTTTGGCTGCCTTGATGAAGTTGTTGTTCTCCTCGATGGCCTTCTGGATGACCTCACGCTCGTGTTCCCTCTTCTCTGCCAGGTGCTTCAGCAGTTCAGCCTCCTGACACTAGGGGGAGACACAGAAACTTGCTTATTGAGTTGAAATGGGATGTGCTTATGGCCCAGGAAAAAAAACCGGTTTCCTAACTGATTGTGCCATGTGCAAGTCTTTATAGCCTTTGTAGCCTACTTAAGTCTTGATTGTCTATATGCACCTATGTTTCAATTTCATCAGATAATTATACCGAAAATGTACATATGGTGAAGTAGCTCATATGATCTCTTGCTCAAAATGAATAGCTTATCATAGATTCAGAATGCCAAACTGTTAAGAAACATACTCAAGTAAATCATTCATAATTTTAAGGAAAGAATGATTCATGATTTTAAATAGGGAAACACAAGACAGTTAAAAATACAATTTTCATCAATCAGTTGACTGTCAGTCCTCCTCTTATCATTCTTATGAAGCCAAGTGCATTGTTGCTAGGAAACCTTACATCCCATTTTACCAGGGCACCAGTGAAGTGGCTTTCCTGGAACTTTCTCTACAGACTTCACAGTGTTAAAACATGACTTCAGGTAATAGAGGAAAGTGGCACTCTTAAATTCTATAACCGTTTACTGTGTGTTTTATTGCACTGTAACGCGAGTGAAAGCCCATTGATGGATGTTTTTCTGCAGGGTAAGGAAGCAGAAGCTAGGCCTTGAGCTGGGATGAATGAAGGGCCCTTTCTCTGAAGAATTATCAAGGGATGAAAGCTTCTGTGTGGGAAGTGGGAATAGCAGTGATGACTCAGATTCCTGTTTGTGCGAGTGTGTGCGTGTGTGTGTGTGTGTGTGTGTGTGAGAGAGAGAGAGAGTGTGAGAGAGGGAAGGGGAAAGAGGACGTTCAATTCTAATTAAATTCATTCATCACTTGTAATTTTGAATAGCTAATTGTATGCTTCATTTCGCAAAATAAAAATACGATGGTAATAAAATTGTTGTTGTTTTATCCATATTATATGTAGGTTATTTGTAGGAAGAAAAGTATATCTTAAATATGATGAGTATGTGTCACAGAACTGAAACGTACGTAATCAGAACGTTTGTAGATTATCTGTATCTCTGCGGATCTGAAGTAAATCGATAAAGAAACAGACAGAGTGGCAGAGGGTGAGAGAGAAACAGATGGAGAGATTAACCGCCTTGCCCGCATGCGACTACACTTGCACGATTTTGAGTCGAACTCATGCGGCCATATGCCCATCGGAGCCAGTTGATTTTAGCAAGCAAAAACCGCTCCACCACAAGTGCTGAACAAGCGATGCTAATCTCTAAGATTGTACAGCTTGGGCAGAAACTGTACGTGGAGGTGCCCGTAATGCCACGTGTATATGTGAGTACAGTCATCCTGAGAAGTGCATTTCTTTTCTTTTTCCTCCTCCTCCTCCTCCTCCTCCTCACCTTCCTCCTTTCTTCTGCCGCCTCCAGCTTCTTCTGGATGTCCTCCAGGGACGGGTCCCGACGCCTGGGCATGGCGGAGGCCAGCTCGGGCATGTTGTCGAAGGAGGGCGGCCGCAGGATCACCTCGAAGGCCTGGCCCGAGGACCGCTTGTTCAGCTCGATGACCTCCATGTCCTTCATCCGGCACCAGTTGAGGTCGACCGCATCTGAGCAGGGGCGAAATAGCGGGGCAGAGGGTGGAGCAGGGATGGAAGGATCAGTGCAGGAAAGCGACCAACGGCATTCAAGCGCATGTGATATCTCTCACACATTGTTAATTTAGCTGAAACCAAAAAAAAAAACTTACAAAACATCTACACTGTAATCATACACATGGTCATCTACCAGCATTCACTGGACATCTCTGAATGAACATAGTTCCGTACTGTGAGAGTTATTCACTTTTTTTTTTTTTTACCTTCTGCTTTGTACGTGGGTTTTTCCTGAGGTGGTGGCATCAGGCAGGAACAGAAGAAGGACACAAGGGGGAGCTCTTTCATCTTCTCTTTGTATGCTGTAGGAGACCACAGAGGTTGCCGTTGAGCTTAACACCTGCACTCGATCACTGTGTTTGCCAATGTGTCCACAGTGTGTGACCCAAGAGTGCACGTGTCCGCAAACGCAGTCTCAGACATAAATACACAAGCACAGAACACAACTGTGCATAAACCCCAGCACACAGAAATATATACAGCAATAACAAGAGCACTGTCCTCCATTTACCTGTGAGAGTCATCCTGAAGCACGTGTTCTGTGTAAAAGACCAAAGAATCTGCAGTTGACCTTACAGTGCTGATCCTGCAGAGAGAGAGAAAGAGAGAGAGAGGAAGGGCGATTACATCTTGAACATTCTCTAACCCCTTATAAAACAACATATCAGCTGGATCAATGTATAATATTGTTACATGGATCAAGTATACATTTCAAAGTGTTCTCATCAAAACTCATTATCACGTTTTGTAATAACTGTTTTTCAGGTCTGCATGTTGCCATGCTTATTTTAATCATTCAGATTTTAAACAAATGCATTCTATAAAGGGCCCTCTCTTTGAACCCACTTGAAACGACTGCCTACAGAAGGACTCAGGTGCGCAGATTTAATCGTTATTGATTCGATTGATACAAAAGTCAGTCTCGATAACTGGGAATGGGATAGATTTGAATCAATGAAGCCGAATATCCTTGTGAATGGAAATGAATGCCGACGCCTACGCTCTGATCTCTGCGTCCCACGCACTGGTACTCACAATGGCACATAGCAACCGTCCTTACAAAACCCCCGCACAGAACATCTCTACTCGCACTGATAAACACGCGTCCGCTCGAAACCCACACACAGACCCCGGCCCCCATGAGATGCACACCCCCATACTCAATGCCAGTTCCCGTTCCTCTGTGCAGAGCCCCCGTTCTTGCACGCCCTCGTTATCCATTGTTTGCATGCGGGGGGTACGCGCAGCACGATCCACATTGTGTTCACCGCGTCCTTGACATGCAGGGCATGCTGGGCTAGGTTGATTGGCGGGAGTCCTCCACAATAAAACGGCCCCATGTGGACGCCGATCGCACCCCCTCAAGAAGGCCCACAAAGCCGTTGCTTCAAAGTAAACTTTTCACATTACATCTAGCGGAAGCACATACCGGTGCCATATAACTTCATACAAAAACTGCACTGTGACTCCTTTAACTAATAGTGGCTATGCAAAAGTTTTCATCATTCAAGAACCTGCATTGGAGGTGAAGGGAAGACAAAGAGGAAAATTCTAATTCTGGCACATCTTATGTAACTAATGACTGCTTATTATTTGAAGACAGAAAACCAGCAGTGCCATGTTCAGGTCATAGGTGTTTGCATGCCATTAATGCAAAATAAAACTAATGTATTGAGAATTGCATCTGTTGCCAAGCAGTTATAGTTTTTTCACTGGATTACTGGTTTACTGGTATCAGCATGCCATTGATGATGATTTTTAAAGCAAAGAAAAATCCTGATCGATGCCCTTCCTCTGTTCTCACCTCCCACTCCGTCCTCATGCCACATATTTTACAATGTGGGAACATTTGTTCCAGGTTTTTCATTCTGTAGTGGGCCTAATTTCTGTGCAGAGAAATTATGAGTCAGTACCTTGACTAGTCATCTTCATGAATATGATCTTTTCCCTGAAAATATACTGAACCACTAACTTGAAGAAAATTTCATGCAGCTGCTGCAACTGTAGTGAAGTTCAGCTGAAATGAATCTGGCTACGAGGCCAAACTTTTGCACGAAACAAATGTGCAGAGACATACGCCATTTAAATAGCTGCATTTAATCCATATCAAACGATTAATGTTAGAAGACAGACGGGAGTGAATATAACTTGTATCATTCCTGTACACAAATGCTGTGTCAAATGTTACCAAATCTCCTGCCCACTACCGTAAAACAATGTTGACCAGCATTGCCTTGTACAGCAGCATGGGAGATATTTTAACAGGGAATTATGGGTAAAATAACCCAGTATGACCTATGTGCTGCACACTTGGATGCAGGTACAGGGATCACCTGGGTGCGAATTATTGGGGATGCAGGTGAATTTTTGGTGCCTGTGGCTGCATGGACATCCAATTCAGTCATCACTGTCACACCCAACCATCAGTCAGGCCAAGCACCCCATTGAGAACACCTATGTTTTGGATGTGTCCTGGGTATTTCATTGCATTTTGGATATTTCTCCAAACACATACCTGCGAGAGCAGTTGCAAATAATACCCTACCCCTACCCCCTGGCCCTGGATCTGAAGTTTTGGACTCACTCGATCACGTGGATCTGAAGTTTTGGACTGAGTCGATCGTTTGGTTGATCAAATGGACTGCTAGGAATGCAGTGCCAAGGTGGTCAGAAAGGTCAGAGTTTCACAGATCAACAGAACATGATTGGAGCCTGTCTGTACAAGATTAGGCTGATCTCATTGGTTCTGTGTGTCGGTGCGGTGTGGTCCAGCCCAGTAACCGGGGCCACACAGACCTGGCTCCTCATCCTTGAGGGAGATCCTGGACAGCTGTTGCTTTTTTTATGCCGGTTCAGACACCACTGACTACAGTAACACGGCAGCAGTACACCGTGTTCTCACCACGTAAGTCTCCACGGTAATCATGTGTATTCGCGCAGGCCGGCTCAGCGTGTGCTAGAGAGAGCACTGGGAGAGATCAAGGAGTACCGCTCTCAAACAGCACTGAACCCGCCCCCATTCTGCAACTGCACTGCTACCCACAACCCCAAAATCAGTTTCTATATCCTGCAGAAATTTTACAATTTAATTATCACTCATCAAGATCAATTAGAACCTATATATATATTTTCTTTCTTAAAAAGAGTACAATAATTGCAAATATTTTACAAATACATCATGCTCCAGTGATGTAACTCCCCTTCAAAGGGTTTTGCTGTCTCCTTACAGTGTACATGAAGCATTTGACAAACTTTTCCATAATTTGAAGTAAATCTGCAACAGTGCATTCACCTGACTCTATATGCATCTGCTTATTAATGCACATCTCGACTTTCCTTGACCGATTTAAAATGCATGCGTCCTCAACTCTTTATGTTCCAAGCGTATGCTCATCTCTTTGAGCAGACGTGACATAATGCTGCTTTCTGGGCCCTATTTGAACCTGTTTCTGAAAAAAATTGTTTTAAAATATGGAAGTCCGGACGCATGCTTTTCCTGCGTTTGCAATGCATGCATAAAAACCTAGTGATCAGCAATGGAACAGCTGCACAAAATACATTCATCATGACTTTCAACCAAAGTGTGCAAAAACAAGAATTTCCCCTCTCTTTTCTAAAACTGCAATCACTTAGAAGCATGCATATAAAAGCTGAACATTCACAGGAGAGAGAACTCCTATAACATGAGAACATGGATGCGTATACAAATGATAAGTCAAAAAGAAAAAGACACTGCATGTCTTGTCTGGCTGAGATTGACTTACCCCCTCTGGAGTGATGCTCGTTGTCACGGCTCCTCTGTCGATCTGCTGCTACACAGAGCCCAGCAGCATCAGCACCACTGCCAGCCTTACAGCATGACATCACCTCCGAGCCCTGTGATTGGACGAGGAGGATGCTGGCTCCTGATTAGCTAGTATCCTTTAGAACACAGATGAGACGGGAGGGGGGGGTGTGTGTGTGTGTGGGGGATGGCTGTTAACTCTTTGTTTCAAGCTGCAGGAATCAATAGGGAGAAGATTATAAAGACTAAAGAGAAAAGGATTGCAATAATGGAAAATATATACTAATGTAGTCCTTCTCCGCAGTGCAAATATGAATATAATATAAACAATGGATGCATTTTTTTTATTTTAAGGATGGTGGATCACAGAAACACAATACAGAGTTTTAGACTGGGAATCTGTTTGCAGGCAGTGTTACAATTTGAGAATGTATTTACTGACACACACTGTTCTTTAACTATTACACAGTTTATTCTGCTTTGTTTTCTTGCTCAAACTGTTGCTATCGCTATCAGTTCTCTCATGTAATATAGATTATTTTACTCTAAATGATGTAGTGTAGCTAAATAAATGTTAAATAAAATAACCTGATTTAAAAAATAGCATCAAAATGAAAAGGCATTTCCCTTTGACATACATTCTGTAGTTGCCAAGTTCTCCTCGTAATTTATTTAGTCCATTATTTTTTGCACAAGTGACAGCATGTCTGGTTTTTGGAGGTACATGTTTTTTTTTTTTTTTTTTTGGAGTCATGGCTAAAAATAATTGCACAGAGAAATCTATCTCTATCCCTACGGCTTGAATGCTCCCACAGAAGCCAAGATACCCAGGGAACGTTAGCCTCTGCCTCAAAGCTTGTCTACCTGACCTGAAGCCCCACTATGTTTGAACAGTCTGTCAACAGTTCCTCCATCTGTTCCTTTGGTAGAATTCCAGTTTCCCCCAACAAGGTTTTTTTCATTTACAGTGTCATCCTCCATCAGTCACATCCACCGTGACTTAGAACTAAAATAACTTTGGTGACTAATAAGACCAACAAGCATTTGGATACTTAAATCAACTTCCAGAAAGTCTCTTACTCTAACTTGTTGGACTGGGGTCAGGGTACAATCTTAAACCTGTACTCCAGTGTCGGCCTCAGAATATTTTAAACGTACGGCAGCTTTGAACAAATCCGTGAATGCAATTATCTTCCGTGGAAATGAACGAGTTAATCCATGGCTTTTGTCGCAAAGTTACACGGCGTAGACTTTCGAAACCATGCATGTCTAATTTGCGTTTCATTCATTTGTACTATGAAAACCTTAAGTGTTAAACATTAGGTTAAAGAAGAGGCATCAGTGTTGCTATGGAGACCGGGGCACATCCTCGGCGGCCTACATTCTGCAGGTAAGCAGAGGCGAGAGCGACATCGAGAACAGAGAGGTGTAATCGTCACCTCAACTTTGTCTAGGTGTCACTGTGTCACTTTAAATAGTGACTCACTGCGCGGGTGGACCCTGGCACCCGCCACGGGCTGTTTCACCCACAAACACGCACCGTCTAGCTGCAATCCCTTTGAAGTCACAGCCACAATTAGGCTCTTTTTTAGTCATATTCAGTTGTGGGAATTTTTTTCTTTAGAACTTTCATTCCAAAATCTGTGGGGCACTCCACAGCGATCTTCTGTCATGTCAGCTCAAAGGTGGGCCCTTCACTTTCTCAGAGGGCCTCAGTCCACTGCAATCCTGAATTCTGGAATTAAAAACTACTGGATGAATTAAGCTGTTAATTTAACCTTCTCTTGACTGGAATTTGAGGCGGCATTTGTGGCAGAACCATTCAAAACCATTTATCGTTACGGGAATAACAACCAGCAACAGAACAGGCGAGGAACTGAGTTACTGAGAAAAAGCACTAAAGGAAATGACACCATCTGCGCGCCGAAAAGCTCAGAGGCATGAGACGAGAGCCGAAAATGACACGGTGAGACACTGGAACAGGTCTGGAGCGAGACGTTTATCGGGAACAGTGGATGGATTATCGGGAACAGTGCTCTTCCCTGCAAAGAACAGGCAGCACTTCTGCAAGACCTCATGACTTCCAGCGCTCAGGGGATGACATCATCCAAAAGTGACTCATAAAAAAATAATCAAACGCGAGCTTGAGCCGTACACAAATAAGTCGTATCGCACACGGACTTGTATGCAATCTAATAATGCAGCCAAACGAGGAATGATGACAGCAGCAGGAACAGCAAAGCAACTACTATAATGATTACAATATTCTTCTTGCTACTGCTCCTTTCATTACAAGTGAATCTAGAAATAAACATTGTTCATTCGAGCCCTTTGCGTTGATGGTGCATTGCAGAATGCATAGGGATTAACAGACAGGAGCACGGGGGACTGGTGTCGCGAAGGGAGACGGGACGGGCGGCAAAGCAAGGAGGGGACAGGGACAACCCCTTTAGCGCTGGCGCTGCGCTAGACGCGAGCTGCGACAGAGGAGGGAGGGAGGGAGGGAGGGAGGGAGGGCGCCATGCACACACACATAACCTTCCTCATCTGCTATTCTGATCACACGGCCCAGATGATGTCATCCAGCTGTCTGTTAGCGGGAGTCGTGAGACCAGCCTGCCTCCTACACTGCTTCACCGGAGAAGGGGGGGGGGGGGGGGGATGGGAGCTGCATGATGGGGGGTGGGGAGAGTAAGCAAGCAAAGAGGGCAAGATGGAGAGAGGCAGTCAATGCAGGCTAACGCAAGCTTCCTGCAAGCTAACCCTCCTTAGCATTGTTTCCTGCCCTCTTCCTCAAACCTCTGTGCCACACACCTGCCCCTGCGAGGATGACAGGGAGACCCTTTTCGCAATGAACCGCTAAAACACAATGACCTAACCCATCTTAGGAGGAGGAGGAGGGGGGAGGTGGGGTGGGGGTGGCGGTGAAGAGATGAAGGGAGGGAGGGAGAGAGAGAGAGAGAGAAAAACAATGTTCTTGCAAGGTAATCCTCATCATCCCAAGCAGCTCTCCAGTGATGTCATTTCTGGCCAATCAGCAGAGGCTGCGTGGCTCCGTCCTCGCCCGACCGCGCTCTGCAGATGCTGCTGTGGGCCTAGCGCGTTTTTGCTGCTGCATTTCCTGCACCCGCAGGCAAGTCAACATCGGCCACATGCAAATACAGCGTGGTGCAGTTCAGATTAGGTCACTCCCACAAAGCAGCAAAACATGGATGTTTATTCTCTTTTACCAAATATGTTTTTTTTACTTATAATTTGATGACCTCAGTAGCCCTTCAGCAAGAGACTAAAAATAGATTCTTATATTTAGCATTTGTTTTTGTCAGTGTTATAGACTGATTGTATGCAATGACCTTAAAAGACAAATACCAATAACAAAACAGCACATTTTGATGCATTCTTCCAAATGAATGTTATCAACAATATAACTAGACATTTCAAACCAATACTCAACTGTTAAAAGATAGACCCCTAGGCTCTTTAAAATAACAGGTCACTACACTGTGGGTGACCGACAGTGAAAACAGAGTATTTACAATGCAAATAAACACATAGATACATTACAGTATGGCTGTTTATCAGATGCTCAGTTCTAGAGAGACTCAAAACAAGAAGACAAGTGCATAGCTTGGGGTGAAGTGCAAAAATAAGCAAGATGAGGGAGCGAGAAATGTCAGCAACTGGGAATACAGACTATAATTAAAAAGGTAGTATACTTTTCTGGATTTCCATTAGGTTGAACTGTGTTAAAAAATTACCTTTGGTTCAAAGTGTATGTCTACAAAATGCTCTCAGAAAAGTATACTGTAACATTAACATGATAATACTATTATATGGGCTTAGTAGCTCGTATACAAGATTACTGCTCTGTGTTCAATTTTCAGGGTAGCCTAATTATTAATTACTGTGTATTATTAAATACATAAATAATGTTATCACTACTTGTTGGTACTGGTTGTTCTCATGATATGGATCATGACACATTTTCCATGAAAAGTGCACTAGATTTAAACATTGAACTAACAAATAAATAAACAAATATATAAATGGGGGCCCCAGGTGACTCACAGGGCAAGACATCCACCTGGAAGCCCTGCAAATGGGGGTACAAGTCCCCAGCTATGCTGTGAACCCGCTATGGCCAGGGGTCCATACTGAAGTTCTTCGGTCTTGTTGCTCTCTAGTGGCCTCTCCTGGTCAGGCCTTGCACCTGCAGATGCATGTGATGAAAACTGACTTTGTCATCCTCTGATTACATAGGCAGTATGTGATTGGTGGTGCATCTAGAGTGTGGATATAAGTGGCATTGTTGTCATGTGTATTGGAGGGAGACTGTCCTCCTCAAGCCAGCAGGATGCAGTTGCTAGAAGGGGATCAGCACGTTAAATTGAGCGCAATATTGGGAAACAATGAAAAATTGGGAGAAAATATAAATGTAAACCAAAATGTATAAATCACTACTGCTACTGATGCTGCTCGTATTAATAAGGACAATCACCTTCAATTATTGTATAATACCGATTCTCCATTAACAGTTTGTTGATAATCATGTTTATAAGTATAGTTATCTGAGAATACTGCTGTTTTTATTGTCATAAAATTAACAACTCTCCATCATTATTAATAATCTAATACTTGTCATTTCAATGGTAATAATAGGATAAAAATATGCAGCGTGTTTTGTATTGTAAAGAGATAAACAGTACTCCCAAATCGAGGCCAGTATGACTCACTGATCTGGTGCAGCTTTGCACATGCTCCGCTCGTGATGGAGCACATCGTTTAAGTATGGGGTGAGACCAAACGGCAAGAGCTCTGAAGCAAGAGCATGGATTTAACATCTGACCTCCACGTGAGTTCACTATGACCTCACCGATGAGGAGCAGCTCAGGAGCTGAGAAGGAGAAAAGGAAAACACCTTAAGTGCAGCCTTTTCACCGCCCTGCTCTCCCGCTCGTGGTGTGCAGAAACGGCATCAACGTCTATGTATGCCACAGTGATCTCACTCTCGCTCGCTGCAATCGATCACTCACCCGAACAGAACAGCGCGATGAATAATGCATAACACTCTTTTTTTTTTTTCCTGCTGTGGTACTGGCTGGACCACGTGATTGGTCCTCTCCCCTACCAGAGCCTTCGCCTGGACTTTTCGAAAGAAAAACAAATCAAACCAAAAATATCTCTACTCCAAGGAAAAATCTTTACATATTAAGAATAAAACAACCGCTTGCATTGAAAAACATCAATTTTCATATTTAGGTCTGTAGCTAGGCAACATGAATCAGACTACACCACTTCAAGGCATTGTAGATAACCATAAATTTTAATAATACTACAAAACGTCACCGTGTCGGAGACCCTGCTTTGCTAACTTTTGTCTTTACAAGGTGGAGTAGCATTTTATTGAATATGGTTTCTGTCCTGCACAGCGTTGTCATAAGCCCCACATGAACAAAAAATGACCTCATTACAGACCAAGCTGAGTAAATACATTATTCATATGGTTAGCTATATACCCTGTCCACCTTGCATATCTCATGTTTATTAAATACTGAACATTTACACTGCTGCATATTCACCATTTCAATTTTCGGTCTTAACTTCATTGCTGGCAGGAAGCTGTGAACTTTAGTTAACCTTTGGGTCACAAGCCTGAGCTAGGTAACCTCTGCTCTGCATGGACGTCCAATGAGATCACAGATGCCGTGTCCTACAAATATTATATTAACAGCTATTGTGTTAGTACTACATTAGCTTCATTGCATGTCCACAATTCTGGCGATGTAGGGGGCCAAAGGTGATGTACATTGTGTGCAAAACGTGTTCTGCAAATAATGTTTTTCAGTGGTGCTGCATGGTAGAAACGGTCACATGGGTGTACAGAGAGAGCCAGCCTCATTACCTTCTGCATGGTCAACTGATCCACTGGGGTTGAGGGGTTTCTCTATGGAACAGCACGATTTAGCACGTTAGCAGAACTGTCCCCACCTCCCCCTTCCCCCTTCTGTGTCCGAACAAGCGGGGAACGTTCCTCTCTGTCCAATCACCATGACCCTGTAACGTTCTGCCATAGACCTATACCTTAGATAGGGTCACCAAGGGGCTGATGGTCACTAGAGTCCTCCACTAGAGGGTAATGCCTAATTGGCTACAGAAGAGTGGAGAAGGTTGGCATAGCATTACCTGCATAATCCTCTCAACTCCAAATGTTCAATCTCTGGTAGAGATGTGGCTACCTGTAAAGTAATACTTTGTGTTACCTTGTCATACCAGAGACATACTTTGTATTAAACCATTGCATCTGGTATAGATGAAGACTCCTGATACTTTGTGTTACCTCGTGATACCATTGGCATTCTTTGCATGAAGGTGACTGTTGCAGAAAAAGACAAAGTAGCTCTTGCCCCTTTTGGAGGATTGCAAAAGTTCTGATGTTCCCCACCCCCAAATAAAAAGAAGCAACAAATATGAAGAAGACTTCTAAAGAACTGCCTTACTTTTTTTCCCACTAACATGTGGGGGCTTTGACATTTTCCACAAGCAAGCTGCAAATGTTCTGTCACTCCTGTGCCAAACCGGTTTTCTGACATTTCTGCCTGTTGTATGAGTATGCGGAGATGGCAGGGCTCGTGGCCCACGGGAGGCGGGCGGAGAGCGGAGCCGTTAAATGCCACCGCGGGTGACTCACGACAGGCGGCCGCCGCGAGCTTCACTTCGCCCGCGCTAAAACCGGCAGCTTGGGTTTTTTAAGCTGCTTCTCACAAAGCGGTGCCAACTGGCAGCGCGTTCAGGGTTTTTTAGTCTGGTCTTTCACGGATTTCGGCTAGACTGCAGCAGCAGTACTCTAAGCACTGAGTACACATGGTTAGCACGACTCTGAACTCTATGTCGGTCGTGCTAAATTTAGCGAAATAAATAAATATTGTCCCTGAGACTGGGAAAAAATGGCTTAGTAGAATCTTGTCAGTTTAGCGTACCCTCAAACCTGATCCCATGCTAAGAGTACAGCTATGCATGTGCCTGCGGTTATGCAAGCGCATGCATTAGGAATGGAACACTACATGATAACGGTTTCCATCAGTTTTTGTCAGGCTTTCACGGGTGTACAGATGTATTCTGTTACCTGCACCCTGATAATGCTAGTGCAAGCTAACACACACGCACACATGCAACAGCCCTGTGTATAACATGCAAAAACACAACGAATAATGTAAATCCATGTAAAGTTAGCAACAATAGAATGTGTTGCTTTGACAGCATCAGTGTCATTAATACCCCAGTAAGGGTTTGGACTGCAATGCATTTCTGCTTGGGCAAGGACATGCTATGCTAATGACTCCCATGGACATGCTGTGCCATACACCGTCTGTAACTCAGCCTGCATCAGTAATGTATTTTAAACGATCAATAACTGTGTAATGCTCGGGTGCAAGGCCACCCATGCCAGTAATAATATGACCACATAATGCAGATTCATAAAGTGTGCACTGAGTGTAGGCCTTCATTGAGAAGCAGAGAGGTGATATGGTTTTGGTCCAGCGGTCCATCTGCCATTTGGAACATTCCGGAAGAGTGGGAGAACGTCGGTGCTTGTGCAGCAGAAGGGGAACACGGAAGCACTAGACCAGCCGGCACACGGAACCGCTCCGGCAATGCAATATTCTCGCCAACACACAAACACACACACAAACACAGACTCGAGGTTTCAGTGCATATGAACAGCATTTAATGAAAGACACAGGCAAACAAGTGTAGAATCCCCAGCTTCAGGAAAATACATAAGTGAGAATGCACAACTACGCCAATGCAACTACTTATTCTCATGATAAAAAAATACATTGAAAAAAAACAATCTCTTTCTGAATTGAGAGAAGTGCATAGGTCAGGAGGACTGACCCTGATACCTTCTGTATTTTATTTTTGCAATGAAGGGCATGTGCCTCGAATGAAAGCGACAGGGGACCGCTCCTCCGAAGCAAATGGAAACCATGCTATTCTTCTTCAACCCTCTGTCGATGCCGTGTGCAAACGTGCTCACCCGCTCACTGTGAAAGCGTAAGCGTCCATGACACCCACAGTTCCCACGGTCACTTTGTAGAGGTAAAAAATCGGAAAAATGTGCACCAAGAAGAGGAGGAGCCTATAGGACAAACCCCGCCTTCTTCAACTGGCCCCTCCCCCGTTTCTGCCACCTCAGGGGCAGGCAGGTCGACCGTGGGTGCGTGGGCAGAGGGAGGGTCGTGCTGGACCACCCTGTGACCAGGGTCGGGGGGGGTCAGGGGTCGGGGGTCACTGCTGTTTCCTGATCCGCTGCTCCACCACCTCCTTCCTCTCCTTCAGGAAGGTCCCAAACGCTGGCTCCTCTTTGCTCTCCTCTGTGACTGCAGGGAGAGACAGAAGGAGCATGGGGGTGTCAGAAAATAAACCCCTGGTCTCGCTAAAGTAACAAATCAAATACTACAGGCAGGTCACATGAGAAGCAGGCACGTTTTTACTTTCACTCATCTGTAAAATACTGAAGAAAAGTCCCCCAAGTCCTAATGTCTAATATAGAGCTGGGGAGTACATTTACATCCCGATGCAAAGCAGTACGATCCATTCCAGGTTTTACTAGAGGCAGGTAGGTGCACTATGTCCTCCAAATCAAAATGCAACACCTGCCTCCAGTAACACTGAAAATTACTGAACCTAATATACATTAGGAGTGCCCATTACATTGCTGAAATAATAAATTTGGCAATTTGCACAAGCAATCTCGGTTATTTGATCGTTGATCAATCACAAGGATGACTATGTAAGAATGCTTGCCAATCACGCATTGATAACAATCAACATTGATAAAACTTTTCAATGCTCTCAATGGAAAGACCTAGAATCCTGTAGAAAATCTGAGAATTCATTGATATAATTAATTTTCCTGTGTGAAAGTGCGAGAGTGAGCGCAGATGTCCGGGTGGTGAGTCATTGTTTACACAGAAAGATCCGGAGCTGCACGCAGCGCCAAGAAAGAGAATCTGCAAGCTTCTGAATGAAAGAAACAGTCCCTGCAAGCGAAGCACATTCAAGTACCGATGTACTTCAAACGTGCGTCCGTAATGTCCGCAGCGAGCCACGGTGGTTCTCAGAATTTCACTCACCTACGTGGTCGATATCATCTGTGTCACTGTCGACTTCCTCCTCCTCTGCTTCGTCAGGGTTCCCCCGTGTGAAAATGAGGTCGCTGGGGCCAGCGAGGTCTGACGCTTCTGTGAAACATGGTAAAGACACCACTGAAACAACAGGCTCCAATGGAGACCGCGATTCCACAGTTATCCTAAAAACAATGAGCCCCAATGGAAGCAGCAACTGTACAGTTGCCGTATAAGCAATGAGGTCCAAAGGAAACAGAATGGATTCCCACTGCAAACAGACACAATGCAAAAACATGAGCCCCAATGGAAATCATAAACTGCTTCCAAAAAGGTATATGCTTGTTTTCCATTGATGGTAAGAGTGTATCAGGTCAACCAAAAAAAGTGCAGTGCATTCCTGGGTGAGAAATCATGTTCAAATCAACATTAAGCACATTTTAACATTAGACAGAGCAGTGCCTCATTAGTTTCTCAATATGCAGGTACGCTCTATTCCCAGCTACTCTGTAAGGGCACAAATACACAGCTATAAAGTGAGATCTGCCAATGGCTCTGGCCATCTGTTGGGGAAACAAAGTAGCGGTTTCATTTGGGTGTGTTTTCACTCTGCTCCAGTAATGGGAATATGGAGTGATGTCATCGCAAATGAGTCAACATGCATGACGTATCGCATAATGTACTCATAATGTACTAACAGTGCGGCAGCGCTGCAGCTATCTTTCTGTCATTAACCCCATTCTCACAGACACACTTTTCCAGCTTTTCACACTTTTTCCCTGCATTTCACTGGAAAGGGCCTTGTTGGAAATGAAAACAGAGTTGAAACGCCAGAGACAATTAGCTGGCTCAAGACCTGGTTAAAATGTGTGGTGACAATAATCGTAAACGCATCTTCTCCTGCGTTGGTGCTGGAGGGTACTACTACTTGTTCTGAGAAAGCAAGCTAGGGGGCAAAATCAGGTCGCCAGCTATTCAACGTGTTACACTTGTAAGTTTCCAAACTAGTAAGCACAGCAGATTTATTTAGACTGTAAAGACCGGTGCTTAAAACAGAGACTGATGTACTGACCCACTTAAATGCTAGCTAGCCATTATAACTACACACGTCATGAAGAAAAAGCATAAAAGAATACAGGAGCGTTTTCTTCATGGCATGCACAGCTATGATGGCAAATTATCTCTCTAAATGTGAAAAGCATGAACAATATGAACAAATAACAGCTTGTTAAGATTCTGGGGTTGCAGTTGTGGTTGGAATAAAAACCAGGATACACAGTGGGACCGCAGAACCGACGCTGGGAACCGCTGCCCTAGCCAATGGGCTTTGGTTTTCTGTGTGTGGCCAAATGGAAGGCCGCTCGAGCCTAAGGCCCACTCACCGACTGGCATGGCGGTTTCCATGGGAACCTCTCCCATGTCCTTTCGCAGGAGGTCTAGTTGCTCCTGCTGCTTCTTACTCTGAGCTTCACTCTGAAGGTGGAGGAAGACCATCATATACCCACTCACAGCACAAAATACAAAGACATCCAATTATAATATTCTCCCACGGAAGACTTTGGAGGCTATTGTTTGACAATTTAAAATGAATGTGCGCTTTGTGAGAAGTTAATCTTGAGAATGTAATGCCTGACTTTTGAAGATTTCAATGTTATGATAGCTCAACCAGCACTACTTAGCTGAGCTAACTTTGCCTGTTCTCTGGATGAGATCTGAGTAAATAATAAAAAAAAACAATACTTTCATCAACTTAACCGTAAGTTTAAAGTAAAATAATGGTTTAATTGGAATCCGGCTCTTAATCAAATCAGAATTTTGGAACTTTAGACATGTATATGGATAAAAAAATAAATAAAATGAAAATTACCAGCTCTCTGTGCAGTCTCTCGTATTCAGGTCGATACTCCCTGTAAAAAAAAAATACAGTCATGGTTTCTCAGGGACGTAAAACTACAGCAAACCTGCTGCATGCACGATGACCAGGTCTGAAATTCTCACTCTGTGTAAAAACGATGACACCTTTAAATTCATCTTTCACGGGTGTCTGAAGGCATATTAAACTGGAGGAATCTCAGAGTAACCTTGAGCTGGAGCTGAGTCACTTCCCTTTTATCAGAGAACTGGGGGCCGTTGGCCTTGCTGTGGCCATTGTAACAAAACCACAGCGGTACGGGAACTCAAACACATGCGTGCGTTCAGTGTTCAGCGATAATCGGAAATACTGCTACAAGGCATGGAAAAGAGAGAGAGAGAGCTGAATATATTTCTATTCCCACACAGATGAGCAATCGAGACTGTACCAAGAAACGTTGAGCCAATATGTAGACTATCCACTTCCTCTGTTTGTGGGACAAGAGGGAGAGAGAGAAAGAGACAGCGAGAAGTAATGGATTTTCATTTCCATGGAGACCAGTAATTAATTTTGAAGAGTTCCACAAAATGCTGTGCCAGTATGTGGACCCACCCCCCCCCCCCAACCCGTTCTCAGTTCACGGAACACTGCGCTTGAGGACTCAGGACAGGTTACGGAGTCAAGGCATTCATGTAAACATCCGAAAATAAAGTTCTGCAACAGAGTTTCATAGAAAGTGACTCTTCCAGTTACTCTGGCTCAGTGAGGATGAGTGTATGGTTCCTTAGGGAGAAAACACATTTAAACTGTTTTTCTTCTGGAAAGAAAAAAAAAGTTAAGTTAGCGAAGTAGTGAAAAGGGTGCTGTGCTTTACCGCTGTGATAAAATCAAACTCCATTCTCGCCCCAGAGGATTGTGGGTCGTTCCCCCACAGAGTCAAACAAAAGGATTAAGAATGGAAAAAGGGGGTTGTAAGCACTCAACGAAATCGCATATTGAGATGTGTGCTCCAAAGAACGACAGTAAAATGAAAGTAAAGGACTGCTGTCCTAAATCAAGCCGAACAGCGAACATGTATTGACACAGACAGACCATTGTCTCTCATGGTTTAGCCCATATATTAATGTGTTGTGACTGGGAAAAACTTCTGCAACAATACAACTACAACAGATAGCTGAAATGAAGGAATTGATAAAGTTAGCTTCTCTGCTGGGTATTTCCAATTACTGAATGAAGATTTTTAATGTAATTGTGCAAGTGCTCTAACAATGGTAGTGTGTTTTGGGTAGAGGGTTGTCACTGTAAAAAGTTAGATTGGTTTGAGTATTTTAAATGTTAAACAGAAAGTTCTGCTGTGGAAATGAAACACTTTTGGTTACTCACGTCTCATACTCCTTTGACGCTTCGGCCACCTGCACAAACAGGTCGTCCAGGCCACTGCCCGTTACCGCGGACACCCCACCACCTATGAATGACATGCGCCGTGTGTGACCAATCAGGCGAGTTGGTTACACTTCTACACATGCACCAAAGGAAAGAGACACCACTGGAAACACATTTTACACTGGATGTGCATTTGCACATACGTTATCAATAAATAGCACACAGAAACTCAAAATGGTCAATCAATATTTGCCCAATTCCTTTTTAATACCAATTTATCACCACAAATTCTAGGTATAGGGTTCTATCTCACCCGCAGGTTGCTATAGAACTCATCCAGAACCAGGCTCATGGACCGGGTCAGGTTGCTGACGTAAGAGGTTTCCTGGTTTAGTGCGTCCTGGAAGACCTCAAAGTCCTGCATCCACTCCACGGCGAAGCTGTGATCGATTATATCTGTCTGGAGCAAGAGAAGACGGAACACAGCCGAAACTTACATTAGGGATTTAGCAGACGCTCTTGCTCAGACCAACACACAAAAGTTAATCTCATAGCTTTAGAAAACCAACAGAGGGGATGCTAGCTCGTTAGCATGACGGCTGATAGCAGGAGTCACTTAATCAATATACTGCTGTTGAATTATTCCATAGTAAAAGTATGGAGTTTGACCAGTGTACCAGATATAGCGCAGATTTTCCAACATTGTGCAGACACTGATTCACAGAAAACAGTGTTTAACACCAAACAAACCCATCCTCCTCAAAAAACTTAACATTGCTACTTGAGTTTACTTTGCAGTGTACCCAGCTAGGTGTTTGCCTGGTTTCTATCCGCTTTGCTCTCTCAACACTTCAAGTCACGATTGTGTTTTAGCTGACTAATTAGTTTTTGTCAACTCCTAATGTTTTCCCCTAGAGCTATAGGTAAGCTGTGGCACACATGGTGGCTACAAAAAAAAGGGTCACCTTTCTGAATTGAGGCAACAGGTGTGCAAGTAATGCCATCTGCATTTTGTTCACCTTTGATTTACATGGAAGGTTAGCTTCCTGTAGCTTAGTGCTTCACCCATTTAGTGAAATCACCCATTTATCATGTCCTCCGAACAAAAGTTGTCCTTCAAAATTCCCTTCATAACTTTGAAAGAAGTTGTTGCTGGTTATCAGTATGATGATGCTGCAGTATCATGCAGAATATTATCATTGTAGATCAGCTGGGAGTTTTTTGGCCAATAATTACATAATAATTCATGTGTCAGTATTTTCAAGCACACAAATGCACACACACAAATACACAGACACACACTACCTCTGAAAAACCTCACAGCTTGTCTACAATAAAATCGGCACATTTCATAATGAACAAACGTTCATAGCAGTTCGAGTTTCCGCAGGCTTTTTAAAGCTTTTCATTCCCTGAAACTGTCTGGCTCAAGGTTACCTTCCGAGGCCGAACCGATATCGTGAAAGGATGCTGAGCGGATGCTGCACTGAAGGGAGGCGGAAACTGAAGACTGCGCAGTGGGGGAGTTCCGCTCCACTGGCGAGCATCTGGGAGACACGGAGGCCGCCGCGTTTGTCTCCGAAGTTGAATTTACTTGTCAGAGTGGGACAAACTTCCCTTTTGCATTAAGAAGTGGCGCACAAAACAATTCAAATCTGTCAAAAACCTGATTTTTTGGGGTGCATTTTCTTACTATGTGTCACAAAGCCCTGGACAGAGTATGTCATATAAGTGGAATCGACAACTACAAATCCATCAAGTTTGGGGTAGAGGGCACTCCAGATGTTGTAAACGATCTTTATGACTTATGACACCTGTTAGAAATCAGACAGCATAAGGTTCGTTTGTCAGTGGCCGGCACACGGACAGCGGACCTGGCTGTTGCCATGGTTACAGGGTCAGGGGAGTACAGTGGCGGGAGCGTACCTTGTTCATGACCACGATGAAGGGCAGCTTGGTCTTGTACAGAATGCTACAAAGACACAGGAGACAAGAGAGCAGTATTAGATACACACTGAGGATTTATATCGCTGCTACTGGCCATTAATGCAATTTTCCTTGGAAATGAAAACTTTATTTACACAAGGCCTTCAGACCCCTTACTGCTTCCCCTAGTCAGCTGACCCCAGTAATGCAGCCTGAGGGATCCAGCAGGGTGTCTGCAGGGAGTTATGGGATTGCTGTACGTCTTACCTGCAGGCGTAGAGCATGTTGGACATGAACGTGACGGGGTTGACGCTGCGGGAAGTGTCCATCACATAGACCACCACACAGGGGAAGGAGGAGGCCTGCTCAGAAATGCACTGTGTGTTACTCTGAGCTAGGTTAGCACAATAGCACTCTATGCTATCTTAGTGCAATGCCGCTCTATACAAACTTAGTATGACATCAATGGCAATCTTACCCAACTTGCCCAGTGCTGTACAAAATTTGCAAAACAACAATCTAAATGAGTAATAACTCTGTACAACACTGCTTTATACTGAAAATGTATGACTCTACAATGCAAAACCACCCTGTGTGGCAGCAGTGTATCACTAAAATTAACAAGAGATGGTTGTGACACTGAGTATGACATTGGAGTATGACTCAATATCACCTTTTGTGACTTGGAGGTATCTGTGCTGACTTAGCACAGCTCTGTACAGTCAAAATCCATTTCCCTGTCCTCAAAATAAGACATACTGCTGCTTTCACATTTCAAAATGTCTGACAGAAGGCAGTTTTACACGGTTTGAGGTGTTTTCTTCAAGGAAACCATGTAAAAAAAAAACAGAATTAATACCAATCTCTCTCCTATACCATGACTTCTAAAGCACTCACATACAGTGACTGTTCAATGTTTACTAGGAAATGGCAGTGGTTAAGAAATGGTAATCAATCCAAATAAATTATGACTATTTGCGACATGAAAACAAAAAAAAAAATCCTGCATATTTTAAGTGACATACCAGAGCTTCTGTGATGATGGTTCCAGAAGCCGACCATGTGAACACTTCAATCTGCCCTGGAGTGTCTATGAGGACGTACCTGTCGGCAGAGAGTTATGAGTTACATACGAGCTGACAAGCCCTGTTTTGAGTGATGTATTCATCTGTATTGAAAAGCTCTCCTTGAACTTACTGGTGATGGTTCTGTTTTTTCTCAATAAACTTCATGACCTGAGAATAAATGTACAGCATATCACAGTTCAGCCAAATTATGTATCCCTATGATAGATCATATACCGTGCAAGGGATCTATAAACCAGTAGTGAGTGTCGATGATGGGCCATCTCTTGTATCATCAAATGCAAACAATGCAATGGTTGCCTATGTAGACCCAGCTAACACTTTCCTAAGAATTGCCTTAAAAGACTCATTTCAAACAAAGTTCGGAATATTTACCACGGTTTAACTGCCAACAAATGCCTAAATTTAACTGATTCAAGTGGATTTTTAAAAGTTTTTTTTCCAAGTTGCATTTAAGGAACAGGTAGGATGTAAAGGATAAAGCACAAGAAACTGGATCATATCTGACACATATCTGAGTAGCCTAATATTAAACTTTTAAATGACTGAATCTAAATTTAGCAACAGTGCCATCTGCTGGACAAAGTGAGTCATTTCTTAGAAGAGAACGCATAATCCTAAAGCTTCTACATTCTTATTGCAGGGAACTTCTGTTTCAGTGAAAAAGAGCTGAAGAAATTAGGTGAGCTTACCTGGTCAAAGCGGGTTGCAAAGAGATTCAGTGAGGTAACAATGCCGCCATTTGGACCGAGGCCATACCTCAGTAGTGTTAAGGGAAGTTACATTAAACCGCACTCACAAGGTCAGAACTGGCAAAAACACTTCATTTGAAAACTCAAACAATGAAAGTATGAAGTAATTTGCATCCAAAATGCAGCCATATTAAAATCTAAAGGAACTAAAAACAACAGGCAGCAGTGTGTCATGACAGTGTAGGAACCAGGCTTCAAAGCCCTTGCCAGAAATAAATCTAGCCTGAGCTGCTTCAGGTTTTTACAGATGGATTGTTCATGAACAAAAAAACAAGTTGTGCACATCGTAACAGATAAAACTGTTCAAATACAAAATGAAAATAAACAAATAAATATCTGTTTGTAGTGAGCTGTCTGATGAGGTGGTAAAACCTTCAATAAAAGGTCCTTGCTTTACAATGCAAAACATACATGATATATTTGGACTTACCATATTAACAGAAAATGCTGTCATATTGTTCACTAACAGTGACCATCTGGTAATACTGAATTAGCACCTACTTCAAAAGAGTACATACACAAACCTGATGGCTGGTTTGCTCTTAACATAAAACTCAAGTCAGGTAAGGATACTGCTTCATGACTTCTTTGTAGTTGACAGTGTCACGGATATCTGAAAGGTAAAAATGGAAACAAATCCATAAATCCATAAATCAGAATTTGCTATGAGTTCAACCAAGGACATATTTATGTAACGTGCAAAGACTACATTTAAACAGTTATGCTGACTAGTTTGGTCTTGTCATAAGCGGAATTATTCTAACATTAACCTCACAATGTTCATAAAAATCTTAAATGGTAGCTTGCTCTTACATGAGTCCAGACTTGCACTTGGTCAAGAGACAACAACACAGCAAACAGGCTCATCTTAACTGCCAAATGTAGCGACATTTTTTAGATTTCTTGACTACTGCAGAGTTACTTACCAATGTTTGCTGGAAAGGGGACCTCATGAACTGCGGGGTCCAAATTAATCACATATGGGGGAGTTTTCTTTGCGTGGAGATGAGCCGTGAGACGCTGGAAGTTAATATTAGACCACATCATCCACGTTACCCTCTGCATAAATGTCAGACTAGCCAAAGTAAAAAGCGCAGCTTTACAACCAAATGAATGTGACTGATATAAAATTCTGGACATCGACTGACATTTAACTCAGAGAATAGCAACCACTAGCTAGCGGCACTAAGCTGATGATCTTAGTGTCCATTGCCAGACAACTCGAAATAACGAGACTTGGTAGATAGCTTGGTCTGGATCATCATGTGGATACTATCCGATAACCACCTACCTAGGTTTATAAAAATGTCTCCGTACGAACTGATGGAAAAAGTTAACTTGGTAGATGTCATTTTAGCCACTGTTGCCATCCAACACCTGCTACTGTACGCGGGCTCTGCTAACCTCAGATGTGATCATCTGGCAGTTATATATGATCATTGAAATCACATCTCATTGTATCCTAGATGGTGACAGCGATCTTAACTGGTTGTCAACACAGGGTAATGTTTTCAGACGGAAACAGGTATTTGAGGTAACAACATAGTTTAACGAGGCTAACATGAGCTATCTGGCTAACGTTAGCCAGCTAGCTACTCACCTGTACAAAAGTGGTTTTTCCAGATCCTGCCATACCAAGGACGATAAGACACACGGGCTTCGAGCTCTCCCCTGGCGAGGCTTCAGGCGCTGCGCCCGCATCATCACCTCCGCCACCCTCGCCTTCAGTATTACCCCTCAAAACATCTGCCTCACTTGAGCTACCCGGTGCGGCGGCCATGCTTGTTTTCCTCAAGAACGACTACCGTAAAGCAAAGAAGGATGTCGCAAAACAAACCCACCTCTGTCTGCTACTCGAAGTACTTAGAAGGTACACATTTATGTGATTGATCGAGTTGGTTGCGAGTAAGATCAGTCTGCATGTCTGTGAAAGTGTCTGGAAAAGTACTGTGTGAGGAAAAGTATTTTGTTAAAAATATTAAATGGTGTGTGTGTGTGTGTGTGTGTGTGTGTGTGTGTGTGTGTGTGTGTGTGTGTGTGTGTGTGTGTGTGTGTGTGTGTGTGTGTGTGAGAGAGAGAGAGAGAGACTTGCCAACAAGATAGTGCTGGTGATGTTGAGACATTGGAGCAACTTAAGTCGGGGTTTGGATACTAGAGGTGTCCCTGAGTATTCCCATCTCCACTTCCATTGACGTGTAGTACAGTTAGTTAAAAATATATGTGCCATACAGCCTGGTGCATGCACTATCACACCCCTATGAAACTCACATATTTTGGGAACTAGGGAAGTAACCTGGAAGCCACTTCTATTGAGACATGTTGTGCAGTTTTTGTGTACAGTCCAATTTTGACACTTCAGTGTTTGAGTCCTTTATTTTCTACTAATGATCGCATAAAATGCATTATTTACTTCAACTGTTGCTAAATGTGAGGCACTATCTTAGATTTTTTTTCATTGCAATTTTATGTTTAATTTACTTATTTTAGTATTTTAGAGCAATTTCTACATGTTGAAAAACGAAGTTCAGAGAATGTGTCATGCTGGAGGAACTCCTTTGTCATTACATATTTTTATTATACCAAAAACAGCAAACATTTTGTTGCATTTTTATGGCGTCCATATGGGAATCCAAATAGTGTGTATGATAAAACGTACAAAAGCGTTTTTGACTCTTTAGAGGAAGTTCGATCATTCTGAAGCTGCTTTATTACGTCATAATATTCCCCCAGTAGCTGTTATGACGTAAGCGATCGAGTCGGCCTAATATTATATATTTACTGGGTAGTTTTACCATGTTTAAGCGTCTATAAACGCGAAGTTCATCCAATTGGAAAGGTGACCGGAGAATACCGCTACAGGACAAAATGAGCCAAAAGGGCCAGCAGAAGGCTGCGGTCCTATCCAGGGCCAAACTGGGAGAACAAGTATGCATGCAGATGTCTTCCATCAATTTAATTGCATTAAATAAGGGGACATCTTTATTTTCGAATTCTGTAGTTCAAACAGTGTGATACAGTGATTAACCGGTTAATGACCGAACTTCGCAGAATTAATGTTTTAAGAACAGCGTCCCCTAACCGTTTGATTACACTGCAAAAAGTGAAGCTGGTGTCTGCGCATTGAATTGGAATGAAGAAATGCCGTTTCATGAAATTGTTTTCTTTCAGATCTTTATGAAAACGAATGAGTTCCTCCTCACGGATCCAAACATGTACATCACACGGCCCACCTATAACTGCCTGCACGACCCCCACCTGCGGAAGTTCTACAGCCGCAAAGAGATGCAGGACAAGCTGAGAGCCGGTGGATTCATAACAGAAGAGAAGGAGGTAAAACTGAAAGGAGCGGGTCTGGGGATATCTACTATTAAACCTTATGCTACAAGACTGGCGAAAGCAGCGCAGCTGAGTGCGATACCTTAGGATTCATGATATTTTCACATTTGAGTTTAAATCAGATTTAACGAACAAAATGAATTTTGAAATGTTTATGACAGCTGAGCCGTTCAAAATGCTTGAGTTTCAAGTCAGTTGGACTGTGGTCATCATTATGCAGTTTGCAATAATTACCATTGAGAATAATAAAAAAAACGAAGTTTTGTGTGACGCATATCGTGGTGATCAGATAATTATCACGATATTCATTTCTGTCTTGTCGCTAAACCACAGTGGATTAAGTTTGTATTGTTTGTTATCGAATACAATAATTCACATCTAAAACCTGGATAATAAAATCCCAGTTATTGAGAAAGAATACAGTTCTTAGTAGCCAGCAATTTATAGGATGCAATTTTTAGTATGACGTTAAGTGATAGGGAATTCAAAGTAGATTGAGATGTCTCTGGCCTTCGTCCATATGCCTTTCCAGAATAAGAGCCATAAAATGATGTTTGAATGTGATTTATTTTTTTATGTGGAATCGTAGTATCTTGTAACGTCTTTCCTCAGGTGAAATGCTCGTTTTTGGACTACAAAACCCATCATAGATACCTGGAGCACCTGAAATTGCACACTGACCGATCCAGTGAGAAAATTCAGGTAGGGAAGCATACTGTTGGGAAATTCGTAAACAGTGACTTTTTAGTAATTCTGTTTCTAACCTCCCAGAGAGAGTCTAGATAGTTTTGTGTTAATGTTCTAAGCAATATCCCTTAATTATTATGTCACATTGTAACCTCTGAGCTACAAGCCCAACTCCCAAACCTTTATACTACGCTGTAACATGTTACAGAGGACCAAGATGAGAGAGTTTTTGGAGCAGCAGCAGAAGGGCCTCATTTCAAAGGACTTGACCCTTGCTGATATCCGAGAGGAGATGTTGGAGGAGGGGGGCCTACTCCATCGCATCATACTGAAAAATGAGGAACTCCGGTGAGTTCTGAATCATAGCGGAGTACAATGGTATAATTTATCACCGTATTTTAAAATTGATATTGAAATATTCTTATTTATTCTTATTTTTAAGGCTAATGACTTTTCTGTCTCTAATGGTCAAATGAAAATAAAACCCTTCTTAACAATATAATTAGTAACAGTAAATTGCAGCATAAAATCACAATACTTAGTGAATCATAGTACTGCCCTACTGTTGAAATTGTATCTTGCCCTTAAAAAGAGCAAAAAAGTAACAAATATTTGCATTCTGCTTTACTCAAGGAGGACAAAAAAAGGATCCAGAGAGGAGTTCTCTGTTGAGGTTCGTATTTCAGTCAAAACCATCAATCGCACTTACTGTACATTGAGGATAAAACGCTATGCTATCTCAGAATGCTATCTCAGAACTTTGTAAGGCAGTCAGGCATGAGTTAGACCTGCATTTGATAACCTATGACTTATGAGATTACTTTTTTGCTTTATTTGCTCAGTTTACTGCTGCTCATGTGTAATAACATTGCATTGTTGACCTTTACATGTGTAATAGCCATGATATTATCATTGCTCATGTAATAACAGTGTTATTGCCCTTGGCTGTGTAATAATACAGTGTTATTGTCCCACTGCAGGCTCTGCTGAGCTGGAAGTTGGAGGAGCGGGCTCGCCTCCAAAGGATCGAGAGGGACGTGAGGCACGAATGGAACAAGGAGCAACAGCTGAGAGAGGCTCGGGAGAAGAGGGAGAGACAGGTACCTGGTCCACATCCTAAAATATTTACATTCACTCTCCTCAACTCCTCCTATTGGTTAGCCATCATGGCCAGAATACGACATCCTCAGCTCCTCCCACTGTTTACCCGTCATGGCCAGAAGATCTCTAACTTTCTCAATTACAAATGAACCTTCTACTATCAAACATGTCAAGCTCATAACATTACGTGCTGAAGAGCTTGACCAGGTTTACAGTCTAGTGTTAGACTGGCCTGTTCAGGGATACACATTACTATTTAAACAACAGTAATTTACTTCTGATAAATCATTATCTTGTGTTCACAGGGCTCAGAATAGAGGTGATGATCCAGACTAACTGAAGTTACTGACCTGTGCATAGTGCTGGTTAAAATTAATCTCAGGGTCTGTATACAGTGATGTTTCTTCAGAAAAATCGAACCTCTCTCCCACTGCCTGTTTCAGAGACAAGCTCTGATGGCACGGAAGAACACCCTTCTCCAGATGAAGCTGATCGAGGAGGTCAAAAGGTCTGAGGAGTCCGCGATGAAGGAGCGCACGAAGAAACAGGAGCGAACGGTGACAACCGTTGCAAGGAGAGAATTGGCTCGTGCTCAGAGTACAGACAGAGCAGCTGCACCTGGACTGAGAGTATGATACTTGCTCCTTATTAGATTGCACTATAACTGTCACTGTAATTCCAGCTTAACGTGAGGTAGAAACTGGACCACTGTTACTAGTTCAAAATGACAAATTGGGCTACATTCACACATACCACAAGCATGGTTCTCACAAACTTCAGCTGTATAGAGGGGGAATGACACACTTTTTTGGTTTTAATGGCTCATTGTCTTTCTTACCGGTGACAGTTTTCAGTTTTGGATTCTAGGATATTTGGTGTAAATGAAATAATGTGTTTGTCATTGCTGTTGTTTTATTCTAGAATGCCCATGTTGAAAGAGGAGTGGTGCAGAAACAGAGGACATATGTGAATATGTCCTCTGTGTAAAGAAAGTAAAATAATTGAAAATTGAACATATTTGGATGTAAGCGGCATGCATACATATTAAAGGTAGGCCTCACATATTCCTGTCCCTGTCTTTTGGATGTCTTGAATAGAAAACACTGTTAACTAAGTACAAGCTGGACTCAGCAAGACACTGGGGCTGCAATATTAAAATGAAATAAACCCAACGCTAATATCGCAATAAAGCTGTGCAAACTTTAAAAGCATGTACAAGCAGGCCATGTTTCTCTTTGATGCTCTACTGCTTTGCATTTTGAGCTTATTACAATTGTAATGTGTAGTGATATTGCAGCTTGTTATTCATGTGTAGTAACATCATAGTTTGCTGCTATTCATGTGTAGTAACACTATGGTACTGTTCTGTGGCAGGAGGTGAGCCAGGAGGTAGGATGAGCATCATGGCTTTGTGATTTTGGAGCACATTTGAAAACCTCAGATGTGTAATGGTATAAGAAAGCTGGTTTACCTCATTGGTGGAAGTCAGGAAAGCAGGGTCACTGTATCCTCTGCCACACCTGTTAACACCACATGCTGCCTTAACTATACCATCACTTTTACCATTTACTCGCATTTAATACCCCCATTTATTCTACATTTAACTCCATATACTCACATCATTTACTACTTAAAGTACTACTTGTGTTACAGAATTTTAGGGAGCACCAGTCAAACAATGGATAGCTTGACGTAACTTTAGATTAGTCAGCCCAGCCAAGAGATGTACTTTACTAATGAGATAACAGTACATTTTTTCTGACAAATCATGGGATAAAATGGAAGTGGTGATCCAGCCAAACTCCAATTTATGGACCTGTACTAAACAGCAAAAAATTAAATCTTAAAACCTAAAATAAAGTCTTTCTAGATTCAAACAAGATCATCTGGCAACGGATTGAGACAATTTTACTTCTTTTACTTTTGCTATTTAAAATATAGTATTTTTTCAAAGCTAGATACATAATCTTACACACAGTCTTTGCAGACTGATGTTAAAATTAGCTAGAGGTTTAATATTACTATACAAGTACATTTCTTTCTGTTACAGGTAGCTTGGCTGAAAAGAACAAGCAGGACCCTACAGCTGGCCAGAGAAACAACGTATGTCAATTTTATCAGGGATTACAGTAACCAATACTGAAGCATTGAAGTAAACCCACCTACTAAAAATGCTATTAACTTTTGCATTTTAATGGAGGACATGATTTTCCAATGAATGTATTTTTATGTATGGAATTTGAATTACTCTCTTGTGGCAGGAGCTGAGCTTGAAGGTGAAGGAACACAAGAGGAAACGATCGAAGCTCCATCGAAGGTGATCTTTCAGCTACTGTCGAGAGTCCGTCCAGCATCGCGCCATGTCTGAACTGCCTGGAGGTGTCTGCGTCTACCACTCGACCTGGCCAGCTGTTCAAAACATTTTTAACATTAAAAAGTGCTCCCTGAACCGTATTTGTACTGAACTTGCCTTTAATTGGTTCCCACCTGCGCTGTGTTCTGCTGACAGAATTTAATCTGAAAAATGTATTCTTGCTCACTGTTAATCGTAATGAATTCAACATAGAGTGGTTAAGAATTCCACGGTAGAGAGCCACAATTTCCCACAGCAGTTTGAAGGGAGAGGGGGAATGAAGACTTCACATTATACACCCTTCCCCAGGAACCAAGACCCCCTCTGGTGTGCGCAGGGGCGTGTCTAAAGGGGTGGCACTGGGTTGCATTACTACACCACCAACCCTTAACTTAGCGATCTGATTCAATGACTTTGGGAGTTTTAAGCTGTGGAATTGGAACAAAACAACGGGGTGTGTTGGGAGAAATTAAGCCCCTGAGTCATACAAGGTATTCGCTCTATTTGCGTATCCAAAAACGGCTCCACAGTTGAAATTCTGCCTTTAATCAGACCAGGCCATAGCTATCAAATGTAGCTCTGTGTAATATTAATGGCTAATTTAGTGACTTAACAGTTTTAATTTTTTTTTTATTTAGTAGAACAAAATTGTGTCGTCTTATCCATGCAAAACAGTTATTCAATACAAAATGATTTTCAGGCTCTTGTGTAGTGCCACTTTTCATGTCATACCACCTGTTTTAGGACACAGGGTACCGCACAAGAGTCAATTTTCAACACTGTATTATTTCTGATAGAATTTTCTAATGCCTACTATTCATAAGATCTTAAGCATTGATCCGATCAGGCAGATTCAATGTGCAACAAACACATTCAGAAGTTCCAGAGTATTGTATGTGCAATAATTGAATTAGTCACTAGAGGGCAGGCTACACTTTACAGCAACACACTTTGAGAACTGTAATCATCCTACTCAAGGCAATATATACATCTCACGTCATAAAGCACTTAAGAAAATTGCCAGAGGGCTTTGTGTTATTAATTACATGTAGATAAAGTAAATGTGTTTTATTTATTTGCAGCCCATATCATCCTTGTCAATCATTCAGTTGTTTATTACTTCTTCAGTAACTGGCTGACAAAGAAATATAAACACTACTTTCGTGACAGTGACGCACAAAATAAATAATGAACGTCAACATTAAAACTGCTGTATAAATCATTTATACACTGTCACAGCAACATGCCTGTAAATGATTAAATAAATCAACATCAGAATCTAGATAACATAAATGATGATGACGTTATTTTTATTGACATTATTAATGATGCTGTTCTTTCAGTATTAAGTAAACCAGAAGCACCAGTTTGTGAGTGGATATTATTGTGAAAAGCACACAACCAAACCACAGCCATCCTCGATAATTCAAACTCATTTTCACATTTTTGCCTCAGTTAGTGTGGCTGCAGACTTTAAACCGTCCCGAAAATAAAATACACTTTCCTCGTCTCAGTGATTCTTCCAAAACCACTGGACACATCGTACACCCAACATCAACTCTCACCGCAGGGCAGCGATGTCTTGATGTGGTTTCTCTGCTTCGGTCGTGAATGTCAGAAATACAGGCATTTTCCCCCCTAAGGCAGCCTCGGGTCATTTTGTGTTGTATCGTGTCGACTGAGAACGGAAATGCTTTAGGTGAACCTAGTCCCTGTCCAGGATCACACAACAGGCAGCTGTTAGTAATGATAAAACAAAACGATAGCACTAATCCATATCAAGAGTATTTTCATATCAAGATTTACTTGAATATAATTAAATAATAACATGTTGATGGGGAGATTTACTTGTCGTTTTCCCTCATATTGTATTCCTCTCAATAAAAGAGAGGGGTCAGTTGTCAGAACAGATTTTGAGACCAACAGCGTGTGATGGCCGACCTCATATGCTATCTAGGTGGAGCGCAAAGGATACACCTGGCCAGGTGTTCTCGACTTCCCGCACCCTATGTAGGTGAATCCATCACATCAGACATACAGGGAGGGATCTCTACCAAAAGACAAATATTTATGTTACGATTGTGCCACTCGGTACTTCCTGGATGTTTTGCTCTTTTCCCATTCATTGGGGAAAACACACACACACAGCTAGAGGATGTGCAATCCTCTAAGTTTAGACAGTCCTGTTTTAGAATAAACACAATCTCTCATAAATGAGTATGAATGGATTTTGGGTGAAAGATGATCTTTCTAAAGGGACAGTCTGTAAATCAGGGAAACAGTCACCTCAAAAGTTTCCCATAAGGAGGATAGAGCTGCATCCATGAGAGAACAGCTATAGCTTGTTGCAGGCTACATGTTGTCTTCTTTTGCAGAACTTAACAAATTGAGTGTTGTTTGCATTTGAAATGAGCAAGTATGAGGAATATCTTATCAGCTTCTAGAAGTATGATTCATTCCTAATCAGCTAGTTTCTTTGTGGCTTCTTAATGAGGTATTCCTTTAAAATATCACCTTCAAAGTAGTACAAAGCTAGAACCAGGATAAATGCAGGCACCATTAGCATTAACAAGCTAATTCATAATGGGAAACACTATGAATGGATATTATAGTGGACTTACAACTGGTAAACTAAGCCAGCCCTTTTCAAGTAGTGGGGAGTGGGTCACAAACATGAATGAAAAGATATGATTTGGTAGGAAGATTCAAAATCATATTAGTAAGCCATACCTGTTCAGAGAGCATATTTCAGCTAAAATAGGCCAGTTTGTCTGTTTTTCCACCCTTTCCGTCGCTCTGCAAGGTGGGATTGGCATTTCGAGGGGAGGTGCAAACGACCGTGTTGACATTAGATCGCCCAGGTTGTCATGTCATGCACAACCGAGAAACCGTGGATTAGAAAACCAGTTTTTATGCCGTGTCCCTTTAAATTTCAAGTCCAGAGGCTCCTGTCCCTAGTCCAAAATCAAGGTATGTTAATGTTGGACGGGGCAAAGTTACTTACTGCTGTGTCAGGCGTATTGGCAAACCGCAAGGCCCTGAGACAGTTTACACACAACGTTCCCCAACAGCGCTCCAGCTCGCCGCAGGAGGGTCAGGTCAGGCCGGGTGTCATGTGCTCTTCGATTAATGAGTTTACCCAAACCGCATCCCTATTCTTCCCAAAAACAAGGAAAGGGCTGTCTTGAAACCTGATATCCGTGAGAATTCTCTCATAAGTCCCACTTCACGTCCTGCTGTCTTGATTGACAACCTCAGTCGGGCTAATCTTAGCACGCTCCCTGTCAGAGATTTACTACCCTTTGCGACGGTATGGATGAACAAGTCTGAAAACTGCTGGTGGTTCTCACAATGAGCCTCTTTTTTATCTTGGTACAGCTTATCTTTGTACCCATAAGACTCGAGTTAGCTTTCCCTCTTCAGCGAAGACCAAAACAAACTTGTGCAACACTCTGTGTACAAATTCTTCATAGTTTGTCTTGTTTGCCAGTGCAATGGGGATAGGATTGTTGCTGTTATCGAACTTTGGCCTTTGCCAGACATACTTTTCAAATACCGTAAAGGATTTCTATTGTGGCAACACGTCATCAGTAGGGTAAAACTAACCTTTCTCACAACGGTCTAATCCCAGCATAATACAGTAATTAGTTGCCAGTATCTGCCTATTCTCTCAGTTCACTTCTTCCATTTTTTCCAATGAACTTTACACAGACCCAGTTAAGCCACCTCACAGATTACCATTAACATCATGAGTGAAAAACTTTTATGTAAACCGAGGCTTGTACGACAAAAAAGCGTAACCATGAAAGAGATGAACTCTTGAATTTTTCGCTAAAGGAAGTTTCTCTCAGTTTTATCATGGTCCCGGTTAACGACTTGACTGACAGACAAAAAAACCCATAAGCAGCACCTGTTTCCTCCGATGGAGGCATGGTGACGGACGCATGCTTTTCTACACAGCCGCACACCCCTGTCAGCAGCACTGAAAGCGCCACTCTCGTATTCCGCCTCAGTTACTTTGATTTTACCACAACGATTTTATCACAAATGGTAAAAAGGGTAACACTGTAAGTCCTGGTATAGCTATTAATGCTTAATATAGCTTTAATAACTGTAGAGGTTTTTGCTGTTGTTTCTTTCTCCATAAAACTCCCTCACAGGGTATATCAGGTTACATTTTAACTATTGATGCCAAGTGGAACACATGGTGCAGCACTATATGTTTGAATAAAGTTAGACTGGATGTACATCAAATACGACATTTCCTCCCCACTTTTGCCCAAGTAATTCATTTTCATTGGAAATGAATTAATTATTCATTTTTTTATTGAAGGTGTGCAGCAAAGTGTGAGTCTCGTGGGACCCTGAAGTTGAAGTTCAAGTGGGAACCCAAAGCTGAAAAAGTTAATTTCTGCTGAAATCACCTCAAAAGCCGAGAGGCCCAACCAATCAGACTTTATGAGTGCCCAGTTAGAAACGACAAGAGTAACCCAACTGCATGGTTTATTTCCTCACGTACACACGTATGCCCTTTATCAATTAAATAAATTACAGAGAATCCCCTCCCTTCATGAGCAAGAGTTAAACCATCAAAAACTGTCTATGAATGAGGCTGAATGAGATAACTGCATGGAGGATGTGCCATTCAGGAAAGACCATAGATATTTTTAATGCTTAGCTGCCAGGGCCAGGCTCAGGGAGGACTGAGGTGGGAAAATCACATTCTATGGTAGCCCAGGCTGATATGGTGCTTGGCACCACTAGCTTAAGACAAGCTGGAATGCTGAATCACGCTGGAGAGACAAGGTCATAAACTCACCACCAGCTGTTTCAGTCCTTTGAAGAAACACATGGCAACACAGTAATGAGAGAAAAACAGTCTTGGGGGGTGAACTATACATCCCTCATAATTTTAACGCTCCCTTTTTTTGTGTTCTCCACATGTGTGATTAGAGCCTTGTTTTCCTTTTGTTGTGGCTTAACCTTTATAAAATATGGTTTTGGAAGATTAAAGCAATAAGCGCTTATGTTTGCTTTGGACTTGTTTAACGGTGTTTGACACATGGTTTAGATCAGAGACACACC
Source organism: Albula goreensis (assembly GCA_022829145.1). NCBI lineage: Eukaryota > Metazoa > Chordata > Actinopteri > Albuliformes > Albulidae > Albula > Albula goreensis. Next base: position 34,466,316 of record CM040749.1, read on the forward strand.
ACTGCCACCCACCATGCAGGTGGACTAATATCATCCTCTAAACTGTATGCAAGGGAAAACATTTATTATTAACATTTATTAAAATTTATTTATTATTATTATTATTATTATTATAAGACATTTTTTTATTTTTATTATTACTATTATTATAATAATAAGACATTTTTTTTTTTTTTATGTTGGGCACATCATTAGGTCTTTTAATGTTTTCATTAACTTACATATATGTTACCTGCTGTTCCCACTGCCCACACACCTGTGGTACAGGACCCTGAAGCACATCCTTTCCAATGATTATTTCACCTGTGTACCAGCGTCCGTTTTTACACCAAAAGACCCTTGTAATATTGAGAGCTGGGTCTTATTTGAGGAGGGGTGCATCTCTCTGGTGACTGGGTAATGCCTGGCTTATCTTTGGGAAGAGAGCTAAATGAATACAATGTAGCTAATGCATGGGTGAGTGCATGCACACATATTTACTTTAAAAAGGGAACTCATTTTCCCGCCAATATTGCTGTCAAAGAACAATATTGTTGTCATGGTTGCACAAGCTAAATGACAATTTATTATCAGAATCAACTGCATGTATGAAATACTTGACTGATAAGTGGTAGTGAATATAAATAAATAATGAATATAAATACAGTATTACCTCAGTAAACTGGAATATATTCATCTGGAAACAACAGCGATCCAAACTAGGCATAGACCTGTAAATGCCATTCTAATTACACCTTATTAACTTCAAATGTCACAGAAGGAATAGCATTAAAAGTGCTACCTTACATTTGATGGATACAAATGAAACGTAAGTGGACAAAATAATATGTTTTGTCACTATTGCTAAAGAATAGTATAAAGGAAATTAACAAACTGGATAGGAAAAATGTATACATATTAATATTGGTTTTACTAATCCATTTTATGAGGCAAACTATATAGCGATAAGCAAAATAGATAAAATTAAGAATAAATTTAAGTTAAGCTGATTAGCTAGCTATAACAACAAACCATGCATATCAAGCTACTTTATGCTGACTCATTTTTATTGACATTTCGTATAAGTCATATTTCAATGTGTGTTTCCATTATTCTGTCCACCGCCTGCATGTTTCAGAACTAGTTTTTTTTTACTACAATGAGTATGTACGATGTGTTTCAAGCACACCTGGAGCACCCATGGGAGGTGATGGCAAGCCAGACAAAACGTTTTTACACTCTGAAAATATTTACAGAAGATATTTATCAATCTTCACATACGTTCAGGTATAATTATTCAGACCCACATGGACCCCATAAAACTGTCAGCAACACTTGCCAGCAATAATAGGTACTGTGAGTTGATGTTAATCTCATATGCTTGGAGTGTAGAGTTTATAGTCCCCACTATATAGAAAGTCAGCCAGGGTTTCTCGGATTACTGCTGTTTTAGCTCCTCCCCAAAAATGCACCAGTCAACCACGTCAACAGCCGGTTGGCTTCATCTACCGGCCCCTCCCTCTTTTGTGTAGTTCTATGCGGAAATTAGGGGGCAAAATAGTGACCGTATTACAGGTCAGTGTGTTACGCATACCTTTGCATGCACTCAAGCTGCAATGCTCTTTGCGTTGAATGGGTATCACCAGGGTGAGTGAAGAGACTCTAAAGCCCATTCCAATATTGGGAGGAAAAACCTGCAAAGAAACCCACACCCATGTTCTTTTTTTCTCGATACTTTCGACATACAATAACAAGCCCTTCATTTTCCGCCTCAGATGACCGGTCAACATTTGAGAGACACCAAGATTACAGATGGGAGGAGGCCATCCATGGCATCTAGATTGTTCTATAATTTTCTTTACAACCCAGTCCTTTGCATGGTGTCTTTACATGGAAGACTTCAAAGGCTAGGATACGCGGGCTATGGCCATGATGACAAATTTAAACTCTTGTATATCTGTCATCAAGGCCTGGACAGTGGATGCCACAGGACAGTGATGTTCTATAGCTCGGCCTTTTGAAGATTTTTTTTATTTCTCTTAACAGGATGTGTCTGGTGCCCTTGCTCTTTGCTGATGCGAGGTTTTGCATCTGGGACGATGCTTTTTGGCAGCACCGAAAACTCTTAAAATAGCGTTTTGCACATGTGCCAGACTCACTCTGACAAAGAACAGGAGATTATGGTCTTTGCGGACAAAGTGCAGATGATTCCCTGGCTCGTTTTATCATTAGCGGTTAGCTTCATGTGTTTTCTTGCCATAGTGAAGCTGCTTTCACTGGAAATCGAACACACCACAAATATTGCGAATTCTGAACTGTAATGCATTTTGCAGATACGTCTTAAGGCACAATCGCCCGCGGCTTATACTTCAGCAGGTATGGTATTTCACTTAGCATCACATATATCCACATCTGTTTAAGATGCTTTTATCCTGGTCATGGAAAGATGCGTTGGGGCTTCCCACATGCCGTGTATAGCTGAAGGACCGCTTGGCTGGTATAGTGCCGTTCCCCATACTCAAGAATAAGAGTCCTGAAAGTGCCAGAGCCAGTTGTGGTGGGGAGTTCCACAGGCCAGAAACCTGCGGGGTTTTTCTGCCTGGAAGCACACTGGCAGCTTCTCTGGCCAGCTGGTTGACTGTTCCAGCTGCAGCCTAAGGGATCCAACCTACCTCACACAAGTACCTGAACGCAAATGAGAGCACGCATCTGGCATGTGGCTCATAGGACCCATGAGGTTGGTGGTTCAAGCCCCAGCTTAGCCACAGCTGGAACACCATTGCTGTTGGGCCCTTGAGCAAGGCCCTTAACCCCACATTGCTCCCAGGGGGGATTGGTCCTTGGTTAGCCTGATCAACTGTAAGTAACTTTGGATAAAAGTTTCAGCTAAATGACTGTAATGTAATGTCGAATAATCATGTCCCTTATTTCCCATCATGCCCGTGTACTCTAGAGACACTGTAAGGACCAATCAGAGTGGGTCATACTGATACTGCTACGGTTTAGATATCAACAGCATCATGTACCCTGTAGCCAGCAGTACCGATCCTCACTGCGTCGCTTGAGATTGCGGCTGGCGCTTGTGTCATGTTTCAAATTTCGGGTGGCACGTTTTGGAACTTCAAGCGGAAGAAAACGACCTTGCAGACTTGCGTGAGGTCTGTTTCAGCCCCGAGTGTAGCCCGCGGTGTGATGGCTGCGCAGTCCAGCCGACGTTGTGCAGAATGAAGAAAACCTCTGGATGACAGAGTGCCTTTTCAAAACCAGGGCTTGTCTGCAGTCTCCCAATTACAGGGAAGATGTAGCAGCGGTTGTCCCAGTCAGCAGAAACTACTTTAACCTTATTTGGTGAAAAGATGCAGCTTTATAGTGGCCTTTGATTTAGCCCAAAGCAAAGTAAAAGCATTTGTTAAACTGTGGATACTTTCTGGCTCCCTGGTTTGTTCTCCTTTGGGGAAAAGAGCTGGCCCAAATCCAAGTCCGAGTCCTCCTACCTTCAGAAGCTGTGCTGTTTGCTTCAGTTACTGTGGCTGACAGGTCGAGGGAAGCGGTCAGGGTTTATATTTCGGACAGCTAGAAATCCCAGGCTTTGAGCCACAGAGCTTACACTGCACTGTCAAGAGACACATTTACTGGAATTTATAACTGTCAATGGTTTTTGCTTTACATGTGCACAATAGGTTTTCTGCAGCACTGTGGAGTTTCACTGAAAAAAACAGAATCTAGCATCTTTCCACTGTAGAATTTTATTTTGGAGTTGCCTCCGCCAAGTCCCCTACATTTGTATAACGGACACCTCGGAGGGTGTTATGCCGCTTATATCACAGTTACTTGCTAGGTGTGGTAATTTCAATATATTGTCAATTTTTCTCGACTGAAAATATGATTATTTTAAGGCATATCCTATCACTATAGATGATAGGCATAACTTTATGCTGGAGTTGGCGACCGTTTCCTGAACTCAAAGCCAGATGTTAGATGTTCTAGAACTGTCAAGGATCGAAACGCCCTGTGGTCATATCTAGTCACAGAAAATATTCCCACAGATACATGCTGCAATTTCAGAGAACCGCTCTCACATTTTGTTGTCCAACTTTTGATAGGGCCTACGTTCAAGGTGTCCACGTTATACGAAATTAATCGACACATGCCGGCCAATCAGAAACACAGATTTATCCCGTATCTGTGACATAATATTGCATTAAAATGAATACAAACATCAATGGTATGAAAATTAATTGTACAAAATAATGGAAATACTAATAAACATATGACTTTTTATTAAATCATAAGGTATTGAGGTGCCCTTTTGTTAGTAATGCTGTGTTTTTTATTTGTTCAGTGGTCATATGCTTTGGTTTTTGTGACTTTGGTTTCTGTTCCCTGTCCATGTGCTTTTGTTTTCATTCTGTGTCTCCGCCCACCTTGTTACCTACCATGTTGATTACCTATGTGTTTCACCTGCCCTGCCGTTTCACCTGTGTCTCATTGCTCGTTTGTCTGTGTATTTATACCCTGCCTTGTCTTTTGTTTGTCATGAGTTTGTGTCAGTGTGTTTTCTACCTGTGTGTTACATGCCCCGGTAAACTAAACTAAACTGGCTTCATATTCCTTGGCCATAATTCTACCATGCAGAGTAATAATCTGACCCAATGGCTCCTCCAAGATGGCTGCCCATACCATATCAGATCCACCACTGTTTTTAACCACTGACAACAGGCAATTTCAACATTTCTGTTACTGTTGCACCTGCAATTTGTCTACTTGTTGACCGCTTTAAAAACCTTTTGCATCTCTGACTGCACTTCATAAATTTGCATGTTAAGGTATTGATTTTAAAATGTAATATTTTGTAGAAGAAACATCAAAACGTGTAGACTCCTTTTTCGCCATATTCCACTTAGTGTTTAAATCATTTGATCTACTCATTGTGTTTCACTGTTACTAACACTACTCAGTAGTCTCAATCCTAAATCAAGTACTACCCAGTTCTCATTAATAATGGCTTATTGACACTGCTCAAACAACCTGCCATAAATTGTTTTTTAAATGAACCTATCTCTTAAACTAACCCTAAAACCTTTATTTTTAAGTAAAACCGAGCACTTTATTTAATCATGAGTGTGAATTCAGTAAAACTGGTGATCAAATTATGCAAAAGTTTTTTTCATAAAGTCATTTTTTATCAATGGTTTCCTTTTGTGTGGCCATTTTCCTGGTAATTAGGCAAAGGAAGTAACACATTTAGGGTATAATGACGTAATGGCCCCGATACCCTTCCCCTCTATGGTCAGCAAATGAATTGAACAAACTGTAAAAGTGTTTGCCGGGAAGATGCAGGACTTCCAGTAAGTACATGTCTTCATTTCCAATGACGGCCCATTTGCCTTGACCTCAAGGCAAATTGTCCTCATTTTCCAGTCACCCCTGGGTGTGAGCTTCCTCAAGGCCCACCCCCTCTCCCAGCCCTGCTCCACTCAACAACCCACCCCCCTCTGCCCCTCCTTCCACCCCTCCACCGCTCTGCCTCCAGTCTTTTCTGAAAGGTGTCTTCAGGCCTAGGCAGTGCATTCAGGGGTCACAGCCGAAGAGTCAACAAGTCACAGCTGAGACAACAAATTCACTTTATGGGGAAACGTCTGCAGGGCCGATCAATGACCTCTAACCCCTCATTAATCTCGCTGACACCCTGTGTCCTTCCTCAGACTGTGTCAGTACCCTCGCTTAAATCTCTTTTACTAGAAACGTACGGATATTTATTATAATGTGACACAGATTGATATGACTGAAACCCCTCCATAGGGCAGACCTCGTCCTTGTCTGTTGTCAAATTTGCGGGATTTATGGATTTTTGGAAACCTAATTGATGTCAGTTGTTGAAGGACCTCTGGGTTTTTAAAAGACGGGTAGGGTAGTCTTTACGGCAGAATACGGGTCGTTGGGACGTTGAGTGGGATCTGATGAGCTCGTCTCTTCCTGCGTGTCCGTGCAGCTGTACTTCAGTAATGTAAATCTAGCAACGCTCATGTTTCAAGTACGTTGGCACCAGAACAGATAACGTTTTTTATCTGTCTGCGCTGAGTGAGTGGATCTTTAACCGACATGCTGCAGGGAGAGGAAACATCCCAGTGAAGCCAAACCAAACAATGGCGCAGGTCCGCCGATGACAGGCCCGATGTCGTTACACGGCGCGTTTGCAGTCTGTCTGACCTTGGTGTTTGGAGGAGGGCCCTGTGAAACTGCCAACGTGAATTCAGCTTGACTGCTTCTGCAGTCAAAATTGGTATCCAGCATTGACAATAGGCTCAAGCCAGGAGTCTGTTCCCTAACCACAGAGAGAAAAATTACTGCACCATGTCTTTAAATCCGAATAATAAAATGCATGCACTTTGCCTGCCAATGGCCAGTGAAGCGAAATTACTTTTTGAAATAAAATACATATTTTTGGAAGATGACAAATTCATATGACAAGGAGAAAGATCTGGAATGGAGTAAACAAAAAAAAAGCATGTAAAATAATTTAATAGACTCTCACATGACTGTGACATGTCTAGTCGTGTGGTCGTTTGCATAAGTGAAACTACAGTAATTCGCTTGACTGCCAGTACAGGCCTCTGCGTCAAAGCAAGTAATCAGGCTGAAGTGTCGCAATTTCACGCATTTCAAAGTGGATTGCTCTTCTCTTGTAATTGATGTGGATAATTGAGTTTCCATCAAACCCCCTCTTCCCCCTCGCACCCTTACCCCTCCCTCCCAACCCCCCAGGCTACGGGGACAATCACGACATCAGTCACTACACCCATCCACCCTAAACAAATTCTGAAATCTCAAACGATCTAACATTCCAGGGATGGTGAGGTCTTTTCTGTCTAAATGAGGTTTAGATAACCTCAGGTGAATTGTAACTAGGTGAGCTGTGTGTGTTAATAAAGGGCATCTACCTAAAACCATTCGCTGAGAGAACGCTGGAAGCGTCACCTGAGCCGGGAGGAAATTGGGGATCCTGGGGAAGCTTGCTGCTCGTTCGTGTTCCGGAAAGAAACCCCTCTCCCTCTTTCTCCTCTCACTATGTCATTGTGACTCTTTCACCCTTCAGATCGCCCGCCAGGAACCATGCGGTGAGATCCAAGCAAGCAGGAGGGAAGCGCAAAGCCTTAAAGTCACACCACTGTGTCAAACACAAAAACCTTTGTGTTGATAGCATCGTTTTTCTTTTGTGTGTGAATGTGATGATATTTCCACACAGCTGTTTGAGAGTTCCCCTTATCAGGTCAAAAAGTTGTTTCCTCATTTCACCCTAATGTTTTTTCATCTTTTTTTCCCAGATATTTTTTTGTGACCACAAAAAGTATGAACTTTGTCCTAATTCATTATAATATGAAATCATTTTGTGTTGGGGGTGGAAACAACGGGGCCACATCTTTCTGACATGCACACCGTTACGCTAAAATCCAACTGAATAAAAACCTGGCAACCTTGGCTTGAGAAACCTGGCAACCAGCAAACTAGCTACCTGACCTTTTGAAACTCCTGTACTCAAGAGGGTAGCCACAACTGTATTACGGGTGCCAAAAGTTTGGAGAGAATCACGAGTGAACATGAACCTGGCCGTGAGGGCTAACAGGGCTTTGGGACGGTTAGGCACTCGTGAGGGGCATGAAACAGAAATAATATCAGCTGAGCAGAAAAATGCCCAGCTTTTCTCAGTCTTCTCTGTGACTCATGACTGTTACATAAAAAGTAACCCTTGCACCACGCATTACCTCCCACTCACACCTTTACTCTTTGAAACAAACTGTGTTTTGATCTCTTAGACCTTGGTCAGGCATAATATTCCCACATACTAATGTAGCTAATCAATTACAAAATAGACATAGGAGATAAAACATAGGTTCAAAACAGTGGTAATACAGAATTAGTTAACTACAAAAAATAGTTGTGAATGGGATAGTGAGATTATATTATGAAGATCCCAAGAGATGAAACACTATCTGTTTTGTTTAATGTGTGTTGAAGCTTTCAAATGTTGCAAGCTCCCCATTATCTATCTAGATAGATCTAGATATAAGTTTAGTGCTCTGTTCTGTAGCTCAGATAATTAGGATAATATTTAGATTTTTCCGCCTGATTCTCCTCAAATCACCTTGGTGTGAGGCATGCCCTTCGGGGTGGGTGGTTGTTGGGGTGAGTGTGTGTTTTGAGGGGATGAGCTTGAGAAGATTCTAGCACAATAGCTTCTGATAATGTGGGCGATGTCAACTGCCGGGCGACTTTCTGGTGGGCCGGTCCAGGGGAAGGCAGGGCTGGAGTTGGGGGGAGAAATACCTCGTTCGGTGCCAACGCTTCAGTCCCACTACATTCTGCATTCTTCAGTCCAGCCTGTGTCCAGGGGCAGTTGCGGTTTGGACATAAAAGTAAGTTTCTGAGGTTAAAGGGCGGGTAGCGTAGCTGTCGGGGGTTAATGGACGGCTGTGAATTAACACAACATGGCTTCCTTCGGATCACGCTGAGCAGTGCGCGGCAGCTCCTCAGGCAGTGAGATAAGAGAGGTCTTTATGGGATGTTTGTGACTGTTTGGGCTGTTTCATGAGACAGGTCAGCCTGGCAGGCGGTGTTAAAACCAAAGACTCGACAGACTGAATGATGATGAACTCCCCGTTCTTATCACTTAAAGTTCTAACATTTAAAGTATTTTATCTTTCGAATATCCTTGAAAGGTCTAGAGGTGGGCATATGGTCAAATTTGTGGGAAGTGGCTGTAAATATTTAATTCTTGTGTAAGTAGCATAGCATTACTTGTTCAAGTAGCATTATTTTTCTTAAAAAATCATTTCTGACATAAGTTTAATGTTGTGTTGAAATCGGACGGTGACAGAGGAAACGCGATTCTATCCCGCTTGAAAGATGAGAAGGTTTGAGTCTGCAGTATTTCCATGCACTGATAAAGTGCTTTATGTCAATGAAAGCAAGTGCTCAAACCCTTTGTTTATACTGAAAATAACGTATAATCACATTTCATGGACTGACACCAGACTTAAAGCAATAATGATTTCAATATAAGCAGTTTTACAATGACTTTCTAAGGTAAGTTTCTAATTTTGCCAACTCTTCATTACTGAATGAATTATTTTTGGCATTTCCATCCCACGAGAAGATGTTGATACAAAGTTTATGTTGGACTGAGCAGAGCCGTTCATTTCTTTAAGTTTCCGTACATGCTGTGAAGTCACTCCTTGACCCCGCCTTATTGCCAAGATAAAGTAGTTTGGATCAATATGCGCGGACACATTAGGACTACTTTTGAAGGAAGATGATGGACCAAACCCACTATTCCATTGAGAGGTTGAGTAATTCTAAATGAGCGCAAATTCTTCCTCGGGTCTTTGAATAAAAAAGGGGTGGGCCGAGGCAGAAGGGGACAAAAGAGGGGAAGGTCCGCTTTTTGGACAGAGTCTCTGCCCACCAAAAAGCGGTTTTGCAAAAGCTCCATTCCCTGGCTGTATCCGCCATGTCCTCGCGAGACGCTGGACCTCCAACACATTGGGGTCATTGCAGTGATTATTTGTCGAGGAGGAAATAAACAGAGACAGCCATTATGGACCTCATCTTGAGAAGCTGAACTTGGTTGAAACTGGTGGGCTCAGCGGTAGTTGTGTTTATCCAGGAGCCGTGACCTTGCTTGAGGAATGTGAGGGAACGTGGGGGGGGTTTGCTGGGTTAAACCGGGGAAACGCACTCCTGTCCTAACACAACTCAGTACACACCTGAACACATACGCATGACTGCTCTTCCACACAAACACAGACACACAGATTTGGCACATACACAGATTCGGTAGAATAAAGTTTCAGATAACATGCACACATTTAAAAGGGTTTATTATTAAGCCATCGTAGCACAGATAATCTACTATTAATATTTAATCTTGGGCTTGGATCCCTAAGAGCCAGAGCTGTGCCTTACCACCATGGTGGCAGGAGGACCCTCCTGTTGGGCCACAGAAACGGGTGGGAGAATGAATTAGGTCAGAAATACCCGGGGGGACAAGAAAGGGTGGAAGAGGTAGAGAGATGGGGTGGAGGGGAGATATCAGAAATTTAGAGCAAGACAGGCAGTGAAGTGCAATTGTTTACTTGTGCAAAGAACCACTTTCACATATATGGGTATTTGAGTAAGAGATTGTCTGAAAATATTTACTTACTACATTTAGTTACTTTTGTTTTACCAAACTCCGATATATGTACAGTCGGCTCACCTTATCTCCGGTTTGGGCATCCGAGATTTTGACCAACCACGGTTTGAAAATATTTTTTAAAAATCCAGAATATTCTTAAAAAACAATATTTTAAATTCCCGCTAATAGTGTATGCTAGAATACAGTAGTCAGTATGATTAACGTGGATTTAGCAGTTCTTAGTAATACATAAAGGTGGGGTTTTAAGCTATGAACACGTGAGGGTAAAATGAAGTCATTTTATGTATTTTATGTGAGTGACCACGGTTTTTGCACATCCGTGGGGGTCCTGGAGCCATATACATATTTAGATAAGTTGGGCTGACTGTATATGTGAGAACACAGACATATAAATATGCAGAACATATACACACTATATACATTCAGACTCAATAGAGGGGTGAGTCTAGCTCCATTATGACAAACAGACTGGATCTTGGGCTTATTCAGCTCTTGTCTCTGCAGTCTTGGCTGTACTCATGGCAAATACCTTGAAGGGGTATGTTCATCCAAAAAATTAATCTAATTCATCAATTTAAGGTTCGCTGAGACATCCTTTTCCTGATGTTATTAGTCCATCAAAAAGGTTTCATAGTGACAACAACGTTTCAAATAAGTGAAATGAATGAAGAAGGTCCAGTTCAGGTTTCTGTTTTAAGATCCATTTGAAATATCAGAAATAATAAACAAAAAACGAATGCCATTTTATCCCTTTATTCCCTTACCAGCCGATAATTAGAATCTCCGGTCTCAGGGATTTGTTTTGTTCAACACTCCTCCAACCTGCACTGTTTTTGGAAACAAAACTTTCCATTACTTTGTTCTATGGTCACGGACCAGTTACAAAGCACTAAGAGACTTGACTATCTAATTCTACTGGATGATTTTAAACAGGATAAGGAAGAATCTAGTCCCTGAGCGTTCTTTTTTTTTATGATTTTCTGCCTAAAATTGACTCATGTCTTGGTGTTATTGTTTGTTTTCCTCTGTTTTAGCTTTCATGTGTCTTATTTTTAACCATTTGTCTGTGCGGCACTGTAATTTCCCAGGTTTTTTTGTAAAATACACTCTGAATCACTATGGGACCATGCCCCCAAAAAAGGTCAAACATGTCTACAGCAAATCCTTTGCTACATCATTAGCATGATAGATAAGGAACAATACTGTCATATCCCTCCTCTGTCGCCGAGTTTCCTTTCTAAATCCGCTGCTACGACCTTCAACTACACATGACATGTTTACAGCGTGGTTCACCACACCTTCCAGCTGGGCTGTCGGCTGACGGATGTTAATATAAAAAAAATCATAACAAACACAAGTTATACGCAGTGCTCAGACATAAATGTATAATTTATATATGTATGTCATTCGTAGTGATTTCTGGTAAAAGAACCCTGCCCAAATAAGAAATACTGTGCTATTATTTTTAATATCATTGACTGAAGAACAGTGTTGGCCTGGTATCTAAAAGCATGATGGAAAATTAGCTTTTCCAGTTCAATCTGTCTGTGTTTTCAGCTGAAAATGTCATAACAGTTCAGTTGTATCAGCATGAATGAACCGACAGTTACATGGCCTGGCTTTAAAAAAGGGATTTAGTCTCTTACACATTCATGAATATGGCACAGACATCACTGCTAGCCCAGTACAAATTTGTAATAAACAGCACACAGTGCCCTACGTAAGGTTTGGGATGGAGGGATATATTTTTTAATAAAAGCTGAAAATCTGCACTTAATTCAGATGTGATTTATTATATAACAAAGCTAAAATTGTGCGTGAGTACAGAGACAAATTAAGCAAATAATGTGACTTTTTCCCAAATGTTATTACAGGCACAGTATTTGTTTAAATTAATATTTCAGCTAATTAAACTTGAATGAAGTTTCTGGAGCGAACGGTCACTGTCTAAAAGCATTCCTTAGGTTAACAATGGATGAATAGTCGTGATTTCTATGGTGAACTATCACTGAGCCATTTGGGAGGTTTACCAGAAATGTGATACAACTTCTTTTCTTTCTCACTTTGTGGAACATAATTTGGGAAACACAATATTCACATTCCCAATCCTAAAGACGGAAACTTCACAGTGGGAAGAAGGGGTGGTTTTATTGTATGCCATGCGGGCTGTTTGATCGTCACAAAATACATGATAGCTATTAAGCATGCAAGAGCAACAGTACATTTGAACTAAATCCTCTTCATGTGGGCAGCAATGCAATCAGCACACAAGCCTGAAGGAGGTTCACCTCTAAAATCGGTCCATGTTGCGGTGAACTTAGATGACTTGAAGATTTGACCTCACATAATCTCACTTAAACCTTTGAATGAGACGTACCCAAAGAGACGGCATGAAACGTGTGAACTGAAGCGACGCTAAAGTCATTCCGTTAAAGACCCGTGAGTCTAGACGGCGGCGTAATTTCATCTCGGTCTCAAAATGTATTGTATTAAACATTTTCTATTTGATGTCCTCCATGTTAAACCGAACTTGGAACGGAATGAAATTCCTTCGAATCCTCTTGAAATCAACCATAACTGAGCTTTAAACACTTGAGAAATGTGCATAAATGGCAAAGCATTCATATGCTGTTAATAACACAAAAGGGTGCGATCCTGAGTAGCAAACCGCGGCTTAAGTAATGGAGCAGTGGAAAATATACTGACATATTTCTGCGAGCTCTGTAGATTCTGAGCTTCATTCCTTTTAATGCACGCCACTTAAACATGAAAGCGGGCTGCTCAGATATTTACAAGAAGACGCTCTGCACACGAAGACTCGGGAACGCTTTGCCTCTGACATCATCGTTTTTGTATCCGTAACCATGGAGTCCTGGGTTTGGATCCTCCTGTTGATGTTCAGACTATACGAACCCAATTCCTGATTGAGGGAGGCGCGTCTGCCCTGCATTGTTGATGGATTTCGCAATGCAGATAAATCCATGCTCTCTCATCACATTTATGGCATGCACACAGCACAGTGAATAAATCCCTAATGCCGCAATGAAGAAGCGTAATGCCATTAAAATGAGCCACAATCAACCGAATTTATGAGAATAAAAGTCGATGCAGTCTTTTTCTTTCTTTCAACGGATGTATGGTGAGTGATGACTAATACCTTGGTGAAGGTAGAACTGTGTTTGTGCTTCTTGCTTTCAGAGACCAAAATCCCAAAATATGTATGCAGTCTACCGTAATATCTTGTGATAATTATTACTACAACTAACAGAATTATTTTTCTTCTTCTTGCTACTACTACTACGTTTACTAATAATAACAATAATAATAATAATAATAACACTGGAATAGGTGGGTCACAGTGGGCCTAGAGCAAGAATTGCTATCCCCCCCATAAAAGATGGAAAAAAATTGAAATAATTAATTTATTCAATTACTTTCATGGGCCCCCATCCTCTCTAGCCCAGGTGTCTCTTAAGTATGAATAAGTCATCTAACTGGCATGCTTGTGAATCCAGCGAAGCAGCACATTAAACCGGGAGGAAAGTAAGACGTTCTCCTCTATTTCCAGCACAAATGCTTCTGGATACCATACAGACAGTGAGGATTTTATACTTCATTTGTGTATTTTACACTAAAGAGTCCAGCAGGCCAATCAAAAGTCTAAAATTGGATTCGTATATTGAATATTGCGTTACAGATTCTTCCATCCATAAACAAGAGTCCTCCGAAGCCCCAGAACTGCAGTTCCAGGGGCCAGTGCAGGCCGGCTATAAAAAGACCCACATAGGGATCCAATTAGCGACTGTTTGTTATGCCAAAGAGCAAGATGTAGGAGCTCGCTTGGCACTTCATCCACTGTTATTACGTTTTCTAACTCATTTTAACCCCGCTGTTTTCTTTCTCGCTCAATTTTGGAAAGTCCAAATTTATTAGCTCACCTGTCTATTTGCTTCAGTGTCCTCTGTCGCCTCAGATGAACATAGGCTATGAGGAGGCTAGGAATTTCCAGGCTGACAATTTCCTCAACTATGCTGATGCCCCAACCCTTCCCTCCAAACGAAACATTCAATTATGTCGACAGCACTCAGTCATTTAAGCTAACGACCTGAAGTGACATTTTTGGTGTTATTTTTAACCCCCCATTCTTCTCACCCAATCTGCCATTCTGACTGCCTGAACTTGTCAACCCAACCACACCTACCCGATCAGGAGAGAGCGGCCAAACATGTGACCTTTTCCAGTTTGCATGTCTTCGAGCACCGTCTATGCTGTTGCCGGGTACTCTTTTTTTACGTTTTCCCCCCTCTTCCCTCTGACACAGCCAAGCTGTTTAGCCTCCCATTCCGATTCTCTCCCGCCGAAATTATGAGGAAGCGTCTGCATCATGTGATTCTCCAGATTTAATTGATGATACTTGGTTAGTGCATCAGCAGTCACCCAGCCAACAAGGAGGTTGTAATAGTGAGCGATAAATCGATGAACCTTAACTGGGTTACCCACCATCTTTCCCCACCTAGGCCGACTGTTGCCTCGCCAATGTAGACCTCCGGCCATAGACGGTAATGATGTGGATGGGATGCGACCGCTCACTCGCACCCCACACAAGTGCGCCACAATCCAGAGCCCTCACTGTGTGGGCCGTCCAGAGGTCCCAGAGCACAATCTTCGTATAATGCAGTTATTAATCATTTATTAGGCCTTAGTAACAACATAACATTCTGAAGTGTTAGCATTTACTTTAGGCCAACAGCAAGTGGTTAATGGACCTGGGCTCTCTTGTGTTATGTTAACACTGGGTGAACTGTAATGAACAAATGACTGCTTTTGAAAGCTCTGTCCTCGGACATGTTATGAACAGAAACACGTGCTTGGAAAGTAGCCCTGGTATTGACAGCATGCATTACCTCACCTTGGCATGACTTTAAAACAACAGAGCAGCAGCGACTGGGCTCATTGCCTTCTAATAATAGATATTCTAAACTACGTTGACCTACTGAAGCGAGCCTTAGTTCCTGACTCATGTCTCTGGGCACAGATTTTGTATTATATGTTCTCAACAAAAACAGCTTTGCAAGTTGTTTCCCTGAACTTGCCAAACTGTTTTTGTGAAAAAATAAAACATTTTAATTAAGTTGTAAGTCAAAGTTATGGACTTTGAGAGTTGTTGCACACCTTCAGCCCAGTCACTTCCTCAAGTTGAGTCATTCCTAACCTGCAAAACATCAGTCTGGGTAATTTCATATGCATACCAGAGGGGTCTCTGTTACACAACATGATGAAGAGAAGACTGCTGTAAGTTATTAATAATGACACACTGCAGTCAGTTATGACCAATCATATGACGTTTTGTCAAAGTATGCAGCCAATCACAACAGGCACTGGAAAAACATGTTTTATACAAGTTCATACCTTTTCCTATAGATACTTGATTAATGTTTTGCTTTTTTCATGCAAGTCTTGCACCTATCAAGTCTTTCATCCTGAAGGTGAACTGGTCATACTTACTTCAGTTGTGATATAAATTAACAGGCAGTAGAAAAACATGAGTGCAGAAAAACCTATGACATGCAATAAATTGTTAGATTCTACATCATGGTAGAACTGTACATTGGGGTGGAAAAAAATCACACAAAAGACATATGAAGGCCAGGCTTTCAACAATATGATATAGATATGACATATCACTATGGCTTAAATGGAAATAAAAACTAGATGCATACTGTATACCCAGGTAAGAGCCTGACCTTGGAATTTCAGCACGCTTCTCTGATCTGTTCTTTTGGTATTTTAATCTTCCTTTCCAGGCACAGGCCATAATTTAAGAAGGTGAGGACAGGATGTCTTTAAACCCATGCCTACTCTCTCCAAACAAAAGAAATATTGCCTCTGCAACAGTTTTGCTGTGAACATCTGGTTGTGGAGCTGCCAACAAATGATAAAAAGTTTTATATGCTTTTTAGAGTCGTGGTGATATGTGGACACTGCATTTAATTGATGCTGTGTGTTTTCTTTACAATTTTACAGTAGTCTTCAAAAGCAGAAAGAGTCTGTGCAAGTATGACCCAACCCTTCATCCTCTCAGAGCTGGTAGCAGGCAGATCTGGAATTCATCGTGGTCTTGTCAACGCTACACTAATGGGTACACGTCGTCCAGGTCTTGGGTTATCTTGGGTCACCTCAAAGAATGGGGAGCAGTTGGAAACGAAAGGCTAGCAGTGCATTGCAAATGTACATAAACACCATTTACACACTGTTCTGATAGTTTCAGTGTTCCCTCACCCATTTCTTCTTGACTAGCACTGATCTTCAGCTGACCTTTGCGTTATTGGCAATGAAAACTCATGATCTATCATGATCTATAACTGTGTCTTGATGTGACCCATATAGACACTGATCTCAGGCCAGTCTTTCCATGCCAGTCCTGGCCTTACTCCATTAGAAAGTGAACATTAACTTGAAACAGCTGTCCTTGGGCTACAACATATGAGGCATTTCCACACTTGTCCATCACATCAGCAGCATTTCCATCACAGTACGTTTGCTATACCCACATACATTTAAAAGCATGTACTGTCACGCTGAAACGCAAGTAAAAATGGAAATAGCATACTTCTACTTATACTTGAGTGATGGTTCACCATGGGTATCTCTATTTTCACTCAAATACAGAGGTGGCATACTTTGTCCACCGTTTCTTCCAGGATCCCCCACAAACCCACACTCCAAGAGTTAAAGAATGATGTGAATGTCGTACAAAACATGACAAATCAAGCTGACATTATACCAAGCAGTTCTGGAAACATGTATTATACAGAGCTCTCGGGGCCAAAATATGGGGCTGTACTCTATGTGGTAGTTATCTGAGGAGAACTGGAGTTCCTCTCCCTTCCTGTCATTAAGATAGTGACATATGCTTGCATCGCCAGCCTCTACGCTGCTTCGTTTGGCTGCATACTTAACATATGAGACTTATAGCAGTAATTTGTGGCCTGAGGCAACTTCATGACATTGCTATTAACTTTTTTTTCTCCTTTCAGTGTGAGTTGGATCACAAGAATGGGATCTGGAAGCAAACAGTGTAGACGTTGTGTCAAAAATGTCCCCCAAATATGTTGACGGACATGTAAAAAAATGATGGTGGTAAACCTCACTTGCCTGCCTTGGGATTATGTGTGCGAGCTCGGAGGGCTGTTTGAACACAAGCTTTGTGCTGTGGTTACCAGGACGACTCGGACAAAACCGCGGAAAGGAGGTGAGGGGAGGATTCCCTGGAAGGAGAAGGAGCCGCGAATGGCAAATGCAGAGGGAGGGAGACGTACGCCAGACGACAGATCAAGTCTGATTCGCCTGACCGCACAACTGCGTCAATGGTCATGTGTGCTCATTCCACCAGTGGGTGTTGAGCGGTGGTTGGGAGCGTCACATAAATTACGAAATTGTCTGGCGGCCATTCGGAGTGGCAGTTGCTCCAGTCCTGCTGCGTGTTTCTCAGATGTAATTATGCGAATGTGTGAAATGCCACTTTCTGAAAGAAAGATTAATTTTCAATCCCCGGCATGGGTAAGATTTACTCATGTGCTGTTTGGACGTATTGAAGGCTACAGTGCAGCTGGCAAAGTAAAATCTTTACTAAGTGTTTGGGGGTGTCCAAAACTAAGAGGGCAAAAACAGTCCTGGGGTATGGACATGGGAACTGTGTATTATCAATAGGTGGAGTTAAGGGTTTGAAACACCTTGAAAGAAATAGCTGCAAACTAGAAACTGTTCAGAAGAGCTGTACTCTACCTGGAGTCTATGGAACTAACTGCTGTGGTTCTGTCACTTGACCTTCCAAAATTGGAATAAAGAATGTGTATGTTCCATGGCTTTCATCTGATTTCCTTCTGTTATAACACGATCTTAAGGTGAAAAGATGAGAGCCAAAATGGAGGATACCAGATTGATAAGTCTAGGACATTTTTCATGGTTGTAGCTGCTATCCACTGTTTTGAGAGTGAAGAGTATCAAGTGGGAAGACGGTCTCTCATCTGCTTCCCAAGGTCAAAGGTCACAGATTATGTATATGTGTATTTCAGGCTCTATCATGTAGTACTGCAGCCATTCATGCCATGAAAAGAGGAAAAACATTAAAGGTACTTACTTTCAGGGTAAAGTGTCAAGATCTAATCTTCTCAGTATTTCAAAATTGGTCTAGTTGAAACAGAGATTCCCAAACTGGAACCAGACCAGAATCTTTGGGTGGGAGAAGGGGGTCCTGTCCTATGTAGATTTTTCCCACATTTCAAGGGCAGCATGTGTCAGAGATGCATTTGATAATGGCCTCAAAAAGAACACGTTTCCATGCTCTTGTGATTTAGCATTGCATAGCACCACTGCAGTGAGTGCTGGTGAAAGGTCAGACATTGACTATGTCATTGGGGTGGGCATCCAGAGCCGCTGGGCAGCCATTTTAGATAGCTTGACATCTTTGCTTTTGAGGACCTTGCACTGCCTGCTGCGGTAAGTGACTATAAGTGGGAACCAGCAAGCTTGACTTGAGCTTTGTTAATAATGGAAATTGCTGGACATTTTGCACAGTTATGTCACAGAAATCAGAACTTTGCCCTGTCTCTTTGGTCTGTATATCCTGCACTCTTGCTTTAACTGACAGCAAGACTAAATCAAAAACACTTTCTCCTGAGCGCAAATAATATAGCAAAACCTAATGGAAGCTTGATTCTTGGGTTTCGACCTATAGTCATAAATTATAGCTATTAGTACCAGACATGCAATTACTGATTGTTGGGTGGGCCAGTGTATTAGTTTAAATGACAATCATGTGCGTTAGTCTGTAGCATGTCAAATGTCACCGCTGTGCATTTCTCCTTTTCTTGCACCATGTTCTGATGCTATCGTTCAAATAAAATCATTATATATGTGGTCATTTTGAACAGAATGCTTTTAATGTTGTGCTAATGGTTCTCTTGGGCCAGCTGGGAGCAACAAAGAGCGTTGAGAAGCTGAGAAAAGGGGAGCTATACGTAACTGTATTAAAGACCATGGATTACTTTGTGTTGAGCCGTGCAACGCAATTTTGGCTGAAGTCAAAACCAAATAAAAATGCTGTACTTTATTTGAAAACACTTCCAGATGATGCAGGCAATAAGACAGATCATCCAGTCTGTTTTCTTTTTATGTTTAATATTTAGGGGTTCACAGGGAACATTTTAGTGTCGGGTCATGAGGTTCTCCCTACATGGACACACACATTTATACAAATATTGTATACTGTATGAACAGGAATGTATAAGATAGAACACACAGTAACACAAAACACACACACACTGAACAGTGCAGTCAGTTAAGTAGTTCTGAGTTCAGAAAAATAGCTGAATAAAAAGTGTAACAATATTCGTGAATCCTCAGTGGGGCTATAGTTTGACTTTACGTCTGACTGTACTTCAAGGGAGGATTTGAGCTATTGAATAGGATGCGGGTGGAAGCCTTATGTTGAAACGTGGGGTAGTACTCCCCTACTGTATTTATGGACTGGCAATTCCTGAGTGAGGTCCTCCCGGAAACATATGTACGCACACTCCAATCGCAAAGACCAGATGTTTGTTCTGTCAGCTGATAGTGAAGGGGTATACCCTAGTGTACGACTCACGGATGCTAGAGTCACCGCCCAGGTCTCGGAATTGTTTTACCCTCTTTGCATAGTGATGATTGTGGGCCGGTTCGATGTGAAATGAATCGTGGAGCCTCTAAGATCCCGAACGTCTCGCTGCCCGACCTCCACATGCCAAACAGCTGCCTGAAACATGCCACGGCTCTTAAAAGGGGTAACGCTGTCCTTCATAGCCGGAGGAAGAGTTACACACAACTCTCCTGGCAACGAGGGATGAGCCACAGGATGATATTAAAAATGAAAAGAAAAAGAGGGACTCTAACCAGCTGGTAGCCATCAGAACACAGGCGGAGATCCTGATTCCCAAGGCTGTCCAAGATGAGTGGCTTTCAGAGGACTGCAGCCTGCATGAGCTAAAACACATTGTACATGAAGAGCGTTACTGTTGGTTTACTCTCGGATCTGTTTCACTTATTATCCACATACTTTAATCTCAGCATTGTATCTGGTCATGTTGAGAGTTTTATAATGTTCTTGTGTGCAGAAAGGTTTCACACTTGTACATCAGTTCTACACATTATTATTCAGTGTTTAAAACTGTGTGAATGTATATAGCATTGTATCAAAACATACATTTTCTTGTTTTTTTTTTTTAAAGTTAGTTTTGGAGAAAAAAAGTGAGATCTTAATTTAGAAAATCACAAGCGGACTGCTCTCTTTGCAAATCTGGACAATGTTTAAACAAATGAAAAGCTGTTTCCAGCTATTTGAAACTGAAATCGAATCCTATCTTCCATACCACCCCCTATATTCACATACAACCGCACATATCCAACATACGCACCAGTCGCAATTTATGCAGTTTAGTGATATTTCAGTAGTTGAAAGCTGAAAGTGTTTATTACATGTGGTTCCCATGGAAGGAGATTAACTACATTGAAGAGATGCCATATTAACACATCCTCTTGCCAGGAATAACGTGTGGTTGGCGTGGGCCGTGTACGTTCAGACACAGCTGTCTGACTGATGCCTTGAGCCTCAACGCGCCCCTGCCGCATCACCGCCGAAAAGGACCTCACGCGTAGAGCGCGTCCGTTTGCCGTAAATGATTTCAGTGATGCCGTGTGAACCCCGGCCAAAAGTAAGCCCGATGTAACGTACGGAGAGAAAACTAGCTTTGTTCTTCCATTCCAAGTGAGATTTTTTTTT
The DNA here is from genome assembly GCA_022829145.1 of Albula goreensis. Classification (NCBI taxonomy): domain Eukaryota; kingdom Metazoa; phylum Chordata; class Actinopteri; order Albuliformes; family Albulidae; genus Albula; species Albula goreensis. The sequence continues at coordinate 34,487,306 of CM040749.1, forward strand.
GTGGAGCTCTTCTTGTTAATTTTTCCAGTTTGAAAGCCACAAGGTCTGCCTACATCTGCATATGAATTTCCATCAGGCCACTGTCAGCACTGGCTCTGTATTCAATCTAAATGCCATGCGCTTTGTTTCATCTTTCGAGCAAATCAAACAGGTGCTGCATTTATTGTGTTTTTATTTTTACCCATACTTGGAATGATCGATTTGTGTACATGTTTCTGCAAGCTCATCTATCAGTTTAAAGCACACAAACAGTCGTCTTTGCCTGTGTTTTTGCATTGGTGAGTCAGCTGAATCCTGCAAATCCTACCTGTCTAATGTTGGATGTGTGTGGAGATTTTGGACGATGGTCCATCATAGTTGATTGGGGTGTAATTAATCATGGCAGGTGTAGCCCCAAAAGTGCTTAATTTCCCCAGAAGTGTCTCACCACTGGCCAGAAGGCACTGTTCAAATTCTGAAAATCCCAATTCATTTTCTCCAACTGATCAGCCAGGAATCTCACAACGGCCAAGGAATTGTTTGTTAGGATAGTTTAACAATTACTCACATTTTTGCCGAAACTCAAACCACTTAAGGGACCAACTTGGATGGTGTTTGGGGGATTGCTGGTGGCAACTCTTGAACATTCCTGTCTATAATTACTTGTAATTACATTCATTTATTAAATCGATGGATACAAATGATCAATGTTAGAATTAACGTTGTCACAAAGGTGGATCAGTTTACTCAGGCTTTTTATGATATGTGGAATAAAAATAAAAACTTATTTTAATAGGGTGGAACCTAAATAGGGATCAGGAACAAAGACTTGTTTGACATTTGGAGGGAACCTTTAATGAAATATATCCATGGTTTCTTTGCTTTCTCTCCTTATAAATTCTCCCATGTTCCCGGCTCCTCTTGCCTCTAGCACAGGCTTTGATTTCAAAAAGGACATAAGCAGGAATGATGAAGAGGAGAGCACTGTTTGGCTGGTCTGAGGGGTGAGAAATTAAGGAGGGGTGGACTGTGATTGTGGCGCGTAGGCTGGGCCTGTGATTTTAGGCTCTGGTTAATGTTTGCGGACTTGTCAGCCGTGGTGGGAGAAAACTGTAGGAGGGGTTCCAATGCTCCCCGCTAAACAGGCGACGTCTTTCAAAAGGACTGCAGTTAAAACACAGGGCTTTTTTCTAAGACGGCTACAGCTGGGCCAGTTAGTTCAGACTCAGTTAAGGAATTCATGGACTATTTTTGACCTACTTCTTACTGAAAAATAGTCTGTTCAGATATGGAAATCAAAAAGTCTGAGATTCTAGAGCAAAATGGGAAAGTATTGCACGCACATCTTGTTGCTATGAGTAACAACTCATCAACAAGGAACGCGCAACTCATTTATTTTGTCTCGTTGAGATGAAAACTACTTATCTCTGGTGGTAACATCGCAGGGGCCAGTTGCGATAGTGATGATGTTTTTGTGTTTTTATCGTACCTGCAGGAGGCCACTCTCTTTGCCAGGTTTCACACGAGGAACTCGCAGAGTAACGTAGGACGTAAACCTGCCCATTTTTATTGGAAACAGCTGCTGGAGACGCTTGTTTGCAGCACCACTTCATGGAGCGCGATGACGAATTCCCCTTTCTGCAGTGCATCTGAGCGGCCTCTGATCCTAGTTGATCGCTTGGTTGATAGCCAGCGCGCTAAGCGGCCTGTCATTCTTTCGCCGTTTCACAGGACCTCTGGGATAACGCTAAAGCCCCCTCTCTGGCACCGAGTCTATTTATAGAACATGGAGCCTCTCTCGACTGCACACTGTTAGGACGGTGACGGTACCTGACCGGCATCCCAAAAGCTAGGCCTCACGTGGCATCACAGTGGAGGTATCCAACAAGGATCTGAGCCTTTACTGCACATACACACAAAGCCTATTGGGGTTTATTCGCTACACTTCAAGTGTTCATTGTGTGTGGGTAAGTGTAGACTTTGGACAACACCGCTAAAAATGGATTGAAAACACTCTCCTGATCCATGTTCTGCCTTTGGCACCGGCTTGTTGACTTTATGGTGAAGCATTAATCTCGTTTTCAAATGGATTTGTTCCAGTGCTCTTATAAGCATAACAATGTTACAAGTTACAAACCCAGCGATAATATACACAGCGTGTGGCAGTGTATCTCAGCTGTAGACCAGCAACAATTAAGTTTGTTTCACCTCATTCACCTCAGAGCTCACAGACACCCACCCAAGACCATAAAATAATGTAGTAAGATTTTACACAGCGCTCTTCATCTGTCCCAGGGCATTATTCAGATGGATTAAGTTAAAGAGTCAAAATTAAAGCCCGAACTTAGACACGAGATATGTCTTCAGACCTGATTTAGAATAGCTGAATTGCGAAGAGACATTCCAGAACAGCCAAAAGCCGTAGATCAGCAAGTTAATTGATCCAAGTTCTCATTAAGTCCGTGGTTTCCCGGCATGGATCAAAATAAACTGCAAATCTACTGTAGACGCATTTCTGTAATTCTTCGGAAGCCGCAGAATTTGCTGCAAACGATACTGTCCTTTTTAACTGGGCTACGCTGATACAACGGAGTCAAAGTGAAAAATGTGTGACAACATGACAGGCAGTCCGTGACCTTTTGTTTGATACCCGTTGAGACATTGGCAGGAGGTAAAAGGAGAAGATTTTTTAATGTTGTGAAATAAAAATGACGGTCTTAAGCGTGTTTTAGCAATTTACTCACACAGCTTTATCTGTCTTGCTAGTTAGACTCCGCTACACTCCTTTTCTAAAAGACGCCTTGCACCATCCCCCTTTCTGTCCCGTTTACAGTTACCATTGTGTGTGAGGGGAGCCATATGTCAGCAGTCTTGCGATAAATCTCCGGGGGACCCTGTGTGTGTATGTGTGCGGCGACTTAAAGGCTTTTATTACACTACATTTCCTAAGGAACAGTCAATTAACTCATAAATCAAGTTCATTGTCCTAAAAAGTGGAATCCGAGGCACTGTGTACAGTCTAGAAGGGCAGGGGCAGAGAGGGTGAGGCGTGGGGGGTATGGAAAGGGTGGGTGCAACGGGCTCCAGGGTGATTTAAGACAGCACAAAGAGGACAAGGATGACCCGAGAGCAGACACTGTTTGCTTCGGAATGCCTCGCTTTGAAAGCGGCGCAGCCCACCCCAGAGAGTGACAAATTTATCTTTGGCTTCTGTGAGACCCCGTGTCCTAACAATGTATTCCGCCTCCCCCATCCCACCCCGCTACACACACATACACATTAACTTTTGAGTGCCTAGACCCAACCCGTCCTGCCCCGGCACCTCGAAGCCATAAAACCTGTCACGGGACCTTAAACTTAACCTGCCTCCCATTTTAATGCATGGTGTTCATAGCCAGGAGGAATGCAGAAAGATAAAAGCCGACACCTTCGATGCGACTGATGTCATAACATATGCGGCTGTTGAGTGCCTTCTGTAAGTGCGGAGGAGGAGCTGCTCCATTTATCAATTTCTGATTCGCTATTTATCAAACAGTGCGCAGGATTATCATCAAATATTTAAAAAAACTCACTATATTTCAATTCAGAGTTTCCCCTTAAGGGCATGAAAGAGATAGGTGGTATGATACGAGCATATCTGCCTGTAATTACTATGCCCACCCAGGAAGAGGAAAATGAAAATAACAGGAAGTCGGAACAGACTCGTTATGTTTCACAGCACCCCAGCTGAAGGCAACATTTCCCAAACAACTTATTAAAAAACAATAAAATGTAACTACATGACTGGCATTTGATTACTGGAAATACTGCCACTAGACGATGGCAAGTGATTCATCACGACAATGAGTAGGTGTATAAGATCTGGATGCAATATGTTGTCTGTGGGATCAAACGCAGAACTGTACCAAAATACCTTAAAGGAGGTTCTTTTAGTTCTCCTATATTTTCATTACCCATATATTTACCCATATATGACTGTTTTCCTGCTTGTTACAGCAACCTTAGTTGTCCATTTTAGAGAGGACAGACAAGCATGCTTGCTTCTGCTAGCAGCCATACTACTATGAACCCTGTTTCAGGCTAAAAGAAATTAAAGCTAATTAGGAGTTGCAGGTTCTTAGATGTGAGACCTAAGATGGTGCTGGAAATTAAGCTCATGTTCCAGTAGAGACTTCAGTCTGTAATTTTGGGATCTTTTCTCCATCCTCTCTGCCCTTGGGAGAATACCTTTTGAGACCTGGGTTTACCTTCATTCAAAGTCCCTAAGCAACACAATGGGTAGTTCTATACTACATTTTGCCCTAGATACCAGACCATGGGGCCTCTCCACACACTAGACCAGGGCTTTTACAGGATGAGCAACCTAAACAGTCCCAGGAGACTGGCCCTTAGTTGATTAGTGATTGATTTGAATGAAAGGGAACTTACAGTTGGGCAGATGGAGAGAACTTGTGGTTATATTTGACTTTTGTGCATGGGCGACCCTGAATTCTTAGGGACGAGGATCCCTAGGTCCAGGAGATTCACCTGCTTTTAGTACATCCTAGTTAATGTTCTCATGACAGCAGAGAGAAACAGGTGAGGACACATTTCAGATAGTTAGAAGTGGAATAGTCCCCTTTCCTTATCATGTCTGGTGTGGAATGTTTTAACTTTAACACATAAGTCTAGGAGCAGAATTAAAATGAAGCATTGTCTTTCTGTGGTTGGGCTACATAACTGCACCTGTTTGCAATGTGCAACGTACCTTGGTTTTCATGGGATAGAACATTCGACATTGACCTCAGTTGTCAGGATTAAATATGTTGATGTTGACTTAAAGAAAGGACAAACATTTATTCTGTACGCACATATCCAAATCAGATGTTGTTTTTGGGCTAAATTCAATCGAATGCACTTGGACTCTCTACAGGCTAGAATAACATAAGCTTTTAGAAAGACTTAGAGGTTGATTTATGCTAAATGCTTGCATGCATAAAATAACATTCAAAGTTGTTACAACCTGCAATAAATGTCCAAGTTGATCAACTAGTGGGGTGAAAAGAGGACTTTTAAAATGGAAAGATACATGGATTATTCTTTTTTTTGGGTTAGCTTTCATGAATATACAGACCCCCCATAGCAGAATTTATCTTGTTGAGTTTAAGAGGCACTATTGAAGAAGCACAGTCAAAATGAATGTGTCCTTGCAAAGTTTGAGAGCACTTTTGTTCAATTGCAAAATGATGTTGCAAAAAGCTTGCTGTACGATGTTTTTGTGGTAAGCTGTATGGTGAATATGTGTGGTAAAGTGTTTTGTCTATAAATCATCACTAAACTAAAATGTTTTTCCAACTCATTTGTATCTATTTTTATTTTTATTCTGACTGATTGCTAGTTGAAGGTAAATCCCTCATTTAAAATTTGCGGGTTATTCACCCACAAAGAGTGAAATGATGATGTGTGTAAATACTTTGGGTGCAAACACAAAATAGCACCTCTTAACTGGAATTGTATAACCTCAAAGTGTATTTGATTGAATCCCAGGTTTGAATTGGTTACATCCTATTTTGGTGCTATATTCTATGCTACCCTACTGTTCAGTGTAAAAAAAAAATGAATTAAATCTGTGTGATTCATAATGGACTCAGCCATTTCTTGTTTAGCTGTCTTTAACAAATGTGTCTTCCTGCCTCTTTGTATAACATTTTTCTTTCCAAGAAACCTATACAATGGCAGAAGTGTGGAAACAAAATTAAGGATTTCCTGGAAACCAATAAAAGGGGAGGGGTAACATAACTTACCAAAAACCTCCTGGAAACTGCCTCCATAAAATTACCCAGAATTCTTCAACATGCATGTCCAGCTGTACTTGTCTGACTCTGTTGAGTTTATGTTTATGATAAAACCAAAGCACGATGACTTAAATGAACTCTGACCTTTTGCTCTGAGCAGAGATTTGCGTCATACAAAAAGAAAAAAAAAAACATGCGGGCTGATGTCTTACAACATTATTGAAAAATTAAACCTTGTTAGGGTAGCCTAATTGAACCCAATAACTACTGGCTACAATTGTACGTATACCACAGTACGAGGATCTGAGCCTTGGCCCCTCTTTGCATTGAAGCACAAAGTACAGTTTATCCTTTCACCAACCTTGTCTCTCTTCAACCATTTCCCATTTTCCTGTTCTCTTACCCATTGGAAGCAGTACAGACTGTCCAACATTCCACAATTCAAACTCTATTTTTATTGATTCCTGTTGCCAAAAAATTACATTCATTTTAAGAACAGATGACAAATATACTTCTTGCCTCTTGCACTTATGTATAATATTAACTTCCCCCAACAGATTCTGCCAAGTGTTCTACTTGATTGCCACCACTTAAAACATTCTCCTTTTGCCAAATTTCCCCCCATGTATTTGTCTTTTCCCTTTTTTCTCCCAAATTTGGAAGTAGTGATCTTTCCTTTGGTCATTTCTGATGCACGTAACCCCCCTAAGCCAATGACTGCTTCCCAAACTGTAGGCAAATAGTGCCAGGGGAGAGAGAGAGAGAGAGAGAGAGCTATAGTGTGGACTGGATGGGAGACTTGTGGACTTTTCACATTGCAAATTCTTAGCCATGGCACATTTTAGCCCTGGGCTAAGTTGACCCTCGGCTAGCTTAGTGTCAGTAATGCTGTTTAATCTTGTGTTCTGTTTCTTGTATTCGCTGTTGGCTTTGTTTGGTTGTTTCCGTGTTTTTCATTCCCTGTACATTTGTGTTTGTCTCTTGTCATTGTGTTTCCCTGCCCTCCTAGTTACCTGCCTTGATTGATTATCTGTTTCACCTGCCTTGCTGTGCACCTGTGTCTTGTTTGCTCGTTAGTGTTGTGTATTTATACCCTGTTCGTTTGTTTGCTGCAAGTTTGTCTCAGCTGCTTTCACTGTGTACGCTATGAGCATTCTATTCCTGCCGGTCTGCCTGATAATTACCTGGTTTTGGTTTTTCTGGTTTTTGATTCCTGCCTCTTGATTTTGTACTTTTGCAGTGTCTACCTGTTGCCTACCCATTGCCTGTTTTTGACCCTCCCGTTGGATTGTGTTTTTGTACCTTTGCTGAGCCTTCCTGGTTTTTTTCTGTTTTGATTACAGTTCTTGGATTCTGCCCCAATAAACCTTATTTCCTGTAATTTTTGCTTTTGGGTCCTTCCTGGGTTGTGACACTTAGTCCCTGTAGGGGTTAAGGCCCATGTCTTGCCCTGTGTTTCTGGGGATAACCCTGAAAAGCTGAGGCTAACCCTGGTCCAGGGTAGGGCCAAAGTTAGACTAAAGTTAGAGTCAGCCCACATTGGAATGTTCCAGAACTGAGCTTGTGTGAAAGCTACTTCCTTAGCTTGGGGCTAACAGGTAAATTGTTCTAAGAACATCCTAAGGCCAGGGCTAAGGGAACTCCAAACAGTTTTGGAAATGGTCTCCACCTCCCTCCCCTTGCATGCATATTTTCAGCCAATGGCTCTGGTCTCTTTGCAATTACATCCAAGGAATACAAAGCCATTTTAGGTCATTTTGTTTGGATATATTAGTGATTCACCCTAATAGGGCAAACCTTATTTTCTCAAGACTTTCCTGTATTTCAAGACTGTACCATCTCATACACTTTGCTAAATTGAGTGTATTCATGAACACCAGGAAGATATTGAAAATCTTCAACAGCTCTCCCATGTAGAGTACAATTGAGAGTCCATAGTAGTTACCACATTTGTTGCTTCTCAAATAACTGGAGAACTTCCTTGACAAAGAAAGGTCCAGTATCAAAGTAGAAACAGATAAAAATGTTTACAACAGCATTCCCAGAAGGTCTGAAGCTGCTCTGAAGACAAAGGGTGGCCCAACTCCTGATTAGTTATATTAAAATCATATATTTCTTCTTGTTTCCAATATTTTGTCCACCACCGATATGTAACTAAAACCATTCACTTCAGACCTTCCTCAACTTAACAATATTGATATTGCTGTTATGTTTGTCAACCCTGGGGGGCTCTGGAGGAATTGGCTCTGCTGATTTTAGGTTAGCAAAGGCAGGAGCCAGAAAGCCAGGCCCTTTTCAAGCGAGCTGAAACATTAAAAAAAAAATCATTTTCAGAAACAGGCTGGATATGGGAAGGGCCATTTGGTTTTCATCAGCATATGTGTAGGGCTGTAGTAGAGTGACTATTGTTTTTTCTTGCTGTGCCCAGCTATTAATAGTTCTCCAAAGGCATGCATTGAAAAAGCCAGCAGACCCTGTAAACGTACTTAGTTCCACCTACAACCCACACACACACACAACCACACACACACACACACACACACACACACTGATACACACGCAGATAGGGGCCAAGCTGGGGCTTTGGCAGGAGCCCTCTCCGGCAAAGCTACAGTACATTTGACTTCAATTTCTTTCTTTTCATTTTAACTGGAACCAGCAGCCAAGGAGAGAAGAAACGGTGAGGAAGGTGGGGGGTGGGGTTTGTGCTTCGGAAAATATGACCCGCCATGTGGTTAGATTTTTCATGGAAGCTGTGCAACAGAATACTTTTCATCCTTTGCTCGTTATTTTCTGGGACTCCTATCAGTGGTATTTCAGCCTTGTTTACTCTCTCCCTCTCTTTCTCATTCTCTGTCCTCTCCTTCATTTTTGTCTTTCTTCAGAGCATTCCCTAAAAGGAAAGCAATGCACGTCTCAGCATTTTTTTTCCCCAACATCACTGGAGAATTTATGGTCGGTTAAAAAGTTCACAGAAGCTGGGATTAGTGTCAGAAATTTTTTGACCAACGCTGTCTTCAGAAGAGCATCTACTATTCAACTATATATTCAATTCATATGTAATTCTGTGTGACTGAATGAAGTTTTGGAAGACTTTTCCAGACACCCCTATCCACGATTACCTTTCCCTGATCAATGTTCCTCTACAGGTGTAAAAGGTGCCCCTGTCGTTCACTCATTCTGTTTGGTGTCCGGAAGATTCCAGACCCCATTCAAAATGATAGGAAAGGTGATGTGACCAGAACAGTCTTGTGTGCCTGTGTGTTTCTGGCATCTCTCTCCCATCCCATTTCCCACATTTTTCTATTTATTTTACATTCATTTCTTGGATATGTTTCTTTCTCTTTCTTTTTAAATGGAGACTCATACCTAGGACCTTGCCCTGTTGAATGGGTATATTTCAGACCGATGTAAAATGTAAACCCATAAAATGATACAAAGTGAAATATGATCCTTTTGATGTTATTATTTCAACTCAGTTTCCACTTTCGTGTCATTGTAAGTTTACCCATCTGCGGCCATGTCCCCGCAGTGTGATCACCATGTTTGGTTTCAGTTTTGGTTATGTTTCTTCTTCCACAACTATGTTACTTCAGCACAACCACAGCCACAGACCAGATTTCAGTGAGCAGCTCTCGCTCTTGAAAACACCGCGACTGTGGTTGTGCTTCCGGTAAATGAACTGGTGCTGGCACGTCGTGATTTAGAGGCTCTGTCACCGCTCTCCATGTCCATTACGCTCAGTGAGAAAGGAGCTGAGAACGGAGGCCGTCAAAGCATTCTTGTCTGGGTCGCGTCGCCCACAAAAAGCACCGCTGTTTCAAATGACCTCTGGGAGCTGCATCTAACTGAGTATAATTGTTTTTACTATGTGATATATTGCTCGATTATCAACTGAGCTCTTATGTCCTTACATGGAATGACTCATAAAACAGTGTTATAGTACTTTAGCGGTGGTCATGGTGCACCCTTAGAATGACACTTGTAAAGCAGCCCCTTCTTTCCAGGCAACATTTCAAAAAAAGCTTGGTGTAACATCAACGAGTTTTGGTGGCACATGTCCTTTTTTACACTGATTCCTCATTTAGTCTCTTGATATCTTTATCAAAGATAATCATGGTAAGAAGCGAGTGTATTCCCACAGAAATATATCTTAGTCTTAAAATGACCACACCTTTTTTTAGCAACAATAGAACTAAGGATTTCTGTTCTAATTTATACAATTGTAAGACATAAAATGGAGATTTTAAACGTATTCATTCAGTTGATGGTTTCCTTTTTAAAACTTTTTCATGCTCAATGTTTTGAAGAGCACAAAACGCACAATTTAATAGCAGCAGTATTTCCAGAACAGAAGTTTAAAATTACTTTCTGAGTGTAAGAACAGCAGATGGAATTGTTTTCTCAAAATAGCAAAGCAGTTAGCTGTTGTCTGACTGTTCTTATTAATGTCCTCAGTTTTGTGCTATTTTGTTTTATATGTTCTAATTCGGGTTTGTTATTAATTTGGGTTTGTTGTGAATTAGCGAATCCTTCTGTTCCCATGAAGCTCTCCCATTTCGTGACTTGAGTAGCTAGAGTAGTTAATTTCTTGCTTTGTGATTGAAAAGTTGCCATTGACCTAAACAAATGAAATCCACAAGCATGTTAAGGTAAACAGGTAATGAGAATTACATAAACCACTGGATTTAAAAGTCAGGTTTATTGAAAGTCATAAAAATAAATGAAGGTTTGGTCTCTTGGAATGTGCACCAACATAATACACTGTTGCACCAGTTTGTTGAGTTTAAACTGTTGGGTTAAAAAAGTATAAAACTTGGGTCTCCGGGTGGCTCATGTGGTAAAGACGCTTGTTGTGTAAGCAAAGTCTGAATAATGCAATCAGGCGCTTGAGGCACAGTCATTCTTTCGCTGGCTATGACTATAGGTCCACATTGGAAATGCCACATCGGGTTCAGCTTAACTGCAGAATGCTAAGGGGCAAGCTGGTCTTGATGCTCTCTAGTGGCCACGCCTGGTCAGGGTAGGCAACTGCAGATGCACAAACCGACAGTCAAACATTACTCAGAGGGTCCATGTGCTCGGCCCCCTCCAGAAGTCAACAGGTCTGGTTGCTATAGGAGATAAACTAGTTCAGTTGAAGATAAGGTGGGAAGAATCGGGAGGAACAAAAATATTTAAAAATTCATAAAAACAATAATTAAAGAAACAAAGAAAACAACCAGAATTTTATTTTTCCTTCAGGTCTCACCATGAAGTTGTAATGTAAAGATGATGAAAGAAGGGAAAGTAATACTGACCCTGAGATCATATTGATAACATGGTCAGATACATACTCATGATCGATTGGCACATGTCATGACCCAACCCACAATTGGTCAACTAATGTGATGATCAGATAAGGCTATGGATCAATCAGTTCTTGTCTTTACCGTACCACATCATGATCGACTAGTATATTCATTCTCATAACAAATTTATTGGTAGTGCTGAAAGAATGAAGGGCAGTCTCTCACCCATTGAAAACAGAAAATATTCCAGAATGTTCCCTTGAAACAGTTTCAAGTACCGGGGATGAAGAGGGTAAGAAAATAAAAGTTCTCCTCGTCCTGAGTCTTTCTCTTGAAGTAGCCCATGTTTGTGGTTCTGGGCTCCACAGCCGAACTCTATTATAAATCAAATTTTGAATGTGAAAAAAGATCAAAGGAAAGACACATGTGAGGCTGGTTCTGTTCACTTCATCTCCAGATCATATCTCTCTTTTAAATCTCTGTGCGTCTGGACTGGTCTCTCAGATTCATGTGTGAAGCGCTCTAAATCTTCATGTGTTTAGACTCCCCCCTTCACTTTCACACACACATAATCACACACCCTTCTACATGTGTGACTCTTTGATGTGTGAGCTGATGGGTAGGGTGTTGGGGCACCAGGGTGTATAACCTTACACGTTCTTTAATTACTCCGAGAGAGTCGATTACTTTTCAAGTCACACACGTCAAGACTTGTTGATAAGTTTAGACTTCTGTTCTCTGAGAATCCTCAACAGAAAAGAAAGTTCCTTTTACAAATATTAAGTTTACTTTGTTCAGTAGACCTTTATAAATCCTTCATAATATTTTAATTACCATACATATTAAACATTAATATTGTACTAAACCTCATTGGTAAATATACTATAAAGATCCATGATATATTGAAATTGAAATTAAGACCTGCTTACATGTAGGTGACGGGTCAGTGTATCACAATTTACCCATTTAATTTATGCAGCTAGGTGGTCATTTTAGGTGGCCGATGAGGGCTAAAATGGCTTCAAGAGCCCCTAAGGAAGAGTGCTGAACTAAGCACAAACAGAACTCTATATTTTATCGGAAGCAGTGTCGGCCCTGCTCCTCGAGAGAAAATAAATCACCACAACCTGAGAGAGAAACTGAGATGTCTCCACGGGAGGAAAAGAGGGCAGTATGTTCAGGGTTCAGATTCGTCCCACACGCTGTGGCTGAACTGTGTCCCACAGCACGGCCTCCCCTGTTCTCGCTTCCTATTATTCATCTGGCTGGGGTGAAGCCAGTTTAAGCCCTAGTACATGCGGACTGGGGTACATACTGTAAGAGGTAGATTTGTGAAATTGGGGTACTCCTCCTTCTCATATCCGTCTCTTCAGCCAACAGACAGAGTTTGGGTGCTGCTGACTGGGTAAACACTTCCCGGGTTCTGTCAGCGCCTTGTTGAGAGCCAAGACATCTACAGAGTAATTTATACTCTTCATGTCTGCTTAGCTAGGGAGACCTGCATTGATGGTATTGCACCATCTGGGATGAAAGTGCATGGTAAAACCAGGCTCATCCTTAGCAGTCTGCATCCGTTAGCAGCTGTGCACGTTCTTTCAGAGCCGGACGCTCGATCTCACAAATAGTCGAGACCTTCTCTTGCTGCTGTCCGCCGTTTCTCCAATAATACATCAATTCAGCATCGTGCATTTGCTTGTTTAGAAAAGGGGTATATGTAGGTTCTTTCTTTCAGAGTAAATCATAGCGCAATTCCTGAAAGGTAACACTATATTAACGTTTCAACGGCTGTGCGCTCCACCGCTCACAGAGCACAGAGTGTGCCGTCAAAGTGCTTGCTCTGACTCGGCTCTGTTTGGAATGGATGTCTTCAGTGGGAATATTGATGTCAGCGCGTCTGACGCATTAAGATGTATTCCGCACGTGCCCCCCAGCTCATGTCTCGCCTGGCTTGTCCTTCAGGAGCCGGATGCCTTACGCTCTGAGCCCCGAGTATCTGCGGCGCTGGGTCCAGGCAGCTGCAGTCCGAGTCTCTTCACAGATGTGATGAATTCTCTCGGCGTGACCAGACCGCTGTCCAAATATGCGGAAGCTTTCGTCCACACATCGGCCAGCTGCACTCAGACACCACTTCGGCCTGGCTCACATTGTGTGCGTATGTCTGTGAGCTTCTAGTCACTCGACGGGTGTGTACGTGCGTGCATGGCTATGCGTGTGTATGTGATTCTGTCCATAAGGGTGCTGTCTTGTTGTGTGTGTTTGCATGTGTGTGCACATACGTGTCTATGTTTGAGCATGCATGCATGTGTATGTTTTGTGATTATATATACAAATGAACACATGTCCATGGAAGTTTGAGTTTGGGAGCAGCTCCAAGCCCTATTGACACTCATTCAGACTCTATGTGTGCATGTTCGTTTCACTCTCCGCATTTTTGTGGTTTTGGGGAAGGAGGTTTTTGAAGTCAAAAGTTGACCTGAACCATTCAGCGACCTCAGGTTCGTGGTGCAGCCAGGAGGGTCTGTCCTCATCGCACACAGGAAATATCTCCTCCATCATTGTCCTCCCTTCCTGCTCCCACTTTGCTCTATATATCGCTTGAGTCTCCATTTTTGCAAATCTTGCACATTTTCCTCTTCCTGTAAACCTATTCTTATGGGATTGTTTTGACAGTGCAAACTTGTGACCCAATGATAAAAATCATGTCATATTTAATAATCGTTTGCCTTATTTACTTGAAAATCCAGATTTCCGCACTACATTTGCCCGGGCAAAATTCATTTTTAGCAGTCCAGAATGTAACCAATATTGTCGCGTAGCTGTTATATTTTACTTGTATGAAATCGATACTGCACAGTTTTGAAATTAGAGTGGCAGCAATTGTTAAAGGTATTGAATATGCTTTATTTTGTTTTTGAGTTTTGGCATTTGGCACTCTGGCTTCAAAGGTCTGATTTGTATATGGTGCCAAAGCTTTCTTTCCTGATATTTCCCGCATCGATCCAAGGTGGGACCAATCCCTCATGCACACTGAGCAATCAGCAATCCAGATTGGGAGGACAGTAAATTTTACCCATGAGCCAGAGGGGACACTACTGGATGCTAAAGGTGAGGGAGTACACTTCCAGCTAGATTCATCCCTTCCTTGGTCGCACAACAGCCGCTCATCTTAAAGGTCAGAATGCTTTGTCTTTCAGAATGGATGTTATATGGAGGTTCTGACCTGCAGTGATCACCGAAGATCCCGCGGCACTTTTCAAAAGGGCAGTCAACCCCAGCGTGCTCATCTGTTTCTGATAAAAACTACAGTATCTCTTTTCATCAGGTCACCTGTTCCGCCCTGCATCCTGCCGGCTACATGATTCCCTGCATTCTCTGCCTACTTCGATTCCTGTGGTCTTCGCCACGTCAACATCTTAAAGTCTTTATGGGGTCTATGTAAAGTCAGTCTAAACGGGGTTCCTCGTGAACAGGAACTGCAGACTGACTCATGGGTCTGTAGCTCAATCCCATCGCCCACTTGCGGGGGCCCAGTCTAAACACCATCTTCACCCGTTACAGTAAATCCTTGTGGCTCATAAGGGTGGCAGGAAGTGATGGCATTGCTTTCTGGGTAAAGCTTTTCCCAGTAATGGCGCGCTCATAAATGTAGAGATGACCGGTAAAGATACCGTGAGGGTCTGGACAGTGTTCCCTTATCTTTGCCCCAGCTTAGCATCAGATGCTGGTTGATTCGTTCGCTAATACGTCCAGCGATGAAGACCAAAACTAACATTCCTACTGCGGCACATCCTGCCATCTGTCCTCAGCTCATTTGGCTTGTGTTCAGATTGCTACAATTTCTCCAGTGCGAATACAGCATGGGACGTTGCGTGTAGCACACATGGGGTACAACATGCGTTTTGAGATAGACCTGCTGCTTCTCCGCTCTGGAGTCCAGTTAGAAATATAAGCCTGTCATTAAGGAAGCCTCCGATCTGGTCTTCTTTCCCTCTCCTCTGTGCAGTAGCTCTGTGCCACGGTCATGTTAACTAGCTCATTAGCACACTGGAAGAGAGTTCCTTGCAGTTCCAGCGTGAATTCCAAAAGCTGCGAGTGGTCCTCCTGTTGAAATGCCGCAGATACAACCGGGGTTCGCTGCTGTGAGGGGGCCGTTTTCTCAGGCGTGGGAGATAACAGACAGAACCGTGTCTTTCCAGCTAACGCCATCCATTTACTGGACTTTTGAAATAGCAGTCAAAACAGCCATGAATCTCCCCATCCCTCGCCAGCGTTGTTTATACTGAGCTTGCCAGCTCTGGCACTGTGCTATGACGTAAGTGTAGCTCTGACAGGCTTTTGACATTTTTTAATGCCCCCCAGAAGACAGCAGCAGGGAAATCTTACATGGCTCATAATCTCACTAAGAGCAAAGGAGTGGATATAATCACAGCAGGCTTTTACTTTAACTACAGGGGACAATATTAAGTGTCACATCTCTTTAATGACTTGTAAAACATAGGCATATGTACACATGTGCTTGGAAATCATTGCAAATACAAGATGTAAACAAAAGAACACAAATAAATCCAGATGTTGTTTTTATTTCACAATCCTCCTTTATTCCCCACTTAGACTGAACTATGGCACTGTTTCCAATTGAGAAACTCTCTCCCAAAGACTCCAGTCATAACCAGTAGCAGCATGGTTAGAACTCGATAGCCCAACCACAGCACACTCATCTGCACTGTGATATCGTGCTTTTACTCTGTGAGCCACCAGAAGGTCCACCATCAATCGTTCTTGCTAATACTTTAAATCTTACAGATGGCAAAATGTGGTAAGACGAAATCTTACATTTTATCTGATTAGCTGGTCTGCTGGTTTAACGTGTTTGAGTGTCCGAATCAGAAAAGAAGAAAGGAAGTGGTTTTGGCTGTGGAAGGTCGTTTGAGATCCTGTCTGTGAAGTCACATCCTGTTCTGCTGACACTACCTGACATTCAATCGTCGGTCCTGCATAGGAAATGAACAGCCCCGCTGCAAGGACAGACCAAACCAATTATCTGCCACTCACCGCAGCGTTACCGTAACTGTGTGCTGGATATGACTCAGCAATCCAAGCCTGGGAGCTGGTCCAAAACGAATTGATGAAAACAGGAATTTCAAAACAACTTGTAAAAGATCCAAAAACTCACAAAGGAGATACAGTTATATACACTTTTAGTCATTTACATACAGTTACATTAATTGCTACCATTTTTGCCATATTGAGACCATTTGAATTTAAGTATTGAGCTGATTCCATTCTTTTGGATTATTTTACATTTAAACAGGGAAGATTTTGAATAATGAGTCAATGCAGTTTTACTATTGCATTTCTTAATAACTACATCCAAAGTTTTTTGCTCGTGCAAGATGTTGATCCATGGATCTGATCGTTGTCGTGAGATAGTCTTACGTTGATCTGCTTTAAGTGTTTAAACCTGCAGACCAGCTGTGTAGAATTGGTCAATTAATAATAATTGGTCTTGAGAGATTTGTACAACAGCAGAGTGTTCATACGGAAGTGAAGCACAATTACTGATATGTATTAACAGTTAGGCAGAGCTATAAATGCAGCGCAAACCAATTAATAATAACTGTGGGGGTGGTAGTTTGAATGACCGTGTGTAATGTAACAGACTAATCCCTCATATTGCTAAACAGGCACTTGTAGTCACCTTTGCCTTTGGTTTTATTTGTATTGGTGGGCATTGATGCTTGACTTTCAATGTCACTCAGAGTTGTTGGGAAACCCTGTCAGCTCCTCATTTCCCCTTTCCCCTGGCTGATATCGGTAAAAATTGGTGCATATTTTCCCTTTTGACTTTTGGGGGGGAGGGGGTTAGCCGCTGACAAATCGTCAAGGAGACCCTATACATCCTCCCTGAGCTGAACAGACACAACCTGCATTACTAAATCCCACCAGCAGGGGAGCTCTAACATCGACAGGACATCAGGTAAATTGTTTACATAAGACAGCAAGCCTCATCTGGTCCACATCAGGGGGCCTAAGAGCCTGTATATTGGGCACCCAAACACATTTTGGCAAGGAGCCCAAACCAGCTGATTAAACCAGATAATTTTTGTTGTTTAAGGCTAGTCAGAAGGGCCCTACGTTTATATGCCAAATAGCTTAGAGTACAACTTTTTAAATCATGGCTGGTGGGACAGAAAGAGAAACTTAGATAATGAAAAAAAAATAATTTCTAAACCCACTTTGTGAATTTCAGATGCTTAAGACTGGAATGCTACCTTTTAGTTTTGATGCAATATCACACTTCAGTTCAGTTTATCCCAACAGTGAGGACATTTTATGTGAGAATAATAAAACACTTAAAGCTATGGGAAAATAGATATTATAAGCAGAATATTCTTACAAGGGACCCAGTTTTGTCTTCTTGGGCAGTTTTCCTTAAAGTGGACCCAATTTTCACCTGAGATATACTATACAAAGTGCACTTCTCTGTCCTTTATACAGCCTAACTGAATTGAAAACTAAAAGCTACCAGGACTTTGATGTTAAATTTTTCCCCAATTAGGGTGCTGAGCCACCTCCCTGCAAAAAAAAAAAAAAAATGAACTTTAATCACCAACCTAGATCAAACAGGAACCATTAACTCATGCTAAAGGACGGAAGAATATGGGGTCTGGTTCCCAGCCTTACATGTGTGTGGAAACTGGCGAGTGTAAGTCCCGCTGTGTTTACTGCACGGCTCTCCAACTTCAATGCATTTTGGGTAATGAGAATCATCTAATGACACCAGAAAGAAGTTTTAGGAATAATGACTTTAGTAAAGCATGTGTTTCACTGTAAGAAAACATATGCAATATCATTCCTCTCTGAAGCACCTTTGAGCTAATAAACCTTACTAGTACGCCTAAATATAAAACATGAGGAGTTCGTCTGATAAAATAAATCAATAAATGACAAAGAAACTCAGGCCAGATCTCCCTGTGTGATTGACTCAGTTAAACTTTCCCAATTTGTTTAGGAGCAGGTGTAAGCCCTGCAACAGGGCATTTAAGTCCCAGTCATGTTATTTACGCCCAGAGGTCTGAATTGTGGCAAGGTAACAGCTGAGCTAGACTCATTGGAGAGAGTTAGGGGTTAAGCCAGGGGAGTACAAACCAAATAGATGTATGGTAACTTTGTCATCCTCCGGTGACTTGGGTAACATTTAATTGCTAGTACATGTGAAGTGCTAAAAACATTGAGCTTGTCATCACGTGAGTCAGAGCCATCATGAATTTATGACTAACTCCTGAGTCAGCAAGAGAGCGTTACTAAACAGTTTGGCTTGGATTAGGGTTGGGGAAATGGGAGAAAATACCAAAAAAAAAAAAATAATCTGGCTAGGTGGACTCAGCTTTGTAAAGATGACTGCCATTACACATTCATAAGGTATGCAGACAATTAAACAAGGATTATTAGGATTAAGGATTAGGAATAAGGATTAAAATATTCAATTATTGCATTAACTACACGTATGCAATTGTAGTATTTATCATTTGTGTGCAATATGCTGTCAGGAATGGTTATGACAAGTGTTGTTCCCAGGTTACAATAGTGTTATGTAGATTTTACAAATGATGAAGCCATGGGGAATACAAGAAGTGATTCTCAGATCTTGCACTAACACAGATTGTCCACGTAATGGCCAAGCCCGGCACAGGAAACAACCTAAACAGTAACATGTTTGCTGCTGAGGTACTTGATGGTTGACCAAGGACCAGATATACATAATTTTGCAGGTCATTTACATCTGCATGTGTTTCTGTCCTTTTTTGCAGCTTTAAGGGAGCATCTCTGGACAGCACAGCAATTTGTTTACTCTGACTGGGCTAATTTTGGGGCTTTGTACCATGAACTTGTTGGAGTACAGTAACAAGTGGTGGATGGGAAAATGTACTTTTCAATCCCTAGAGATCCTAAAATCAGACATATTGGTCACAGTCCACCTGTCAGACACCCAAAAATGCAAACATTTTTTTCTTTTTTCCCATCAAATGATCCTGAGAATAATGATCCTCAAAACAGCCAGGTCTGACGATTCGGTAGCAGTAATCTTGCCCCTCTTTAAAACAAGGGTATCACTCACATGACCCCAAAGACATTAACTGAATTGGGAAAGTTCTCGGTCCTGAAGCATCAAAGTGTTTCGCGAGCAATTTCTCAGACGGATTAGCGATAATCTTACATTGCGTAATGTTGTTCCAAATCGGCCAAGTCTGGAGTCCGGTGCTTATCTTGGCCCCCGAGGCTGTTCCCGAATGTGAGGGGCAGTGACGGCGTTGCCAACTGTGCGCTGTCACGTTTGAGCCCCTGAGAACGAAATATGAGAAAACAGATTACGTCACCGACCAGATCAAAGGGGAGTAAAGTTGTAGGCCAATGTTATTGGCCAAAAGGCTGTTCAAAACTAAACACACACTGGCAGCTCAATCAAATGCACAAACATATTTCATTTTATTTATTTTAAATTTAGCTATATTCCTCTGAGCTATTTATCTATTGCTAAAAACATGCAACAAGTCATTTGAAATTTGAACTGAGTTTATATACAATAAATGTTTCCTTTTTCCAGTCACTGTATGTGGATATGCCCAGTTGCTGAGAGTTGTTCCTGATTGGACATGACACCCAAATCTGTCTTCATTTTAAGGATAATTGGCAGGCCTGACTTCCACTAAGAAATCAAGCCCTAATGGCTGGGCGGGGCTTATTTGTAGCTGTAAAACCTGAACTATCCATAGTTTGCTTCTTCAATCAAGCGCAGCAAATACTCTTAATGGGATCAGGCAGCATGTTTCATCACATATGGGTGATAAATCTGCTCTAGTAACATTTTATTTCACCCACATATGTCTGTGTTGCTCTCTCTGGACCTAAGATTTGAAGTCTGTATTGATAGGGTATTTACATGTGGCTTTTCTGTGATCTGTGTGCTGACAGGAACACTTTTGTGACAGGGACACAGGTTTTCTGGCCTGTTCCCACGGCAAGATGTGATTTACTGAGTCTCACAGTCCACTCATGATGAATATCAGTGTAATTGTTCTAGGCTGGAAGACATGACTGAAACAGATTAAAGGACTGAACTAGTTATTTTATATCAAGCTGTTTCCATGGCAGAATGAGCAGCTAAATGAAGCTGTCTGCCTGGAGGATGGATGGATAGTAATTAAGAAATTCAGATAACACCAGTGCTGATTGGCCTGCAGCCTTGCAGTGGGAGGGGTTTCAGTCAACGGGATGCTGAAGTCCTAATCACCCACCAACAATAACTTCTGATTTACTGGGCACACACAATCTTTCTTTTCAAGATACTCATACAGTACAGTCATCCAATTTCCTTTTTTGAGTGATTCTAACTGGTGATTTGGAGCGTGAAAAGAAGTTTACATCAGTTGATTTTGGTTGATGGGATGTGTCTGTCTGTCGTCTCAAGAGCTTATTGCTCTAGTGACCTGTCCTAGTAGTTTGGGCATATTGCAAGTTTGTGAACTGAGCATATCTGTCTCACTGATGGCATACACAATGTGAAATTAGTGCCACATCATCAGCTAGTGCCATCCCTGCACTACACCACTGCCATCCCTGCCCTGCAACGCTACCAATCCTAGGCAAGGCTGTGCTGAATTTGAACTCCCAACCTCAGGGCTCTAAGACAAACACTTTACCCTGTGGACCACTCAGCCCAAACCCTCTGAACATTTCGACTTAACAACGACAGGCAGAAGGGCAGGGTCTGACACAGAACGGTAGGGCATCATTTGGAATTACTGACCATTGATGTTCAGAGATGTGGTAAATATCTCTGCTGCTGGATGCTTAAAATGAGATATTGAGATACCCACAATAGGTCATTCTATTACAAAAGGTTTGCGGCCAGTGAATGCCCCTAGGTGTTTTGGAAAGAGGTTAAAAACTTGTATAAGATTAACATGGCTAACATCACTTATCACTTTTGGAAATTTTTAGGGTCAGGAAGCACAGAAAAGGTGTATTGAATCAGTGAATTTCTGTAACCATGATTTAAGTGGAGGTGTGCCATATTTGGGTTGTGTAGAATTACACACATCGTACTGCAGGGGTCGAGGGAAGAGGATCTTGGGTGTTCCTATCCTGACGACTCACTCAAAGGAGAGCTTTCATTCTATGCTTGCAAACTCAGCAGATGTCTGAAGCTATCGGCCTGCGCTATGGATAGATCCTACCTCTCACGCAACCCTGTGGAGCTGAGCTTGTAACCCAAAGGTTGTTGGATCGATTCCCAGGTAGCGCACTACAGTTGTACCCTGGAGCAAGGTACTAGCTTCTGTAAATTTCCAGCTGTGTAAATGAATAACGAGAGAATATGCAAGCTTGTGTAAGTCGCTCTAAATAAAGGCGTCTAATAAAATGCCTGTAAGATGTTGTTACATTCATTAAATTTCCCATCAGGAGAGGAAGGAAAATTAAAACAAAAACCAGATTTATTCCTTACTGAAAGTCCTGCTAAAATGATAAAAGGAGACACCTAACTCTCTGGAAAGGTTTGCACAGACTAAGCACAAATACTGAACATCATATGGTGTCGATCATAGCTCTGAAGATCAAAGAGGAAGCGTCCAGGAAGTTTCTGAAAGCTTAGGCCAGGTAGAAACTCAACCAGAACTGAAGTGTGACTAATATATAGGAAGGTTCGGCCTCAGGAAGCTTGACCAGGAAAAGATTTCTGCCGGGTAACCTCGGATTCCGGAGGAAACGCGGGTGACTGCCCATTTCATGCAAATCGTCAGACCGAAACGATCACAATGGGAAACGCTTTCACAGTCAGGCGATTAAGAAGTATAAATCTGTCACTGACTTCAGTGTTGTGAGTCTGATATTTATGTATCCTAACAGGAGGTCCTGTCTCTGTTTGTAATGGTTAATGTGGCATATACAGTCATCCACAGTCTACCACTTCCTCTGTTATCCTGTATCTATAGTTGTGGGTTATCAGACCTTCCAGTGGTTGTATGAAAGCGTTTTCACTGACGAAAGATTCAGAGACGTTTGAGAGGAATGACAGATCATATACCGCAGGGGTCTCACAGTGATGAGCCCTCGAGATGGTCATCCTAAGGCAGAAGATCACCCTCGATAATTAAAGCATCTTCGAGTATTGCTTTTACATTTACATTTTGAGTACATTTTGAAACATTTGACCAATGAGCACATGACCCGAACAGGAAACAGGAAAAACAATTACGATTGACTATGCAGCATTCACCTGTGTTTTTGAGGGTAGTAACAATCATAATTTAGGAAATCCTCTTTATAGTTTTTACGACAATCTTTGTGGTCTTTTTTTGCAATGTGATACAAACCATCTACAATCCCATGTATTTTTAAATGACACCCTCCCTGGTAAAATGTTTACTTTTGACTGTTGGGTTGTTGAAGCTGGACAACTTGTTGGATATCTTGTTCCTGCCATGTGACTGATTTATTTTGTCCCTTTTTTATTCAGGAGTTCCACCTTTGTAAAATAGCCAGAAAAGGAGTGTGTTTTTACTTCTGAGTGTTTACAAAGGAGAGGAGAGTTCATTTATCACACTGACAGTAGGCTGGGGGTTGTGTGGTTTTGTGACGCACGTTAATGACAAGATGGAATCACTGGTGCCCCTAGTCCACGGAGCTTTGGCCAGTCCACCTCACCTTGTTTGGTCATTGATCCCTTTCTTAATTTTCATTCACATTTTTACAGTTATTTTTCTTCATTGTCAAATTTCTTACACATTGTCATTTTTTATTTATTACATTTTTTATCTTCCCCTCAAACTCTCACTCCCATAGTTGGTTTTCCAGATAAATTCTTAAGCAATGAGATGAGAATCTAATAAAAGAGCAGGAGAATAAACACACTAAATTGCTCTTAAAGGAGCAACGCTGTATCTGAGCATCGGCACTATAATAATGGCTGTGTTTTTTTGTGAAAAACATCAGAGCTGCAGCTTGCCTGTCCCCCTCGGTCCTGTTGGTTTTCCCGTGAGACCACTGAGCGTACTGAAAACCACCAGCTTCGACGACCAGCCAAGCCATTACTGAGAAGCAGCGCCTGCAGCTGGTACGTATTAGCGGAACAGAAACAAAATGAATACATCTGGCTGCGTGTGTTTTGTTTATGTAGCATCTCGTTCATTCTTACATGTATGATTTACACGCTAAAGACGAGGCTCTACCGGGCATTTTTGGTTTCTGATTTCCAATAAATAATAAACAATGCAGCAGACTAGTGCCATATATATAGCGCTAGTTATATGTATATTCTCTATTCTTTGAGAGTCTATACCATGCGGACACCCATCAACATGACCTTCCATAAGATGGAGGTAACATCACTATAAACAGTTAAGGCTTCAGTTCTGGAAAATGGGGTAAAATTGAAGTACGCCTCACAGACTGATAACTCATACATGATTAAAAGCATATTCACAGCGCCTACTCTTCGTTTAAAAAGGGCAATATCCAAAAACTTGCCACAGCAAATAATTGTGTAATGCAGGAGTGAAAGCAAAAAAAAACAAACAAACAAAAACAGCCAGCTCCACAGAGCTCTGTTTCCTGTTTTATGGCTTTTTTTTCCATTTCCAATGTGACATAGTGCTCTAAAAACCACTCGAACTGGTCAGCGGTGGGCTGACAGACATACTAAGGAGTTAAGGTTGTTTAGTTATGTATGCGTTTCCTTCCGCAAACAGCACTGTGTTTTGATGCTTTTAGCCTGAAAGGAGTGTAGTTGTATCAATGAAGACCACATGTCCGTGGGTGTACAGAGTTGTTTTTGGTGACGGAATGGTTTGAGGGGTACAGGGGTCGTGTTCTCTCCTCAGTATCCACTGTTTTTCTCTGACCACTGCTGCTTGTTTTACTTCAGCCATTTCAATCACATTACACTCCACGCTGCAATGTGGTATGTATCCAGTGCCACAGAATGTCATGTGATCTTAACCGTTATGTTTGTTTTGGCTGCATTTGTTTTGTTACCCCAAGGTCAAGAGCAAACCAATCTATTTCCTGAAAATGTAACGAATAATTTGTAAAAGTCTGTGTTATTTTTACACTTTGCTCATTAGGCCTGTTGAATGTTGTGAATATCTCTGCGCAGCCATAAGCTTTCATTTTCACTCAAATGTACAGCATGGTGTAGTCATTTGCATCCATTTCTACATTTCTGTTCACACAATATTTAATATGTTTTCTCCATCTGCTTGAATATGTGCACAGATATACCTGACATGTGGTTGGATGCTGGACAATATTTTTATGAGTAGAGACATGAGTTTTCCTTGTTGGAGAAAGGAGTTGTAACCGCACATACAGCTAATGAATGACTTTTGTAAATACTACCATTAATGTTATATATTGTTTAGAGATTTAGTGTAACTGAGAAGACATAGACTTCAACTGATTTTGCAATGAAGCCTCAATGAGCTTGTTATATTGACTGTTTAAATTTGGACTGTGGATTTAAGTCTCTGTTGCATCAAAATACATTTTTCAGGGCCAGGAAATGAATGAAAAGCCCTAATTTTTAGAGGTGGACAATCCTATTCAGTGCAACACTCAAATATTCAAAACCCTGAAGATTCTGCAGCCTCCTGATTTCAAGTGTAAGACAGCTAAATTAGCCATAGCAGCAGCAGTTAAAAGTTTTATTTGCTAACATTATCATTTGATATGCTAGAAGGTAAATAATTCTGTTAGCAGTACTGTTGATTCATTTCTAGCTCACAGTCTTTCTTTGCATAGTTCACCAGTCCTGTCACATACAGTACAAAAACTAATTTACCTATTGCTGGGAAAGGCACTTTGTACTCATACAAAAACTCCTACGGTTGGTGTGGTCCACCCTCCTTAAATATCATTTTTCAGCCTTTTTTGGCTGATTATAGTGGGTCTTTTAAAGCAAAAATAATAATAAAAAATGTATCACTCTATCCTATGAACAATAAGACTCGATATCATTGCCTTGACTAGGTCATGTATGTTCCAGAGCGCATGGGAACATTGATAGCAGAACATTGTTAAAAAAAAAAAATCTCTACTGATTTATTTCCAGTCTTGTAACAAATGTTTCTATGGAGGAAAGTCTGCACTCTGTTGACCTGTTAAGCGATAGACACCCATGTGAAACCGTACCTAAAATAACATTCTCATACAAGGGAGGGATCATCACCATAAACATGTTTTGCTGATGTTCTGAAACACATCCAAAGTTTTATCGCCCCTCCTGGACAGATAACCCTGACCTGATTTCAATCTTTCTGTTTTAATGTTTAAAAAGGGAATATGCAAAACTACCAACAGGGGGGAAAAACCTATCATGAGAGTGAAAGTATATTTAAAAACCTGACATTCAGACAGTTATCTCTCTTTCTCCGTGCATATACGAAATTAGATTTTGAAGCGGCCCACTCCAAATATGCTCCTAAAAACCAATATGAGATGTGTCGGCTTTGAGTTACGCTCTCCCCAGCGTGGCGTCTTTTACAACACAGCGACATCCAGCTGGTTCATGCTTTAGTTCCGCTGCTTCTGCAAGATAATTCCCACCAACAACTATTTACATCGTTAATTTACTTGTTTGAAATTGTAGTTGAATGCAGATTAATTGGGGTCATTGCATAGAATACAGATCCACACAACTTTCCGCTAATTTAGTATGCAATAAAATTGAAATAATGTCCTTTTGACTGGATTTCATAATCAAGAATGACCTTTGACTGAGTGTGGATGCTGGAATTGTATCTGTTCTTGTTCTTATAGATGTTGCCACTGCTTTTGACACTATCAATCGTGCTGTCAATCTTCATTGTCTTATGACCTGGGTTGGCCTGTCTGACACAACACTTGGTTGGCCTGTCTGACACAACACTTGGCTGATTTAGGTTACAACTGTCAGAGAGAAAATTCTATGTTTCTCTGGGTGGCACTACCGCTAGAAAGTTAGTGTACACTAGTGTACATATTACCCTTGGGTCAGTAATTAAACGACAAGGTGTTAACGTTCATGTCAAGGCCGATGACACCCAGTTGTATATATTAGTCCTACCTGCTGAAAATAGTGCTGTCAGCTCCCTAAAAATGTGCCTTACAGACTTGAAGTTGAATGAAACAGAGTTGAATGCAAAAAACTGAGGATTTAGTTATTGGGTCCAAAATATTAAGGCAAATTTACTGAATAAATTGAGATTTATGATTTCTAGTAGCAACTCTACTGTCTCTTTTATATAATATTTGTAAGGTCTTTGTAGCTGAAGCACTTGTGTGCTATACAAATTAAGTTTAAGTTTATAAAGTTCAAAGTAGCAGTAATACTTAAGTGTAGTAATGTGGTGATAGAATTAATGTATTGACTGCAAATACAAAAATAGTTTTTTTTTGCAAAGATAAGCTATATGTGAATATTAATTTTTTTACAGGCGCTGTTAAATGTAAATTAGTTCTGTAAATGAACTTTTCTCTTTATGATTTGATGATGTCTTTGGTTTGTCGTAATTCATAAAAAGCATTCATCTTGGTTTTGGGGTGGGTTCTGGTTTGCCATGGTACGCAAATAATGGCCCTTTAGCTCTCGGTTTGCTACATTCTAACCTCATCTTCCCATAAGATCTGGTTTTTATCCTCAAAATCATTAATAACATGCAATGTCATGGTAAATACATGAGGTAATTACACATATATGGGTACGCATTACCGTCCTAGTTTATGTTATGCTCCACCACCAAATGGTTTCGTGAGCCTGTGTTTATGTGGTTCACTAAAAGCCTTGCAAACAGGGAAAAAAAAACACTGTTAAAGTACGCTGTGCATGAGAAATGTGGCTGTGGTGTTTGAGAGAGCAGAGTTTCCGTTTGGTTCAGTTTCCACCAGTTTACTTCCATTCACATCTTTTCCCACCACCGACTGAGTAAAGCTAAATTTCCAACACCCTTTTCACTACGCTATGCGTACACAACAGGGCGATCCAGTTTCCTCACTGAATATTCATCTCTGTGCCTACAACCCCAGATGGCAATGATAAAGTGGTTAACTTCTTAAATGTTTGCTCAGAACTGAAACGTGTTTATCTCGTTTGCGCTGTGCTGTAATGCTTTGTAAAGAATTTGTATGGTGGACATGAGATTGGATAGGACTTGTGTTCATTAGATGTATAACACATTTACAGATATAATACATTTACAGATGTATAACAGTTTGAAATCTTTCTTTTTGAATCAAATTTCTCAGGCTAGCAGATATACATTCAATGTCTCCCACATCAATAAACCCCACGGCTGTGTGTTTTTCAAATACAGCTTGGATTTACCAGAGGTTTGATTGCGGCAAATGACTGTAAATGTACCTGTTAAATGAAACTTGAGGGGCTAGATTAAGGAACCCCTCTGAGTTTCATGTACACACATAGAGTTACTTACCAGAGATAGAGTGTGCTGCAATTATCTTCACAGCATATTTAAAATGTGCTGTGGTATATTACATTTCCATAAATAATGGTCCATAAGGGATAGTCAAATGAAGCCACATAGCCCCTAGCTGCGGTCGTCTGTAAAAGGGACTTCATTTTAAAGAGGGCTATTGTTGATAAAACCAGACGGAGTATATTTATCTTTATACACAGGTCATATGGCGATGGCTTCTGCCTGACAGAGGTACCACACACGCTCAGAGAGAATCCATGTGTTTATTTATCTAAAACTCATTTTGCCCAAAGTGGCAGAGGGGATAGTGACAGAGGAGACAGACAGAAAATATTTTCATAGAGGAAGCAAGGGCACAGCTCTGGTTTAACACGCCCTGATCGCCTGAAATATGTTTGTCTTCCGTAGAGGAGCAAAAGTGCGTTGGAGTGAAAAAGTGACTTATCAATTAAAAGTTTCAGACTGGATCTCTGATGTGATCTTCAAACATCTTAAAGAGGAGACAATGTGGACTTCATTTTCTTCTTAGTCTGGGCTCAGTCTTAATTTATCCAGACCCAAATCTCACAATTTAAAGCAATTGTTATTTTTTTTCTTTTTAAATACAGCTTGGCCAGATCGGCCATTCACATTCACATGCCAAACTGTGTTTGTGATGAAAAAAGAAAAAAAGCATATATTTTTAACAGGCCTTGATTGACTCCAGACCTTTATCTTGAAAAACAAACTTTTAACTAAGAGTATTACAGCCTCCACCAAGGCCATTGAGGTACTTAGAAATCAGCAGAATTTTCAGTAATTATGTATATTGGAACAGATGCAGAAGCATAGGGGTGGCCTATAGCCAAGTTGCTTAAGGTGCTTGTCTGGTTCAAGCCCCAGTCCAGCCACAATAAGATCAGTACAGCTGGTGGGTCCTTTAGCATGACCTTCAACCCCATATTGGATTGGTCCCTGATTAGTCTAATCATGTAGATGTCACTTTGGATAAAAGTATCAGCTTAAATAGCTGTAATGTTAATGGAAGACTCTCCTCAAAAATATGCAAAAGTAAAATGTACATGAATGGCCCATCCGTGGCTCATACTGTGAAGGTGCTCGTTCAGAAGGCAAGCTTGAGCATGGCCCTGCGACTGGGTGTTTGAATGCCTGTTGCACTGGTTGGTCCAGCCTAACTGTTGGATGATAGGGGGTAAGCCGGATGATTTCATTGGTCTCTTCGGGCACCTGCAGATGTACAAACCAAGTATATGCTGACTTCATCATCCTCCAACCATAATTGGTAGTGCATCTGCAGAGTGGAAAGAAGTGAGATAAATCATCACATGAATTGGAGGAGTCAAGTGCCTGTATGTCTTTGCCCCTGAAGTCTACAGAAAAGGATTGCTAGTAGGAGATCCTGAAGTTTGGCTGAGTTTGGGTTGGGGAAAAATCTGGGTTTGAATTATTTTTACAAAATGTCCATGGATGTATGGCCTTATTAATTGTGGTGTCTAAATCAAGATTCAGGAGAGGGTATTTCGGGCTGAGTATATCTGAACACATCGATTGCCTTTTACTATTTGAATCCCACATGACTAATCTCCTCTGTGTTTGTGGTTTCCTGCATCTGTTCTCATCCATATTTATTCATCTTTCCGTTTCTGCCAAGAGTTGGGGGTCAATAACTCAGTCCACATGGGTTACTCCCACTGGTGGACTCCATATCAAAGACTGCACTTGCTCCAGTAATAGCAACGGATACTTGAAAAGCAAAGTTTGGCGGTAGTTTTTTCTTCTTGGTTTTTGTGCATATCTGTGAGTCATATGACTCTTCTATTAGGGCTGAATAGTCTGGTGTGTGTGTGCGTGCGTGCACATGCATAGGTATGTGTATATGTGCATATGGGCCTGTATTTGAGGGTGTGTGAAGTGTGCATTTGTGTGTACGTGAACGTCTGTGTGCATGTGTGTGCTGTGTTCATGTGTAGGTATGGGCATGTGTGTGTATTTGCAAGTGCATGTGTTGTGTGTGTAGGTATGTGTGTATGAGTGTGCTTGTGTGTGTGTGTGTAGGTGTGAGTATATGTATGTATGTATATGTATATGTGGATTTGTGGGGGTGGTTGCCATGGTCAGCATGACATATGACATATTTCATACTTGCACTGTGGACTCAAGCAATTAATGGAAGCAAGGAGGACAGTTTTGCTTGGAACAGCTATGTATGGAGTCAGACATTGTTTTTCCTGGACAAATGTGGAAAACGATGACTTGTGATGTGACACAGGGCTGTCGGAGCCGGCAGGCCGTGGGGGACCGGGGGCAGGGGCGGGTTAGAGAATAAACTGTGAGGGTCTGTGATTCGTCCAGAGGTCCAGCCCCTCTCTCCCTCACCCGCTTGGCCGCGGTGGAGCCTCCACCTCCCTCGCCCCTGCCTCATCCTGACCATCCTGCAGAACCACCAACAGCCCTCTGCATCCCATCACTGTCTACGACTATCTAAACAGCCACATTAACCCAGTGCTATGTTTAGTGGCCGATAAAAGCTTCACAAACCGAAGCTTGTTTAAAGGCTGAGTTTAAACACAGACCGGCGCGGTGCAGTTCATTCTTTTTGTGGGGAGTGAACGAGGCCACTCGGTCAAACAGAACAGCTGCGGCGGCCTGGGTTTGGACGAGCACTGGGCCACGTCTCCCCTTCTATGTGCACCCCTCGTTAAACTTGAGCTTCGGTTGTTGTCTTTCGAAATGTTCACAGACTTTTTACCCATTTTTACTTTCCCCTGTACTGTATGGGGACTGGGGTCTGAAGATCCCATGGGCTCCCTGAAAACCGCACAGGGTCCTCAGAAAAATTCTCCCCCACGAGAATATTTGTTTATTGGTCGCATATTTCAAACATATATTTTTTAACCGTCACAGAAAGTAAACATTGTATGGCTTACACATCTTTGGTATTTCTTTGAGCATTGAGATGTTTAAATATTTACAACTTGCTTAATATCTGTATGAGTCATACGGATCCATAATATAACAATATCACATTCTGGGCATGGTCCCATGTAGTAGTGTTCTACATAGCCGTTTCATTGCAGACTGTGCGAGTGTTAAGTGAGGGTGTTGAATATTAACCATTTTATCAACATGGGTGAACCCTGCCACAGACCAGACATTTGGAATGGCTTAAAGTTAAAAGTCTGAGTGCCCCTCCCTTATCAGATGTGTCAATCATTTCCACTGTCCACACCTTTAATCTTAAAATAAACAAGATCCTCAAAAGCATTTGCGGGCCAGGAGACCATGAAAGAATGTGAATCCTAGGGCAGCTTCATAGTGCTATGGTCTCGGTTAATATAGAACACTTACGCAGCTGAGTGCTGGCACAGAGGGGCCAGGGTTTTGGGTTTTAGACAGGCACCATAACCCTTCTGACTACAAAACAGGGCCCCGGGGTCTAGGGGTACGTGGTGCCCCACCTGCTCGGCCCTCAGCGTAGCCAGCGTTTCCTGGTATTTCCCCTCCAGGGGGCTTAGGGAAGTGCATACCGTCTGGAATGCAGAGTGGGCTTCGCCTGAGGCCGGACACCTGGACTGGCCTTGAGGCGAAGTCTCGGAAACAGGTGAAAAGACGAAACAGCGTGGTCATAAATCAGAGCAGTCCGAGGCAATATAAAACCAATAAGCGCCTGCGATTGTAGTCCGATATGTATTTTCATAAAGTTGGTGCAGACTCCTAAGGCCGAGGAATATTCAACAATAACATGGAATGTGGTTTGCAAACTTTTTTAACCTTCTTCTTAACCATTCATTCCAAGTGTGCTGTGTAACATCAACTTAGAGACCTACAAAGATCATTTCCAAATTTTTCAAATAATATTATGGTGGCAAACAGGTCTTTGCAGTTGGCAAAAACTCTGTTCCCATGAACTATGAATTGTGGAACTGTTTCAGGAGGGACCAGGCCTGTCATCTTGATTTGATTGAATATATTTATTTTAGCTCTTGGAACGGGAGTGCTTACCCGACCCGTTCTGCATTAGGTTTAGTTGTCCCACTCCATCTTCTCTCCACTTTATAAGCAACATTTTGCAACAGTGTAAGATAATTCAATTTCTGCAATGAGCTTATTAACTAGTTTTGGCTCGCTGACAAAGTCCTCCACAAATTTACAACCCATTTATGGGTTTTTCTTTTCTAAGCCCCAAATATCAGCTCTAAAAATACCCCCCCAAAATGTAAGCAAAATCCGATGGCTTACTTGTGTAGAGGCACAGGGACTGGAAAAGACTGATGGAAATCTGTGAAGCAAGTGAGGACTAAAATCCCTTTTTTCCATGCTGTGGTTTCAGAACATCTGTCCTTGAAGAGGTCCATCTGCAGGTCATTGAGTACAGCAAAACACACACACACACACACACACACACACACACACACATCTTACAGGCAAGGTTCCAGTGATCGGCAGAAACCTTAATTTGTAACAATAACTTTTTTGCAAACACTCATTTTTTTGATTATGTCATAATGGGCTCTGTGGTCACAGGTAATAATGTTTTGATAGGAATCAAAAACTGCCTAAGGGGAGTCAACAGAGAGGAAAAAGAGATACAGCAAAAAAATGCACCCCAGTCCATATTTGTGCATAGTGGGATGCAATAAATGAGCGACAAAAGGGGCAGAAACAAGGCACCCTGCAGCTGGTGCTCTTTCTGTGCCATCGCAAAAGCCCACTATGGCCAGTCCCCCAATATAAAAGAAGTTTAAATTCCTCAACCCACACAGGAGTTTCTTTTGTGAATTCGCTTGCAGTTATCTAAGTTGTACGCTGGCATAACGTCAACTGCGAACGATCATTTCCATACTTCCTGAACGTCCGTAGGATATGCAAACCTGATTAAACGTGTTCCTTAGAGCTCAGAGGACAGCACGTACAGCAGTCACTTGACAGCAGTCATACGGTAGCATACTGCTGGCAGTGTGCTGACTGCCACAGAGCAATCAGTTTTGGAAGTCCTGCGTTGCTCTTCCCACGACACTAACCACGCTCGCATTACTGTGACCGCCAAATTTCTGCTGCATTAATTCACTTTAGGGGAAATTCAATTTGTAAAAGTAACAACTTTAGCCACATCTGAGAAAGAAAAGTATGTCAGTTTGAGCACCACAAAGTTCAAAAAGCAAGCTCAGCCATTTCGTCCTGAGGGCTTGATTTCACCATACTTTTCCAACTGCCGTCCCATTTTATAAAAAGTAAAACTAAACTGTGTTTAGGTTGTATCATTGGTGTCTCTATATAATTGCACAATTACAAAGGAGGTCAGACAATCAACATTTTGGGTTTCCAAAATAATATGGGAAACTATATAGTATTCCAAAGAGGCTCAATACTTTGTGCCTGTTTGGCAGGTGCAACCACCACGAAAAGTGCAAAATTATTTGATGTTCTAAGGCCAGCAGTGTTGAAAATAATGGCAATACATGGTAAACATTACCAAACTGCAACGTAAAAGAGAACCGGAGGCAAGTCGAAGCTCACCGACAGGGACAGACTTGCACTTAACAAGATAGTTGGCAAACAACCCTAAAATCTGACTTCAAAAATGACCACAGACATGAATCAACACCTCTGTGACCCGGCCTCAACAAAACCTTTATGTTACAAGCTTCACAAGGCTGGTATTTATGGCAGGGCCACAATTTAGAAACTACTTGTGTCCAAGGTTAATGTCTTGAACCTTTTATGGGAAGTTCCGGAGTGCAGGGTGCAAAGTACGTTTCTACCTCCATCCCTCAAACAACTGGAGGCTTTCTTTGTTGAAGAATGGCACAATATCCCACTAAACAAAGAGCAGATCTGACTGTATGACAGTATTTTATTCCAATAAGGACTGAAGCAGTTTAGTATGGTGGCCATACACTTCATTAATTACCTGCTATTCTTATAATGTTTTATTATTTTGCCCAAGTTGATGCTAAACACTAGAAAATGGCTCTTCAAAAGATGTGGAAATCATGAGATTCTCTCAGATTTGACTCTACCTATGCTGGGCTCCTCCACACAGTCAGTACTTGGTTCACAGTGCAGCAAAACATATTGTTTAAAAAAGTATAATAAAGGACTTAATATAAAAGGTGGTCAAATCTACATCTTTCTAGTCATTATCAGATAGAAAGTGGTCAACCAAGAGTAATCACCCTTGCATTGAACTGTGAATGTGAACGGAATAATCTAATAAATTGTTCTTCATAAATAGAAGTGTTTTGCAGTCTTCTCGTCGTTGCCTCA
Source organism: Albula goreensis (assembly GCA_022829145.1). Classification (NCBI taxonomy): domain Eukaryota; kingdom Metazoa; phylum Chordata; class Actinopteri; order Albuliformes; family Albulidae; genus Albula; species Albula goreensis. The sequence continues at coordinate 34,521,089 of CM040749.1, forward strand.
ATAATTCTCTGTGGTGATTCTTTTCGAGCTTGGTATATAAGGATACCATTAGGTTACCATCAACATGTTACCCCATTTATCCAAAACAGGCAGTACAAGGAATCCTTTGGATCCGTAGCCACGTAATTAAATTGAAACCCACAAAACGAGGTCTTTTATAAATGCAGTCACTGTAATTTATCGACTTCACATAGAGCGAGAGGAATATTAAATACTGTTGCGGACCATCTCCTTGGCAACTCTACAACCCCTCTGTCTTGCCCGCATGATATAATGCTGTTTTAGTATTATGGGGTAGGGATTAGTGACCTGTGACCTCTGGGGTCATAGGGTCAATCCTTCATGGGACATGGGTAATTTAGCCCGCAGTAAAATACTAAAATGAAGAGCCACTGTGCGGGGTTTTATAAAATTCCCGAAACTCCAAATGGTTTCTCAAGAAAGCAATTAAATGAGAATCGTTTGCTACTGTGTTTATTTTAAATATCTCTGGCATAAAATATACTTTCAATGACTTTTCACATTAGACAAGGATGGTCTTTATTTGGTCATACCAAGCAGAGACAAAGCAAATAAACCCTACACAAATGATTTCTGAAAGTAAATATGATTTTTCTTCAGGCCTATTACATTTTGTCCTGAATCAACCTCTGTCGTCTTTGGGGTTTATAAAACATTAGTAAATAAACAAGGTAATACATACCTTCCTCTCCTGGTCACACTTATCTCTCCTGAGGAAGTACCTCTACAATCATTCATTGTTTTCTTTCCCTGGGTGTGCTGGTCCATTTGTAGTCTTTCAAGCAGTAAGCTAATGATCTCTAAACAAGATCAAAATCCTATTTTGGAAATGATGTATTGTGAAGGAACTCTGTATTTTCTAAAGAATGCTACAAACTCCACAAGTAATATTTATTCATTAACTAAGTGTGCTGACATTACACCAAGTAAACCAGTGATGACTTCATTAGTAACGTGTTAAAACCTTAATTGAAATAGAAGCTTGAATCATATTTGAATGACTCGCAACAAAAACACAGTTTTAGGTTTGCATTAGCTTTTTTTGTCCCCTCTCTGGAGTCAAGGGTCACAAACACACCATTCCACTGAGACATCCACGGAGCAGAGAGACAGATCATCTTGAGAGATTTAGAGAGGTTTAATAGAAGGCTTCCACCTCCAATCTGATCCCAGACCTGCTTTTACAATGCAGGAGACGAAAATGGATGACACACTTCAGAGGCCAATTAACCGAAAGATGAATCCAGCATAGCCTCTAGTCCTGCACAGGATTCTGGTCTAATTCCGCTGTTTTTGCAAGGAGCCAGTGCGAAACACATAGAAGTGACCTGTTGCACGTTTCCTCTGCTCTGTCATCTGTGTTTCCTCCAGACGGAGAGGAGACCAGCTGAGAGTGTGTCTATACCGCAGTATCAGGTTTTAATAGGACTTGGGGGATCCCATTAAGTATGAGGTCACCTGCGGTAGAATAGAACAGGACGGCTTGTAACAACATGGTTTGCATTGCCCACACAACTACCCACACAGAGCCCAATAAAAATACAAGATATGCTGGGGAAACTCAAACTATAAAGAGGGCAAATTTTTAAATAAAACAATAGCCACAGTAATTATGGTGTGTGGGTGGTCTACTAACCATTCAAAATTCCCAAATGAGGAACAAGAAATTAAAGGAACAAAATGAGTCCATGGAGACAGGGCACAGTGGTAACTACTCTGTGATCCCACCCACAACAACCCCCGCTCCCCAAGTCAGCAGTCAGCTGGTTGTTATTGGCCTATCAGAGGGAAGCCCATGGATGTCATTTTACTGCCACATTTTTTGTAGGTTAAAGAGAGTTGTGCCATTGAAGGGTCAAATTCTCACACTCAGTCATAAGATTTGTGTAGGCTCAAATAATTTCTGGGTGGTGAATTTGAGTACAGTTTTCTGTGGGAAACTATCAGGAAAGAGAGCAAGTCCTAGATCTGGTTTATTATTTATGCTACTTACAGATATATTATTGTGGTTTACCTAGCCCAAAGAAGACCTAATTAATCAGTGCTCATATCTGCATATCACACAGAGGGCAAGTGGATTTGTATGTAGGTTATTTGCTCATTTTGGTTGTCTTTATGGATCATTGATGGTGCAGTTAAGTGCCACCTAAATGAGCAGCATTCTTGTTGAATTTAACACAGGTTGCTTGCCTTGATTGGATGGTACAGATCCACAGCATGTGACACCTTGTTTTAGAAATGACTGCATGTGCATGTGTTTGAAACACTCACTATATTCCAGCATGTAATGATTGTTGCATAAGGGCATCAAATTGAAAATGTTTTATTGATATGCAAATTCCCAGGCACACTGCAGTTGTTTCAGGGGGAAGGGGCTTGAGATAAAAAATGATGTGGAACCCCCGAAATGAATCATAACCATGTTACACCTGTACATTCCTGCGGTTTGGGCAAGATACGAGTGTGAGGCTTGGCACAGACCAGCTCTGGGCAGAATTACATATCCAACTTTGCTCACAATGCCCCCTTCATATCCTGAGTCTGATTCATTGCTGGAGGATGGGATATTCATCACAACAGCTTGATAACGTTGATTTGAAACTAATGGCCCTAAACACCCATTTCCTCTACAATTCGCCTAATTCGCCCACAATGCACCAACACACTGTCTAAGGAACATGGCCCTCATTGTTATCTTTTTACTTTCACAAGAGCACATATTACCCAAACTATTTCCAGTTATCTTGGTGAAGACCTTTTTTATTTGTTTATCTTTTATTCATTTTAATTTTCAGTTGTTTTGTTGACTAATCTCCATGACAACGGCTGTGACAGCAATGGATTTACGCAGCAATGGGCATGGATTTGGTCTCTCTGGGACTTGCATGTTGGCAATGAGAGACTTTTAACTGCATGCTCGGTGCGACCGAAGTATATCCGGGCCAAACATAATGCATAGTTTTGGCATTTTGATGGGAATGGTCATATTGCTTGATATAACCATCCATCAAAAAAATCTCTCATGAGATGAGAGGTCTAAGGTCCTTCATAGCTTGCCCCAGCACATCTATCATTGTTATACTCACAGTCACAGAGAGATGGAGAAGAGTTCGGCTAGGACCAAATCACACAAACGTATATAGCATATGCAATTCAGTTAGCACCAGAGGGTGGGTGGGCCAATCCCAGCCTCGCCATTACCAGCCATGTTTGACGGTCTGCATTGGTAAGGCAACAGCTGGCCTTATCAAGAATGGCAGCAGTGAAAGCCAGCTAAGCTGAAGAGTCTCATCACTCGAGAAGCCTGACTTCTTTACACATTGCAGATGCACCACCAATTACATGCTGCCTATGTCATCACTGGATGATAAGGTAAGCTTATATCCTTAGTTCATGTATCAACAGATGCCCAGCTGCCCAGGAGTGGCACACAGAGAGCGATGACACTAACAAGCCAAAGCTTTCATCCTATCATTTCCCAGCGATGCTAAGTCAATTGTTGCCTCACAAATGCAGCTATGGTTATGATGGGCAGTCATGGCACGGCTTGGAATCTAACACCAGATGCAGGTTGCATGTCTGCATGGGGTAACTTGAGCTGTCCTTGCTTCTTAAAACAGTCCTTAACGCAGTAAGTAGATGTGATGGTGGCACATGATGGGATGAAATATGTGAAAATGATTACTCTCCCACCTCTATCAAGACACTGAGAGATTATTATTATTATTATTGTTATTATTATTATTATTATTATTATTATTCTTATTATTAGTTTCACATTCTCCATAGTTTGCATATCTTTGCAAGAGAGCAGAGTGCCTTGGTGGCACACAGAGGTGCAGTGTCTTTTTGTCTCCCAAAGTGATACATTACTGTTTTTTTTATTTTCACATTTGTTTTATTTCATATCTTTTGTCAAGTCACAGTCTACTTTCAGTTGTACATGAATCCTGCACATGACAAGTGAAATGAGATGAACTGACATGAATTGAATGTAACTGAACAAACAGCCCTCTGATAACGTGTAACCGAGATACGGTTAGATCATCTTCATCATCCTCATAAAAATAAGAAAAGAAAACGTAATGGTCTGCTTTTATATTCTTTAGACATTTGTAAGCAAAACTTTAACGGGGCCACAGCGGTAGTTTAATTGTGAGTACCACGTGTCATGCAAAGAAGAAAGAAATTTCCCCAAAAATAGTTATGCCCCTTGTATAGCAAGAGTAATGCCCACCTATTAAGTAAATCAAGTGCAGATGCAGAAACTTAATTCTGGTTCCAAACTGCACCGCTCATAAAATAACAGAACACGCCAAACAAAAAGATGAGTAGATTATACGAGACGAGACACGTCAGTTAAGAAATCAAGGATGAGAAAGACCGAGTGGGCGACCAAAAGGCTACTTTATCTAATCACTCTGTACCGATCATCTCATTTCTGAGGAACTTTTTGACTGACTCATAAATATATACACACGGGGTTTAAGCTTACTGAAATCCGTTTCCCCTTGGCGGAGATAACTGGGATTTTCCTACTTGGGACAAGTCGCCCAAATAACCTTTAATAAGTGCGTATGTTCTCCGAAATGCTGGTGGGTGTGATCTTTTGTAGAGATGTCATTTTAAAGGGGGATGGTTGCGTATACCGAAGGGAGGGATTGTTGAGTGAAAAGAGGGAGGGAGATGAAGAGAAAGGGACTGAAGAGAGGGGAATACGGATTCAGAAGTGCGTTGCGGTGCAAAGGACACCGTATCTGTACTGAAGTATATTTTCCCACAAATACAAGACTTGAGGCAACTTTGGATAGCTATGCTCAGAACATTTGAGCCAATAGTTTTATTTATTTAGACGGAGGATCAGCGTGAACACCCAAAAGTGGTCGCGTAAGATGCGCAGGTACTGAAACGGGACGCGCAGTTGAAGAAGTCACGGCAGAGACGGTGGATTATCATGGAGCGATAATATGAGTATCGCCTATATAAAAGGGATTTGAGTGCGACACTTCTTGTCTAACGGGAGTCTGAGTTTTGTTTTTATTTATTTACAATTTTTACGCTTGTTTCTTCATTATTTCCGCCCATTTGGAGATTTTTTTAAAATTTGATTTTAACAAGTGCCCTTTTAGGCATGGCAGGAACTATTCCCTATTTGCTATTCTCTGTTTTGACGCTCTCTGAAGGCGGTTGGAGTGCATCTTACCCACAGCGATACAATCTATACGCGGGGCAGAGTCAGCCCCAACCGCAGGCGCAGAATGGAGTAAGGGCAGCGAGCCGACACAGGTAATCAAAGTTATTTTCCGCTTGATTTCCTATGCCCTCTCCTTAAGATAACCGTCGTTGCTGTTTTCTTTGGCGTACGGGTGTTTTATTTGTTTGTAACCTCACTGCAGATCTTACGGAAGATAAAATAGTTGTTCCCATGGCTCAATAATGCACTGACCATACGAACAACTGTCACATTAAAAAGAGGCGTATCGCTGTAGCGAACACAACTGACCTTAACAGAACTCGGATGATCTGCCTGAAAGAAGCAACACATGTTAACGAAACATAACTGTTAGACATTTTGCGTGCTGCAAAACGTGATATTATTGACGTGACTCTGTACTTGTTTTTCCACGTGAAATAACACACCTTGGGTTCATTTGCAATAACCACACATCCTGTCTTATATTTGCAATTAAATGTATAGTTGAAGGAGACCTATGACATGTTTGATGGAGACCTGATGCCTTGCATAATAACAGGGTGGACAGTCTTGCAGCTAATGTAGGTAATATTGAGTCTATAGTAATCAAATCTATAGTACCTATAGAGTCTGTAGCAATTAAATCTAAATAAAGCTACACAAAATTTTATAATGAGTATACAAATCATGATCATAAACATCATCAAAATTAATATTCAAAATCATGATAAGTCACATTTAGAGATGTATACAAAACACCAGGAGATACTGTACTGTGTATCCGAAGAATATACTGATATAATGTACTTCTTTTGTCATCAGTTACTATTGTCATCATACAATGACACACTTGGCTAGAGCCAGTTTGTTATCTACTCTGTCTGGGCTAGTGCTGTTCAGTGTCTCTCCCCTGCTGCGATGTGTCAGGGGGGGGGTGGGGTGGGGTGGAGTGGGGGGGTGCGGATAAACACCTCCCTATGAGGCAGACCCGCGGTCTCGCCCATGGAGGCTTTGGTGTGATCAGGACAGGGTCTTCTCCCCGAGGGTAGTCCTTCCCTGTGAAACGTCCTGTCAGGGGTTGATTTGGGCCATTTGCCATTCACTCTGCACTTAGAGACCCACAACCTCCTGCAAGGATTTCAAATCGTGCACCTCGTAAACAAACCACTTTGTACTCATGGTCTTTTGGAATAGAGACACAGTGTTATATGTGAAATTCTGGAGTGGTTTTTCTGGCATAAGGGGTCTAACGTATTGACTGGGATTCTCTTAGAAAATACGTGGGTTGCAAGGACCCGAGGGCACCTGAAAACTGCCAGCTGAGAATTATGTTGCAACCCCAAGGTTGCAGGTTCAATGCCCAGGAAGGGCACTGCTGTTGTATTCCTGCGTAAGGTGCTGAACCTGACTTACTTCAGTCAATATCCAGCTGTATTAATGGATAGTGTGTAGAGGGTGTAAGTCACTCTGGGTAAGAGGGTGTGCTAAATCCCTGAAATGTAAATGTAACATTCATTTACCCTTAGAATGGAGTTGAGTGGAGGATATTTCACGTGTAACTGTGCCTTCACAAACACACTTTGGCCTGAGGAGACTGGGAAAACCTGGATAAGTACAGTCATTTCAGATTCCTCTGAAATTCTGACATATTCTGTAAATCTGCCAATAGTAAACAAGTCCAATAGGTTAAAAAATGTTTTTTGTTCTTCAGTGACTCAAGGATCCCCTGAAATGTTGTCACCTGTGCCTGCATTTTTGTGCTACTCAATTTTGTTAACTCTATGGAAAGTAGGTTCTGAAAATTGATAGTGGCAATTGGTGAGTGAGTTATTTTGATTGTGATGTAAGCAGTTTTTGGCTCTGTTTCAAACTGGACACTCTCAGGCTCTGGAATTCCATATTCCAGATTAGAACCTACTCAGGTTCACGTTTTTGGAGTGAGTGCTCTCCAGCATGGAAGCATGGCAAATCTTGTTCAATAATAGGACACACTTCTTGGAAAACTTTGACCTATATCAAATATCTGCAGTATCTAAATTGAATTCTCTGCATAAATTCACTCATTACTCACCAGCAAACATAAGCAGCAATTGTAATTTCACCATTCAGAATGTCCAGTTAAGGATAACCCAAACATACTTATATGTTAGAATTCATCTGGTGTAGAAAGAGAATAGACACACAGGTGTGACCATAAGAGCCAAAGGGTTAAATGAAGTCCGTATTACCAAAGGATTTGCAGGAACCGAAGCTTAGTGGGATCTTGGTAAGAACTAAGGCCAATGCACTGGAAACAGAGCTAACACACCATTGGCTGGGTTGGCGCCTTTCCCTTTACACCTTCACTGCTAATGGAAAGCATGATTGGTGGAGAAGCTTTGGGGCGTGCCCACTTCACTCCGAAGGGTAAACATGAGAATGCGTTATCTCCGTAAGCCACAGAGCACCTGGGCAGTGATGGTGCCATCTTGGGGTGTAATGACTGAGGCGTTGGTGCTTCTGAAGTTTGTCAGTCATATATAGTCCCGGGGTCAGTCTCTGTTGTGTCAGTGATGTAGTTATGCAACGCACCCCTGCAGAATCCTCTTTTGGGATGCAGAAGGAAGACTCTGGCACGAGTGCTTGGTCATCTGTTTGAACTCTTTGTTTTCACAGATGTTAAAAGTATTCCTCAAGTAGCGTGTGTGTGTGTGTGTGTGAGTGTGTGTGTGTGAGAGAGAGAGATAGACTAAGATTCCTTTTTACGTTTATGTGAATCTCTTTTTGTCATCTTCACTATTCCAGATATTCTGCACTCTCAGCTGAAAGGATAGATTTTTTGTGTCATGTCAAATTCATAAAATACACATTTTAAAGGAAAGCCAAAAACCTAATCAAATTTAACAAAGAATGAATGCCTCACGTCGAATGGATTTTATGCAGAGAAATTCCTACAGTGGCAAAAGATAAGTGTTCTTTTCAACATTTTTTTTTTCTTGAGGACAGCCAAATATTTGAAAGAAAACTCAGAAATTCGGCTGCACACAGGAAAACTTGATCTACGCTGAACCATAAGCATCCAACTCCACATTCTCTGGGTCGCATTCCTGAAATTTTGGAACAAAAACATTCTCGTGGTTTAAAGTCTTACGCAGCTTCATGGACTTGATTAACATGGCAGTCAGAAGGAACAAACCTGCAGCTCTTGTACACTGTTGTGATGTAGGAAAGAAAACAGCATTGTTTGACTGTTAATCCTTATATCTGCAGGTGGCGGGATTCAAATTCTGCAGGACAATAAACCTGGACCCACAGATAATACTCTGTGTGGAGTTTTCATGTGATCATGTGATCTCCCCTAGCTTATTACTGATATATCCCATAATGCAACCTGTTTCATGGGATCCTCCTTATTATTGTGGTCTTTTACTCTTCAGTTGGCTAAGCATAATTTAGATTGTAGAAAACAGGTGTAGATATATAAATATATCTAATAATCACTATGGACAATTTAACTGGTCCTCCAGAACCATGTGGTAGTGTGAGTGCTTCCATATGGCACATAATATTGTCCAATATTATCCAATATTGCAACACTGGAAATGCTGAGAAGTCACTGAATTAGCGACTGTCATTGGTGTTGTGGATCAGAAAAGGGATCAGTTTTCAGGTCTATAGTAACTTCTCCTTTTTGTTACATGGTCTTTATTAGCTGTAATCGCTGTCCTCATTTAGGGTAGTTATTAGTGTGCATTAATGCAGGCAGCCATGTCCTCAAGCTATGAACCAACAGTCATGCATCAGAGCTTTCCATTTCGCTGTAATGATGTGACCAAATACCACAAGTATTCGATCAGATGATCCGGTAAGTCTTGGGTGTGGAGTTTTATGACACATAATTTCTTTGGAATTCTTGAACTCTTTTTCATTCCATAAACATGGGCAGCATGTAGTAATAAGAATAATCATAGGAAGGAAAACTTCATAACATTCTTTTCATTTAAAATAATCTCATAGCGCTATATGCGAATGCAATAAAAGAAATAAAATCAAAACAGAAACTGACATAACTGGACAGGGCCAATGACACACAGAACACAGAAAAAAAACAAAATTATTAGCAGAAAGCGTTCCTACAGAGGAAAGTTTTGAAGTCATTATTTGCCCCTCTCATAGTGATAGCGGTAACAAAGAAGAAGCTATATAATTAATGTATAATCAGGTATAATATAACATATTCATTTATATAAGGTTTTAAATGCATTTTCGAAAAAGGTACACTGGGGGGAACTGGAGAACAAAAATCAGGTCATAAAATAAACAGATAAGTATGAGAAAGTCATAAAAATCACACGCTTCTACAAACAAGTTTAAAAAGTGTTTTTAAGAGATTTTACAACGGCGACAGATTTGCACAGCTGCTTTTTTCAGGCAGGGTCGCCTTGAGCGTATCTGACGCTGGAGAAAAGAACTGATTAAGAGGGGGGAAGTGACATGTCGGAGAGAGGGCCTGTTGACTCTCACAGATTATGCAAGGAGAGGGAGGCCTACTGAAGCAGAGCATGGTCAATTCTTCCACTTATCTTTGTATGACATATATTTCATAGTTTTCAAGGCATCGCTGCCAAAACATCATATTTTGGCAATCAAAAGCCCATCCAAATACATCCAAATACTTTTTTTTCCGAGGTGTCATTTATATCTTGATCTTAATCAAACTTCTACAATCCCTTTTTTATCCTTTGTGCTTTTACAATAAGGTCCTCGTTGACTGCATTGTCTTTTTGAGACGGGTTATCAAAGGAAGATAAGAATGAAATAATCCCTGAGATCAAATTACCATTTTTAGACATGTGAATTGGCTTAGGCAAGGAACAGCTGGATGGGTAATAGAGGGAAATTAGTCCTGACCTTTTTGAATTCCCTTCCTGATCTAATCAAGTTGAACAATTCCCTGAGAATCCAAGTGCCTTGAGAGCAGTCGCTGGTCCAAGACATTGAGAGTCTAAATATTAAGGAACGTGCTGTATTGAGGTCATTAACCTAAAACTTAAAACCCTTTCTACATGACATTCAAACATCTGTTTTGATTTTGGCACAAATACATAATTCATTCTACTATATACTGTATCTACTAATATGACTGACTGACTTGATTTTAAATGCCTCTGTTTTTGAAAATGCAGAATGAATTTGTATCAGCTTGGACGATTGCTTATGTAGTTGCAGAGTCTGACCAGAAGTGGCAGTATAAATTCTTTCAACCCCTTCCATTACAAACAGACTGTCCATACTAGAGCTCTGAAGAATGTTGGCTGTGCTAGAATTCATTCTAAGGACGATAGGCCATACACACTCCACACCATAAATTTTAGGAAGAAAAATAGACAGAGGCCAGATGGCGATAATGTTCAGCCAGCAAGCACAGCCGGTAGGATTCACGTTTTTCATGTCTTAGAAGTTGCTTATCAACAATGATTACATCTCCAATTAAATGTATATAAACAAATCAGGTCAGTTAACAAGTTTTCCTCTGTGATTAGGATGCCTCGATGGGCATCAAAGCTCATCACGTAAACTGTGGTGTGGAATGAAATTGCAGTATAGCCAGTTCTGCCATGCTTTAGCCGTGGTCAAGCCAGGAACACACCGCAAGAATTTAAGGTACAAACTCTAAACAGAGGCAAAGTGTAGATAAGCAAGTAATACTCGCTGTAAAAATGTACAGTGCTAAATTAACTCAGATAAGGGTGCTTTTTACTCTGATGCGGTATATGTTGTTACTTACGGATGTACACTCTGCTGGAGTTAAATTAACACTGAACAGTCTACTGTGTTGAATGTGCTGTACCGCGATGTACCCTAATCCTGCCAAAAGGCCGAAGAGAAGCAAGGGTAAATTTGGGCTTGGTTATTACTTAGGAAGGAGCCATCTTTACTCTATATCAATACATAGGTATTATATGAATGCTGTCTTCTCTGTGTATGCATGTAGACTTTGAAGTTGGAGCTCTTAGTTGTAGTCAGGAGCCTGTGGTGCCATCCTAATGGATTCTTGCCTAACTCTCGTTCTGAGTTCTGAGTGAAGGGGGATAATCTCCACAATAGTGTTATAGCAGGACAGGCATCGGCCAATCAGGTGGCTCCCCTCCGTCAAAGACCAGTATTGAAACTCCGTTAGTGCCATCATTAATTCCCTTAAGTCCAAATGGAACTGATCACGTTCGGTAATCCGCCTCCGAGGATAAGAAGAAAGGGCCCATTCTCAAAGCGCTCCTTTGACAGGGTTAGTGCGTGGATCACGGTGTACACTTGGTGTATCTGTAATGGAACTGCCTCAAGTCCTCTGTAGATAATTTTTTGGTCGATCTGTTTCAATGGTCAGGGCAAAGTAGTAGTTTGACTGAACCTGTTCTTTATATAGTGGCCTTATTTTTTAAATCGGTAGCTTTTATAGCTGACAAGAATATAACAAGCAAGAGGTCCTGTAGAAGTAAAACAGGCACACAATGTACCTGTACCAGTTGCTGATATCTGACAAAAAATTAACAGGCTTTATAACATGCAATAACATGTGAAAGACAGTTTTTTTCTTTTTAACTTACTGTCAATGGAAAGTGTTATTCATTTTAATTTAATGATAACATTTTGCATTAATGGTCATTAAAATAACAAGGTGGATATTGTCAGTTGTTATAGCTAGGTAGTTAGTGTCTTTTAATTTTATTTGTGCATATTTGTTTTGGACCCTATCATGTTAACCAATCATTTGCCACATAAACTGAATTTCTACATCTAACTCCTGGGCAAAGTAACTTTTGTTTTCCCAAGTAGTAGCCTATTCTTTAGCAGTAATGCTGAGACATGTCCCTTTGTCTAGTTATAATTGTATTTTTTGTTGTTGATTTATGAAAAGAGTTACAGCATTCCAGTTTCATGCTTCAGTTTAATACTTTTCCATTAGTGTCTGAAATAATTTCGGCATATTTAAAATGGTACTTCTGCATTAGTACAGGGTACTGTTGTTCAGATTCCTGAGATTAGGGGTAGCGAGGCTCTACTGTACTTGTAAACGGCTGGTTTACAGCAGTGAGCGGGAAACACCGGGCCTGTAGAGGCTGACTCCTGCAGCTGTGGCGACTGTAGGCTACGCGACCGCGGAGGTGCCCTGCCGTCACCCCTGCCTGTCAGCCCCGCCCTGATCACAACCACCCCACACCTCCTGCTCCAGACAGGAAATTCACACTCATGAAGTGGCCCCCTCTGCGTTTAAGGGCACTTCCTGTTTTGGCCTGTGGTAGGGGGTTTGGGGGTTGGCGTTGGTATCGGGATCGGGTGTTATGGGGTGGGTGGGGGAGGTTTAACCCAGTTTATTTGGTCAAGAAGAAACATTTTTGTTATTAGAGGTTTGCCAGAAAGTTGTTGCAAAACCAGTGTGATATTTTGAAGAATTACTGGGTGGGGGGTTACTTAACATAAACTGTTGACATTAGAGTCAATGGATTACCTCAGATATCGTTGCATATTCTAATAAAAATATAAAACACTGGGGGTGCTGTGTAAGTCTTTAGTTATAACTATCAAAGAAAACTGGCCGAGAATCACAGTATGCTAAAAATAGAACAGCAAACAAGCAGCGTGAAATTAAGAACTTGTAATATCTGGTTATGTTTATTTTTACCACATATAATGAAATGTAATACTACCAGAAATGACTCAAGGGCTTGATAATGTAAAGTATAAAATACTATTAAAATAAAGGTAATCCCCTTTAAATATACAGAATGTATCGTGTTCAAGCAGAAGTCACTGAAAAAAAGTATAACTTCTTCAAAACTGTTTTTAGATCTCCTCTGGGGACATACAGACAATGATATGATAAATATTTTTATGGGAATTAAATATTGTTTTATATTGGTCCCTAAACTCCTGTCAACCCACTGTCTATGCAGGTTTTTGCTCAAACCACAAATTGACTTCTCAGTTGTAACAAGCTATTTACTGTTTTTAATTAGGATGATTATGGCTCTCAGTGCCATATCATATCAGTAATATTTATGCATGCCATTAAGAATACATTTTGCATATTCATACCCAAGGATTTTTAATCAATTACACCAAATTATGATTTCATTTTCTGTAATGTGCTATACAATCAATTCCCTAAGAAGCATTTAATATGTTTTAAGTAATCCAATTGCAGACTGGTGAAATCGTCTTAGTCCTAACTGCTGACAGCATTGACACCGGGGTCACTGACACAAAACACTTACGGAAAATGTTCAATTGCATAGAAAAAGACAAATCTGCATTGTGTTAAAGAACTGCTGCTCTCGTATACATGTTTGCAAGAGACAGACGTGTTTTATTGTATTTAGCAAACTTCTACAGAGACAGTTGAGACTGGGAAACGCACGTTGCTATTCAAATGTATCAGTTTAAAAAGTCATGCATCTATTCAAAAATGATATCTGACATCAATCTGCATACAAATGGAAGGAAGTCCCGATTTAATGAATGTGAGGAAGTTCTGATTTCATAACTCGTATTAAAGCCAAGAAAGAACGATAAAAAAGGCCTGTGTGGTTACATACAGTTCTGTTTTCCGCTCACTGACTTTCACTTTGTGGAGATAAGACATGAGGAATTCTCCGAGTCTGTCCGTTGCGAATACAAGCGGAGAATGCGAAAGGCAACCGAGGTTGCTCTGAATGATAACAGGGTATTGCCGGGCTGCATTTTTGGCACGTACTGCAGAAACAGGCATGTATGCAGTTCAGTCCTGCTGCTCCAGACACGGAGATGAGGCAGGTCAGCCCTGAGACATGGTTCGGCCTGATTTGGGCCCTGCATCAATGAATCACTGTGTGTCAAAGGCAAGAGCTGACATTTGCCCATAATTTATTCACAATTACTCCACAGCTGGACTGATAATCAGACAAAGTGTTTGTTTTTCTTATTCACTAACAATTCGGTTGACAGACTTTGGCGATTGCTGAACTCGGCAGACTGTTAGTAAACAGAAATCACTTACATGTAATTGTCGCCATGCTGTGTGGAAACCGGTCGGGATTGTGACTCATCGGTGATGGAGTTTATGCCGGTTAACCTCACGGGCAGACTGAGCCAGTTCTGTTGTCACCCGGCCCAGTTTGGGTCCGGTTTTCCGCTGCAATATTTAATTACTGCATGGGTCAATGGTCTGGCGCCCAGCCACTATGAAGCCAAATGAAAATACAATTAAGGGAAATGAGAGGGCCTGTCGCCTACGAGTGCAGGACAGTTCCTCTCTTGGGGGTGGGTGGCGAAGGCATTGGACGGGTACTAACGGAACACCACCGGGGCCTTCAGCATAAAGACTACGGTTTTAGCCAATGAGTGCTTAGCAAAACTGAGAGCAGCTCCTGAGGCAAAAGCTTTACCGTTAAATCTAGAGATTCATTTTAATCTGAATGTACATTCAACTCTTGTGTTCAACTCTCGGCCCACTTTTTTGGGACTTTTCCTCAACAATGACATTGTGAAATGCGTTCTTTTGTATGTTTGGATGAAATACGCAAAAAACCCATGAATTGTCAGGTCTGAAAAATTTAGTGCATTATTTTAATTGTAAAATAGTAATTGTCAATATAATTCAGACGCAACAGGAGGTCCGATTCCCCTATGAACTATGTTAGAGTTAATTTTAAATTGTTTTACCATCTCCCATAACCAGTAATGCATATTGGACAGGTATCACATGGCCCTGGTGTTTTAAGTACACCTTTCTCCTTATATTGTAGTTTTATGTATGAAGTAATAACAATATGCCTGCATACTGTTATGTAGTCGTCATATCTATCTTTTATTTGGCTCAATATGTACTCGTGCTGCAGCTGGAAAGCTAATTTCTCTCAGAGGGTATTTAAACTCAGTTTTATTTTGTCATTTTGTTTTAATAAGAAAAGAAATATGCTCTTGGCATGCCCTCAAATCATGATATATAGATTAAGGTTTGATAGCGGATTCTGTTCTGTATTTACTAATTTACCTTAGGTTACAGTTTCACTTCCTAGGAATGACTCTGCTGTTGTACCCTATAATACTATATATCTTTATATCATTTACCTATATTGTTTACCCTTAGAGTGAAGTTGAGTGAGGACATTTCAGTCATAACTTTTGTAGGCAAAGTAACTATGTCTTCACATACCTTCTGTCTCATTGGCTTGAGAACACTGCGAAAAAACCTGTATCAGCATACAGAGTCCTCTGAAAGTCTGTCAGGCCTCAGAAAAAAGCAACTGGCATTACAGCTTTGCCTCTGTTGTTTTTGTTGCTGCAGTTTTAAAAGAACCCACCCTCCTTTTTGTTTTCTCAATGAAATGAAATTTCAGATTGTGTCCCTGGAGCTGGAAGCTTTCAGATGCGCTCCTGCATTCTGGGAGTTTTACGGGACGTGGGCCACCTCGAGTGGTTTGTACTGTAGACAGAAGCATCCCAACTCTGTCTCTGTTCTCGTCTATCCCTCCATCCCTCCATCAGCAGTATCATTGATCCGGAGCAGCATCCGTGGAGTCTCCATCTGTTCCACAAGTAAATAGTGGCTCGCTGCCGTGTTTGGGTGAGGGCGGGATGTCTCCTCTTTCACACTGCTGTAAGTCTTGAGGTCGTGACTCATGTACCAATCCTTCCATTCACAGCTACATCCAGGGGACACACAGCCAAGTGACAATTTCACATTTATTTGTTGTGAGAACGTTTTTTTTTTTTATATGGCAGTAACAACTGATACCATAATTGAATTTCACCGAGCAATCTAATGCTTAAATGTGCTACTGCTTACCACATCGTAGTCTTTATTCACAGAACTTTCTTCTGGGGAAGCATTCGCATGGGAATCTGTTAAAATTAGCCTTTTTTATGAAGGAAACACAATAGCTGACTTTAATCCCTTATTCTTTCATCTGGGGCAGAAGTTGATCTTATGGTAAAGCTGGAATGAATAAAGGGAGAGATTTAATTACTTTGGAAAAAAGCATCACCCAGGAGATCTCGGATCTTCAAAGGACCTCTGGAAATTCTCTGAAAACGATCCCGTTCGCTGAAAAACGACCTTTTTGTTTTTCCAGTTTGAAAAGGAATACTTCTATTTTACTGCTGATAGATACTAAACCCAAATTGTTCACCTTAGTGTCTGTTATCGTTGTACTTTTATATTGAATCATGCTAAAGAGGAAGGACAATTGAAAGGTTCCTTGAATAAGGGCATTTGCTAAGCAAAAAGTAAAGGAAATGCAGCTAAGTACCTAAAAATGAACTGTATTAAAATGGTTCATTCGAAATGCACCAAGTACAGGCTAAAATGCCATGCTATTCTAAGAATTAACCAGACACATAATGATTCCATGTGCTTCTTCAGATGTGTACAGGAACTCCAATTGCCATTGGCTTTGATGACAGTTAAAAACATCGTTAAAAACATAACTTTGACTACCTGAGTGGTCCACAGAGTCTGTGACATCATTGCAGTGTTAAAATAAGTGCCTTAGCTTGATACATTACCCAGAGGACTTTGCTCCCCATTAGATTGTGAATTCCTTCAATGATATTTCCCTCTGAACATACTGTCCGGCCGTTCGAAATGGCAACGACAAGCATGCATGGGTTAATTTGGCTGAATTTTATTCCAGATGCAAATTTTTAGATCTCTACCCGCAATGTCCCCTACCCCCAAATAAGACAGAGTAGAAGTACATTCAAGATTTGGAGATTTGCTGAAGGCAAGGCGTCAGCCATTTTTTACTGCATCAAATCTCCTTGATGGTGCTTTGTCTGATGTCGTTAAAAGATGACAAACACAAGGAGGGGGTAATTCAAGGAGAGGGCTGAAGGGGATTAAACAGTATTGAAAAATGTTTGCCACACAAGTTAACTGAAAGAATTCCCCCAAATTCTGTTACTTCAAACTAGATCACTGACATCATTCTTCAATGTTTTGTTCTTTTTTAAACTGGTAAGAAGCAGAGAGCCTCCCTAAACCCAGAAAACACTGGGTCAGAGATTCTCTCATCTCTAACCACAGATAAAGACCTCAGAAAAACATAGATGTGTAAAAAACACAGGAGCTATAAGGAAAGAAAGAAGGGTGGCGACACTTTCTTGTGGAAAAATAAATGGCCGTTACTACTTATGAACATGACGGTCAGTTTCTCAGCTCCATAATCTGTCATATTTGTTGTTTTCGAATAACATTTTACAATACATCTTTTCTAATACAACATTGTTTAGTAGTCACTGAGGCGGGAGAACGGTTTTCAAGGTGGGAGAAAATATATAACATTTTTGTGGAATTGTCACTCCAAGAGAAGACATTTGAATTTGATTTGGGAGAATGATGAATGTATAGGTTAATGTATGGACAGGGTCCAAACCATTTCGCGAGAGGTTACCCAACGAAGGGGCCCACACACCCACACTTTTGCCCTGTGATATCTGGTATGCAGTGGTGTGTGAGAGGGGGACAAACGCCTGGACTGTTTCAGAGTGGAAATGAAAAACTGCAGGGCAGGAAATGGAGAGAAAGAGAGAAAGAAAGAGAAGTACGAGCAGAAAGAGTGATATGGGATAAGGAATCCTTTCTTCTCTACATTACCCCGTTCATCTAACCACAATTTAGTTTTAATGAAAATTCATTGCTGTTAGTATTTAAATAATAACATTATTATTATTATTGTTATTATTATTATTATTATTATCTAATCATGTCTGACACAGCGCTGTGTCTTGCACTTTAATATCATTTTTAAATATTACAAGCTCTCTAATGCCACCATGTGTTTTACTTGGGCTAATGCTTTAAGGTTGGAGTGTTGTTCAGGCTATTTATGCAAATACCAAGCAGCACTTTCACATAAACATTATAAAAGTGATACATGTATGCAGACAGGAGGCAAGATGGTTGTACGCTACATTCATGTGAATCGGTTTTTTAGATTTTTTAGTATTTTTCAGAAGTAGCATTTTAAGTGTTTATGCAAAAATTCAAAAAGGCAGAAAGTCCAATATGGTGGACTGTATGGGTAATAGAGACATATTTATTGGCCATAAGGATAAGGATCTATAGAATAAGGGTTACAATCTTACTGTTAGTTTCAGTTTACTTGGATAGAGCCACCATGTGGTGAAGGTGAACCAACCAGATCAAAGTTTTTTTTGAGGGGTTCCTCTTTATCAGTACATTTCATAAGAATTTTCAGTTAGGCGAGAACTGAAAAAAAGGTTATTATGAAGCTGTGATCATCAGAAATGGCTGCCAACTTAAAAGTTAGGTTACTGTAGCCAATCTAAAATCTCTGTGAAGGAATAATGATTTGTTTGTTAATTTGAGATCCACTAAACTCAAAAAGTGTCACAATTTTTAAAATTAGACAACACCACTATTTGTTTTCAAGGGGACAATAATCAAGGGATATCATTGTGTTATGGTTATCAATGCTGTTACCAAGTTGCACCATTTTATGCATTTCTTTCTTAGATTTATGAACAATTTTATGGAAAGAAATGTTACAAAGTCTTTGTTGGCCATTCATCCATCTTTGACATAACGTTTGTATAGAAGTAGGTCCACAGATACTGTACCCAGAATGTTGTAAGAGGAGCAGCTTTATAAATGTTTTTCAGAAACAATCAAGTCCACAGAACACATCAGTGAGGACATGGGTTCTCCCAATAAATCGCTGTTTGATCCAGAGATGAATGAGGGTCCTGTGACCCCCTGTTCGTGGCGGTAAACATGTGTCACAGTCTGGGTCCTGAGGGGTTCCCCCTTTACCTGGGAGGGGCGCAGATTTACGCACGTGTTTGGGGGAGTGGAGAGAACAGGAAGGAGAAACCTCAGGGGACACAACGTTTTGGGTTCAGAGATCATAAATGCACTGGCTGCACCCTGGAGGGGGCTCTTTTTGTGAATAACTGCAAAAGCTGTAAATCACTACAAGACAAAATAATAGAAACACCAAATGAAAAAGGCTTGTACTGAAGTAACCATAATTCACTATTTTAAAAAAAGTCTGCCCATGTGTTTCATATTAGTACTAATTACCAATATTTTTATGTTATGAAAACATTTTAAAATCAACACAAATATGCTTCAAATGGTAGATGAGATATATAATATATTTTGACAGGGATCAGATATTTGGCTTTTATTTATTGCTTCATATGCCAAACAAGGAAAAACCCTCACCTGAAAAGAGAAACAAATCAACACTAAACAGGATAGGTGCTAAAAACCCACAAAAATGGCCTCAAAATTTACCACAGAAAAATGTACCTCTATGACTCAACAGAACGCAACAGCAGCTGTACACGATGAGTTTTAACAAGCTGGTATTTACTCCAGGGATGCCATTTAGAAACTGCTGCTAACCAACACCAATGTGCAACAGCGCATAACCTGTCTTAATGAGTGCAAA
Organism: Albula goreensis; assembly: GCA_022829145.1. NCBI lineage: Eukaryota > Metazoa > Chordata > Actinopteri > Albuliformes > Albulidae > Albula > Albula goreensis. Next base: position 34,540,739 of record CM040749.1, read on the forward strand.
ACCTGGACTTCTGAGTAGTGTAAAATAATAATATTATCTGAAGAGTCATCTTTATCTCATTTTTCTACATCTGGATGAGTATATTTGGAGAAAGTCGAAGGAAGTCTTCAACCCGCACCGTCTGTTCACAGCTGGTAGACACAGCCATGAGTATGTGGTATGGGCAGCCATCTCGTGGGAGCAATCACATCAAACTGTTACTCTGCATGGCATTACGGCCAAGGAATGTGAGGTCATTTTAGGTGACCAGGTGATCCTTCAGCTTTTGTGGGAAATTCTGGAAACATCACTTGCAGAGTGGATTTACACTTCCTTCATGTCTCAGAAAACCTGGAGACTTTCGTTCATAAGGAAGGTCCAATAACCTACTCCAAACAATTGAAAACTTGTATAACAGCTGAGGCTGTTCTGAAGGCAAATGGCAACCCAGATCCTTATTAGTTAACCAATGTTTGTATAGCATATACTACAGTATGTAAGTGTTAATATTTTGTCCACTGCCTGGAAGTACATATTCTGGCAATACTCTACTATATACATCCCTCCAGTTATGTGCACACAGAATTTAAGAAAGATATGGGGAGAGCACACAGCTGAAATGTTTCAGCATTCACAGTCCAGGTTTGTTTCCCATCTTTTCCCCACACTGCATTTAAACTGCACTCATTGGAGGTAATTACACCAAGATTTGAGTAGGTTTGCCAAGGGGCTATTTTATTAACGAAATTATAGGAAATGACTGTTTTCAGTCCAAGAAAGCACAGAAGAGGCACTGTGTCTTTAAATCAGCTGCTTCCCATCAAAGGCTATCAGCAGAGAGTGGGAGAAACATGGAGAATGGCATGACTCTGCTCCTGTTTGCAGTCATTAGGTGTATGTATGAGAGAAAGAGAGAGTGTGTGTGTGTGGGGGTGTGTGTGTGGTGTGTGTGCAGAAAAGCATCTGTCATGTCAAGTCATTATAATGCCTTTGGTCTTGTTGTGTCAATGGGATCAAGCTTAGCTCTGCACCACTTACCAAAAACATAAGTTTAAACCAATCATTCCCAAACCAGGGGTTTCAAATGTTCATGTTGTGTACATTTTCACAAGACCACAACACAAATATAATTACAAATATCCACACTGAAAAATCATAGTCATATCCGGGACCAGGGTGTGGCCACTGTGCTGGGTGTTGAATTGACCAAAAAGTAGCACAGCATTGCTAATTGCTGTTTTAGTCACGGTCACAGGGTTTAGTAAAACACAACTAAAAGTAAAATATGTTAAAATAAACAAGTAGGTCAAATTCAACTATACATAAGATAAATTGTGTGGTTTATGGAAGAAAGTCAGAGAAGGGTGCCAAAAAAAGAATCCCAGGATAAATGGTTTAGAGAGTAGTGAGGGCCTGAAACATTCTCTCTAAAGGCACAGCAAGTCAGCAAGCAGTCACTGATTAACTTAAAAATTCTCTCCCCCATTTGTTACGAGCCAAACCAGACTTACAATTTCCATGGCACCACTTTCCCTCCAGCTCTTATTTGGGGGCGATTTGATTGTGTGACCTCACCAGGCTTTGCACTGCAGTTGTGCCACCAGTTATGAACTGAGTAGCTATGCTGTTGGATTAACATGCAGCTTGCTGCTTGGTTCATGGGCCTGCAAATGCGTGACTGGCCAGGAGTGGCCGCTAGAGAGCAATGACACTAATGAATGGCCTACCGTCCATGTTTCCTCAGTGAGGCTGAGCAACTGTTGCTTTGCCAGGGCAGTCCTCTGGCCATGGCTGGTAACTGTGCTGCTGGGACTCAAGCACCCAGCCACAGGACTCACAGCTGTACCCTTGAACAGGAGACGTTACTGTATGAGCCAGCCAAAGGGACTCAAATTGTCCTTTTATACCAGAATTGACAAAAGCAGTGAGCAATATTTCACTCATAATACCACAAAGAAAATTCAAAGCTACTACTACAACTACTGAACATTTTTTTAGCACAACATCAGAGTCATTTAACCATTTCATAACCTTATGGGTTTCTCCAAAGAGAAATACCTGTTACTTGTTTGTTACTTTCAGGTATATATATACTATGATACCTTATTCATCCTGTTTTGAGGTAAGATAGAACAAAATTACAGACAAATGAAAAAAGGCTTGGTCTTTTCAACTGAAAACACCACTGCACTGCTATGTAGACACTGTAGGCCTCTGTTATTTACAGAAACCTGTTGTGCTTCAGCACTAACATGTAGGTTTCAGTGTACTTTACTTGCTCTGAACTCTCCACACACATCCTTGTTTTTGTGTGTGTGTGTTTGTGTGTGTGTTAGGTAACCTTAAGTGTGAGTGTGGAGAGGAGGCAAGTACATTGCATGCTCACTGAAAATGCAGGTTTGTATTGGGAAGACTCTCTGCAGTCAAAGTGTATGTTGTCCCAGTTCCAAACCTTTATATCTGTGCTTCCAGGGTCAGACACCACCCATGCCTCCCTTTTGGGCGAGGGCAGTGGACTTGTAACAGCAGACCATTATGTTTTATTGGCTGGAATGACATTCATCCTGGTGACTAACATACCATTTCTTTGAATCATCTCTCCGGAGACATAGTCACTGTACTATGTTCTTGTTTAGTGAAGCGACAGGCTGGAACTCAAACAGAACCATGTATTACTCACCAGATAGGAACAAAGCACATAATATGTCAATTTTAAACACCAACTCTGATAATTCTCATTATGTCAGAGTAAATATAGTGACCAGTAAGTTACATTGTCATGCACTTTTTTCCTCTGAAGAACATCTATTCAGCTGTATGAAAGCAAATTTGAATATTTAGAAATCTGAGATGCCCCTGTGATTATAAGAGACTAGCTATTTATGAAATGGTGTAAAAGGCCTGCTGCTAAGATAAGGACCAAAGATTAAAAACAGAAGGGTTTTGGAAAAAAAAAAAAAAAACCAAAACTTTTAGGTGTTCTTGCTAGGTCTTGAGGTGTATGGTCAGAAATAAGCAAGGCCCACTAGCATTGTTGGTAAAAATGGCAAATACTTACTCTAGACATATCATGTAACCAGAAATTACATGACTATGACTAACTGCCTTCCTCTTTAGCCACAATATATTTGGTAATTGCGCCTGTCAGATACTATCCAGTTCCCTATTTCAGGCAACAATAAACTTGGTTTGGGTTGTATAACAATGTAGTTTGATAAAATGGCTGTCTCTCAGCATCTTCCAGTAGGTGTTTCAAATTAAGTTTGAAAGACTTTTAAGGGGCCAGGAAACCATTTTTCCGGTTTCTTGCTAAATTGGCTCAAATGGGGCTTTTCCCTGTTTCTTTCTGATTTGTTAATTGTGAAGGATTTAGTGCCAACCTGATTATAATCGGTCCTGTTCAAAATAAAGATTGATTGATTTATTGATTCCTGAGCAAAGACATGCACTCTCCTCTGCCACACCGTTTTGCCTCAGTGTGTCACCTGGTGGCTGGATTCGACTCCCCGTGGAGGGAATTCAATGCAGATGCGACCGACAGAAGAGAGTCCTGTCAAATGGATTCGCTTCAGACCGCAATTTGAACTGACTTGCTCTGGTCAACTGGTGAAAGGGGCTTGCAGCTCTCATTCTTCAGTACTGACTTAACAAGTGTCAGACAAAGATGGTGTACAGTGCCAAGCTCAGTGGGTCATGCCATCTGTAGGCCTGTTATTATGATAATTTAAAAATGTGTTCATGGGTGGCTTCGGCAAAAAAAAAAAAAAAAAGAGCTGGAAAAGAAAGGGGCTTTTAAACACTTCAGGGGAAGTAGCAGGAACTAGCATTACCTCATGAATGAAATTTGGCACAAAAAAGTCACCATTTTGAGTGAATGAAAGTGATGAATGCTGGGCACTGAGAAAGAGAACCATGTAAGCTGGCCTTTGTTTGAAGAAAGCTCTCTCTCTCTCTCTTTTTCGGCTCTCTTAGTCTCCCTGTCTCTGTCTTCTGGGCTGAGACACAATGAGAATCGGAAGATGGGGGGGGGGGGAAGCACATGCTAACCCACGACTTGAAAGTGTTTTGTGAAGTTGGAATCCTGCATGACTAATTTTAAAGGAATGCAGATCACCAACGACTCCAAGTCCCAAAGACACAGAGTTCTTGGTCATTATTAAAAATGAAGAATATTTACAAATTAAGAAAAAATAAAACTGGGATGATACCTAGAATTTGGCTACATTCTCCTTAGCTGGGTGTGCTCATTTCTTTCTATAAACACACAGAAACCTTGGAAAAGTAGGGATTGCCCTTACTCTTGAATGCTGTTTGCTTTTGTGAAATTGCATAGAAACCCAATGTGCATTCAAAAAACTAAACATGAACTAACAATCTGAAAAGGTAGTGCACAGTGACAAAATAGCATAGAAAAAGGTAGATGACAGAGGTAAGGAGAAGGAAGAAGAGAGCATATGAGTCAACATCTGGGTGTCTGTTGACATGCATTTCATGCATAATCAGTATGAGATTTATTCTAGCCAATACATTCCACAAACCATGAGTTACCCCTCAGTTAAGGAGGGAATTTTTAAACATTTACATTTCAGAATGATTTTTCATCTGGTTGCTTTTGTCTTTGCAACGGTTTTTAAACATTGTTGATGCAGAAAACTAAGGTATAGTGGACATCCAAGACATTGCATTTGCATGTGAAGCCAGTAATTGAATTTGGAAACCTGCTACAGGAAACAGAAATATATTGCTTCATTTAATGGTTTGAGAGTTGGAGGATTAGAGTACATTGAACCTAATGGTGAATACATACTTGTAGATGGGTAGAACAGAGTCACACCCCAAAAAACAATGATGTGTCAATATATTTGAGTAATCAACGACAGAAACGGTTGCATGACATCAGAGCTCCAGACAGTTGCTGATAATCACAGTTCACTCAACCAAATTTCCAATGGCTGGCAGGATTTTTGACCTTGAACAAGTCTGATGTATGAAATAGGCCTTGCATTTTATTCTGTCCCAGGTTTCGATGAGGAATGTTACTTTATACTTCAGAATTAGTAAGTTCTTACAAAGGCAATGTGTCCATTCATAAAATTTCTGTGTATGTAGAGAGAGGTGTATCTTCTTAATAGCAGATTTTCATACAGCATTGATAGTAAAACCAGCAATAAACCAGCTGCCAATTATTCAATGTAACAATTAAATGTAGAGCACTTGGTTTTTTCCTTTCCTGAAATGTGACTTTCACAGCTTCCCCTTTTAATTTTGCATGCCCCTACTTTGAATACCCTTACATATTTTTTTACCTCAAAATATTATTCACAGGCCTACATCAGTTGTGTATGTACTTCTAGCTGGTGCCAGGCCAAGTGGGGTGTTGCACAACCAAAAAAAACTCACGATCACCATTTGAGTGAAAATACATGTACTTTAGGTTGCTAATTATTTCTTAAACTTCTCTTCACACAAAATGGCCTATCCTATGTTTTTTTATTAGCTACGTAGCTACGTGCGTAAGGTTACCACCCAGAGTCAAATATGGACCTTGAATAAGGTCTGTGTTTCTCATGTTTGATTCTGCCTCTTTGCAACTGAGTCAGAAAGCCTTTCAACACTCCAAAGATGCACTAATTGCAACACAAGCGTGTTGTTGCAACGACATGTGTTAACTGTCTAACATACAAGACCACTAACTATAAATCAGATCTGAAATTTGGTGCCGGTACAATTTAAGGGGAGACGTGGATGCATGAAATGATAACCGTCCAAACCAACTAAATCCATCCACAGATACCAGTGGACATCAAAAAGTTTGCCAGTATCCAATACCAAAAAAACCCATGCATATTTTCTTGAAGCTCCTTCACAAAGTGTCTAGACTATACTGATCCTGTTTTAATCATCCTGGATCAAACACTGTTTATTAAGACCTACAGATGGCTCCAACTGTGCACCTCTACAATCGGATAAATCCCCCAAAATGTAGCCAAAAAAAGAGCATTGTATGAAAAACCACAGAGCAGGTACAAGCAGTTCTTGCTCCTGGTTACTTTTTTTCCTTTATCCCTATGACTGTCAATAAAGAACTATTGTATTCAAACAAAGATGTAACTAAGATGTAATCCTTACTGAAATGAGACAAATAAATGAGAAAAAATAAACAGAAAAATTCCCTTTACCGCGTGTATAATATCAAGCACAATACATATTGTATCTGGACAAGTTCATATTGTGATATAGCTGCCAACAGCCAGCCCTGATATATAGGAGTAGTCAAAATGTTGTCAACATGTCACTTTAAAAACCAAAACAAGTTGTCAGCCCTGTATAATATGAGGATGTATGCCTCTGTGTGTGCTATGACATACGTTCCCATTGTGGGGAGGACATTTGTGAATTTTGTCCCTTCTCTCTCTCTGTAGAAACTGGTGCGCATATGTTGTGACGCGGACGGTGAGCTGCGTGGTGGAGGATGGGGTGGAGACCTACGTGAAGCCAGATTACCAGCCCTGTTCCTGGGGGCAGTTGCAGTGCCCCCGTGTGGTGACGTAAGTATGCCCGTATAACTGAAAACGAGTGAAGAGGACAAGCATGAGGGTCGATGGAACGATTATATCCTGTTAAGATGCTGCCTTTGATTCAACATCATTTTCTAGTTATGAGACTGTCAAAATGTTCTTGCTAAACTGTTTGTTAGTGAAAACCTGTCTGTTGGTTGATACATGTTAACTTCCGAGCTTCCAAAGACTCTTGATATAACTTAAATCTGAAATTTTGTGACAGTGGTACCTCTAAGGATAAAGTTGATGGAATCCACACCACTGTTCCACTGTGTGGATGCACCTCACAGTCTGGCATCAAATCCTGACTGGCATAATTGGCCATAGCGTCACTCAATGAAAAGGTGGTTGTCCATGTTTAATCGTACACCAACAGCCACTTCTCATTGATGTGATGCATCCAGTCAAGCAGACATGGACTCAGCTTCTCCAATGCTCAGCTCACTTGGTAGACTGCAAAGTGAAATGATAACTGGCAGCATGTACTTTGGAGGAACTTTGGAAAACCTCTGCTTGTCTGTGATCCTGTGCACCAGTACCTGAGAAATCATGTAGCTCTCCTTATTTCCATGTTGAAAAGATGCTTCTGTGTTTTATTACATTCACGTAGCTAATTTGAGAGGTCTTTTAAGAGGACCCCCAATCACAGATTACTATTCAATGCTGGTCCTCACTTTAAGAATAACTTATCTCATTTTTAATGTATCGAATATCCTAATACTCATAAACTGTGTGGATACTGAAGTTTAGTTTCATCTCAACTTTAATGTAACTATGTCGAATTGGCCAAATTTGGTACTTTGAGAATTTTGACAGGAGGAAAGGAGAAATAATTATTGGCATAACAAGGAGTTAGAAAAAACATTAGAAGAAACATACAGAGAGCAAGAAGGGGGCAAAGCACCGTGGACTGTTGAACCCCTGTGGAGTGAACATGACAAGCAAAGCATGGCTCTCCTCCAGGTGGTTTAATCTGAGAGGCAGGAAACAAATCCACTCAGGAGAGAGTGCATTTCCTGATTAAGACCATCCCCCACCATGGTGGCTTTCCTGTGTCAAATTTCAGAGTGCTCCATCGATGGGTTTAAACTGAGGAAAACTGAGTCAGGGCAACATTTTCACACATGTACACATATGGATTTGTGAATAAAATAAACCTCAGGATAAGTAATAAATTATTGAATTTATCTCATGCACCTTCTACTTCTTAAAACATAATCTTCTTTCTACTCCAGCAACATTGTGATAACACATATCTGTATTGAGTGAAATTATTTCTTACATTAATGTCCCCTTACCTTTTAAATAGGTTACAAACTAGCTATGGGAGTGATCTCTTTACAACATTTAATTGGATTTCCAAACAATATATCTCATTTTCAGCGACCCTCTATCTTTGGGGTTTTTTTTTCCAATCTGTTTGATTTTGTTTAAGTCCTTTTATATGAAGCATGTCGATATGTTTATTTTCTCAGACAGTACTCTTTAGTAGAAGACATGCACCTTTTTGGTTTTTATTTTATGAATGGAATAAGTGAGTTGATAATTTAATGCTTGACTCTTTGAATTAGTGTGTGCTATTGAGGTGTAAGGTCATTGATGATTGTGTATACCACTTTCAGTTTCATCAGTTCATTACTGTATCTGCTGACCAGAGAATTAGAAGCTCTGATTCTCTGATAATGGGATGATAAAGGATTTTGTGTGAAAGGGTTGCAGGGATATTACCGGTTGTGTTAACAGGCGGCCTGAATTTACCCAGCTGGTACCATTTAAACCTGCTTCCCTCGGATTGGAAGCATGCATGGGAAGAGACTATGTCAGGAATGGGCCGGCTCACAGTTCCATGGACCACAACCAGACCACTACAGGAAACGGGCGGAAGCCCACTAACATCATGACAGTTTCCACTCGCGGCAGCAGAGTGTGGTCTGTGCTCTCCTTTTTTCTCACGCTGGCTATATAGCGGGACGCATAAACCACCAAAAGCACACTGGTCAAGATTGAATCAACGCGTACAATTAGTGTTCATTCTTACATTGCGGTCAAATGAAAGTTTAACGTTTTTTCTTCAAAGACATGGCTTGGTGGGTTCATTTTGGTCATCCTTGAACATGGTGAACAACACTTGTGAAGAGAAAAGTTAACACTTATGTTTGTAACTGTAAAATCAACATTATGGACAAATATTGGTTGAAACCAGGCATCTATCTCTTATCCTCAACAGCAAACTTGCTGCTGTTCATGACACGTTTGGGTCCTGCCTTTTGGTTGTCCGAAACCCAGTATCAATATTTACATTTGTCATGTGTATGTATACAAAAAAACATTGCTCATTTTTTCCAACCCAGCTTGAGACTTGTTACTGATAAACATGCATTCAGATGACAAAACTTCACATTTTTCATATTATTCATTTATAAATTTGCTTACACACAAGGGTTAAATCCAAAGAGTACATTACAAACAGTGCAGCTATGAAAATCCAGTAGCTCCACACGGTTGGCTCTTTGAGAAATTATTACCTAATGTTCCAAACTGCAGCTAGTAAAAACACTCTTTTACAGTCACGCTGGGTTACTCTTTATGTAGATTTTTCCCCCCTGTCTGTGCTGGCAAATGAAGGGTCTGATCCCCTGAAATTACTACAGACCCATCTGTTTGAGCTCAAGAGCCTATGAATGAACGGTCATTACCAAAGAAAGGCTTCTACAGAAGGCCAGCGCTTGGTGCAAGCACATCGGGCCAGCGTACCGGTCTAGCCTTGGCTGCTAGAGTTACAGGCTATGCAGCTGTGGTCCAGATGGATATGCAAAACTCAAAAGTAGAGAGAGTACATGGTTTTCTCCACATGTGGCAAATAAATTGTGTAGTATTTGTTTTTCTCCTCTTTTTACCAGAACAAGAGAACAGCAACCCTTTGAAACGAAACGCAGCTTACGTTTGGACCGGGATGGAGTATTGAGTGTGCTGGTCTGTTGATAGTTTAAAGTTGCCTCAGGAACTAATTTGGGTTTTGGCAGCAATGCTTCATTGCAACACACAGCACTATTTTACTGGGCATTAAGACCAGGGAAAGTCAGATCGGAAGATATAGCCGGAGATTTGGGGTTTGAAATGCTCTGAGGTTCTTGGCTGGAATTGTTTGGCACACAGGAGGCTAACCGTTTTTTGAGTGATAGCATGTTTATTTATTTATTTTTATTCATACATACATATTGTGTTACAGCAGTGATGTAATTATGTTATTTTTAATGTTTGCATATAAAAACAGATTGCAACCTATAACCAGAGCCATGTGCTCTGTTTATTTGGAATAAAGGAACCAATGAGTTAATGACAGTGATTTGGCAGTTTGGCTTTGCTTGATTTTGGCTGTGCTCTATTTAACGAACAATTTCTGGCACATCATTACGATGAAGACTGAATTTCAGCAGTCATAAACTTGACCTGGGAAATAGATATGTAGGTACTTTTATTATGTATTTTTTATGCTTAAAAACCTCATGAAAACATTAAATGAAACATGAAATCGCAGAAGCAATTATATTTGAGCTTCATTGTTGGATGGACCTAGTTTGACTTTTGTTCCTTTGAAGACTTAAATAAAGGCCTTTTGTGTATTTGTGCAAAAACTGAAAAATCATGCAAAAAACTGAAATGCTGTTGCGTGATATTTGGCTTCAACAAACAAAAACTCAAGCTAGTTTCACTGTTCCTCTGTTATAGGTATAGGACATACATGAGGCCCAAGTACAAGGTAGCTTATAAAATGGTGACAGAGATGGAGTGGAAGTGCTGTCATGGATTCGCTGGAGATGACTGTAATGAGGGAGTAAACGGGGGATCCAACACCCAGATTTCTACCGCAAGGCCCTGGCCCAAACCTTCCCGTCCAGGACAAACAGGGACAGGCACTGGCCAGGGCCAGAGTGGGGGAGAAGGTAAGAACCTCTAAATGTTTCCACCTCAGAGACCCATAACATAGCTATTCACTGGCTAGGGATGCAAGCTTCTATAGAATGCTACACTTTCATACCGTAACATCTAGGATGCAAAGTAGTGGCCATGTATAACAAAAGTACATGCAATCATGTCTCCCCAGCCTACAGACAGACCCTTCTCAGCATATCTAGAACATGATTTTGTTCCATTATTGACCTATAGAGTGGAGTTGTAAGATGTATAGCTTATTATGTAGTCTTTTGATTTAAATGATAAATGTGATGAATGTTGTTTTTTTTCATTTAAAAGATACACTAAACTCTCTCTACAGGGAGAGGTGACAATGACAAGTTGAAGCAGTTGGAGGACAAGATCACCAGTCTGACAAAAGATCTCAACAACCTTCAGTCCACCCTGAGAGGCATGAACGAGAAATTCCAGGAGGAGATGCGGAAGCCGGGGTTCGGTGGCTGGACGCCACCCGCCGATGCTGCCCGCCCTGAGATGAAGGAGACCATTCACAACATCCAGGCTAAGCTGGACCAGCTGGACAACAGGACGAGAGCACATGACAAGACACTGGTCAGCATAAACAACCATCTGGTCAACGGAAATAGTGGTGGCAACAGTGTAGATGGTGGGGAGGGTGGCAACCGGTTAGACGTGCTGAAGGAGGAGGTCCTGAGGGAGCTTGAGCACAGGGTGGTCCTCTCCTGCTCCTCCTGCCAGTCGGGCGTGGAAGACCTCAGGCGGCAGCAGCAGGAGGACCGCGATCGGATCCGTGCCCTGGAGAAGCTGGTCAACTCGATGGACCAGCGCCACCGGCAGATGCTAGACAACCTGCGCAAGGAGGTGTCACGCTCCCAGACCTGCTGTAACTCACTGACTGACCTTGGCCGGCGGCTAGACCATGTTGAGAAGAAGATGAGCTCAACTTTGGATGCTTACGATACCTTGCAGGACCGTCTGGATAGGCAGTTCCCCGGTACACTGGGGGAGCGGAGGAGATGCAGTGGTGACAGAGGACAGTTTAATGGGCGTCTGCGGGATCTGGAGAAACGGCTGAATGACACGGTGCGGAGGGCGGAGGAGAGCTGTGGAAACTCAGGAGCTGATCTGCAGGACAGCTTTGAGAGGAGGCTCAGCGATGTGCAGGATGAGGTTCATGATCGTCTTGATGATCAGCAAAACCGAATTACAGGTCTGGAGAAGGACACAAGGACTCTGGAGGACACCATTTCCAACCACGGCAACCGCCTGGCCCGGCTGGAGAACTCGACGGCCCACATTGATCGCAAGTTAACATCGCTGGAGAGCACTTGCAAGGAGACCTGTGGCTCTAAATCTACGCAAGAGGAAGGAGAAGGTGATGGGGCTGGAGGTGCCGTTAAGTCTCTACAGTGGAGGGTTATCGCTAATGAACATGAAATTCGAAGTTTTGACACCCGCCTGAAGGATCTCTCTGTGACGGGCGACTCTCTAATGGACAAAGTACTGGACCTTGGCCATGAGGTGCGCAAGATTAAGGCCCTGACTGGGGAGAACGGTGAGCACTTCAACCGTATTGTCACCGAGATCGAGATCCTGGGTGAACGGGTGGATGACTGTGACGCTTGCAGTTCACTGAGGAATGATGTGGGCTCGCTCAGGAACAGCACCAGGGATATACTAAACAGGCTACGGGCAGAAATCGACAGCATTCGTGATCAAGTGGACATGGATGGGACAGCATGCTCCCGAGTGTGCTCCGACCTCCAAGAGGAGGTGGGCAGGCTGAAAGAGGAGGTGGAGAGGTGCAGTGGGCGGTGTGGGGTTGGTCCGGGTGGAAATGGTGGGATGGGAGGGGACCTTGACTCGCAGAAACCCCTGGACGGCCACAGCGTCATCGGCGGAGCCTCTGATGAGACGCTCAGGTCCATCCAAGGCGAACTTTACAAGGTTGTCCTGACCATCAGCTCAATCAACGACACTCTGAGAGGCCTGGAGGATATGGTAAGTAAGCATGACAGTACCATCACTGACCTCAGCAACACTAAAGACAGGATCTTCTCCGAGATCGACAAAATCCAGCAGGAGGTGACACGCCATGTGGAAGACAGCAGGGGCCGTCTGGACCACTTTGACCGGGAGATCCGTCGCTTTGGGAACAACCTCGTGGTGGAGATGGGCGACTGTAGGCGGTCCGGAGAGGGGCTAGACAAAAGAATAGATAAGCTGGAAGGTGTCTGTGGACGTCTGGACTCTGTGACCGATAGCCTCCGGAGGATCAAAGAGGGCCTTAACAAGCATGTGACTGGGCTCTGGGGCTGCATGCATGATCTCAACGCCACCGTCACCACGCATGGTGGGCTCATCGATGACATCAGAGGCACTCAGCTGGATGGCATCCATGGCAAGATTAAAAACCTCAACTCTTCTGTCCTCCGGATCCTCAACGATTTTGAGATCTTCTCCAAACAGGACTTTGTAGGTCAGTATATATGAATATACATGTATATTTATAAATAAATTTTCCATGGATTGTACACAACTGATAGATGGTCTGTGGAATGCAAACACCTTATGTTTTTACAAATTGTAAATATCAGGAACAATACTTTTTTCACTTACCAACAAAACACATAGCTTGATCACATCGGCTTTGGACGATATTTGTACATTAGTTTTAAGATTCAGTGGATCCAGAACAGTTCATCGTGCTACATGGCAGCTGTCAGTATATGTTAAAAATGACAAAATATGGTCAATTTTAGGTTTGCATGACACAAAATAGTAGTTGTCTTTTAAATGTCCACTGCTGGCTATATGCTTGTTTGCTACACATAAAAAAGAGGGAATCAGTGAATTGCAGCAAGTGGAGGTTTTTTCTAGATAAAAATTTTTTTTAGGGAATGTGAAAATGTGTAACAATGCTGTGCTGCTTATTCACTTACAGATGTAAAACCCTGGTTTCACTGCTACACATTGAAAAGACAAATAAAGCAAGAGTTCTGATACAGCAACCATTCAGTTCTTATGGTATTCAAAAATACAATAATTTGTATAAAATAATATAATGACTTATATAAAATATGGGTTTACCTAAATAACATCAGCTGCCTGTTTTGGTGCCAGTAGTTAAGGAGGGTTTGCAAGGTGGTGGAAGCTCCTTGTATATAGAATAGACCTCCACTGGTTCTTGTCTTCCCCTCTAGGACCCCGTGGACCCCCAGGTCCTCAAGGAGAGAGGGGGTACCAAGGATCTCCAGGGTCAAGGGGCCCCCCAGGCAGAGATGGGCCCCCTGGAAGACCAGGCTTGGAGGGCCCAAGGGGACCCCCAGGTAAATAAAGGATCTCTGACTGTGCCGCTAGCAAGGAGAAACACATCTGCTCAGGCCTACAGTAAAAACAAAGTTAATGCTGCTTCCCCAGAGGGGAGTTTTTAAAAAGCAATTAACGATGTGTTCATTCAGAAGGTTTTGAGAGTCAGACAATAACACGTAACTTTGTTTTCTTTTTTTATAGGACTCAGAGGTGAACAAGGTAAGGTCTCATTTTCAAATGTATTAAAATGAAATTAAAAGCAATTATTAAAGAGGAATTATCATAACAGATGTACAGTATACTACTACGACTACTTGTAAGCTACAGTATGTACAGCACTGTAGCCTACAAGTAAGGACTAGCAAGTGCGTAGGACTAAGGCTAATACGTCAGCCTGGATAGCGAACTGTTGGAGGAGTCAACACAGGGTCAGGATAGTTATGGGTCAGAATGCTAAAAAAGAACCGGGTCAACATTTCACCCTGGGGTCCCAGTGTAAGGACTGGGTCAGAAAAAGGTGACTGTGACTATGTGACTATGGCCTTTAGTCAGTGTGTAAGAGGCTTTAAAAGACCTATGGGTGTTTAAGAGCAGTGAATACCCTTCGGTATCATGCTGTCAGCAGCACATGGAGTCAAGGCTGTAGTCTGTTAAAAGGGGTGGCTTGTTAATACAACTAAGGTGCTTTGTGACCCTTTCAGGTATGCCTGGAGCTGACGCAAATGTGCCTCGTCTGGCCTTCTCCGCTGCCCTCACATATCCACAAGTCAACCCTGGAACCATCGTCTTCAACAAGGTGTTTCTCAATGAGGGAGAATTCTATAACCCACAAACTGGTAAGCAGTACTTTGATTTTGCCATCGAAATAATATTGGCTCATTTTGCTTACAGAAATTCTATTGGTTATGGAAATCACTGAACTTATTTATTGTCACACGCAAGTTGATCCTAGATGGGTCTGAACAGCCCATTCTTGCTCTCGAGCATTCTTATATTCTCCTCCTTTTCTTACATTCTGGAATCTAGAATATGTATGTTTTTGTCTCCTCAGGGATATTCACAGCTCCTCTTGATGGCCGCTACTTCTTCAGTGCCATTCTGACAGGACGCAAGAATGAGAAGATCGAGGCAGTCCTGTCCAAGTCCAACTATGGCATGGCGCGGGCCGACTCGGCTGGGTACCAACCCGAAGGCCTGGAGAACAAGCCCGTGGCAGAAACAAAGCCCACGCCGGGATCGCTGGCCATATTCAACATCATCCTGCCACTACAGGTTGGCGACACCATCTGTGTAGACCTGGTTATGGGCAAGCTGGCCCACTCCGTGGAACCCCTGACAATCTTCAGCGGAATGCTGCTGTACGAAGACTTCTGAGGATTTTCCTAAAACAACGAGGAACGTTCGAGGACAAAAACGCTACAGAACCAAAATGTTTTTTAAAATAACTCATTGACTTCTTATCCTTGTAACTAAAACAAATCAAGTAACAAGACAATGGCACCACGTGATCTTTTTTTCTTTTGGTTTCATTTTTTAATCCGTGTGCCGTTGAAAGACTTGATGAACTGCTTGAAGACAGGTTATGACAGATTTTTATATGGAGCAGAGACTTTGCCTGTGATGTTGTAACCTTTTCCTACATGGGATAAATGTTTTAACAGATGCTACTGCGGTTTTATTTTATCTTTACAGTACACTTCAGACGAGAGTTACGGACAATCGTTCACACTTTGAAGCTGATCTTGAGGTGTTTCCAACTTTCTAAAATCTTGCAAAAAAGCTTTTTTTATCCCCCTCAGAAAGAATGAACTTTTACGTCTGCAGTTCTGGACATTCTCTTCTCTCATTTTTGTCAAGGTGAAATTTAAATGAGTCCAGGGGAATGATATTTCTGTACAACTTTTAATTTCCATTGTTTTACCCATTAGTTCCCTTGGGAAAGTCATTCCAGACTGTAGCCACATTGACAATATATGAAACTATGCAACTGGATGTGCCTTAACCGTACACATGTGGACAGTTGACCTGTGTTACAATTCTAGTTTATCTCCCAAGAATACTTGAATTCTAGGAAGATGATTCTAGTGTAGCCTCAGTGATGCAATTCACACACAATCCAATGTTACGAAAATATGTTTATAGAATGACCACTTGATTTAAAAAAGGAAAAAAGAAAAAAAATTGAGCTCAGTTATGTTGTGACAAGATCCCTTAAGGCGCATGATTTTCTGAACGGCAGCCAAAGATTACAAGAAGGGAGCTTATCGTAAACAGTGCCTTTCTCTTTATTAAAAAAGGACAAATCACTATCATTAATGGCAGTGCAAGTTTAAACATTTTTATGAGCAAAAATAAATAGCGATCCCTTCGGAGGATATTGTTCCAGGGTTATCCGCTGCGTATTCATCTGGCTTAGTAATTAGGAGAGCAATACGTTACATGGAAAACAGGCAGGCCTTCATCCACTTCCTTTGCTAGAACGTTACATGATGACAAGAGGGATCCGTTGCGACATCGGCGGTCCAAAACAGTGAAAACTCCAGAGGTCAAATTCTGGATCAGTGCAGTTAGGTCCAACCAATTTCCCTTCATATTAAATTGCTGTTTAAAATGAACATAAAAACTTGTTTTGTTTTAATTTGCCTCAAAATAGAGTTTGTTATGTTCTTTAAGGGTAGGGGTGGAGCAGGGTCCTCCCCTTTTAATGTGTGGTTTTGCCAATGTGCTTCATTATTTTGGAGTCAATATTTCCTGGCAAGGGAAGTATATTGTTCCATATTGCTCTGACCCTTTCTCTGAGAAACTATTAATGTAAAGAGCTGGTGAAAATGGGTAGAAATTGTGAATAATGCTGTTATACTGTACTGTTATTTGGTGGTCCAGGGAAAAAGTCTGAAGTAATTGCAAACAAACCCCAAAGAAATGGCCAACATGAGATATTGATCTGCGGGCTGCGTGAGTCCAATATCTGTCTTTTTTACCACACAGGAGAATGGAAAAAAATGCTTCTGAGAGTGAAAATACACACATGAACATTTAAAGACACTCACCAGCACTTGGTCACTGTCAGTCTTGACGGTATTTTAATGTGGTTTCATCTGGTTGCAGCTGATGAGACGTTCTAATTGTGTGTTTGTAAATTTAAGGAATCCTACTGCCTAAGTGTATCACTTTTGTTAAAAGCTAAGGTTTTTTTTGTTAAATGAAGATGTTAAAAGACGTTCTAATTCAGCATGCAACCTGAAGTGGCTGTAAATTTTTGTAAAGTTATTTTTTGTACAACTCCTCACAGTTTATCTTGAATGTGCATTGGCTACACGTGTGGTTCAAATAAAGATATTTAATTTTACACAACTCCTTGTTCCAAGTGTGGCCTTTGTTTGGGTCATTTGAAGGAGAGGTTGTCAACACTATTCACAAAGAGCAAAATGATTTATGCTAGGATGGCCATTTATAATGAAGCCAGCAGCAGGGTTGCCATCAGTACAGATATAATAGATTACCTGGAGGAAATGTCATTGAGGTTTAAATATGGGCCATCAAAGTTGAGGTGGTTTGATCATAGTTACCAGGCTCATTGGCTACTGTGTCCATCTTTACTCTGTCTGGCATAAATAAGCGATTCTCAGTCTCCACATTCAGCGTTTATATTAAAAGTCCATACGGCTTTATGCAGCCCTATAAATATGTTGGCCAATTTTAAGATTTAATTTGTAATTCAGTGTTGTGTCGGTTTTGGTTCATTTTGACATTATTTTATCGCTTCCACACAAATACATAAGGGCTAAAGGAAGGGGGAGCTGAAGAAAAATGTAGTATTTAACAGAGACATAGAAAGCTACTCAGTGCTTTTACATAATGATTGCATAATGATTACATAATGATTATAACATGTTATGTTGTTTAGAGAGTATATGTAGAATTTTAATTTTCATTTGACACGTACCAGTAAGGATTTCCTTACATATCTGCAGAGACAGTTCTCTTGTTATAACAGTTAAAAGCCATGGTTAATTGCATTGTTACTAAAAGCTACCGTGGCATTTTATATGTCTAGCTTAATGCACTTATCATCAAGATGTTGTCTTGGACAAGTACATCTCCCAAATAAAGTATTACAGTTACACTATGATTACAATATAACAATATAATAACCTTCTTCCTATTATTATTTTTATGACTATTATTATTATTCAATCAAGTGCATGAAGTAGGTCTGCTGTAGACACTCATGTATACTGACAAGTTGAAAATTTGTGTTGAATGAACAAAAAGGAACCACTTTCAGGTTGCAAGCCTCGAAATGTCATTGGGAAGGCTGGCCCATGGCCTAAATGGGAAAACCAACATTTCTGGATCAAATTCTATAGAAAACTGGAGATGTAATTCACAAGGCTCCTGGTTTTCTCAGCTCTGCACGGCAGAGACCCATCTTCCAGTTTTCAGAATCCATAAAGTCTTTCGGATATTTCCCATTCCAATGAACATAAGCTTTTATGTATTTTCTTTTTTTTCCCAGTAGTATAATGTTTGGCTTTCCTTATCTGTTGAGAAAGTCTCATTCTACGCAGTAATGCAAAGCGTTCATGTGAATGACAAATTAACTGTCAAAAGGACAGAGTTTTAAGAGTATTATTAAGAGTTGGAGAGATTTTATATTTGACAGTGGAGATGGTAATAAAGACAGACCTTCTGTACTATTTCACTGTGTCTCAGGCTGTGTAAACACAGGACTACTGGAAGACAAAATGGAGACGTACAGAATGTCACTGAAAAAACACTTTTTATAACATTACTGCCTTGAAACTTTAATACAACAGCTCAATCGTTGCATGTACAGCTAAGATGGATTCATAGTTGAAGGCTACATCAGATTCATAGCATCTTACACATAGTTTGATAGAGTCTTACCTCCAAACGTTTTCACTTCTGGATATAATACGATTGTATTTTGTCTTTTCCTGATTTTCAGCAAAACACATAGATCTCATTTACTCACTTTCAAATCATTTCTGACCACTTTTTCTTGCTTGGGTGGACAATCAAGCATGTTTACCATGACACAACACATCGACATCATTTACTCATTTTCAAATCATTTTTGACAATTTTTTAGCATTCCTCAGGTTGAACCTCTCATCCGTGTTTGGACATTGAGTTTTAAAAATAAGCATACTTTCTTCAAACAGTGTGCCAGAAAACTGCACAACTTTAAGAACCTGTGTGCTACTCTAGCAGAGCCACACCAGCTCCTTCAGGCATACTTAGGTGCTGGAAGTCTTTTCCCTTCCGTCATCCAGGTTGAAAAAGGAACTGAATCAGAGATTATGAGATTATTTGATCCATTGTAGCGATGTTTTGTATATGTTTTATATTTGGGGAGGCAGCAGTGGAGCTTGCTGATTTGGGTATTCACAGTCTAACAGAGGTCGACCAGGGGTCAAACTACATGTGTGTTAAGCAAGAAGACCTCCTTGATTTTTATCCATTAATAGGGTACTCACTCCCTCCCAGATATACACTGACATGTCAGCACTGGGGGAGGACATAAGACAAGTTGTGTTGGCTGTATTACCTAGCCTACCAGAGAATAAACTACAGTCCTGAGCAAGTTGGCAAGCATTGGAGTGGAATCCTAATCTGACCTGCAAGAAGGAGGATCTGCCTCCCAACATCATACCTATCCAGAAGCTTATCAATGCATGGCAAACCGAAGGTATGTCTTAGATAACGTTTATAAAACACGTAAAACAGAAAAGCTCATTTCATAAAATGAAAAGCTGTGTACTGTGATACACCATACATGTTCTGTAATTCGTCTTGTGAAATAAAGTGAATTTGGCTAATGAATGCACAGCAAATAATTTTACTTCAAGTTTTGGATTTCTTGCTTGAAATAAAGTGGACCAGAATGTTTGGCTAATGAATGTACCACAGAGGATCCTCCATCTTCAAATAATTTGACTTAATATCTACAACTTGGAACAAGGTTCTGAAAGTCCATATGCTACAGGGAAATATGAACCATCATTGATGAAAAAACTGAATTAAATCCATCAAAATTTGAGTTTTAATAAAAGTTTTGTTTTGTTGCAGCTCTGACTCAGGTTTTATTTAACAGTTGAGGAGAATCTAATGCAATGTTGATG
This sequence comes from Albula goreensis, assembly GCA_022829145.1. Classification (NCBI taxonomy): domain Eukaryota; kingdom Metazoa; phylum Chordata; class Actinopteri; order Albuliformes; family Albulidae; genus Albula; species Albula goreensis. The sequence continues at coordinate 34,560,675 of CM040749.1, forward strand.
AATTTCAGATTAATAGCAAGCCTGGTCTCATTCAAAATACTTCAGAATATGCATAATTTTCAAAACTGCTACTATAAAAAACAAAAATTAATTGTAAAACATTACACAACAACATATTGTATTGTGAAGTTGTGAAGGAGTGGCTCTTCCTAAAGTTTTTTCCATTGATTAATTGTACCCAATTAAGAAATTGGCAACACCTGACTGAGTGAAGTCAGGTGTCATTGGTAGTGAAGCCTTTAAAAGTGGCAGTAGGAGAATGGAAAGAGAGATGGAGGACTGCTACTTGTATGTGCTTGTGGTTTAAAATGAATTATTGATTTTCCAAGTTGATTTTACTCAGTTGTTTTTAAGCCTTTTACATTTTTGTCAGAAGTGGGATTTTATCCCCAGTCCCTTGGGGTAACCCACTTTTTTTAAAAAGGCTTTTAAAATTGTCTTATGCTGAGTTTTATTGGACTTGGAGGTGTTGCACAAGCCAACCTCAATACAGAAGTATTGCATTGGTGAACATGTCCAGAGGAAGGTCTAGGTTGGGTGGAAGGTGGGCTGGTGATGCCCAGACAGAGTAGCGGGGCCCTAAAGTGGGAGCAGCTAGGTGAATACCCCTTAATTGGATGGGGAGCTGTAGCTGGCTCTGGGAGGGCTATGGTCCAGTGCCCAGGGGGAAAGCAACTCTGCAAACCAGTAGGAGGAGCCGATAGCCTGTTGGGAGGTGGTGTCCAGTCCCTATAGTGCTGTGGATGCCAGAGGGAGGAGCTGCCGGGTTTCCCAACGTGAGGGGGTGTACCTCAACAATCTGGGATAGAAGCTTTCCTGAATGGACTTTATGGGCATTTGTGATTGGATGCAGACTTTGGTGTCTTGCAATCCAAGGTTTGCAAGACTGGAGAGGAGACAGGAAATGTGAAGGAGTGGCCTTTCCCTAAAGCTTTTCCATTGATTAATTGTACCCAATAAAGAAATTGCCAACACCTGACTGAGTGAATTCAGGTGTCATTGGTAGTGAAGCCTTTAAAAGTGGCAGTAGGAGAATAGAAAGAGAGATGGAAGGACTGCTACTTGTATGTGCTTGTGGTTTTTTAAAATGAATTATTGATTTTACCAAGTTGATTTTACTCCGTTGTTTTTAAGCCTTTTACAGAAGTATTAGCAACTACTTACTGGCAACTATAGTTAGAATAGAATACAAGATAATGTTGTCAACTAGATTACAATTGTTTTTTTCTGTAAAAACAAGTAAAACGGTCATTTTACATTACTTTTTGGCAGCTTTTTTGCCAGGTATCTACTGTAAATTTGACAGTCAATTCTTTACAGTGTAGTTTGCATAGAATTATTACATAATAAGCCAAAGTTTTATTTCTGCAATTATGTGTTTTTGCAGCTATTGTACTATTGTATTTCTCCTCCCCAAAGTGGAAACACCAGTTGCGCCTCAGTGCTTGGCTAATTGAAGCTAAGACATGCATACTCCTCTCTTTGAGGGGCTACACAGTACTACAGGAAAGTTAGCGCCAGGTAGAGGAAACTATGATTTACATCATTCAAATTGGTAGATTTATTTCCACACAAGTGCTGGACTGACCAGTCAAAATAAATGGGCCAGATCTGGCCTTCAGCCCTAGTCTGGAGGCCAAAGACTTACAATGTACAAACATACAGTGCAGCCCTCCGGACTGTGTGAGGAGAGTCACAATTTTTCTGTTTACAGCTAAAAGAAACAGCCTTAATGTACTGGGCTGCCTTTTGTTTGGCAAAATTTTCTTTAAAAGAAGCTTCTAAAGATATCTGCAACACCTAAGCTGACTTTTTCCTCAGAACAATGTACAAGCAGGTCAGATGGGTTTAGAAAATGTTTAAGTGAATTCTCAGCTAAACATTTGTGGTTCTCCATGCTGCTCACAGGTCAGTCGTGGTGAGCTGGGGTGGAGCTATGGCCCAGCTGTGTCTAGCTAGGGCAGGGAGGGAGCGTGGCACATATCCTGTTTATCTCAGTCCCCATACACTGTATGTCCGCAACGCCTCATTTTGTCAACACATCTGCGGCGGACCGGGTTCGCGGGGTTGACCGTGAGCAGAGGACAGAGAAAACAAAGTTTGCCTGATTGCAGTGTTTGACTTCACGATACATCACAGACTAACTGCTCGGCAGTCCTGCACACAGCAGTATAAACGAACCGACAGGGACTATTTCTTATTGCATGGAAAAATAAACTTGAACAAGGCCAACCTCTTCTGTAATGCATCTAGAAGATCACCATTGCTGGGCTGGTTTAGTAATTACCGGTTCGCAGGAATATCACATTTTTTGCTGAATCCATATAAGTATCAATACCGCTCTTCTAGAAAAATGTGTCAATCATACAACCATACATTTTAATGTCATGTTTGCCAATTATATACATGCAAATGTCAATCACTTGGTGCACAGAAAGCTGTTGACATGAACAGACTCATTGGTACTACAGTGACCCCGACTGAACAGACTCATTGGTACTACAGTGACCCCGAATGATCTCTTGTGGATATTGATGGAGATGTGAGATGGATGATGTGAGAACTAACAGCATTTTCCACACGGTTACCATTACCGCTGTGCATACCTGACACTGAAACCTGGATTTAATTTATCCTTACTGAATGTAACCCAGGCAGTTCACAGAGTTAATGATTTCTAGTAAAAGAGCATGTTTTCAGATAATTTTTTTGACATTAAAAGCATAAATTGGTATTGACAGAGATTTTTTTTTTTTACTTTGTTTTTGGGGAAGGGGGCCAATAATTCCTACAGTATTTATAATACAACATTAATTTATGAACAGTTTCAAGAACCTTATTTGTGGATGATATGAACTAACAAAAGGTCAGCAGGACATTTTTTTTATTAGTTTATCAGATATCAGAACACTGTACAGTGCTTCATAAAATGCATTAACCAACTTAAAAAATAGCAAGCAATCAGAAAAACCAAGTTCAAGTACTTTGACGTCATAAAATTTCACATTGAAAATCAGGCACTGTCATGGACAATAAGGACCTGAAGGACCCCAAGGTACACTCATACCATTTTTGGACTGTTAGTCTTGGTGTTAATATTTGAGGTTCAGCGGTGTCCCACTTAAAGAAGTAAGCCAGTGTTGGTAATATATGTCCTGTTAGGTTGGGCTGTACCAACAATGTCTTCCCTTCACTGGTTGTTTCTTTAGTGTTTCGGTGGCAGGATGTCGTCATATCCATGGACACCACACTTCCTCCCAGCGACCTGGCAGCCAAACGTCAGTGCCTCCTGCAGGCTCTTCCCTGTATTAATGGGAAAAGGACAGACCTGTTTAATTTCTATTTTAAATTAACTCTCTCAGTGCATCAATTCTGATAATTCAACATTACTCTTCAGCTCCAACATAGTTTGTCTTCAAAGGATGTGGTGCTGGGAGAGGTGGAGGGCGGAGCAAGCTATTCAGCTCCTCCCACTGTTCTGCTGTCAGTCTCCTGGTTCCCTCCCTCAGCCTGGAGAAGTAACTGGAGCTGCAACAGCAGAGGCCTCACTAACAGGCAGGCTCACCTGAGAATGATTCCTAATCAACTCAGCTGTGAGCACTTGCCTTCAATTAGGCCATCTATTTAAGCACAGCCTAAGAGGCTGCAGAATTTTTGAACTTTTTTGTGTTTGGGATGGCTGTGTTTTTTGTGTTGTGCCTTATTTTGTGTTTAGCCCTTTTGTTGTGCTTTCCTTTATGTAACTAGTTTAGTTTTTGTATAAATGGCCTTCGGCCCTTTTTGTTGAACTTTGGTTGTTTTTTTCCTTCCACTCACTACCAGGCACGGTGGCCACACCTGCCGCTGTGTCACAATGGTAATTTTAATAAATCCCAATTCACTTCCATGCATTTCATGAAACAACTTGGAAAACATACCTCTGGCAAAAATCATAAAAAATCATTAAAAAATCATGTATTTTTGCCAAACTTGTGATTCAAAATGAATATTTTCTGCTTCTTTCCAATAATCCATACAAGTTTTATGTGTAATTATAAGTTTCCCAGGTTTTTCGTGAAGAGCATGCAACGAACAGCATGACAAACCAGAGGTAAAGAAACTTAAGCTTAAGTCCGGCCAAAATTAAAAGAGTCACTCATGTTCTATACGACAGCACTAGTTATTTCAGTACCAAGAGACAAACCCAGTTTAAATCAAAACTGATCAGAGCAGATGAGAGAAGATTGACTAAAAAAAGGATACATCAGAATGTTACCATGTACAGACTAAACCTGGGCATTAAACACATCACAACTATGTTTATCACATTAAATGCTTGACCGCTTCCATGACAATAAGATTGAGTAGATCAATCTCATCTGGCTTTTGACTTGTTCCATTCTCAGAAAAAGCTTTTATTTTTAAAAGATTTTAGTAATTTCTTCAACAGCCAACTTCAATCTCACATCTTTTAGCCTACCTTGTCTCAGATACAGATTGGAAACTGCACTAGATGCAAATAGGCCTGAATTCTGAGCTTGAATTTTGACTTTTTAAGAGTGTCAGGTTCCTAAATGTCTATTCATCGAGAAAACTTAAGTTATGAATACATGTATGTTTTCAGTGCCTTCATGCAGTTGATGTCATGGGAACATAGCTGATAATGTCAAACATGCTCATTTAGATTTTACTGTCCTACACACAAAATAAACACTTTGGAGGATTTTTGTTAGTATACATTTTCCCTGTCCTTACTCCAAAAATCAACAATTAATAAGCTCCATACTTTTTGCATGTCTCCAATCCATCACTCTCCTGCAAAAACTCAACTACTAGCATTTTGGCATGGAATTGCTCTAATTCTTCCTGTTACAGGATTCATTTAGATATATACTGGCAAGGGAATGATTGCATCTTGGATCCACTACATTTTTTCTCAAATTAAACTACTAATTGAGAGAACATAGCTTGTGTTTTGTTGCACAACATCTACAGTCTGTTGTACTGTACAAACATACTTCTCTGAAAAAAGCTGCATTGACTGTAAGAGTTTGTGAATCATGTTGGCGAATAAATTCCTGTTCAGAAATGTTTCATCCTGACCCGGGAAAGGAGTGGGGATAGCAGCCTCCTCACCATTGGACAGAGAGAAGATGACAGAGGCGTTGAAGGTGTCGCCCGCTCCGAGGGTGTCCACGAGAGCCTCCGGGGGGAATGCGTCCGCGTGGACGATCTTTCCGTCGGGACCCATTGCGTCCGCTCCTTTTTCTGCCCAGGCGCAGATCAGCACTGCCCTGGAACACAAAAAACTAGATTTTTTTTAACGTTTAAAATGGCCTCAAATCAGAGAAGCTGCACTGGTCAGTCCTCTTTTATCAAAACATAAGACACGGCTCTACAAATTCATTTGGCGCTATCACCACCTGGTGGCCATTGGCAGGCATAGCGGTGTAAATCATCTGGGTTATTTATCTGTAAGTGGTCAGCTACGACTCAGAATTTGTGAGCAGACTGACTCTTTCTGGCCTTCACTGTGATACAGTGCATGGCAGTGTTTGTTTTTGCCACTGCAGACAAATTAATCCTTTAAGGTGCCTTATGTCAGCCAAATTTGAAGGCAGAATTATGCACATATTTTGCTAGGTTGGATATCCCATAAGTCTTGGTGATAGCTCCATTAAATGTTCCTTTCCATCAAATGTTTCATTTACTCTTGGGGTAACTTTTGAGGGGTGTTCTCTGTCTGTATGCTAGCTTCAGAGATGCTGCCCTTGAAGGACGAAGGCAGCAAGTAGTTGTCTTGCAACTGAGATGGCAGTTTGTGGGGCTTGGTTGTCTGCTTACCCCTTCTTCACCTTGCAGTACAGACCCCTGAGTGCGTCTGCGGCCGTCTGGAAGCCAAAGTGCCTGGCCACATCTTTACTGACAAACACCTGAAGTTCCAGAGGAGACAAAATGGAGGAGCGTGCCACGCAGAGCCAACACACTCCTCTCAGAACTACGAAACTATGCGAAATCTCCAGCAATGAAAGACCACACATTGTCATGATTCAACCATTCTGGTCCTATGGCTGGAGTTTTTCACAACACAAATTGTGGGCATTATCCAATCAGATATCCCTATGTTACATTATACACAGGTGTATGTGTAATACATTGGTGTAAGAGAAAAACAGAGGCAGCAGCGTATACCACGTCTCCATGCGGGAAGAGCTGGTACAGCGGCTCCCTGGTCTTCTCGATCTCCACAGAGATGGTGATCCTCCGCTCCTCCGGCTGCTCTCCGTTATACTGCACCACCCGCTGGATCATCTTCACCTGCTCCTCCGCGTTCCGACCCTGCCCGTCAACCAGCACAGTCACTGCCCGAGACCCAGACCCTGCCCATTAATGTGACGACTTCCAGTAGGGAATGAGGTCCAGTGTCAATCCAAATCATGGCTCTGCCCATCAATCCACTCCCATTCAGTCACATGTTTTGTGCTGGATACACCAGGCTAAATGCTATATCACTAACATCTAAATGGTCAGAATTAAATACAAAGCTCAAAACCCAGCTGTTTTGAGTAGAACTGGTTTTCAATCCAGGAACAGTTTTTAAAAGCATAACTAACACAAAATGTAAACATTGAAGCTTTACCAAAACAAAACCAAAAATGAAGTCATTTTAAATTACCGCTACTCCGAAATGTATTCTGGACAATTCTTCAGCTCCTTGATTTTATTTTATAACGAAGCATGTCCAGGCTCTCACCTCCCAGTGGATCCACTTGTACTGGCTCAGGTCCACCCTGGAGAAGTCTTCCGCGGACACATCGGGAAGGTTTCTGCTCAGACGAAAAGCAAGCACATTATAACCCAGGGAAGCTGAAACACGGAATCAAGGCTGTTTGCTCACATGATTAATTTGTATCATGATATCATTGGATCAAACCACCTGACTTTCCCTCATATTTAAACTCCATTCATTCAGATTGAATACACTTACAATTACTTCGATAGTTTTTTCCGTTCCATAAACAGCACAAGACCCATTCCTTTACACTTAGTTAAACATGGTATATAAACATACGTAATACTGACTCAAAGTGTGTACTTTTCCCCAATGCAGTTGGTACAGTAGATCTCAAATAGAACCAACAGTGAGCCATATGCAAGACTTTAGCCTTAACTAAAGTACCACCTAATCACACTTTAACACTTCACAAATCTATGCACCATTAAAAAATACAGGATTTGAACAGTGTTTTGACACGTATTCCTCAGTGTGTAGTCATATTCTGTTATAATGAACATCTAAATACATTAAATATGACTAGAAAAATAATTCAGCTAAAGTTTTCTTATTATTGTTAACATCAGTCAATGAAATTACTAAATGAGAATTAATGTTCTGAGCAAAATGGAAAGTGAATTTATAAACTATGCTATATGAGTATATTAATTTTAATAGGCAATGTTTTTTATACTCTTACAGATTCTTTCTCTCAGTCGACATGTTATTCATTTCCTTCTTTTGGACATGGTAGAACCAACTTAATCAGATGTTTTCTATTTGTTCAGATTAATTCAAAATTGTCATATTAATCACCATATCAGTTTTGTATCCTTCACATTACACTTCGAGGACATAATCCTTGATTCTGAAAATTATCATTTTATCACTGAATTAAACAAAATGAGCTCACAGACCCCGTGTCCAATTAAGAAACACATTTATACTTTCCATCTTAATTATAAGGCAGAATTTAGATGAAAGCAACCAAGTTTTGTTGAAGTATGCGGTGAAAGGAAATTAAAACATACAGGGACAGGAATGATGAATTAATAATGATTTATCGCGGTTGTTTAATTCAACGCAAAGGAAAAAAATTAATTACAGGTTCAAATTAGTGTGACGCTGCTGCAGAGGCCAGTCCAGTTGAATGTCAACCTGAATCCAACTTAAGTTATCACAGCATAATTACTGAACTACGCAAAACCAAGCCCACCAACATCCTTCTAAGAGTACGTGGTAAAAATAAAACAATACTGTGCATTGACACAACATACGATTTCATTTAGAGGATGTGATTGAGTTGATTGGACTATTACGTTGCTGAGACTGGTCTGTGCAGTGGCGTAGCTCGGCCATCTGTGTGGCGGTCGCAGGATCAGTTTTGCACGCATGCGCATCTTACGTGTCGAAGAGAACAACCGTACGAGAGCCGCTGGAGGGGCAGACCACACAGCAGGCGCACGGGGTCTCTCCCTCGCTCTGCCACACCACGCCAGAAAAGTCCACCCCTCGGTGCGAGAAATCGCCCGCTATGAAACTGACGATGGAGGGAAGGGAGACACACGGGGGGAAAAGAGCACACACGGCCAGAACCATCTGTTAAAAGCGCGTATTTCTAATTCTTTGGTGTGAGGGAAGGAAGTTGCGTTAGTTTCCGTTTTGGACACCTGAAAGAGGAGTGAGCGGCAGTGTCGATCCAAGTGATGAGCCCGCGATTTTATGCGACCAGCAACAACTGGCGTGAGAGCCACGCCCCCCGCCACGGCCACACAAACCTGTTCATGTGCAGGATGGTGCGGCTGCCCGTCATCACGTTGCTGATCACCATGGAGGCGGGGAACGAGCACTCCGCCCATTCGGCCAATAGCGACACGTCGATCTTGTACTTCAGGAAGTCTGCCAGGACGAAGCTGCAAGAGGAGTCCCGACACAGAGAACAACACAGAGAACACGGGAGTGGAGAGAGGGAGATAAAGAGAGAGTGAGAACAAAAGAGAAAGAAAAAAGGGAGAAAGAGAAGGAAGGTGTATGGAAGAAAGTATGAGGATAAGAGAGCGAGTGAGAAGGAAATAGATGAGGAATGCGCGAAAGAGAGAGAGACAGGGAAAAACGACCCAGCAGTAAAAGGAAACGGATTATCTGAAGAATCTTCATGACTCAGAGGTCATGAGAGAGGCGTGGGTGACCTGAATGGACAGAGAGACGCGGATGGGGGACATTCTTTTACTGCGGCTTGTTCATCAGAGCTCTGCGTCAGGAACTGCATGCATGAGTCCAAGGTCCAATCAGGAGCCGTTCAGACAGAAAGAACAAGGACGAGACACAAGGATGTGCTTTGGAAATGAAACAACCAAACATGCCCCCTTTGTTTTGTTACGAAATCAGTAAGATTAAGTACGCATAATTAGAGTGCTGACAGCTGCAATTATCAACAAAAACACTGAACAGGATCTCTTCTGCTACTTCCAAGAGACCATAGCATACAATACATCCACACATGGAACAAAATGCTTTACTATTTAGCCTTAATAATCTTAAGTAACACCTATCCATGGTGAATTTCAGTCAGAGACACATGACACATGGCAGCAGATGGAATGAGACAGCTTAACATTACATAATACTATGGAAATGAACTTTCGCGGCCCATAAAGTGACACTGCGGTCTTCAGTTCTGGTACTGGAGGGCCACAGAATGTGCTGGTTTTTCTTTTCAGATAAACTGCAAAACTATTTTGAATGCAAAAAAAAACAGATAAGGCAGGGTGTGAGGGCCCCTGCACTCTTTATAAAAAAAATACAAATCCCAGATTTTCGTGGGCCCCTTCAAATCTTTGGGCCCTGTATACTAAGTACCCTCTACCCCCTGGTGCTATGCCCCTGGAGATGAGCGAACACAAACTATTAAACCCTACAGCCCTCCTGTAACTCTGAATCAAAGACCTCAGCTTTAAAATGGCATGCAATGGTAATATAAAATCTGACAATAGACCAAGACTGAATGTAATGGATCATTGTGAGACAGCCAGCACATAAAAATACATTATAGACTAGGGGTCTCCAAACTTTTTTATCCCAAAATCTCCAAACATTACCACACAAGAGCCCCACCACAGTAAACTTTGTTTATACCAAATGTAGGTTTGTTTTATCTGTCAAAAAGTGCGCTTTCCCCAGTTTAGGAACCCCTGGCTGGCTCCCATTTTATTCGGTCATTGGTACTGATGAGGTGACAGAATCGTTAACTGTACCTACTCTGCTACGGGCCCGGGTGCCAGGGAGCCCATGAAGGCGCACGGTGCCCCGAGGATCGACAGGACGGTGCAGGAGTTCGATGCGTTTCCACCTCGCTGCCAACGCTGAGACAAACATCTGTGCGTACAAACACATCAACATATCAATTATGTATCGTCATTTACACAACAAATGGCCCATTCTCAAACTGCTTTAAATATGTATGTGCGCATTTCGAACCCATCCAACCCAATATCATACACATAATACAATAATCCCAACAATAATTCCTTTCCATTTTCCCCTTTCTTTTTTCCTCACCTGATCATTTGCCCCTCAAACCTGAATTATATGGGAATCCAAGTCAAATGTTTTATTTAAATAAAATATGATTTGACCATTCAGACAGAAGTCACAAGGGTATCACATTCGTATCAGAATTCAGTCCACCTCTAAATGTGGTTTAAACTGGGCTGGAAAACATCTGATTCCGGCTTGTTCAGACCAGAAGAAAAAATCAGCTTGGAATCTAATTTGTGCGATTAATCTGTTTTGAGTTACTTCAAACTGCCTTACCCTTGTGTTTTCTTTGACTCTTTGTAATGAGCAGTTCACAGAGGTTACATTTTATGGATCAATGGACAGAGCTGATTACAAATGCTGCAAACCCACACACCAGTGTACTGAAACAAAAATAATAACAGGAAATGGAGAGGACAGCGACAATGGCTGTAATGAGTCAAACCGATATTGTGTTACAATGCATTTCAGCACTCAATTGTACACGTTTCAAACAACCTTTATTATGATAGTGACTGTTACGAAAACAAGAAAGCAGTACTGTAGGCAAAACCACTCCAGAACCAGCTACAGCTAGATGTCTAAACATAGCATGTATGTCAATTGTGGTTAGTAACACTACAGCGATCTAATCATTCTGGAACACGCTTGGGGAACTGTACCAGGTTATCGGCTTCATTACCAATATTGAAAACAAAGCTTCGATATATGGTTTGGTCTCAGGAATTACAATAAAAACACACCACATCAGATTGGCGTTGTGCATCGTTTTATATAACTGTATAATTTACTTTGACTTGGACAGTAATATGTTAATTACTGATATTCCTAACATGAAATAGTGAGGTTAACAGAAAACTTTAAAAACACACTGTCACGATTTCCCATATACTGTATATGTAGATGTAGTTGTCACGTTCAAAACACATGCAGCGAACTCCCAGATGGCGCATCCATTCCGAGTTCGGGTGGAGTTGACAAGCTTTGCAGCAACCAGCCACACGGTTTTGACTTGGTTGGGCAATGCATGATTAAACCCAATGGTACCGAGCTCTGCAAAAGGCTGCAAAATCACCAACCTGCTGTCAGTGTCCTCTTCCGGATATCTGTCCACAACATTGATGATGTCCAGACATACTAATCCGATGCATAAAATCTTTTTGTCCCCCATGCTGCCTTCTTGTAGTACTAACGCGCTTTATCTGGACTTTGAACCACAAAGTTGCCCATGTCATTCTTTTTTTGGTCTTTGGACTACAATTCAGGGTCAATGGGCATTCACATGTGTGCGTCTGGTCGGTATCGGACTCGCTGAAGGAGTTTAAATTCAATATGGCCGCGAATCGAAAGTCTTCCGAAATATTCCGGAAGCATCCGAAGTCTTAAACCTCGGATTTGTAATAGGCAAATATTTCTGGCATGATAAAAAGTTCAAAATGCAACGCAAATGTATCATCGTGACTATAATATCATCTGTGTTAACACTGGAGATGCAGAATCGGTGGAATGATGGTGATGCACGTTTAGTTTGCTCAGAAAACATATTTTCAATGCCATCATTATTTTCTGTTGATATACAGCAGAAAACTCCCTTTTAAATAAGATATAGATTGAATATCAATAAGCTAAGCAGCTAGTATGTTAAAGGCTACGACTCAGGTAAATCTTTATGTTTGTATATATTTTCTATTGAAATTGGTCAAACCGTTCCCACGGAATCCTATTTATTTGTTCTTGATCACATCTCTATAATTGGCTGTGTAAGTATCACTTTTTTTTACTTAATGAATCTTGTAGAGATAAAGGAAATACGAAAGAGACTGCACTTCGTTACAAAGACTGCTGTGTGCAGGCTACTCCAGAACATCTGTGCTGTTACTAAGGGGACGAAATTTCCATAACAACAATAAAATGTATCCATAGCATTTATCAAATCATTCCGTTCTTTGGCATAACGGCTGGCTCTACATTGGTTATCCTGAAAATTTTGTAAGTGTTTCTGACGCGTGAATGTAATAAAGTTGGTAAGAAACATTAACGTTACAAAACTGAATGGACTGCTGGCTGTAGACCTCATATTTTTATCCAGTTTTTTAATGCATATATACTTTTGAGGCTATATAATTTATTATTTATCACAAAATGGTTAAAGTGCATATCTCCACATACACACATATACAGTGTGTACATAACACACATGCACTATATTACTACTATTATTACTACTAACTTTACTATATTACTATATTATTACTATACATTTTTTTATGTCTCTTTTACGTTTGATTGAAGAGTTTCACATGAATAGGTGAGAGATAAAAAAATTAAGATGGTTAGAAGACCTGACCTTTTTTATTTTGGGCAGAACCAGCAGCATCATGCAGTGTATGGTGGCAGAGGGGCGTCTGGAAGTGATGCAGGTCTACAAGCTCCTGCAGGTGGTGCGTGCGAGGGACAAGCCCCAAATCGAGAAGATGGCCCGTCTGGGCGTGCCCAACTTGATCAACTACTCCGAGCCCGAGGAGGGCCTCAGCGCGTTGCACCAGTCCGCGGAGGCCAACGACGCCGACATGGTCGGCTTCCTGATCGAGCAAGGCGCCGTCCCTAACCTGCAGGACAAAAGGGGGCGCACCGCGGCCATGCGGGCCGCTGAGCTGGGTCACTACGGCATCATCGAGCTGCTCGGTAGCCACGGTGCCGACATGAAAGCGGTGGACACGGAGGGCAGAGGTACGAATCGCATGGTAACCGATGCGTGGTCCCTGTGTCTTAAAGCGACTGGATTAGACCAGTGGATTTTACACTGAAGTCGTAGTGGACTGCGGTGACACTGGTTTTGGTGTGTGGATTATAATTTCATGTGGTGGTCCTTACTTCTCTTCATGCAGGTAGCAGATCTTGTTGGCTTTTCTTGTTACTCAGCAATTAATTAAACAATTAGAACAGGTGATTGATCATTTAATCCATCTGGCCTGTTTTATTGGGTCTGAAGTTGCTGTAAAAATCAAATTTCAGGTAAAAATACGCTGTGGCACAACAGGGCCTGTTCTAAACTGCTCCTCTCTGTATCTTTGACCTTGACATTCCAGCATCAGCCTTAGAAAGTCCCATTTTCACATACAGCAAGTCATGGCCTTTGTGTTACTGTGTGCAAAGAGAAAAGGTCATTATTTTTGAAGAGTCTAGTTTCCATAAGATGAATCTAAAGATGCAAACAAAATATTTTTTTGTTCATTGTTGGTAGAATAATCATATTTTTTATATAGTTTTTTTCAAACAGTTCAGCTTGACTGAATTTAGGATGCCTGTATCAAAACACCAACAGCACCTGCAAAGCAACGAACCTGATCACAGCAGAAATAAACAGACAAAAACGAATATGGAATATTTCAATACATAAAGACCAGAGAGCTTTGTTCTGAATGTGGCGTAAATGGCCTGTTTGTCTCACCAGGGATCCTGTTTTACTGCATCTACCCCACCGAGGAGCACCTGCACTGCCTTGAAGTAGCACTGAATAACGGGGCGGACGTAAACAACATCTCCCACAGGGGGAAGCCCGTCCTGGTGCTGGCCTGCGAGAACGCAGAGGAGTGCGAGGAGATGTGCATCGATCTCCTGGACAAAGGGGCCGATCCGGACAACGTGGACGAGGTCGCATTTCCCCAAACGATAAGCTCAGATTCATATCTCACACCTTTACTTATTTATGTAGTTGAAGAGTGTTGTAAATATTTCCCCTGAGGAAGTATTCAGTGTTGCATTGTCTACCTGTGAGAAGAATATTAGCTGACGTTGAAAAAAATTGCAGTGGGGAGATGATCATTAATCATATACCTATAATTGCATATAAAATGCATTTATCACTATGTGAATACTGTATTTGCCCACCCCCAAAACCATCAGTTTTAAAAAGTTCTCTCAACATGTTTTTAATGTTTTCTCAATTGGCAAGTGTTTAATTTATGCCAATGAACCAATGTTATGCATAGAAATCCAGTGATCCCACATTTACAGCAGGTTGACACTTGTCCTAATATGTTAAGATCACACAGCAAGTCAAATAAAGCTTTTGAGTCTGCAAATATGATAATAAAGTTAGATTCTGAATGTTAAATTCAATGTTAACTTTCTATTAGAGATGGTGAAGTTTTTACATTACATCACTGTCATTTAGCGGATGGTTTTATCCAAGGTGACTTATAGTTGATTGGGCTAACCAAGGGCCAGTCCCCCCTGGGAGCAATGTGGGGTTGGGGTCCTTGCTTGGTGCTAAATCATCATATTATATATCAGCTGCTAAATGTAAAATTTTACCAGTTCCTTTGATGCTCACTGTCCATATTAGATGGTGAAACTTGTGGATGTAAATTGTACATATTAGAAGTTTGATTGCTGTATGTGACACTGTGACATTGCGGGACATGGACATGTACATGCTGGATCACCAGATGTGACTCTCCATATTAAGTCTAGATTAAGTATTAGATGCTGGATGTTAATTCTTCACATTAGATGCTGCATGTTAACTGTTCAGGGTAGGGGCTCGATATTAACTCTTCATGTGAGATTCTGGTCCATTTTTCTTCCTGCAGGAGACAGGTCGTACGGCCCTAATGGAAGCCGCGAGAGTAGGAGCCGTGAATCTTGTACGGGCGATTCTCCGGGATTTTGGCAAAGTCAATGACCTCGACAACAACAACTGCCACGCTACCCATTTTGCTGCTGAAGGGGCTTTCTCGAGGTTGGTGTCACACACACACTTAAAGCATGCCAAGAGCTGTGGAAAATGATATATAATGTGCTCTGTCTGGGGTCGTCTGTATGACTATGGTAGTCGATGGTGTCACAGGGACAATTGTTCTGTTTCTATAAAGGGACAAAGAGAAGGTCGCTGGTAAATGCCCTTGACCTTTTAACCATTTGAATATTTCAGAATCCTTACATCTTAGCCTCAAGCCATATTTCTTAGCCTCAGGTCCTCAAACACAGTAGCAATAAAAGAATGGCTCCTATGTGTATGAAATATGAAAGCTGCCACTCACTGCAAACACAATGATGGATGGATTGTTTTGTGCGGTTGCTGAGAGTGGTGGGTCAGTGTGTTTGTAGGTATGTGTTGTGCATGATTGCGCTTGTGGGAGCGAGCAGCACGCTGTCGTGTTTCTGCAGGTGATTCAGATCCTGTCGGCGTATTCGGCTGACCTTGATGTGGTTTCGATGGACGGGAACACGCCGCTGCACCTTGCGGCGATGGGCGGCTTTGCCGATTGCTGCAAGTTTCTCAGCCAGAGAGGTACAAGCAGCTCAGTGTCAATATACCAACGGCTGGCAATCAGCGCAATTCTATTAACCCATCTTTCAGTCACATACAGATGTCTTAACCTTGCGCTCATGAATTTTCACCAAACAATGGGTAGTTCATAGATTAGTCCCACAACTCCTAATCCATAAATCTTGTTTTCTGCATGTAGCCACTTTTTAATATAATAACTGAATGTAATTTATCAGGTTAATCTCTTCTATGATGCTACTGAATGATAACCATCAGAGAATAGTGGCTGTAAGTCACTGACCATGGTACGCCTAAAACACCTTTTGGTGAAACTTGCTTGGAACAATAAATACCCTATAAATCTAGTGGCAGTCATAACATTATCTCAAATTTGTCTGAGAATCTAACTGGAATGCTTGCAAAAGTTCTTGAAATTGTTTGTTCTATCTGGTTTAATTATTGGATCACCTGTGCCATTTTCTTCAGATGGCATTAGTCTTGCAAGGAAACAGCTTTTATTTTTCCCACAAAGAGCACGACACAATCTCTCTGTTTAATATTTATCTGTTTCTCTGGAAACCCATACATTCCACATGTTTAATGTATTCTGTCATTGTTCCATAACCCTCAGGCTGTAACCCTAAGGTGAAGAACATTGAGGGTTTGGTCCCTCGGTTGATAGCTAAAAACTTTGGTCACAAAGCGGCAATGAAGGAGCTGAAGAAGGCCGAGACGCTTTATGGGAAGTACTTTGAGGGTGGGGAGGCCAATCCCAATGAGCCTTGGGCCCTGACGCTCCATGATTGGTCCTACGAGCATGAGGAAAAGCTACGCAAAGCCTTCGAGATGGAGGAGGAGGAAGGCGACGAGGACCGGCCCGGTCCCATCGTGGTCATCTCCAAGGACACCTTCTTGTCCGTCTTGACCGACAGCGGCGCACCGGTGGACGCCGAAAAGCTGGAGAAAATCTACGCCACCCACGATAAGAAGCGGGAGGGCAAAATAAACATCAACGACTTCTTCAAGGGCCTGGAATACCTGCAGAAGCCTTTCGTTGCTTCATCCTATGGCCCCAAAAAGAAGAAGGCTGGAAAAGGGGGAAGGGAAGAAGAAGAAAGGGAAGTTTGTCCTCCCCTTCCCCATTTGCACCGTCCCGTCCGACCTGGTCCAGCGGCGAAGTGACGGTGGGCCACCGCACTTCATGATAGAGCAGTACCACCTCTTCACCGACCCCAACCGATTCAGTCGCGACCTCCGCCAGTCCACCCCATCGTCGATGATTCTTCCTGGTACTTGGACGAGCCCGAGAAGGCCTACGTCAACATCAACCACTGCGTGAAGAGGGGGGACCTTGAGTCACTCAGCCTGGCCCTCAGCCAGGGGGTGTCTGTGGATGTCTACGACCGCTTATACAAGACACCCCTCATGACTGCCTGCAGTAGCGGCAACTATCAGGTGGCCAAGTTTCTCATCAACCAAGGGTAAGAGTGCACAGCCCTGTGGGAAATGTAGTAATTTGGTTCAGGTTATATGGATGGTGTCTTGGATGTGGGAGTGTAAAAAAACAGGTTTTGCAACATGTTTTTTTGTTCTAAAGTCAGAAAAAGTCACTTGGGGGTATTCCACAAAGTGATTGAGTTGCGTGCCCTCTGTGCTAGTCTTTTGTAAATATTAATTGCATAATGAAAAATGAAATGGAAAAAGGAATACCTCCTGCAGTGTAGGCCGTTTTTCATTAACCATAATGAAACTGTGTTTGGAGAATGAAAATGAAAAAGTCAAAGTTAAGAACATATGCAAAACAAATCTATGGCTTTGCCATGTTTATCATTTTTAATGTGTCACCAATCTTGTCTCTGAATGTGATCAGAACCATTTAGTGCTTCTAAAACCGCAGTGGTTGGGGACTATCTGTTTGGGTGCAGGGCAGACGTAAACGCGTGCGATCAATTCAACTGGACCCCGCTGCACTACGCCTGCCACTCGGGTCAGGCGTCTATCCTCGGCCTGCTGGTGCGGTCAGGGGCCGACCTGGACCCCATGGCGATGAACGGAACCACCCCGCTCATGAGGGCCATTGAGAGCTGCCGGCCCAGCTGCGTGGAGCAGCTCATCGATGCTGGTGCCGACATAGAAGCTGTGAACAACAAAGGTAGCATTCCAGAGTGGCTAGCATGACATAACTCGGCATTACGTAGTATCTGGAATGAGGTTTCATTAACTGCTGTTGGGTGGAGTTACAGCTAACTAACCAATGTTATGTGTACAGGTTATCAGAAAATAATCAACACCCTTTCAACCAATCAGAATAGAGTATTTAACAAAGGTGTGGTACAGTCCAATAATTAGAAGAAGAATACATATGTTTTTATAGTATTGTTTTTATTTCATACACCGCGTTCCAAATTATTATGCAAATTATATTTTTCTCCGATTTTCTAAATAGTCAATGCAAATGACAGTCAGCATAATTTTCAAGTCATTAACTGTCAGATTATAATTTTAATGTTATTGAACAAACCTCCCAATGATAACAGTATTTTTTTCAAAAATAAAAAACTTAAAATGCACTGTTCCAAATTATTATGCAAAACAGAGTTTCAAAACATTTCATAGGTTGTAAAGAACTGAAAATGGTCATCTGTTGAATTTGCAGCATTAGGAGATCATATTTACTGAAATTAAAAGCTATTTCAATCAAAAACATCTTAACAGGTCAAGTTACATTTTAACATAGGACCCTTATTTGATAGCAGCTTCAAAATTCTTGCATCCACTGAACTTGTGAGTTTTTGGAGAGTTTCTGCTTGGATTTCTTTGCAGGATGTCAGAATAGCCTCCCAGAGCTGCTGTTTGGATGTGAACTGCCTCCCACCCTCATAGATCTTTTGCTTGAGGATGCTCCAAAGGTTCTCAATAGGGTTGAGGTCAGGGGAGGATGGGCGCCACATCATGAGTTTCTCTCCTTTTATGCCCATAGCAGCCAATGATGCAGAGGTATTCCTTGCAGCATGAGATGGTGCGTTGTCATGCATGAAGATGATTTTGTTACAGAAAGCACGGTTCTTCTTTTTGTACCATGGAAGAAAGTGGTCAGTCAGAAACTCCACATACTTTTCAGAGGTCATTTTCACACCTTCAGGGACCCTAAAGGGGCCCACCAGCTCTCTCCCCATGATTCCGGCCCAAAACATGACTCCGCCACCTCCTTGCTGACGCCGCAGCCTTGTTGGGACATGGTGGCCATCCACCAACCATCCACTACTCCATCCATCTGGACCACCCAGGTTGCATGGCACTCATCAGTGAACAAGACTGTTTGAAAATTAGTCTTCATTTATTTCTGGGCCCACTGCAGCCGTTTCTGCTTGCGAGCATTGTGGGGTGGCCAAATAGAAGGTTTATGCACAGCTGCTAGCCTCTGGAGGATCCTACACCTTGATGTTCGCGGGACTCCAGAGGCACCAGCAGCTTCAAATACCTGTTTGCTGCTTTGTAATGGCATTTTAGCAGCTATTCTCTTAATCCGATGTATTTGTCTGGCAGAACCTTCCTCATTGTGCCTTTATCTGTACGAAACTATGTGTGCTCTGAATCAGCCACAAATCTCTTAACAGTACGATGATCACGCTTAAGTTTTCGTGAAATATCTAAGGTTTTCATACCTTGTCCAAGGCATTCAACTATTTCATGCTTTTCAGAAGCAGAGAGATCCTTTTTCTTTCCCATATTGCTTGAAAATGGTGGTCTGCGTAATAATGTGGAACGTCCTTCTTCAGTAGTTTTTCCCTTAACTGGGCTCACCTGGCAAACTAAATATCACAGGTGTCTGAGATTGATTTCAGTGATCCAAAGAGCCCTGAGACACAATACCATCCATGAGTTTAATTGAAAAACCAAAAATTTAACCTTTATGACACTTAAATACAACTTGCATAATAATTTGGAACGCGGTGTATATGAATACTAAGCAAACTGTTTATATGTTCTTTGTTCATTCCTCTCCAATCAAATATTTATTTTATTTATAAATTATTATTTGATAAATTCACACAGCCTTTGAAGTCACACTCTCAGTGGTGATCCAGGATACTGTATGATATTTATTTCTGTATAATTCAGCACCACACAGCAGAGTGTCTAGTGGAGTCAGTGAAGGATGACACTCCATCCTCTCTGCGGCTCACCTGAGGAGTCGGCCTAATACCCAGACACCGCGGCGGGAAGACATCTGCCTTTATCATCGCCGCGGCAGCTGTTCTAAGATGTATTATTCATACCGCTTGGCAGGCTCCGTCATCCGAGCGCATGCGTTCTCATGCATTAAATTGAAATGTCGTACATCGGCGGCGGTTAATTGTGACATGCGCCATGCTGTGTACCAGGAAAAGCACTTTCCGAGAAACAGCTAAGCCAGTTATCATTGACTTGATGGGAAAAATGAAAGTGCCGCCCTGGGAACCAAACTTGTGAATGTGTAGATGTGAACATTATAAAGAGTCAGACAATTGAACTGGGATGACTTGTAGATCACTGTCCAGTATCCACCTCTACAACAGCTGATGTCTGTTCTGGTGTAAAATGGCTGCCTTACATCACCCAGGTGGGCACTGTGCTACGAATTGTATGCAACTGAGGCTACCTTCCCCCTTTCACTTGAAAGCCTTTTGAGATTTTACAAAATGCAATCGATTAATTCCTATTCATTTTCTAACTGTCGTTGTTAAATGCAGAGCAGACTTGTTTGGACATTGCCACGGCCTATGGGGATCTGAGGATAGTGCAGATGTTGCAAGACCGGCTTAACGACCCTGAGTATGTCAGGGAAGAGATAGTAGATACCCCACCTCCGTCTGAGACCCCACAGGAAGAGGTAAAACCACACCGCCCCGAAATTTCAGACTGTATCCTGACTACATCCCATGACTGGTTGCCATATCATCATTTATCATGATTGCTTGTATCGTCTGTATTCTAAAGACCTCTTTCTTCTTAAAATCTGGTTTTGGGAGTAAGATTAATTCACACACTGGTGAAAAATGCAATGCATTATTTTAGAGATTCTTCCCCTTCATCACACCCAAACTCCAGTGTCTATCCTCGTGCTGAAACCCTCTCGGACTTAGGACGGAGCAGCTGTAGCGTTTGACTCCTTCGAGTCACATGATAACGAGCGCTTGGCTTCATTTAGCGCTGCAGACACACCACCAATTATACACTGCCTATGTCATCTGAGGACACACGCTCAGTTCCAGCATCCAGCTGATCTGGGCTGGCTAACAAATTTAACTGTCTCAAGCCTCATGTTTCCCAGTCAAGGCTGGGTGCCAGTGTGGACCCATAGCATTTTAATAGCATTGCTGGGTCTCAAACACCCAGTGAGCCACATGATGTTAGCCACCTAGACACCTAAAATACAGTATATTCTATGGTGTTTAATTCCGTGTATGGCTGGGCTCTTAGACAATGTGGATATGGGCCTGGGAACTAGTACATACATTTATAATAAACCAGGTTTTTAGCATGCCTATGCTACAAGCAAAATGCAGGCCTAAATTTGTTGTATGTTAATGTAAAACAAAGAACATGCTTCCCTGTGTTCACTCAGTCGGCAAATGTATGGTTTCTGTCCTATATTTCTGTGCAAATAGGTTGGTATTAACATGGAACAGGGGCGGGGAGCGATTTTGCTGCAGGGACATACCTTTTTTCTGGATTTCCTCGCAAAGTCAGTTTCAACCAGTTACTCTAACCCAATAAGCTAATTAGCTGTACACAGTGCCAGTTGCTCCCTAAAAGGTTAGAACTCAATAAAAAAAGTTTCATGCACAAAAACGGTTTTAATGTGTTATTCATCAGTTAATTAGTAAAATGTACCTGCTTATGTAAGATCGCTTAAATGATGAATATTCATTACGTTATTCGTGAACGCTGTGCCATCATCTTCCTCAGGCGGCCAGTCTCCCCGCCTCCCCCAAGCCGGAGCCAAAGAAGATACCCCTGAAGGAGAGCGTGATGTTCCAGCATGACCGTATCATCCGAGGGGTCGTCGACAGGCAGGATATCACCTACAGGCCCAGAAAGGTGTCTTCCCCACTGCCTTCGCTAATTCGGACCTTACATTCTTGACTTGACTTGATTCACTCCTTCTGACTGTCAAACAGACTAAAATATGCTGACTTTATATTTATATAGCCTTTGTAACAGCACAGTCACAGTTGTCTAGGAAGTAGTCAACATCGTATCAAAGCAGGGGGTTCTGGGTGGCTGACATAATATGTATTAGCAGGCATGAGCCCTGTGATTGGTTGATCAAGCCCCAGCCATGTCACTACCAGCTATGGATGCACCTCTGCACTTGTGACGCAAGTGAATGAAGCGGTGAGCCGGATAAATTTGTCTCATCACTCTGCAGTGGCCAGACACCTGTAGAGATACATGCTGACTTTGTCATCCTCCAGTGACAGAAGCAAGGGGTTTTTGCCACATGACTGCAGTTGCCTCTTCCTGAAGTCAGTGGGAGAGGGTTGCTGAGTGAGACATAACAGTTTGATTGAGTTTAGAAAATTGAAAATGGAGGAAAATACCTAAAAAACCCCAAAGTCTGCAACAAAAGCAAACATGTGGATAATTAAAAAGTTTAAGTCTGAGTCTACCTGGCCTTGGACAAATGTAAGTTGTTCATCTTGTTTGGTGCCAAAAGAAATGCCATTTAAAAATTCTGAAAAGTTCCTTGCACACATTTATAACCTCTCTCCATATCGTAGACGTGGGGCCCGCCTGTCCCGAAAAAAAAGCCAGAGCAGAAGACTGAACCCAGCCAGGCAGATCTGGAGGAGGCCACAACGTCACAGGACAACGGCGAAGTGGAACCTCAGGATGCGGATGTGGAGGCAGCCGAGACCCCGCGTCCGAGGAAACGGCCGGATGCTGATCGATTTCACACCCTCGTGCTGTGTGTGTGACCTCATTCTCATCACACACATCTGGCCCCAGCACAGCTTCTGGTCCACAGACCGCTGGAGACCTATCAGGTCTTTGCCAAAATATTAAAAATATTCAGAATTCTGGCCTCACGAACAGTCAAATCAGTACCATTTTGTGGACTGTTGATATTTGATATTTTAAGACATTGAGAGAATTTGAAAGGGTTTATGTGTTCATTTGTATCTATTTCAGCCCACCAGGTGTGTTGTTATTCCTGTCAAAGTGATGCTTGTAAAAAGAACAAAATAGCAGCAGAATTGCTGAGAGGAATCTAAGGAGTTGACCCAGAATGTAGCCCATTGAAACCTTATCTCAGTGAATATTTGACGGTCTTACAGTATAATGTTGAATGGATTGAGCAGGGTATTTGGAAAGTGTATTTTACAAGCTATGCCCGATATACTGTCAAAAGATCAAGTGGGCTGTGCAATAAAATAAATACATTATGGTTTTTTCCCTATTAGTGTGTAACTTATATAAAAATAAACTAACTCGGGTTGTTTTGCCAGGAAAAACAGACCAGAAGGTTAAAAGGTTCACATTTTAAACGTTTTAATGGTACAGGCTATTTCATTTCCTTCCAAAGTGCAGTAGCTGCAGCTCGTTTCGTTGCATAAAAATGCTGACTTGTAAAAACATGGTAATTGGTATCAGCAAGCTGCTTATTTTGCAGCCAAGCTTCTGTCTCCTCTGAAAACAAGAATCTGGTTTCTATCGGTAACGAAAGCCTCATATACACCAGCTAGAACTACTCAAACCGGTAGAATGTTAGGCAAAGGGACTGGAAAATGTGAATGTCTTGAGATGTCTGCTACTCCAACATGAAGGGGCAGCCATATTTACTGTTGGGGAGAGTAGAGGAGGGCCAGGATATAATGGCAGAATTAAAATAGGACGATGAGATAACATTGATAAGGACAATAGTCTACTCAGTCTATCTGTTCCCATCATTTTACGTAATGTCGAGACAGCGTCCAGCCTGGTCTTGCTCCTTAAAGATTCCTCTGGTACATAACTTAGCAAGGTGGTCCAGCAAGTGTTATGATGTCTGCATGCTTAAAATACTTCACCTTTAATTAACTCAGATAAATTTATCATCATATTGTTCACACCTTCGTATGCCCTCTTGTTCTGTTGCCAGAACTAAAACTATCTAAAAATATGAAATGTATCTGTAATCTACTGAATTGATCCTTTTAAAATTAAAAGCAGATTAAGGGGGCATAGATGGAAACTATAATAGGAAATGTTACTTTAGATATATTATAATATTACAATCCAGGTATCTAATAGATGTTCTTATCCAGAGTTCATTTATTTCTATGTTATCAATTTATAGACTGCTGGATATTTTCTGAGACAGTTTGGGTTGAGCACCTTGCTTGGGGGTACAGCAGGGGTACCCCATCTGGGAGTCAAGCCCACATCCTCTGAGCTGGAAGACCAGCTCCTTAACCATCATGCAACACTGCTGTCCCATTTTGTAATAAAATCATTTTTAAAAATGAAACAATATAGTAGTACCTGACTGGATAACTAGGGTAAATTTGACTCTACGATAACTTAAAGTTATGTGGCTCTTAGTACATAGTCTATGGAGGCTTGGAATTCCATGTAATTTATGGGACTTAAAGATCTTGTTCAGGAAGTAGCCTCTTCAGGACTGGAATTGATGCTTTAAATATAGGCTTCATGTCCCCACCAGGGGGCAGTAAAGAGTCAGTGATAGGCTTGAGAAAGCAGGGCTGAGTGGTGAACAGTGATAGGTTGAATATTTGCAGGCCTGAAAATACACTCATTACAGAGATGGATCTGAAGGTCTACCCACAATTAAGTGACATTGTGTGCTGAGATAAGAGTCTTGAAATACACTCATGCTAAAGCTTGAATGATTTAGCATGAGTGTATTTCTATATGTATTCAAACATGAAGAGCAGGCCCAAAACATTTCCTGCAGGTGTTTCTCTCTCTCTGTCCACCACTCCTCCCTCCCTCTCTCCCTCCTTCCCTCTCTCTTTATCTTACACACACACACACACACACACACACACACACACACACACACACACACACACATTAACAGTGTCAGCCACTGTAATGAAGTTAGTGGGTCTGAGTATTACACAGAAGGCTGTTGTATCCTTAATATCATCATTAATTTGGCTAGGGCGATGCACTGAGTAACAGAAGGACAACATCACTGGAAGAAAAAGAAAAACATGTATCTGCAGGCCATGAAAGATGACATTGTATAGTTGCAATGTGACAAACCCTCATGCATACCACCCTAAACTTTTTTGGGATTAGAGTTAGCGCTTGCATTAGAGATGGGGACACTGTGCTGTTGGAGATGCAGTCTTTCATATGAAGTTTAATAAAGGGTTCACCTGTTAGCAAAACCTGTCACATTGCTAATGTGAGCTTCACAACGGCTCATGGTATACGTGCCAGGAGACAGAGAGGGAAAATAACTGGTCACTGTAGAAACCACAATGTTATTTACAGAACAATACTCATTGTGTTATTACAATTGCATGTTTATTTTCTAGACAGGTTACTTTATTTAAAGGAGCTGTAATGGATTCTATGGCCAATGAACCAATTAATTTAAACAATCCTTGTTCCCAAAATAAACAGTAGCTGTTGTGACACCTTGATAGTTTGATCAAAAAACTGTTCTTCTGTGGAGTTGAATTGCCCAACTATGTGACAAAGCAGCTCATATACTTTAACGGCTTTAATAGCAAGAGAACTATTTGTTATGAAGAATTTTCTGCATAAATCCCCATGTACACTTATCACATGCAGACACACGTACACACACACACACACACACACACACTGACCTACTCAACAGTTCTCTGTGGGAGGGAAGCCAAACGCTCTTGTCCTTCACAGGATACTCTGGGCAAGCAGATGTTGTGTTTGACCTAATGACCCTTGAAGCATGGAAATCTGTCTTTCTGGATGCCCACCCATGTAACCTTCAAGAGCCAGACATGGGTACCTCCTTGAATCACACAAAGCAGCCTGCCAAGGTTCAACTGAATCCAATCCCATGTTTATTTTGCCCAGTGGTGGTTACTAAATAATTATGGGTTGTGAAATTAGATTTGAATTAGAGATGTCTGGAAATAAATACAAATTAACAATGAGGTGCATAGTTGACCCATTATATCATGGGATATAATAAACCTAGAAGAGGTAAATATATTTCACATACATTATATGAAACCTCAACAATTATTCTTAACTCTGGCTAACAGTTACATGCACATTTACATGCAAGTGTTATTTTATTTAGTTACATACACAGTATGGCATTTCCTGTGACCGCAGAAACCTGCAAAAACGTGTGACCTGCTTAAATATCAGTCAAAGGTAGGGCTAAATGCAGTTTTGGGCAGCTACTTGAGAAATGAGAAAGCTACCAGTAACTTTGCAAAATATATAACTCAGCTGTAACGAAAGCTATGTCTCAGAACGATGTAGCTAGCTTAGCTACAAGGTACACAATAATGTTAGCAAAGCTATAAGCATGACATGATAAAAATTGACTACTTTTCACTTTCAACATTTAAATAAAACTGTTTGGATAATATTGCTTGGCCATTAGAGGCATGAACTTGCCTATAACACATTTAATACATGAATATCGCCATCCAAATGTGTACACTTCTGCTTCCCTTT
The DNA here is from genome assembly GCA_022829145.1 of Albula goreensis. Taxonomy (NCBI): domain Eukaryota; kingdom Metazoa; phylum Chordata; class Actinopteri; order Albuliformes; family Albulidae; genus Albula; species Albula goreensis. Next base: position 34,586,918 of record CM040749.1, read on the forward strand.
GTCGATGATGCCCACTGAGTTCCTTTGCTTACATGAGCATAGATGTCTAAAACACCTTTGACTTTGGTTAAAGGACTTTGAGAATTTAAATGATTCCGGAAATATTTGCGGAAGCACCCGATGTCAGCTAACTCCGTGTCTCTCATTTACTCGTGTTTCCAGAATTTTGGCTACTACCTGTACATGAATATGAATTATGTGACTGTGGAAAATTTGTAAAACCATTTATATGACAAAATCATGAGACACCATATAATCCCTTGTATTTCATGACAAGCTCTTAGTATCTAATACAGCGGAAAAGCAAACTCATGATTCTGCAGACATTTTGCAGCGAAGGGAGTGCAGTGTTGCATTAAATCAGGAACCCAGCACACAGGCTGTTATTATCCCCAAGAGACACTAAGAGATACTTCAGGACCCATCAAGGAATTCTGTGTTATTCTGAGTATAACGATAAAACTAACTTTACATATGAACTATTAGGAGAATTAACTTCTGAAGCCAAAAATAAATGCAGCCAATAGTTGGCCATGTTTGATCCATTTTTGGAGTTTTGTTTTGGAGCCATTTTGCTTCAGCTAAGCCCGTGGTCGCCGGTATGTCACAGTTCACTATGGAGGTCATGAAGCCACATTTTATCAATTGAGCCAATCTGTGATTAAACGGGGTGATTCCATAAGGCGCAGTCAAACTGAGCCCCATTCATCTGCTGCAGCCCAGAAGAGACGATAAAGTCAATAAACGTACACATACTTGCAGTCTAGCGCTCTTAATGGTGATGGAACAAATCTACACATCATTTTCAATAACGATGCTTGCGGAGGCAGTGGATAAGCAGCCCGACACACACACGAGTGCGCACAAGCACATAAGTATGGGTTAAGTAGGGCTGTCGTACCAGGCTGTAGCTCTAGCGGGCCACGTAACAAGACCCTGGCAGCCCGAGCTAATGCTTCTTCCATTAATTCGTTCTGTGAATAGAGGAGGCACGAATGTGCCCCCCTCTGCAATTACGCAGCTGTGTGCTGAGATCTTCCGAAATCAAACTCTCCATAAAATAAGAGCTAATATGACCCCTCACCTGGAGGCTGTTGATAACTCGTACATATCACCTGTCTTCGCCAGCGCTTGGGAGTCCTGATTTAATTGGACCGAGCTGCTGTTTCAACCAGGGCATCGCTGCAGAAAGCACCGCAAAGACAGAGCAGAAGTTACAATGTTTTTACAGAGAGCAGGCAGACCACCTTTTTTTCTTTATTTTTCAGACAGCCAAAAGCTAAAGAGAGGGTCATAGTTACCAGATTTAGAGGGTCCGGAACAAGGATTGAGCCCTGGTCGGCCAGGGAGTTACGCATGTGGTATGTGATGGTGAGCCAACCTACAGACTGGCCCATAGCCTCACTCGGAACTTAGTGTTCATTTGTATAACACACATTTAGCTGATGGTTCCCTTACATGTTCCTCATAAGCGTATGGGTTTTCAAACACTTCCTTGTCAAAGCCCATTAAAATGAGAAACCAGTGGCTGAAAACCCACTTTCTCCAAAATCTCGTCCAATCATCATCTAGACTTTTTTGTCACACCCGCTCCCAGTCAAACTGCTCGGCACTCCCACTCCTACCTCGCTCTGCTTTCCCGGGTTATTGAACAAAGTTGGAATGTGTGTTCTAATCACTGTGTTCTAAGACTGAGACTGAGTTGCCTCCTAATCAGGTATTGTTTCTGTGAACTCTACTGAGCCTTTCTTCCTATCCTTGTTCTGTGTGCCTTCGAGTTTGACCAGTGTTTGTTTTTCTCTTACCTTTTGGATTACTGTTTTGGATTGTTTTGCTGGATCTTTGAAAGTCTGTGTTTGACCTGTGCCTGCTACTGATCTTGTTTCTTGGATTCCCTGTTTGGAATTGTTTGCCGTGTCCCTACTGACCTCTGCCTGTGCACCTGACCTTGTCTTGGATTTGTTTGCCTTCCTTTTCTCTGTTGCCGAACCTTGCCTCTCCCTGTTGTGTATTAAAACAAAACCTTAACCGCACTTGGATCCCAGTTAGTTTCATTACACTTTTTATAGGCAGTAAAGAATTGGCTGTTTAATACACGGGTACATTGAAGCATGTCTGAATTGTGATGTCATAGTACTATGCATCTGTAATGATCACATCATTACGAAAGATATGTAAACCAGTCAAAGTCTATTCCATGTCAAAATGTACAATACCGTATTTAATTAATTACATACTGAAAAATAATATTCTAGAAAAGGGAAAATATTTTTTCCAATTTTTCCTTCAGGAACCTTCACAGACTCCTTCTTGAGTCATGACAGGGTCCCCCAAACCCCAGTTTATAAACCCTAAATTTAGGCTATGCTGCTACACAGGATATTATATTCTACAGATCTTCAACTCAACTAATGAATGACAAATTAACAATAAACATATTTCTTGAACAAACTGTACCTTTACCATACTATCATTATCTTAACTGAAACTATAGATCTGGATCTTTATGTACTTGTGCTGCTTACCTGAATGTCTGCTTTCATGTTGAAACCTCGACTATACTGTACACTGCTATGTACGACATCGTAACCATCTTGTTTTCCTGGCCTTGTGTTCCTTGACTCACATAATAAGGATTTATTGCTCTTGTAATCTGAGATGACAGTTTTAAACAATTGGTTTCACCCAATGAGAAAACGAATCAAAGTAACATCAGCGGTTATTGTCTCATATAAAACAACACTGTGTAAAAATTCAATGGTTATGATTATAACTTTGTATTGTGTTCAGAGTGCACAGAATTTAATGGCGCCCCGGTTCCATGCTACCGAATATTGTGCACCGAAACACAAACGGCACACGAGTAATTCGATCAGAATGATGCAAACATTAAATGAAGAAGTCTCTTGGTGTTTCTTGCACCCTGCTGGTTATTTCACCCAGCATGACAACTACTTTCTTTGTACATAAAGAGCTGAGACTTACAGACTTATATGAGTCATTTTTGGCAGATATGACAACCCAGTGAGACACAATTGGTTTTGTTGTCTTTAACATGTTAAACAAAAGAAATCTGAGGGACAATTCATGGCATGTCAAAGATCTGTGTACTGATATAACTGAGTAGTTCTTAGCTCTGTGTCTACTGCCTGTGTCATGAAGTGTTTGTGTGAATGACAGTTGATGGCAAATTAAATGCACTTCACCCATACATATTGTTCGGCATTTTTCAGATGCTTACGTCAGCAGCTTTACATTTCCACATATTGCCCATTTATAATTTATTATAATTCAGGTGTAGTACCTTGGTCAAGGGTACAGCAGTAAAGCCCTACCTGGGAATTGAACCTGCAACCTTTTGGTGGCAGACCATAATCATTACACAGCCTAACCGCCATACAACACTATGATTCACATTCAATCTGTCATGCTTTGCTTCTAAGGTCCAGCTCTGATTGGCCCCCCAGCTATGAGCCGTTTGCCTGCAGCCAATCCTTACTAACTGAAGCAAGTTGAAGGGCCAAGAAGAAACACCATTACTAGAGACAATACTGTTAACAATTCACAACATATTAACACATGTGCCTGTATGTAACATTCTTTATGTGTGTATCCGCATCCTTCTGTTTTATCATATCCTTTCTTGAAGACGAAGAGCCGTGACACTGGTGTGAACCTCCACTCGTTTCTGTTCTGTTAAATCTCACAGTCGCTTGTGTAACTGTGGCAAACACATACACGTAAGCAGTGAAGTGCACAGGCTCTTGCTGTCTGTCGTGTGGATCAATGTAAATCCGGACTCCTGTCTCGCTAAGCTCCCAGAGTCCTCTGCTCCCGGTGCATTTGCTACCTCTCTCTGCTGTGAAAAGACTGGATGACTGTGTGTGTGGGAAACAGCTGGTCAGTCTTCTCTCTGCCACTGCTACACAGCTCCTCCCAAACCAGGTTAGATTGAGGTGTCTACAGTCACTTCCTGACAGGCAGTCGGAGTGTGCTGCTGGTCTTTGCTTCAGACTTCTTATCTTTAGCTTCAGATGATGCAATGAGACTTAAATAGAAGGTTAGAAAAATATCTTTAGCTTCAGATGATACAATGAGACTTAAATAGAAGGTTAGAAAAATAAACCAGAATACTTTCCATGTGGGCCACCTTCTTTGCAACCAAAGCCCATGGATATAGATTCCTATTGTTATTGTACATAAATCAAGTTACCATTCTTGCAGACTGTAAAATTGCTTTAAGTTCTTTTTTGGATGTCTAGTGCATTATATTGAAAGGAAAGGCACTGCTTAACATCACATTTTGGTTGCCTATCACTTTCAGGAGTCCAGTTTGTGCATGTGTAGAAAAGTGAAGGCAACTTACAACTGTTATACATTACCATGAGCAGACCTTCATAAAACCTGATGCAAGTAAGAGAGAAAGAAGTTTAAAACACAAAAAAATGTATGAAAGAAAGAACATTAATCAAGGAAGCAATCCTTGTGCCTCTCTGCCTTTGGCACTCACACCGAGCCGAACAGCCCTGCACTCTGGACAATAACTCTGGAAGTAATTACACTCGACTACGGAGGAATCAATGAACCCCGACAGTGATTCATAAAGGTCCGCCTGCAACGGGACGGCCTTTTCTCTTCTTTAATTAACCCACCCCTCATGCATATTCATCACTTGGCAAACGGCGGGGCGGGGTCACGCACCCGAGGCATCGCCCGCAGGCGCTCTAAACCGCGGCTTCCCTACGCACGGGGATAAGCCACAGGTCTGCCAGACTCCAGATGCTGGTGATTACACAGCAAAAAAGAAGTCCCACGTACTTTTAAAACCTGAAACTTTCTACCGCCTCTTTACCTTTAAATATAATCTCCATTTATGCACTCACTTATAAATACTGTCTACATAAATTTTATGATTTGTCAGAGTTCATTTTAAAGAAATCAGTCTCTTATTCTGCATCACATGGGGAGAAACAAGTGATAGGATAATTAGTACTCTCGGAAGGTATTTTAGCTGCAGAGGGAGAGTGAGGAATTAAATGTCTGATATTAATGCGATGCAAGAGATTTGTTGCCGCGTTCGTGCACTTACGCTACGTTGTGTCACTGGGGTGTGTTTGTAAATAAATTAGAGGTGAAGGAGCCGGGGGATCTCGCTGTCAGTGACGATCCCGCCGGATATCTTGTGGAAGGCATTGATTTCCCATGATTCCTGAGAAATCCCCTGACAGGAAGGAAATTAAATGGAGAGGTGCACAGGGGGGTTGATTGTCTGTCCAATGAGTGTGCAGGTGGGGCTTTGGGGGGGGGAGGGGCGGTGTGTTTTCTGGCCAAAACTGTTCAGTGGGTTCCTCCAGACCCTCTAGAGCAGGATGTCAGAAATGACTGTGATATATTCCCCACCAACTCGAAAGGACCACCCTAACCCTTAACAAAAACTTAAAACGAAGAAAGTTGTTTTCCATTATCATCAATAGTGTCAACCACAGCACCCCCTGCTGGTGCCACACAACTCTTTCCCTGCTGTGATATTGCCAGTACCTGTTCTGCCACTCATCCACTATTATCCTGAAGGGGTAGAAATCTGTCCACTATACATTTTTATGCCCCAACACTGCTAGAACTATGTGATTCCAGTAATTTGGTTACGACATGTCTATCGCTCATGCCCCCCAGTGACAAGATTTGAAATTATAGTATAAGATTTGCCTCCAAGCCAACGCATCCAGCCTAAAATTAATGTTGTGCGTATGTGTTGTGTAATTAGATTATGAATAAAAGCTAAAAATGGCTTCCCATTCCTTGCGGGTGCACCTTCAAGCAACAGCGGGCTGGACAGTCTTATAACAGATAGGAAAATGAATTATGTTAATGAATGTAATATGACACCACTTGGCGAATTTATGTGACTGGTTGTGTCTGAATTCAAATGTTAAAAGAATGCTCACATATTAATGTAAAGTTTATTAGAGATTAAGTGTGGATTGCTTTTATACCTTCTGTACTTGTCCAATTTTTATGAATACTTTGAATTCTGAAAAATAATATTTTGATATTGTACATGAAATGATATTTAACATTCTTCTATAAAATGTTATTGGGTATTTTAGGGGTGGCAGGGATGTTGTCCATCATGTTATAGACTTGGCAGGGCATACTCCAGACCTATACAGCACAGAGGCACGGCATTTTCAGGGTTGCTCTTGTAAAGATTGTACTGGCCACAAAGACTCAGACCGGGACCCAATAAAATACATTTAGCCTCTGTAAAACTTTATATTGTAGCGTAGGTTTCTATGAGTATTTTCTGTCTTATTGGAGCAAGCATGTCGTTTGGAGTGTGTTCTAGTAATTCTAAAAAACAACAGCACATGCCCTCGAGGCAATCAAAGTCGATTTTGATTGAACTGAATTTGATTGGATCCCAGCCTCGATGCTTACAAACGTGATGTCTGGAGCTCCAGACTGTGAATTCAGATACAACTTCACACAGCTGAAGAATAAACTCAATTTTTTTTCCTTGTGTCCTGTCCCTTACGTATTAATTTCCCCCCACTGGTCAATTTATACTTCAACAATAAAAAATGTCATAGTTTTTATATACACAAACAGAATAGTAAAAAAATGTCATAGTTATTCATATATGCAAACTGATTAGGAAAAAAGGGGTTTTTACAGAATGTACAGGTTTATATTCTGCATATAGGTGAGGGTCAGAAATTTGGACGTGCCATGCAAACAAGACCAGAAGCTCAGCTCAGCAAGGACAAATGAGATCACACCGGAGGAAAGAGAAAGTTTTCTTGTTGTTCTCACAAGAAACTTTATTGACGGGCTGTGTGCCCACCAGGCTACATCTTGTAAAGCGTAAGGAGCCAGCAAGTTCCATTAATCACTGCAGACTGCCAGGTTCGGAACGCTGAGGAATATACCGGAGCAGAGCGGAGAGGACTGGCCCAGCCGCCAGAGAGGGGAGGCCGTTTCCTTACCCACGATGCAACAGTAAATCCATTCTTCACTGCGGTTCATGAGGGGGCCGTTTTTTCTGTTCCTCTCAAAACACACAAGCATATTTTCGACACTCTGATCAAATCTTCTGTCAAAATCTAACGTTTTAACGAATGCAAGATTACACAATTACACATTATGCAAAATATTGCTGCTAACGTATCAATGGCAGTTGCATCTCTATAGGTGTGGAGAGGATGAGTTAAACGAACTAACTTTTCATACCACCTTCAGCCATAATGATTGCAAACACAATGTCTCGTATAGTTACTGATCAGTCTCGTGGCAGCATGGAAGAATTCTGACTCACTCTTCCATGGAGGACTTCCTCAATTCGGTGATATCTTTGGGCTTTCAAGCGTGAACTGCTTGTATTACATCCTGCCACAAAATCTCAACGGGGTTTGGGTCTGGACTTCGACAAGGGAGCAGTCGATTTTTCTAACAGTGGCACTGGGTGTTGCATAACTGTAATAAATCCATAAAAAGAGAAATGTTATTTGCTCACTCAGGTTTCCTTTTATCTTATTTGCTTAACAACAGTTAAAATATATGATTCAATCGTTCAGTGGTGACATTAGGCAAACGGGCAGTTGCTCAATAAGTCTGATGCGGCCAGCAAAAGCTTTCCGCCCTGCGCCGTTTTCCCATATGGCGGCTTTAGGTGCCGTTTAATGCAGTGACATTAATCGCAAGCTGCCGTGGAAATAGTCGTTTATAGTACGAGGGCCATGATGCAATTTCCTCTCTTAATGGCTTCTCTTAAACTCTAGTGTCCATCAATGAGAATTATTTTGAATCATTATTGTTATTACATGGATGTTTGCAGATGTGCTTATGTGATTGGACTCAGATGTTCAGTGAGTCATTCACACAGGCGTAAGCATGACACATCCACAAAAGTGCACGTCGAGGTTACTCAGTGCTCAAATGTATGGGCCTATCTGATGTAACTATCTCTGTTCTTACATCTCAGTAATATCATAAAAAGGGTATTAACACATGGGATTTTAGAAGCAGCACTGCAATGTTTTTTCAAATGCATAAATGCATAAAGTTTTCTTTCCTGTTTCAGATATTGCCAGTAACATTGTCTTTTAGTTAATTATTGATACTTTAAAGTTTGAAGTATGGTTTGGGAAAGATTCTCAGATACCTCTTATAACTAAACACAGAGGCTGTACTGCGACAGTGCGTTAGAGTCATATATTTTAAAGACATCTTTAATCTAGAATAATTTATTTATATAGCACCTTCCACTTCTTCACATTCTCACAACTATCACACACATATCACCACGGTTAAACATACACACATAGACAGATCCCAGATCTGTTTACTTCCAGCATGCTTCTGCTTCTTCTGTGTACAAGGGCCCTCTTTCCACTGACTCCAGATCAGTTTTGAAACACACCCAAAACTAGATGCGAGAGTGCCTCTCTCTCTCCCCATTCCCTACACTGTCGACTCATCCTTAATTTCTCAGCACAATAAGCTGAGACCAAAGCAATCAGACACCTGCGAACCCCTAGAGCCATAAATCTGAATGTCACAAATGGACACACAGGGAAGTCCTGACAGAGAGTAGCCGAAGCAGACAGCCTCCATTTAGCATAAGGTCTCGTCCTGAGAGACACACAAAAATGAGGCGCAGGAGTGCATTAAGATAGGTTAATAAGACCGGGTCCGCTATAGAAAAGCATAATTACCGCGGCTATTCCACCGAAGCGCCCGGCTTTGCAGAAAGGCAGAATCGGCAGAGACGGGGGTGAGCTGAGATTTTGGGATTGCTGATGTGGATCATTGTCACCCCCGGGAAAAATGCCTTCGGCACTTCCTGTGTAACCATGGCTGTCCCTCCTCGCCAAATCTCTACTGAACCATTAGCCATCAGGCAGAAAAATGACCACCGCCCCTCCCCCATCTCAGGCTTACAGTTACTGTGTATCAGTTCATTTTGCTGCTCTTAAACCAGATGTAGAATATCCTAGTGATATTGTGTTCAGTGCAATGTATTGAACATTTATTTTGTGTTGCATATATGTCTGATGTACATGGTAAGAATATGATGTCCATCACTGAGACATGCTAATGCTAACAAATGCCTGTGTACTATATAGCTACTGCAGTGCAGACTTAAGGCTATGATAGATAAAAGTGCTGTCAGTCCTCCATTTTACTGACATAGCCAGGCATCCTGAGCCAAACCGTGGTGTTTAGACCTTGAGATTGAAAAAGTTTGGTAACCTCTGACTCGACACACAGACGGAGGAATATGGAAGGCTCTGAGGAGCAGCGGTATGATTGAGAGCATTTTGGCCGCTGTAGGATGTTTTCCTGCAGTCCCAGTGTCCTGGTCTCTCTCTCGCTCTCTCTCTCTCTCTCTCTCTGCCTCTCAGCCTGATTGCAAATGCGTAGCTGGCTCTGTTTCTGTGCTGGAGGAACTTGCTGAGTCACGGACACGGTGAGAAACCAGAGCCCGAGTCTGCTGCACCCCCCCTCTCTCTGCCTCCCTCTCTTTCACCCACGCTCTGTCTTTCTCTTATCATCGTACTTTCTCTCGATGTCTCCTCCATCTTTTCCCCATTCTCACCCTCTCTCCCTGACTGTCTCCCTCCCTCCATCCGCTCTCTTTTGCTCATTATTTTTATTTTTGTGCCCCTCTTCTTTCATCCTCACTGTCTGTTTCTCTCTCTCTCACTCTCTCTGTCTGAGCTAAGGATTGTGGGACAGAAGTGTGTCACCATTCATAAGGACTCTCAGAAAGGCACACACACACACACACACACACACACACACACACACAGGGCCAGTGATGCAGCAAATAACCAGTGACGCAGCGAAATAGTTTTCCTAGCAAGAGGCATAATATAATTTTGTGTAATTCTGATATGAGAATGTCTAAAAAACATACCAATTAAAGATGCTCTTTAGAAATAAAGCCACTGACAAAATAACTCCAGCACTGTGCAGTGGCGGCTTTGTCTAAATCGATAAGCATAGCTCTTATAATCACAGGCAGGCACAGATGCAGAAGCGGACTGGCGCAGCAGTGAGATGGTGTTGACTCATCAGGGCCCTCGGATGAATGGATGTCTATGGTGTCCAGAATGTTGCAGTGGACATACATCAAAGCCAGGATCGTAGTAGCCTGCTCTGAGGTTTGAGCTGCAGTTCTATGGTGTTGCAGGGCTGCAGCCAATGAGACATAGACATGTATCTGACCTAACAGTGAATATGGGTAAAACACCCAGATCAGACTGGGACTTTGATGCAGACGTGCTAGGCAGGTGAGGAGCACAGTGCATGCTGAATCGGGAGCGTATCCCACTCTTATGTAACACTCAGTCTCTCAAAGCGCTGTCATTCAACAATGAATGTCAAGAAAATGTATTTAAATGTATCCCTGATGACTTGCAGATTTGGATAGCTCTTGTTAGTTCACTCATGTTGCAAGAATGGATGGGCATTAAGCAACTAATGTATGCATGCACCAAGTAACTGACCTGCTGTTGGTGAATTGGAAGTACTTTCAATCTTGCGATTTCAATACAAAAAGCAAACATTGCAAACTACTAAAACTATGAGTTGAAACTTTAAAAAAAAGGGTTAACGAAGTATGATTAAGTTTAAAGAAGTTTAAATGGGCCGCTCTTGTAGCTACCAATAAAAGCTGAGTTCCCACCAATTAACATGGGCACAGACCTCACATACATGTGTAACAGGTAACTGCAAAAACATACTATTTCTTTAACTCTTAAAAATGTGCATTAGTTGAAGGAAACAACTGTATATTTCAGAGAAACCAAAAAGAGTGCTAGATAGGGCGACATTGAGCGAATACTGCGAAGATAGTGAGGACCATTTAAAAAGGAAGCAGTCATCAAAAGCAGACAGCTCCAAACAGCACATTAAAAAGTTGAATAATTTCAGACTATCCAGTTATGACTGTTTTTTTCTCTTTGATGAGTATGCTAAAGATAGCATTTTTCGTTCAAGATAGCATTTTGGTATAATGCCATTTTGTATTGGTATTTAACATTAATTATTTTATAATCTGTTACTCACCATGTGCATGTCGTTTCCTCTGTTTTTATTAGTAATTAACACTGATAAATGACTGGATTCCAAGTATGAAAAAATAATAAAATAAAATAAAACAAAAAATGGTTAGCATTGAATACAATATTAAATTTCCTCTTCTTTTCCTGACAGTGCAGTGACCCAAACCCCCCTGAAGGACTCATATGCCTGGATCATCTGTTAAATATAACATTTTGCTCATGATGAACTACATTTGGAGAAATGGAAAAAACTACATTTACCAGGTGTGAGTGCCAGGGTGCAGCATCTTTAGAGTCTGGGAAGGACTTGGTTGGCAGGGCTGTTGCTGAGCGCAGAGAGGCAAATGCCAGCAGAGAGGACCATCTGTGAATCCCTCATGAGGAAAACAGCAAAACCCACACCCTTAAGCTCTCTAACAACCAATAACATAACGACTCAACTACGATACAATAACCAGCTAACATTGTAATAACTAGTCTATATCATGACGTATCGCCCAATAGTGTAACAAAATGGCAACAAAATCAATAGCATGGTAATGAATCAACAATGTAAAATCTAAGCAGACAAGTAATGAGAGAAATTCTTGTTACATCGCCCTTGTTAGTCAGAAAATGTGCGTAACTGGTTCGCTCATTATAATGTCATTATAAACTCATTATAACTTATTTTCACTTACAAGTACAAACACGCAGCCTCTGTGCAGTAAAACCCTTTATTTTTTGAACACTCAGCATTTTACCGTGTATCCCCCTACACATAAAAAGCAGATTATACATGAAAATTCAGCTGTTCCTCCTCAAGCTGCAGAGTCATTTTTCTGATCAATCTCATTTCCATTTGTTTCGCATCCATATCCAGACTGTGACCGTGAATGTACCAAAACAAACTTCCTGTCCGCTACATCAGACTTATATGCACCACTGTAGACAGACAGCGGTCCCAGTCCATCGGGTGTAACGTTTAACAGACGCTCTTTATCTGAAGTCTAAATAGACATTTCGCCTGCAGAGCCCACGCAGCGGTGCAGGTCTGGTTAGCGATAGCAGACTGCAGGCTATCATCTGTGTCACCCTTTCTGACCCAGTTTCGCGCAGCTACAGTCTGCCTTATTGATTCGGTCAGTCCTTACCGGGGCCTAGCTCAAAGGACGTCATGGCCACTCTCCGAGAACAGTAGGAGATGAGGAATGGGTGGGGGGCGGGGGGTGGGGTGCGGGGCACTAATAACAAAGCAAAGGGAGAAAACTAGAATAGGAAGGATGGTGGGAAGACAACTAAGATGCAGGAAGGAGCCAAGGGTGACAGAGTAAGGGAGAGGATGGGTAAAAAGGAGGGAATAAAAGAGAAAATGAGTAAATATAGCTGGCTGTGCAAACACAATGGCCTGATACATACACACAGTATGTGTGTGTGAGTGTATGTGTGTTTGTGTGTACGTGTGTGAATAATTACCAGTGTCCCTCCCTAGAAAATGGTATCCTATATGGTTATTACAATACCATATAGCAATACAGTATTTATTTTACAAATGAAACACAGAGGTTTATAATGTTGACATGTAGTTTTATAAAGGATCAGCCTAATTTTAACATGTTTTTAACAACTAATTTTAACAACTAACATGTTTCAAATGTTTTCTGTAACCGTGCATTTGTTGACCCATGACATGGGACAAAGTACTCTGTATGTGTGTGTGTGTGTGTGTGTGTGTGTGTGTGTGTGTGTGTGTGTGTGTGTCTGCTTATCCTATAATATGTAAAATATTGTAACATGACATGAATATGAATCAGCCTAGGTGCAAATACATGCAACATTTAAACGGAACACTCTGGTAGGCTTACAGTGTGTTTACACCCACAATGCACCTGCAGATAATTACACCATGAGACTCAACCTCTTTCACAACTGCTCCTCAACTGTATTCCCAAAATCCCACATGCAACCTGGCAAAAATGAATGTGAACACATCTGAACAACACTTGTATTGTGAAACAATCATTTAGATTGTTAAACCAGGGTTCACGGTGATTTAGAAACAATCTGTATTTCAAAGTGTACTGTTAAATGTCGCTTAAGTTTACGTTTCAGTCTGTGGCACCCACCCACCACTGGGGAAGCCATTGCAAAGAAGAGATATGACTGAGAAGAGGGACCATTTCAGGAAGGGAAAACAAGACAGCCAGAAAAGGCAGAGCCTTCTGGCCTGACAGGGGTGTAAGGGCTGGTAACAATGTTTAAGTAAGAATGAGCAGCTCTTCTCCATGCTATGTTTGGCTAAAAGAGATTTTATTGTAAAATCTTGTCTTTACGACCAAGTTTTATTCCGCCCCTAGACTACAAACCTGAAATTCAATGTAGCAACTATAATATTCAAAGCGTCTCAACTGAACAACTCAGAAAATGGAAATGTATTCTGCTGTACAATCATTCACGCTGTACTCACTACTTTCTGTCCTCCCTTCTGATCCAGACATTTTCTCGTATTGTTTTGCAGCCAATACTGTATAGCTAATGTAAAGTTAGCTTCTCAGATTTACCACCATGACAAAGAAATCAAAGCTGAATTTGGTACCTGTTCTCCAGGTAAAATGTATTTGTTTTGAACAAAATTCAGTGGTTTTTCCTGGATGTATATGACATATCAATTATGGGGGATTGCTAAGCGTAGCCTATCAGAGCAGTGTGCTCTGTCGCCTTTTCTATTCACCAATTTGATAGAAGTCCTGTGACTTTGTTGCAAAATATATAGAGAAGCCCTCCTCCTGTCAGACACATCGTGCACAAGTTAGATACGGATGACAAGTTGATCGAGACTTGCAGATCACATGATCGTTCAGGAGATAGCTTTGTTAAAATGTCAGGTCAGCGCGTTTCATCATGTTTATGATCATGTGCTTTTAGCTCACAGGCTGTAAGATGTTGGCCCCATCTTACAGGAAGTGTTTACCACTTGGGTGAACCATAAATATGTGGCTTCAAGTCTTTGAGACTGAAGTTGAGCGTCAGTATGAGAGCAGGTGTCAATATAAAGTAGCATTGACTACCCTCTTAAATTATTAGTATTATTGTTATTATTAGTAGTAGTTGTAGTAGTAGTAGTAGTAGTAGTAGTTTATATTAATAGTGGTATTGTTCTTCAGTATTGTTATTATGAGTAGATTTATATAGTTGCATTCTCAGGGATATCTGGCAGAAAGAAGCAAAAAAAGAAGAAACCCAAATACATTTGTTTAAAAAGTGTAAAATTATTCTCCGGTGTCTGTCATAATAAGAGCAAGAGAAGCCACAGCACGGTTGTTAGCATGACAAGGGTAACAGTCACTGCTGTTCCAACCAAAGACTCTTCATTTTTACAGTCTGCTATCTCGCGCTCCGTAATGAATAATTCAAAAATGAAACATGAATGCGAACGGCTATGCAGCAGGAGGATCAAATCAACTCAAATCAATCGTGAGCAACCATCTGTGGAAATGCTTGCAGGCCTTTTACCTGAGACTGCCAGCTCATGCGCGCGAGCGTCTATTTTTTCAGTCTACACATGCTGGAAACTGATTGCTTTATTTGTGGTACACAATACCTTGCTCAAGGTTGCAAATTACAGCAATTCCTGACCACAGAACTGAACAGAGCATACAATAGGGAAGGGGGGAAGGTGGGGGCGGGGGGGGTTGGGTTATGACTCATTCTCCAACCACAGCTGTGTTTTGTGGTTTGGAAGCAACACAAAACTGTTTTGGTTGATTTGTTTTGTTCCGTGATTTATTCTACGCGGCGTGGCTATCTTGAAACAGCCTGTCCTTGACCTCCATGGTCAAAACGCAGACCCTACGCCATCTTAACCTTCTACTTCTCATACCCCAACACTGACACACATCCCAGTCGCCCCAAATAAAAGCAGCACCACCCCTCTATCCAAAACGCTAGGTCACAACCCCCTCCTTCTCTCAAATCTGTACTGCGTCAGGGATACCAAGGCAATTTACTGTACCGGGATGGCAAAACATTACAATGATTTGGAAGTAAACATTACGATGGTTAGGAAGCTGGGCTTGTACTTTAGAGGTTGCAGGTTCAGTTCCCATGTGGGGCACAGCTATCGTACCCTTGAGTGAGGTACTTCACCTAAATAAGGTTTCGGTAATATCCATTTGTATAAATAAACAGTTTTAAATGTAAATGAGTAAATGAATGTGACCACAAAAGAAACTGGGAAGTTTGTTTTATTTCCATAGATACAGGCATGGTGGTGATAAGAGCTTCCCGGGAGAGAGCGGTGGGCCGGACAGGGAACACTGGTTACAGTACCGCAGACATTAGGCGCCCCCTCCTCCGCTAATATACACACATAGGCACATGTAGGCAGCCATCTTAAATCAGCTGAATACACACACACACACACACACACACACACACACACAAATTCGCATACACCTGACAGCAGAAATCAAACACAGGGTGAGTAACCACAGTCTCTGCTGCCTGGGAAAACCATCATTGTCTGGGCACTGTTTTCTCTCTCTCTTTTTCTCTTTCTCTTACTCCCTCTCTCTTTCTGTCTCTCGCCCAGTTCATTCAAATGGGCTTTACTGGCAGATGAAACTGCAAAAGCAGTCACATAGAATATGAATTGTACAAAATGTAACCATTAAGCCATATTATGTAACACACACACATGCGTAGGCAAACATAAAACAATATCATGATCATAATCAGGACCCCCCACCAATTAATTCATAGTGAGGTCAGAAACACAGAGATTAGAATAAGACCCTTTTACATTCGGCCTGGTAGCACGGCTGGTGATCAATCTTCCTGTGTTTTTTCTATCTGCCCCGCTCTTGGACATGAAATATATAAATAAAATGTTAAAAAAATACAGCAGTCAGGCACAGCATCTAAAAGACACAAGGATCTGACTTCAAAACGTCCTTTTTTTTTGAAAATGAGTTACATATTCCCTTTAATCTCCTTCTGAGAGCAGAGGAGAGATGGAGGGGAGAAGGAAGGAGGGAGGAGAAGGAAAATATGGTTACTTTAGAGTTGCTCAGTGTGGCTGGCATCAAACTGAACTTGAATGAATGAAAAAAAAAATTGCATTCTGAAATAGACCGCCCTGCTTTGCTGCTCAGAAAGCTAATTTGTATCAGTGAACAATGGTGAACAAAGAGGAGTTAGAGCCAAAATGAGGGCTGAGATGAGGGTTGAGGCACAGTTTCCGTCATTAGAGGCTTAGAATTGGAACCCATTCATTTTCACAGCTCAAGCATTGCCTTGTAAGTTCAGTTTTGCTTTTTGTAGATTTAAATGATATGTAGAGGGATATCCCAGACACACACAAACACATACGCATGCACACACATTCAAGCGCATACACACGCGTACACACAGACACACTCACACACATACACAGACCTGTGTATGTATGAAGAAACACAGTTCAGCATTCTCTGATGGCCAAAGATGAACAGAAACACTGTATGACGGCACTTGGGCATATACTTGCATTATTTTTACCTGTTGAGGCTGACCTGGATCTGTCAGTTAATTAAACATCCAAGAGAGTGAAGCTTTAATACTTACATTTTATCTAAGGAGATAAAAGGAAAGTGCTCTACCAGGGGGTTATTTTGTTCCCTTCTTTCAAAAATAGAGTGTGGAGCTTCTTTGTCATTATTGATCTTCATGTTAATTGGAGCCAGTCTTACTATGTGCGGGTGTTTTGTAATGCGATTAAAGGTTCTGAGACCAGGTCCACAGTAAACAGTATGGGTCACAGACCGCAATGTGTTCTTAATCACATGTGATCAGTGAGCATGCTCAGTGGGCTATACCGAAAGGCCCAAAGGTGTGAAAATAATTATGCCTTGAACCAAGAAGATTAGTCTCACAGTACAAACAGATCAACACAAACATTCTTGTTTTTTTTTTTTTTTACATTCTTTTCACTCTGTTCTGTTCTATTATGTTCTTAATTTCTGGATAAAAATACAGTAGATCAGGTGTACATATATCTATATTTGTTGCAATATTTTGCTCCTTTAAAGTCATTTGTTTACCAGTCAAATCAAATGATTGCGGCATTTTTTTTTAACCATTTTAGCCATTAAAATGCCACAAAAGAGGATTTTGTATGACAAATGGTTTAAATCCTTAGGTTAGCGAGTCATAAATATTATTATTTTTATTTGCCCAACTTTTAGTTTTTCTTCTTCTAAACAATCAAGTTAAAATAACAATGTATTTCGCAATTTGCTTGGGAAGTTAAAGTACAGAACCATACATACCGTTTGAGATACATAAATAGGTGACTGTAAACCAGAATCTCCTGACTGCTATGATACTCAGAACTGCAGAGTGACCCAGGGGGTTTCCCACCTGAATTAGGGAGTCTCATTGGGTCAGAATAGCTAAATACCGTATGTGTAGGGACAGGCATGTCTATTTAGGACCTCTGAGAAACTCAGCAGTCACAAGTTTCATTCAGTGTCCATCATTCAATGAAAGAATGTGCTGTGAGCAACCGGCCTTTGACTGAATGAACAGTACAGGATGTGACAGCATGAAGTGCCCTGGGTTTTCAGTTGGCTGCCCAGGGGCATCCGAAGACCAATCCGACACCACAGACAAACTTGAGTTGTGTAAACTCAGCAAGATGGGAGAGCATAAGGCCGTGGCATATTTATGCCGAGGGCTGAGCTGCCAGTAACCTTCCCCCAGCCCTCTGCAGGAGACACACACACACATACACACACACACACATAAACATACACACACACACACACACACACACACACACACACACACATAAACATAAACAAACACTCACACACCCACATTCATAAATGCACACACACACACACACACACATGAATGCACGCACACACACAAGCATGTTCACAAAAAAAACACAGAAACACATCAACAAACACACAAGAAACCATCAGCAAACACACAAGAAATCATCAGCAAACACACAAGAAATCATCAACAAACACACAAGAAATCATCAGCAAACACACAAGCATGCTTGCACCCTCAAACATACACACTAATATACAAAACCATTCATTAACACATACACAAATAAGCATCAACATGCACGTACACATGCATGTATAAACATACACACTCATAAATACACACAACATCAACATGTGCACATGGAGACAAGCATAAGTACACTCACATGCACACACACACACACACACACACACACACACACACACACACACACACACACCAACACTCTCCTACCCAAGTCATCTATACTCTTCTTTCTCTAAAGACCCAACCCAATGACACTTGTCTAATTCCATATCACCTGCAACAACTGGTCAAGCCATTTTGATGCATGTGGATATTGCAAACTAGTATCTTGACAGAACTGTCAACACAATGCAGGGGTCGAAATATCAATCATTTTCCGTTCTTAAGTTAGCTTTTCCAGAACATAAATTGATGTCTTTAGCCTAACTCAGGAAGCTTCGGTTTGATGATATCCCAGTCAAACTTTTTAGGATAGGATGGCTGTTTCTTGTATTTTGGATATTGTGTGACGGCCCACAGCTACAGTGGATTTTTCGGAGTAAAGATGTTTTGAATTACGTCGACAGACGAACACAAAAATATAGTGCAGATTCCATACATATTTGCAAAAATTCTAAATTCGTTTTTCTTTCTTATTTTCGGTTATTACAGAATGCATTAATAAGTGGATATCCGAAGTCTATGCCAGAAACTGCTGATGAGTCAGGCACACAGCGCCGCTCCCTCCTTGATAGCTATCTATTAAAAGCTATTGACGTCACAGTGCGGCCATATTTGATGTGGGCATGACTGTTTCCTGTTGGAGAAGCATCTAGGTGGTCAGTATCCACCACACGCAGTTCCTTTGCAGCAAGCCAGTCTTGACAGAGGGAGGTGGGATATCAGTTCGCTGTTGAAACCGGCAGACATTTCCTACCCTGAACTGACTGCGATTCACCGAACACCAACTTAGGTATGTTGAGAAACGTTTTTATTACATGAATGAATGTTGTTTCATCTTTAAAACAGATTGGCGAATAAGATGTTTGTGTGATGTTTTGTTCGTATTTCAGCAGCATACTCATTTGTCCTTTCTGTTCGACAAACCACTCTGTTTCTTGGTTCTGGAAAAGCGACAGCCGGAAGAAATGCGTTTTGTCGTTTTAGCAGCTTTGTACAAAAAATGCATCCTAATGTAAAAAATGCATTTGTCGTGATTTGCTTTTGAATAACCTGATTGTCTAGTGCTTTATATACGCTGCTGTATTGGGAGAATACCTTTTAAATCACTGCGAATAACGGATGGGTTTGTAGATGCAGTGTGCTAATGCGCCGGGTGTGGGCGATTTAGCCTCTTCAGCACCTTGGAGAACGCTTAATCGTACCACGACAGAGAAAGAAAAGCGAAACCCAAAATAGCAGATAAAAATAAGGGTATTTGGAATCGTTCTGGCATTGGGGGTTTATTTTGGATTAAATATGGCTGTACGCTTTGTTATCATGTAGACTGTAACCGAAGGCAAGGGTCTTTTAAAAGGATTTTGGGGATTTCGCGCATGTCCACTCGCCTGACTGATGCAGACAATTGCCGACAGATGGATAATGTTTCGCTTCGCCATCCCTGTGGCAGTCTAAAACTAAAAGAGCCGGTAACATCTCCGTTGTAACTAAAGGACAATGGGCGATCAATACAACTAGCCTGATGGTTAATTAATGCTTGAAAAAAGTATACTAAATGAGTTTGATATCGCAGACTCTTGGAGGGGATAACGCGTCTTACAGACAAGAGGTGCGAGATTTGGTCTGTAGGAAAATTATCGATCTCTGGGATGCCTCTGCAATTAAACTGCGACACAGTGTTGCCGTGATGAGTGGAAAACCGTGTCAGCACGATTCAGATTTTCTGTCAGATGTGACTAATGTTTGCATAATATGTTACTATCCGTGTTCTATGGAAAAGGCCGGGATAACGCTGTGTGGGTTTCGTTCAGTTGTCAATTCCACAGTTTAAAGTGTTCCTGATGGAATGAAGTTAGGGCGGAGGCAAGGGGAAAAGTCTGCGTGGGAGGGTCGGGTGGTGGGGAGGGAGGGGGCGGCTGTGATTCATGCAGAGTAACTGAAATATAGCGATACTGTGTGCGTTTATTTATTTATTTGTTGGCCTCACGACTGAATCGTGTTAGCAACCCACTGAACATGGTACGCGGACCCTGGACGTCATATGCCTAAGGAAACCCCCCTACCACCCCCACTGGACAGTGTAATCCTCCGATTAAGCAGCTCTTGATATCGTATATCTAATTGTCAAAGGCAACGGGGGATTAGCACTGAATGCAATACGCATTGTCAGTTTTGTTGCATAAGAGATCGACATGTAACCGTCATAATCTCCATTTCTGTCAGTCACATATGCAGATTCTGTCAAAATTCAGTCTAAAAAGCTGACATCAGACATGAGGGCAGTGTGGTATTTCTTACGTGTTGTACTGTCCAGACATTTGGGCTGCGACGCGTGCCTGATATTGAGGTCACGTACTTGTCTCTAATCTATCGCGCCAGCATGAATCCCTTCATTTCCTTTCTTGAAGGTTTGAACGAGTGGCCGACAAAACTTAAAAGCATCAAGAAAATCATTTTGGAATAGCAAAATATCTAATAATAGGCTATTTAGAATAGAACCAAATGCGCGTTTTGACAGCCTACGTGCTGTCCGTGGTTTATTGTTCCTTCTGGATGGGTTGTCTCTAGCTTACCCTACTTAATGCCCGACTAAACGTGACTACACTGCGCAACTTGTTATTCGCTGCCAAGGCAAAGCGAAACGCGTTATCAGAAATAACAAAACACAAGAAAAGACTGAGCTCAAATGGATATGTACCCTAAGGCAATTCTTAAAGCGCTTACTGTACCGCATGTTGCGTATTTTGAGAGTATAGGCTTTTCTATATCGTATGTTCTAACAGGACCAGTGCCCTCAAAATTTTAGATTTAATAGCACAATTTACATGTACTTTTCCTGTTGGTGATTGAAAGAAAGCGTTTTTTGCTGTTGTTGTTCCGTTTTATCGATGGTTTACTGCTTTTACTAGAACTGAAAATATATTATTTTTGCCATATAGTGAAGTGTGTGGGTTCGCTTGTTTACTGCAGCCTGTGTTGGCACTGAGCAGCTTCTGCTCGCTTAATGCGGCTTACAAAGGTTTGATTATGGTGACCATGTTTCGGGTTGCCCCTCGAGTTTGGACGTGATCTTGTTGCTCTGCTTAAGTTCATTATGAATCTTTTTGTAATCAAGTGTTGTTTCAGCGTAATTATTTTCTGCGTGTTTGGTTTGGGGCTATAATTGTGCTGTAATATTCATATTTATATTCCTATAATTAATATATAAATCACGCACAAAGAGATTGAGGGCAAAACATATTTACAAGTGGAACTTGTGTAATGTGATGGCGTGATTAATATGTTGATTACTTTCCGGGACTAAACCGAACGACTTAGGCTATATTAGATAAAAATATTAAAGTCACTCAGCTGTGACTATTAACAGCTGCGACTCAAATAAAGATGGCGGAGGCACATACGATCATGTACACGTGTAGGGAAATCTGTGATCATGTTGATTCGAATGAAGACTGGCAACTTCTGTTCTCTTAAATCTTATAACCCAGAAATACATTTAACTTGTAACTTCTGGTACAAACCGACCAAATACAGGTTATTTGAGTTTCTTATTAAAGTCTTATAAAAGCCAATTTTAGATGGGGAAACATATACTTGAATTGTTGTAAATAATCATATTATTCATTAATTAACTATGATAACAGAAAAAAAATTCAGAACCGAGGTTCGTAATGTCGCTGCAGCAAATGAAAGGTGAGAGCCCAGTCGGTTTGGGAACGTGGCTGCCCTCAACACAGGTGTGGTCCGTATGTCACCGTGGCACCCCAGCTGTCACGGTCCAGGAGGAGTTCTTCCACGAACCTTTTTGATTCGAAGACAGCGGAAGATCCGTGTGAAGTAACGCCAGCAGAAGCGGCGGAGAAAATAGCCTCTGCTTTCCTCATATAGAGGAATTTGATATATAATGGTATCCCCGCTAGCGCACGCTCTACCTATTTCATCCCCGCCAGTCGCAACAGCTTTTGTTTCCATCAACACGCATATGCCCATTGCATTTTAAATGAAGATAAGTAACACTGTGGAATGCGTTGATGAAAGGAGCCAGAGAGCGAAACAAGAGCGCCATTCCGTCAATACCACGCGGATGGATATTGATTTAATTGATTAGGGGAAGACGTTATCGGCCCCTGTAGCCCATTTTGATCCTTAAAATTATATAACGAGCACGCTTACATTTTTTTACACATAACAGGAAGCCTGCATCAAGAATCTCTACAGACTTTGCAGTACCTGTGTAATTATTCTTTAAATATTGTAATACAAATTATCCATAATATTACTGGGAGAGCATTTTCTACTAAGTACCTATTCAATCACTTTACAATAACCGACGCTATTGAGGTAGCCTACCTCTAGAGCCAGTTGATAGTCTAATGAAATTTCTTTCGTTTATCATTCTTCACTGCAGCTCTGAAGTTCTCACCACGCACACAATAAGAGTCCCCACATAATAAGCATACATATAAACACACGATCTTTAATCTCTTTCAATATGACTGTTGTTTAATTAAATGTTTTACTTCGACCCTGACTTGTTTCCACACTAAAATAATTCACTCTATGGCGATGTCGCACCATCCACCTGGAAACGATGATAAATACTGGTGCATTGAGCGACATTTTCGCGGCAGCGCAGCACAAGTAAGCCAGTTATAATCTAACGTTTTGTTCAAATACTTCAGCCATTGCCTACCTTATAAACAGCCATAATTCTAATTCGAAATATAACAGTAACGGGCACATATAATAACATGGTCCACATTGGCAAGTTAGCAAGGAAAAATGATGTAGGTTAATTCAATGTTGCTCTGAATGGCTCTCATGAACTGCGGGATGGGTCAATTCTTTTTAAAACATGACTGACATTATCAAACTGCAAACTTTAAGTATATTAACCTTGTGCTGTATGAAGGTTTACTGGTAAGCCAGTGCTGGGTTTCAGAAGAAAATCCATTATACCAATATCAATGACACATGAATTGTGAAATAATTGTTTAGTTGGTACATTCAAGCAATTCTATGTAAGTAGTATTAATATATGGTGGTTATGGAGGTTAGACATTGCAGGTTTCAAAAACTGGTTACAACTGAGAGAAACTAGTGCTCCAAATTAGCTGTGGAGTACCCAGGACATTTGATCCTTAACCAGGTAACTTAGCATAGGGAAGTCTTAGGGATTTCCTCTGTGGACCTGACTTCAGCTCATGTGTGCTGTAGCATTCCCCAACAAAAAACAGTGTCAAAACTCGCAACGCAAAATGGAGGGTTCATGTGTGCGGCTGCACCTTCCTGAGTCTATGGGAAAGATTCCATGGAGCGGAGTGGATAGCACACTCACATTCAGCTGAAGGGAAAGGGGGACAACCTTGAAGTCATGCTTTGATAAAACCAGGTTCTAATTGTATGTGAACGTCTGTTATTGTTCTAGATGAATGAAGCGTGTGTCTCATTATATTACCTGCCGGATGATGGTGGGGTACCCGGTAGCCATGTCATCCCTGTTTCTGAACACATCTATCATTTTGTATGACCTTTCTCTTTGCATGAATTTCCATGTTCTTTGTTTTTCTCTCCCAGCCGATAATAATAAAAAAGTCTCAGGCTCTATAGCTTCAGAGAACACCTGGTCGATTTATATCTTGACGTTGATCAGGGCCCGGCGGATGGCGGGTTTTGAAATGCGGTGGTTCCCTATGGGGGGACGTTTGTACTTGAAGGATTGCCGGCGGTACGTGAGGGCGGCCGTGGAATGGGAAGCAGTACATCATAGAAACACAGTGCTGCACATTTTATGCGTGTTCATGTGATTCTTTATGCATATAATGTGGTTCACAAGTACTAAGCATGATTACATTTCACAGAAAAGTGAGATTCCTGTCATTCTTGGTTGTTTTCCATTAAGTAGACGTAAGATAAAAGGTATACAACCCCTATTGCACTTTGTCCATCGACCTTGAGCTGTGCATTAAATATTGCACTTGCTCAGTACAATTTTCTGTGCAAACAGGGAAACACTCCACACAATTTTAAAATGATGCTTATTCCGTAGAGTTTGCCATTACAGAGTTACAGATTCAAAGCAATAAGCAGAACATCACCTCAAACAGTTCTGTGTGAGGTTGGAGCTGACTGTTAGGTGTAATCTGGCTGTCCAAAAACTAAATGAAAAAAATAAAATAAAAATAAAAAAGGAGGGAGGAGTAGGTGTGAGTTAGAAGGTGGATGTGGGGGGTCCTTGGTATCCCACAATGCACTAGCCCCAGCGAGACAGCAGGTTACGCAAGTGAACAGTGCGAGGCTGCTAATGGACGGCGTGTGGGAGCGCACAGCAGAAAAAAAAAAAAAAAAAAAACCCTCGCTCCGGAAGATTACCGCCCAGGCCTTTAATCCAGTCCCCTGAATGGGACCCTCTGGCTTTTACCTGGTAATCCCTCCGCGTGGAAGATGATTGCTTCGCGTTTCCTAAACGCTTCTCTATGAGCTCCCGCTACATCCGCGCGCCCTCTCATGATGCACATGAGACGGTCTCTCTTTGTGAATGTAGAATTAAAAACCATTCCTAGAAGTAAAAACAGGCCTGAATGATTACTGAGGCGTGCTTCTATTTGTGGCCATCAGGATGAACATTCATCGCTTTCGTCATAGAACAAGGGGGATAGATATAAACTAGTACAGGGTAAATTCCATTTTGAAATCAGGAAGTATTATTTTACACAAAAGAATACAGTTGTCAGTATTTGGAATAGGTTGCCAAGTCACATGGTTGAGGTAGAGATCCTTGGTATGCTCAAGTCTAGGCGGGGTTCAGAACTGTAAACTGCAGGTACTACTTATGTTCTACTTGTGTTCTTATGTGTTTTTCGCCTGATATATTTTCAGTTGCATCTCAGAGTTCAATGTCTGAACAGTGAACTGAATTTGACTGTGACTCCCAGTTATCTTCATTTTTGGACCTCTGTACCTTGCTTGTTTGTGGAGATGCAAGACCAACACACAAAATCCATAAATGACACAAAGTGCAATAATACAGAGAACCAGGGACTAATAAAGATAATTATTTTAATAATAATCATATTTTTTATCTGTACCACCTCAGGTTCCAGAGTGTTTTGAAATGTAATTGTGATTAGCCATCTAGCACAACAATATCGTAATGTGAACACCCTTGGGTGCTTTTCAAGAGATTAAAATTAATAAAACGATCAGAATCAGCGAGAGGACCGAGTTAAGAATAATAGCCAATGACAGTAGTTAAGACCTGAATTGTAAGAGTCTTTTGCAGCTTCACCTGTGAGATGATTTTAATTCAAAAGACAAGATGCAGAACAGATATGAAATCTATTTTTAAATAACCGAGTCATCACAAAGAAAACAGTTCTAATGTCGAGTTTGAGTGTGCAGCTCAAAGCGCCACCTCAAAAACTGAAGGAGAAATATTCTCAGGAAAAGAATTCACATTCAACATAATCTAATGACCTTTTCTAGAGTGCTGTCAAGCATGTCTATTGAGACTGTTCCTTCATGGAACCGCAGATAATTTTGTGTCATCTTAGTGCCAGGTATAATTGTCAGATCTCTGGGTTTAGCCTACCAAAAGCTGAATTCTAAAACACTTTTTAAACTGCAGTCGGGTGACTTCTGACACTAAACCAAGATGGTGTCTGTGGCAGGAAAGAGGAACAACACCCACTCTCCCTTTCAAAACATGATACCTCCTCCATTTAGTTGCTTTCCGATTAAATTGCCGTGGAAGATGTTTTTGCGATTTTGTTTAGGCAGGATTTTCACCTGGCTGCAGTACGAAGTTGACAGGCCTGAGGTCAATAGGACCTGAAAACCAAAATATGAAATGTCTTTCAGCAATGAGCATGTGTATTTGGTAGAAAATACAGCGGTTCTTTGAAAAAAAAAATAGGAAAATAACACCAGAGCAAAAATTTCAGCAACTAGGGATCATACGTTTGAGTGTGCACATGTGTACAGGATAAGCATATAGGGGTGTGTGTGTGTGTGTGTGTGTGTGTGTTGTATATGAGTTTTGGTGTGCCATCTCCCCCCTGTCACTCAGAAACTGGCAGTAAACTTGATAATGACATACCCTAGCCTCATCTTTTCGCACAAGTGTCGCGTCAGTTAAGCACAACCGAACAAAATAAGTATCAATTTTCTCACCCCCGAACCTGCAGATGCATAATTTTCGCATTGTGCTGGTTAAATAAACCAGCAATGCAGGCTTTTCAATTCTCCTTCTTCTTGCCAGACTAAACAAACACAAACTAATTATTCACACGGTGTGTGCACAATTCCTTTTATTCCATATTCAGTAATCGCTGGCTGAAAAAAATTAGTTTAATTGACTTGCAAATATGCTCACAGAATGTCGTGCAACCAGCTTGCTGAGCAACAGAGTAAAATAGAGGGGGAGAACTGTAGAATACAGTCACAGTACTACCTGAAACACTGGAATGGGACATAGGGTTCTTCCACATGAATACAACTGAAATTCTATCTGCAGTATTCAAAACAAGAAAATTCCCATGATTCTAAGTCAGTACCTCCGTGATGCATTTGTCTTGCATGGAGTGTAGATGATAGATCTTGTGAGGTTGTATGATGTATGTCAGCTGAAGGAATCAAACTAATTTTCATTTAGTATACATTGTGCCATATATTGTGCAGTATTTTTTACAACAATTTTGATTAATACCAAGGCTTGTATTCAATCAATCCTCATATATTTGCCTTGATTTTCTCTCACAATTAAACATGATTTTTAACAATTTTAAGCTATCAAAAATGAACTAACCCAAACTACCAGAGCATTCAGCTTCCACTAAAAATAAACTGCCATAACAGCTTGTTTAAAAAAATTATTTTGGTTTTTCACAGTTAAATATATGCAAGATGCTGTTATTATAAAGGTCTAAAATCGTGTAACCTTCCCTAAGACAAATGGAGTTATTTTACAGGGCATGTACTGAGCTGCTCGGCTGTGTTTGGGCTAATGTGTTTTTCTGTGATGTCAAATTACAGCGCATTTAGCCGGCAGCTTCCTTATCCTTCATGAATAAATTATTGGGGCCGAGCCATTCTCCAACTGTGTCCACGCACTGCAGATTCCCAGTCATAGATGGCGGTGGTTGTTCTGAGCTATTGGGTTATAATATTAGGAATACTGTAGCGCTATTATGACCCAAAATGAGGTTCGTATGATGTATGGTCGACACTAGCCACGAAAAAAGCCCCACTGTGGGCAGATGCCATCCCATGGTGACGATGACCAATCAAAAGCTCCCGCCGCAAGAACAGATACATCCTCCATAACTAGATACATCCTCCTTTAATGGCTGAATACCTGACCCGTTGACAAGATTGACTACCAAACCAACGGCCTCATGGGAGAGCTACATTTCTCGGTGTCAGCTGTACCAGTGTTCATTTTCTTCCACGTTCCGTCCTTCTGGCCCATAAGAGCTGTTGAGACCTATCACTCAGTGCCTCGAGAGCCCTTAATGGCTTTCTTCTGCCTTTGTTTGAACAGGATCATCAATTATTAAGCATTCAGATAAGCTTCAGCCCTTGTTCTCGTGTCCGTGTTTCTTTCCTCGCTCTATTTTCTGAAAACTTGTTCTCGGGCCTACATGCCTCAACCATGCTTTCAAGTAAAGAAAAGCATGACAACCGCTCTGAAAACGACAGCCCGCGTTAGCCCACACGGAGCACAACGGCGGGGTAAAGCCATAAATCTCTTATCAGCGTAGCACAGGAAAAGAATAGGTGAGCGGGTTCAACGTTACGGCGGCACATCCGAAACTCGAATCTAGGCCAATCCCTTCTCTATCCCCCTGTTCCCTGTTTAAAACCGCGGCCTGTTCTCTGAACTGTCTTCGGCTAATGTCCCTATCGCTCAAGGGAAGGGAAGCTGTGTTTTAATCCAGAAATAAGGGTGGCCATCTTATGACCGCCGTTCAGATCTCCGTGGCCCCCTCCCCACCTCCTTTGTTGTGTCTGTGGGGAGAGAGAGAGGGGAAAAGGGTAAGACTCATCTGGTAATACGCCTGTGCTCTTGTAGTGAAGGCGGAGGCCACGCCTGCTAATTGTCTGAAAGCCCCCTCCCCCTCCAGTAAACAGCGGACTCTACCGTGTGCAGAATTACGCACTGGATTTAGTACACTGTGCTGCATAGCGGTGACTTCTGCTGCCTCAAAGCCACAGAAACAGGCAAGACCGTGCATATAGCATTGATATATGCTTTATTATAAGCGCCCAATTAACATTTTTATTCAAAGAATAATTACAATTACAAATGTTATTTTTCTTGTTTTTATTGCTTATTGGTGATCTACTATTTTTGGGATGATCTTCGTGCTGGTAATTAATTGTGGGCCAAATTTAAGAAACTGAGAATCAATATATGAATCATTTTATTGTATTTAAAACGATATTGCAGATACAGCCAAGTTTAATAGATTTAGTAACCAAACATGCACGCAGACACATATAGTCGAAGGTGGACAGAGGGAGTGTTGTGCGTTCTCACAGTAAATAGTGCATGAGAAACGCAGTGCCTGTGTGCATTTCGCAGCAGGAGCGCACTGTAAATCGCTAGGCCTCAGGAGTGTAGGAAATATGTCATTTCAGTGAAGCACTGACCTCGATTCAGCTGGCAGGAGCAGCAGGGGCAAAACCTCTGGATAAACAGACCATGAGTAGGACTGAAAAAAAAACACACATCAGCGCGCATTCGCTCAGATTTAGTTCACAGCCAGAGTAACTTGCACAAGCTGTCCGATAGCAGGAAGTGATACGGTAGCGACAACGAGACATCCTCTCATGTGTGCAGTCAGTGGGGGTGCTTGATAAACTTATGAATTACTTACAGCAGTTATTCACTGTGAAATAGCAGGAGCTGTTTAGAATGATCCACGGAATACAGATCACTGGTGTGTTAAACGATGGTGTATGTTCCTGTGTGTGAGAGAGGCAGAGTGTGTGTGTGTGTGTGTGTGTGAGAGGAGAGAGAGAGAGAGTGTGTGTGTGTGTGTGTGTGTGTGTGTGTGTGTGTGTGTGTGTGTGTGTGTGTGTGTGTGTGTGTGTTTTAGATTGTACCTGTGTGGATCTGCATACATCTGTGTGTTTGAGACCTTCCACCCCTATTCAGTTATCAGTCCAAACTCCCAGCTCAGTGATGTTTACGTGGGGGCGGGGCTGGTGGCCGTGGAGACCCCCTTTGGTCTCCCAGCAGCACTCTTGATCTTAGGATCTCAGCTTTGCAGGAGATAACATTAAGCACATGGTCGGGCTTTAAAGGAGCTCTCACGAGAGTTCGC
The DNA here is from genome assembly GCA_022829145.1 of Albula goreensis. Classification (NCBI taxonomy): domain Eukaryota; kingdom Metazoa; phylum Chordata; class Actinopteri; order Albuliformes; family Albulidae; genus Albula; species Albula goreensis. Next base: position 34,616,526 of record CM040749.1, read on the forward strand.
TTTGCTCTCTGGCACTGGGGGCCAGATGGCCTTACAGCGCCCTCGTTCCAGGTGAAAACACAGGAGTTTAGCCTTGGGTTCGATCGCATCAGGGTGAAGAGGAGGAGGGGATGTTCTCTAGGGGCACGTAGCCGTTTCAGATGTGTTTATTCCACATGTGAAATCTCAGGGCCGAATAACCAGGTTAGAAACCCAATGACTCTCAATTGATTTCAAGTCTTCAGCTATTTGTCATTTTAAGCCTGGAATCAATACCAAAGATCATTTATATTCCAGACAACAAAGTGTGATTAGGTAATATGCACTACGATTCAAAATACAGGGCAATGCTACCAAAAGGGCATACATTATGCGGACATAATTTTTCAGATATGCAATCTTCATAGACGTCAGCAGTCATAATGATCATGCTCACAAAAACCAGCTCATGTTTTCATTATTAGTATCTGTGAAAATAATAACTCCTAATTTCAGCTGTGGTGTGTCAGAATTTGCACAGAAAATCCAAGAAACAGGTAAATGATTTGCCACTGAATGACAAAGGGGTTTGTTTTTACTACGGTCCGTCCCAGCTTCCCACCTTATAAATCTTATCCGAAAGTGACCTCCAGAGTCACAACTCACACCACTGAATGGGTGCTGTAAACATAAGATGGCCTCCTATGCCTGCCTTGTATTGCTTTTTTAGACTCGAGTTATCACAGGCACAGATTTCCCTCAATCAGCGATGAATCGTAGCATTAATATTGATTGCTGCATGTGTACTTTGTGACCAGTATTCAGATACTGAATCTGTGGGATAACAGGTACTTTGCCAATGTGGATCTCCGGCCATAGTTGGTAAAATTGTGGACTCAAACGCCTAGTCACAGGGCTCACATCTGCCTCCAAGTCAAGCATCTTCCTGCATGAGCCACCTGGAGGCACCATAAATATATTTTTGTGTGTAATGCAAGCACACAGACTATCTTTATCTCCTACTTCACCTTAAAATAGAATTGCATGGGTACACTCAGATCTAATTGCTCTGTGTAACTAATAGATTTATACATGTAACTGCGGCTTGAGACTTTTCCTCTAAAGTAACAGGCAGCACCTCCACCCACATCAAAGATTTTATGCAATCAACTGCAGTGGATCTTCTCAGACCATCCGCTCAGCGCCTGATACAGGTTTGTGCTTCCTTACCCCGTCTCTCAACACATCATCCAAGGTGTGTAGTCTCGTCATTTCATTTCATAATTTTTATGATTAAAGTCTTTAATTGTTATACAGTGCCGCGAACACGATCTAAATCCGTCTACATTCTCGGAGGAGTGATAACGAAAGTGCCATTTGTCTTATCTCCCAATCATTTGTCTCTTTCTTTGGATAATCGTTATGCGCGGCCTCCCTTAAATTGGATTTAAGCGCTAAACAGTAACAATAATGGGAGCAATTTGCACCAAAAGAGCAAATAAAATACCCATGCTCTCTATTAATCCCTATAAGACTACAGTGTCTTAATAAGACCAAGATCAAGCACAAAGATTATGATGGTTTATGCCGCATGTTTATGGAAAACAAGGATAGTCGAGGAGCGAATTCTGAAGCGAGCCGAATGTAATAATGCAAATTTTCCCCTAAAATTGTCTTTTTGATTCACATCGCCCATCTACGTAAGTTTGGCAAGTTTGCATTTATAATATATAAAAATTGAGCGTTGAGGGTGTGTAGGGCGTAAAAAGGTAGATGTTAAAAGAAAAACATTTAAAATAAAGGAATTAGAATGGCAGTGTCCCGGACTGATGGTGAATCTGAAGGACGGTTTGGGGAAGGGCAGTGCAGTGGGACGTAGCTGGTGTCGCGCATGGGGAATTCTCTCAGTAACGCAGCGCTGAGCTCAGGCAAAGACCTCCAATCTCAGATTCACATTGCAGGCTTTTTCTGGGAGCTCTTTGGAATGAGGTCAGTAAGTTAGAGCCATTTATTATGAAATGCATTCACGCTATAATGTGTCTTCATCCGTACGTACAAACATCCTCCGCTGGTAAGAGGTGTGTGTGTGAGTGGTTGAGTGTGTGTACTTGTGGTACAATGGTAAAAATCCCAATTCTGAAGAAGGTTTACAACTCAATATATGCCCCCCCACCCCACCTCCATCCCTATCATACCCAGCCCCTGCCCCCCCACCCCCCCCCCCAATAAGGTTTATGGCACATTTGCAACACGGATTGCTGTGAGCTACATGTGGAGAAGTGAAGAGGAGCCAGGAGAGGCTGTGTTGCGTAAATCCTCTTTCAGCTGTGGGTTTAATCCGAGCCACAGCTCGCCTCGTCCAGTCTGCGCAGAGCACCCCCCCCCCCTACCCGGCTAAATCAAATCGGATGACCATAATGTCGTACAGGGAGGGGGGCGGGGAGGGGAGAGAGGGTGTGTGCTGTCAACCAGATGTCACGTGCGAACCAAGAGGAACCGATGGGGAATTTCAGCCTACTCACTGGTTTCATAGTGTTGTGACACGCAAATGTGCTGTCATGCAAGGTGTTGACATGGGCGATCTAGTGTCGTTCAGTGTTTCTGCAACCATCTGCTTTTATTATTTTACCGGCAAAGCGACTAATGTGAATCACTGTAAAGAAAAGTCTGGGTTTTTTGAAAATTGATTTGTTGTTTACACACATTAATTGAGGTCTAGATTGGAGATAATGTAGAAAACCAGAAGTGCAGATTTTGCTTGAAAATTTACATCAATAAAGCATGAACTTGATTTATCATTTTGTAGATGTTGTTTTGCTCATTTGTTTTAGGTTGCATTAACTGTTTATCCCATGTAGAAGAAACACAGGGTGAGTTTAATTTGTCTTCCGTAAGCAGAGATGAATGTTAGCAGTTTGTATCTGGTAGTTGAACAAAGAGGCTTTCATCACAGAGAACCCCTTGGCAAATTAAAGAGGTATTATTTTCTGATTTTTATGCATCATGGAAAATTTGCGGCATGGATTTATTTTTAGGTATTTTTTTGTTGGAGGAAATAATTTACTAATTTTGTTCTGCTTAATTTTATGAGGCTTTAAATGTGAATGCAATAAAAATAAAAGCCTGCCAAAATGCTGAAAATAATCAGGAAAGATTCTTTCATTTAAAATATCGTAGATAAAAATATCATAGTCATTCATTTGGATTGATGTGCTAGTGATGGGTGAATGTATTACAAAGGCATTTATCACAAAAATGTATTAAGCTACAGTTAGCTGTCAGTCACCAATTTGTTTCAACCAATCAAATGGTTTGCTTTTCACAATAAAATAAAATAAAATGATTGGTTAAGACCAGTTAGGTACACAGAGACTTTGTTGTTATCACAATGCACCATTCTGTCATCACTAGCTTGTACGCGTTATTCATTTCTTTTGAATCCCATCTAAACTACACACTCTTCCTCTCCTTTCCAGTCCTTGTCATACAGTTACAAGAAATTATATTCATAACTGAAGAAAATTGCCAAATGTTTGCTTCAAAGGTTTTCAGTGAAATAAAACCCCTTTACTCATTTTACTTCCCACTTCTGCTACTGACTGATAAGCCCACATCTGAACAGAGTCAGGGTTTTGGAGTTGTACTTTGACTTAGATTATGACAGCTGTCTTCTAGAACCTTATTCGTTCCGATTCTGACAGACGTTTGGAATTGGAGGCAAGGGAATTTTTGGATTCTGTCGTGATGGGCCGTGGCGACAGTGTCCCAGAGCTAATTCATTCACTTTCAAAGGGGCCCGGTGGAGGGGCAGTGAAGCTTCTCTCTTTCTTTATGAAGATTGCGATGCCCCTTAAGGCCTCAAAACATCAAGTCTACTAATAGAAACCTGCCAGGCAGGCGGGCATTTCTGTATAGCTTAGGATGGACATTTTACATCTGTTCCCTGAGGCAAATACCATTCTACAGTGTTCTTCAGCCCTGCTCCTGTTTACTCTGCAGTATAAACAGTGCCACCTACACAACCTTCAGTATACATACAATGTACATCCCAGCAAAGGTTCCCAACACATGGGTCCCATAACCTCACACAGCTGTACTTGGAACAAAGATTCCCATTGTTCATGATTCTACATGGACTGGTCTCACCATGTTCCATCTACTTCTAGCTGCCTTATTATAGTCACCAGTTAAACCCAGACCCCATTGCCCAAAGGGCTACCTAGCCTGATGTATGCTAAGACTCTTAATATGATTTCTACTGTGGTGAATACGTTGGTGTGGATAAGATGTATGCAAAAGGTTATGCTAGATAAAATCGCGTCCACCGTTGGGACGTTGAGCACTTGGGCATTATTCAAGGAAGGGTAGTGAGTTTGGATTTCGTACCTCCATACAGATGGCATGTTTTCGCCCTCCTCAGAGCCACCTCATGTCTCAGAAAATGAAACTTGGCTTTAAAAACGCAGCCTGATTGTTGTTGGCCATTCACAAGTGGGTAAAGGTTGAAATTTATTTCTTGTAATAGTGTCCACGTTCTCTTTTCTGCTGAAGTTGGCACTTGTGCGTGAAGATATATTTAACTGTCGAATGATTTCAAACCATCACGTTCCATCACCCTTTGTGGGCTTATGATCCAAGTTTCCAGCTGCTTACTGATTTTTTTAATCATTAAATAACTCAAAACTCCTATCTTTGGTTCCAGAAAAACTTCAGTTTAAATCCGCCTCGTGATTTTAAAATCTACGTCCCTCATTGGCTTTCATAGACTCTCAATTTTTTGAAATTTGCCCTTTTTTCCCCCAAAATGATGGGTAAAATCCTCTGGCGTGGATATAATATACTTCTGAATCATTAACACTGTTTGGAAACAATTCATACTGTGATTGTTTGGAAACACAAAAAGACATGGGGCTTCCAAACAATTAAGACTGTCTGGAAACAATAAGGCAGCTGAAAAATATATATGTTATGCATACCATATTTTATTTTATTTATATGTTTTAGTATAATGACTTACAGTGAAGAATTATTTTCCGTAGTTGAATATCAGCAAGGGTCACACATCTAGCTTTCCTCTGAAAGACAAAAATCTGTTTAGCAGAGATTATTGATTGCGTGTTACTGGATTTTAAGTTAGGGTTCGTGCAGTAGACAATTAACTACTTAGAAACGAATAATGGGGGAAGTGCCTTTTGCTGGATGTGCCACACAGTCGCGCAAAGTGCACAAACAAAGCCGAAGGCTGTTTGTCTGCTGTCTAACCTGAGTTATTCAATACGGCCGATCATTTTCTGCTGATTCATCAGTCTCGCAGACGATGTCTGCAAAGCTGGGGGAGTCAGTGGGTGGCGGAATGTTTTGTGTCTTTAATATTAGGAGTCAGACGTAGTTAGCATCAACCTCATCAAATGGACATGAGCCATAATCCTTTCAGTGCTTTACATTCATAAGATGGAAAAGGTCAAAACGATGTCAGCTGAGCTAATTGCATCGTCTCATGGATCTCGCAGTATCAAGCGATGCTTTTTTAATTGTGTTATAAAACGTGCTCATATGAACCTCACTGTGTGTTTGGCCTCGCAGACATCAATGTTTGAAATCGGCGAAACAAAAGCAGGGTGAGGTATGCGACGGAGAATCGGGCACGGTGGAGAGACGGTGTCTCTTCCCGAGGTCTGTGTCAGTGTTATGGCCAAGGTTAAGAGGGAGAGAGAGCTGGCATCACTGAAAACGTTGCAAGCCGTTCGGCAGCCGCGACGCGCCGTTATCTGCTGGAGCGGTCAGACCTCTGCTGTCCTTTCGTGTCCCCGTTTACGGGACCTGCCAGTACACAACATAGAGCCGGTGCCCAAGTACTGTGGAAATGTTTAGAAGTGCAATAAACTATGCTTAAATAATTAATATCTGCATTTCACTTACTTAAAATATATTGCCAACTTTGTGTTCCATATTAATGCAATAATTAATAATAAGATGGTGAATATTAGCTCTGGAAATATGGACCAGATAGGAACGAGCAGTCACATAATAACTGTGCAAATGTAAGGGGTGGGGGCATGATTGGTTCGCCAGATTGGTAGAACCAAGAACACAGGGGTCAACACCCTACTTTTTCCTGAGGGTTCTTCAAGAGGTTGAAGGGTGTTGGGGTGTTTCATTCTGGATGTGGCGTGTTAGTGTGCTGATCTCCTACTGACGGTTTTCATTAAACATTTTGTTAACCTACAATCTCAAGAAAAGTCCCATTATATGTCAAATAACAATAAATATTTGGATTCTATTTATAAAACCTGCCATCCAATGGACAGATGTCTCGGATGTGCGAAGTACAATACAGAGGGTTGTCGTAAAATAACATTACCCCTTTAACTTTTATCAAACCCTTGCTATGAAAAAAATTGAATATTATTTTTTAGTCACAGCTACGTTGTTTGAATCTGAGCCAGAGACGCCTCACTGGCCAGGTCATATCTTAACAATGGGCACAAACAAGCGGAAAGACTCCCCCTGGGTTCTGCTGGAGGTGCAGGATTAGATGTCGGCCGCTCACAGTCAGAATGTTTGGGTTGTTATCCAGGTTTCTGCCCTCTGTGAGGATTAGCGGGTCCCGTCCAAAGGATAAAGCATGTTCCTCGGGAAAGCGGCGATGTGCAGAGCCGCACAACTAGATAGTCAAACAGAGAAAAAATGCATAGATATGGCAGCAGGGAAGAAATGAATGGAGACGGTTGAGATTAGAGGGAGCCGTCCATGGTCACCCCGGCCATAGGGTCGGTAGATTTGTGAAGTCTGGAGCTCATTGTTGTTGATGCCATGTTGAAATACATCGGGCACCTTCATTGTCAAGGGCAGTGCAGAACTGGGATACAGAACTTCAGGTGGGGCAGTAGACTTGCGTTACATTTTGTAATAGTCCAGTTGCAGATTTGGAGCGGGGAAACCTCACCTAACCTGGGCTTCACAGAAAGTTGGTGTATCAAATTTGATATAACACAATTTGGTGTGTCATACATCACTACTGTGTTTCTATCTACTGTGGACTCATGACCAGAGGATTCTGGGATATATAACTGACAGGATTCTTCTGTCTCTCTTCATTGTATCCTGGCCATGGCTGTTTCATTCTGTCCATGGCAGCATGATTGCAGATGAACCAAAGGGGGTCAGACACTCCGTGGGTCGTCTAAGCAACTCAAAGCTGTATGTTGCCACGGCAGAGATCATAAGCAGGCACTCTGCTTTCACAGCAAGCGACTGGAAATGCTGTAAAACCTTTGTGTTATGAAACACACAAACACATGCATAGTAACATACATGTATGGTCATGATGGAAATAGTAACAGGATGTGCTTTGTTTTGGGGGGTCTTTTAGAGGTCTGCTTGTGCCTAGTACCCCTAGGGTCAAAATAAAGGAGTGTTATGCTCTCTCTCTCTCTCACTCTCTTTCTCTCTCACTCGCTCCCTCTCAGAAACTTACGTAAGTGTACCATCTCACTGAAACCTTAGAATAAAAACCGCATCTTCAGGTCAGTCAGCTGTCAGCCTGTAAAGATCCGAGCCATAATAGTTTGCACTCGGAGCCACTGAACTCAGTGCAAGATCCGAATGGTGCTGTCTGCAGAGTTATATCACTAATACACGCAGACACACATGCATGCCCAAACATACTAACACATACACATATAGAGTACACCCATGCATAGACATATGTTCTCATGCACAGGCAACCTGGACTGCTGTTAAGTTCACTTTGAGAAGCTGATGTCTGACCGTCAGCAAAGCCAAGGGATGGGACCAGGTTAGACATGGATGTGTGAACCGAAGCGGGTTTGTGTGTCTGTTACCGTGTTTGCTGGGGCCAGGGGCGGGGTGGGGGTGAGGTTGGAGGGGGGCGGGCGCTGAATGGATTATTCATAGAGAGCACTCCCATGCTCTCCCCACGCCCGCGAAGCATCAAATCTCAGGCGCCTTAGCGAAGTAAAAATAGATCCGTTATCTTTGACCTTTCTCCCCGCTTACTTAGCAGCGTTTTATGGCAGACAGTAGCAAAACACCGTGCATTAAAACCCAAATCCTCCAGGATCTGCCTTACACAGCGGTTGCAGGGTCCGCGTGGACGGGCGGCCTATAGCCACGCCAACGTATGTGGAATGCATCGCAGCAATCGCGTAATGGCGGCATCCAAATGAACGCGCGAGAGGCGAAGGGTGCCTTTTAATCTTCGCTCCGGATGCATAGTCAATGCAGTTTTACACCGAGTCGCAGAATTATCAGGTGCCTAATCGAGTCTAATCGCTGTCTCAGCTCATGGGAGTCCGCTGGTCTCACACACACCCAAGTATCAACTGCTTCCCGCAGGGATCTCAAACGTTGATCAAAAAAATCTAAGAACGAGATAAAACACATGCACCCTCAGCCTCCACAGTTCAGTTCCCTTGGTCTCTGTGTGTCTCCTGGTGTTTATACTTTTTAATTCACGTGACACAGGAGTCGTGCTCGAGATTAATAGACAGTACGTATGGTAGGATGCAGTGTGTGTGCTGCCACTTTTGGTATTTCACAGCAGGCATTTTTAACGGGACAGTGACTCAGGCTTTCTGAATGACTCAGGGATTTTTTCGTCGTGTAGAAGGGGTGTCTGAACAGAATGCTGTCTTTGATATGCTGGTGTTTGGGGGTTGAACAGGAAGGAGGCTCTTGGCATCTGTCTTCCTAAGGGATATTTGAGTGAGTCATTTAAAACGAGCAAGATTAGACTTTATTTTGCTGTCACCGTTTTATCTCCCACATAATTTTTTTTTACAAAAGCTGCAATATATTTCGATTAGATAAGTGTATTGTGTTGTTTTTGATCTGTTCTGAATGCAGAAGGGTGATGTTAGTGTTTTATGCATATAAAGATCATGCTGATGATTATGACTGTTATAAACTGTGGTCTCTCCCTCTCGTTACAGTCTTCCCAGTAAGACCTGCACCGTCCAATCAGAGCCCAGCGCTAACCCACGCATCCAGCAGCCATGGCAGAAGACTCCGACATGCGCAATGAGCTGGCGGACATGCAGCAGCGTGCCGACCAGCTGGCCGATGAGGTGAGCGTGCCCCGTCTCTGAGCCGCGGCCAAAGAGCTTATGTTTCATTTTGTTTACTGTTAACGCCTTATAGGTGGAGAGCTATAGTACTTGAGGCATTCCTCTTGAGTAGAGTCAATGTGAAGGGGGTGTGTTTAAAAGGTATCTCCTCATCCCACCTCACCCCACCTCTCCATGATTCCCGAGAGATTCCTGGTCCACAATTTTGGGAACCGCTGTGCTAGGGACTGAGCAGTTCAAGCTAGGAAAAGGTGAAAAGAATTAGAAACAATGGCGGCCCTAGACTTCCTTTTGTCCATGCCCTTCCTTCTCCCTCATGCTTGTAATGCGGTCTCCTCCGACCTGCAGAGCAACCAGGCACCCAAGCGGCAAATGCAAAATTGAGTCATGTCAGAGAAGGAATGTCTGAGCAGGAATTTAATAGGTCAAGGATTAGTGTCACGTAAAATAATGTTCTATGCTGGAACCGTAGACGCTGTCATGAGATATTGCTATGCTAGTTAATTGCCATAGCAGTATTCAAATTCTTGGGACCAAGAAGTAAAAATGGTAATGTAGCTTGCTCAGGTGGATTGTGGGAATAAAAATGGATTCTACAGTAGTCATGATATTAGGTGACATTTCTGACCATCAAGTTTGTCTTTTTCAATTCTTCTTTGCAAACTGTGGATGCTTGTTTTTTTCCTTTTTAGGTTTATCAAAAAACGTCCACAGTATTTCTGTGATAAATGACTTGTCCAACCTCCCAGAGTCCACTTGTATTGTGCAGCTTTTGTATTATACTTGTTCTTGTTTTTAATGATGAGGGGAGAAGCAGTGATTCCACTGTGTGCAGGAAAATGTACTTTGCTGAAATGGGTTTATTAAAAATTCATGAAAAGATAATGCAATCCAGAGGAGCTGTGTGAGCTGGAGGAGGCAGTAAATCTGCCTGAGCTGTGCTGTCCTCCGGGCCGCCAGCGGGGAAACCAGAGCCGCCTCAGCCCTCCCTGCATGCTGCAGTCCCACACCCACTGCAGGCTCTGCTGCGCTGTGACGCACCAACACACACACACACACACACACACACACACACACACACACACACACACACACACACACACACACACACACATTCATGCACATGCGCGCACACACATAGACACGCACATATACACACACACATGCACATGCATATACTCACCAACACACACACATACACACACACATGCACATGCATATACTCACCAAAACACACACACACACACATACACACACATGCACATGCATATACTCACCAACACACATAAACACACACACATATGCATGCACATGCACACACACACACTAAGCCTAACACAAAAACACAAACACACAACAACAACGCACACCATTCGTGAGTAATATACACACATACAGCATACTAAGCCCTGTACACAACACACTAAGAGACACACACACTCAAGACCTGAGTAAAAAGCCAATGTTAGAACATGCTAACATTAAACCCTACACGCATCACACTATGCTGCTCACCCACAGTACTGCTGGCACTGCACCAAAGGCAGGTTCCTGCAGCACAGCTTTTCTGTAATGTGGTCGCTCTTTTTTTATGTCCCCATTAGAGATAATTATGAGCTATTCTCTACACTCTGGATCCTCCACAATGCACTCTCCTGATTGCAAAGCCCATCAATCACATTTCAGCAAAGCGAATGTCCCCAAATAAAAATATAGACCTTGCCCTATTCAGGAAACAACAACTCACACAGAGTCCAGAGTATGACCCATTTACTTCACAACTTATTCTCCAGCCAATTACATTTATTTTGCTGTGATGTTTAGTGAGCATACCTTCTTTAAGGTATTGTTGATGGGGAGAGACAGGGCCACAGTTTAATTCAGAAATTTTAAATGGTATTAAGCATATGCCTCTAGCTTATGGGTTTCCTTTCAGGACTCTGCTAGCTGACTGTTTATTGTAACAGAAACTCAAACAGAATCACAAGGCCAAGCCATTTCACCTGAGATGAATAATTAACAGCTGAATTGTGGGTTTTATCAAATAAGATATCGAGATAGAAAAAATGATGATTTCTTGTGCAGTAGAGGATAATAAAATGATTTGTTGATTAAATGTCAAACAAGCTAAACATTTGGTCCATGCACATTCATCAGAGATTTAAAAGCATTTTATTAGCCCTGAAGAAGTTCTATGGACTGACAGATTACCTTGTTTTTTTTACAAGTTTTTGGTATTTCAAGAGTTTATTTCCTTGTCAAATAATACACACAGTAATAACACAATAGTAATAACACAACAATAATACACAATAATACACACAGTAATAACACAACAGCTTTGGGTTTTAAAGCAATAAAAATAATAACACTAGTTTAAAAATGGTCCTGTCCTGGAGTGTTTAATTTATTCTTCTTGCACAGACACAATAGACGGACCCATTGGGGACTGTGTGGGTAGATCAAATATGGCAGTTCTGAATGATACTGAAAATGCTAATTTGTCCTCGGGCTGTCTGCCGTATTTCCGCCGGCTCGCTTTATGCACCAGAGCCCAAAAATAAATGAGAGAGAGGCCTGGATGGAATCGACAATATCTTTACATCTCAACTATCTTCGGCTGGTAAATGTCAAATAAAATCTTAAATACCAATTTACTTGTATAGGGTATTTCTGAAACATTTTCCAAATACATTTTTCAGTAGAAACTGGTCATTACAAAGCAAGCTTGTCCTTGCCAATGTGAAACAAAAAGGGAGAAACCTTGGGAGGAACCAGACCAGAAGGGTGGGCCATCCGCTTCTGGCTGGCCGAGAATGTGAATTTGTGAAAACCCACATGGTCACTCAGTCAAGCTGTATGAGAAGGAAGCTGAAGGGTGCAGTTCTGTTATATAAGAAAGTAATTTCCCAATATAACAGCTCCTCACTCCTTAGCAAATAACTATGTTGAATGCTGAACCTGCTTCAAACTAAATAGCTTGTGAAAAAAGTAAAAAAATGGCTCAATTGATTGTGGGAAAAAAAGATACGTTGTAGATGCATTTCATCGTCAAATTTTAGGCATTTATTGAATCAAAGGCCATTACATTTTTTGGAATTATTGAAATAAAACTATTGACACCAACTGGTGTATTCTAGTTAATGAGCAAGGCATCTAAGCAATCAAGATATGCGAAAGTCCTGTTCTCAAATATAGTGTGAGAGGAGAAATGGTGAATTGCTTTCAGAGGACAAATGATAACATCCCTCCTTTTTCTCTTCCTCTTTTTACAGTCATTGGAGAGCACTCGCCGTATGCTGCAGTTGGTGGAAGAGGTAAGACTCCCCGTTCTCGTCACTCCTCCACTCGCGCGGTCTTCGCATGATGGAAGACCGATCCTGGCAGCTTATATGTATTTCAATGCCACTGCCATGCCATTAAACATCACCCCTCTCAGGGAGACAAACGCAACCAGTCGCACACATCACGTAGTTATTTGCATCCGCTTGACCTCAGAGGAGAAGGAAAGCGCGGAGAAGGCGATTGGTTTGCAGACCGTAAGGGAAAGCACCCAAATTCATCGCATCGTCAAAATGAAGGTCGTTCGGGCTCCATCAATCACCAAGACGCCAGCATTCGATACCATGTGTTTGATGTGTTTTATTCATTCGATTTTCTGGATGGAACACTGCACCCTGACCTGTTTATCTGTTTCATTTTGTAGAGGGGAACATATTAGCTCATAGAGTTAAATAGAGTCTGCTCAGTGCTTCCTTCTTGAAGGTATTTCAGCTATAAAGCTACACAGTAACGGTGCTCTGATGGGGAAAATATGAGAGGGCCCTGAATATGTTATGTGGTGGAGGTATATCTCAATTATGAGCTCCTTTGTTGCTTTTGTTTGCTTTATGATTTTCTGTAGGCTGAATCTCATCAAGAATTTTTCTCACTGCAGTTTTAATGTTATGTAAATGAGTTTTTAATGTCTGGCTTTGACCAGAGGATTTAAGGTGAAGAGAGAATTTTTTGGGCATTTTTCCTGATTTTCCCACCCAAACACAGCTGAGCTGTTCAGACAGCAGCCCTCTCTCGCTGACTCAGGAGGAGGAGACACTAACATCTGATTCCTCCAATTCATGCTCCACACTGCAGATAAACCACCAATCGTCATCGGAGCATGACAAGTCAGCATACGCTCAGTTGTTGCATTGACAGGTGCCTGGCTGACCAGGAATGACCACTAGAAAGTGATTAAGCCGGGTAACAAACTTACCCTGCTTAACCCCTAATTTCCCTGGCGAGGCTGTACCGAATATCGCCTTGTTGATGCTGACTTCCAGCCGTAGCCAGTAATGGCGTAACTGGGACTCAAACACTTAATCCGCCCAGGGCTCATGTTTGCTCGAAAACAGTGAGAGAGGTTTTTAAGAGAGATTTCCTAAAATGAAAACAAGATGGTAGCAACCGTTAGCCTTTTGGCGCCTGATGTGTTGCTAAGAGGTACTAAAGGAGCATTAACCTGTGGGACCCTTCACTGGCTTTCGCACACCCTGCCCCCTGCCGCTCCCGGCCATAGCTGGCTAATGATATCACAGAGGCCATTACCTGAAAAAGGTCTACCGTAGAGTGCAGTCATGCTGAGTATCTTTACCGAACAGCTCAGGCGCCAATTATGTAACTGAAATAGGATGAAAAGGGAAACATCTTGTAAATAATGAGGGGTAGTCTAGAGCCCCCGCTCTCCACCGTTGGAAGGGGAAAACATCCATTCAGAAGATACCGATTTGTATAGATCGATAGAATGATGAAGAGCATGGATGGGATAAGGTGTGGAAGGGTCAGAGGGGTTAAAGGTCGTAGGTTAAATGAGGCTGAGATCATAGGGCACAGGCCTGCATGTGCAGCTCTGCCCTGGTGCCCTTTCTGAGTCCTGAAACTACCTGTGCGGTAGCCAAGGTGACCACAGCACTAACCCACTGATTCCAGCCTGGGTCAAGCAGTACTTGAGGAAAGTTATATTCATACAAGCACCTTCTAAGACCTCAGGCCTATATAAATCTTCAAGCAAACAACAGAAAGTAGCATTCATTATTAAAATAATAATAATATAGTCTCATATTAATTGGATGGATATTGCAACAAAATTGCTTTTCCTAATAAAATGCCTTTTGCCATTTGATTTAATCCAGTGGTCAATGTATTGCATACACAGTGGTGTGTGGTGTCAGACTGGTTGTTTCCAATTTATTGAATATTGATTTTTTAATATATTTAAATAGTATGGTGGTTTTGACTGAATCCAAGGGACAGTTTTTATGATGATAAGTTACTGCTTCTCCAATTAATCCATATTGAAAGTGGCTTTCTAGCATATTTACTCTGTGAATTTAACAAATAAGAAGGTGTTATGCTTTTTGTGGCAGTCACAGGATTTGTAAAGATCTGTTGTATGTCTTTGGTATTACATCTGTCTGGATTAAATCAATTAATTTAAATTAGCTTGTTCAAAAATATTTTAATTTATTAAAAGAAACTTTTGAAAAATTTTGAGAAATTTTGCTGATAGCTGAACAGTGTTTACGAAGAAGAATAACCTCGAACAAATGATCGTCTGAAAAATAATGTATAATCGTGACCCAAAGTTAAGGATGAATAATATAAAATATATTCAGAATGTTGACTCAAAATGGACCAGCCCTCAGTGGTTCCCACATCCTTCTGTTCACTGGCAAAATTGGGGCGATGATCGTACCCCTCAATCAGCTCAGGAACACCCATGGGATTTCTGAATGGGAGCGATGCGTTAGGTACAGGCAACGGCCCACGCTTACCCGCTCGGCATTTATTACCTCAGCTACCGGGAAGTGCGGGGAGGGGGTGGACGGGTGTGTTCTTGGAAAAAACGCAAGGCCTTCTCAACGCTTGAAGGTCGTATCGATCATCCGTCACCCTGCACTGGCGTCATACCCCGAGAGCGTCTCCCTTCTTCGGTCCGAAGGGAGAGGCGGAGAAAAGGATAGCGCTCACACACAAAAGTGACAGACGGGCAGAGATTAGGTACGATCGGGGACAGGACGGTTGACTGATTAATACTCAGGAAACAATGGACAGGCTGGTGAGGACAGCAACCGCTCAGCTGCTGTTAGGCACAAGTGCAAGCAGCAACAAGCGTTTCACACAATTTCTGCTGTGTTCTGATGCACGGCATGAAATGAACATTCACCTTTGGACACTAAATTCATATTAGACACAACTACATATTCACATAGACACTAACCCATACATACACAGATGAATATCTGCACATGCACATCTGTATAGTTAAATTTGTATTTACATACATGCATATGTATGTGCATGCATTCATACAGCCATGAATAAGTTCATACATAAATACATACGAGTTGTGCATCCATATTTGCATATGTACAGTCTGGGTTTGAAAAATGCATGAATACAATAAATGCATATGTTTGCAGAATTTAAGTGAAAGTTTATAACAAATATATTAAATTCAAAGGGGAATTCACAACCCATAAGCACCATAAAGAGGGCCCTAAATTTGGCATTCAGGAGTCGCTTGTTTACGTGGGCGATTGATAGGGGCTATGCCGAAGCCATGCGCAGACTGCAGGTCAGTCTGGGAGACTAATGCACAGCTCTGCTCCATGATAAAATCGATAATGCTTTCCCTGAAGCTCAGTGGCTCTCTGTCAGGGACCAGAGGGTCAGGCCTGAGCAGAGCCTGCACCCTGAGGCAACCCCCCCCCCCCGTTAGAACAACCAGGGTTACTCCCCAAAAGGCCATGCTGTGAATAAGCTCAGTATTGACCATGAGTCCACATCTCTGTAATTATCTTGGAGCCCTGAGCATGCTTAGCTGTGTTTTGCAGCAACAACATGTCAGTCAAAGGAGTGTTTTTATTTTTGTTCATGCTTTTTTTTTTTAGGTCTGTCAGTTTCTATGTTCTCTAACAATTCTAAGTGCCATTAGTGGCCAGAACTTCTGGCTTTCTCAGATTTAGGATGGTAAGTCAGAGATGAATTAGCACTGACAGGGCTGTCATTAAAATACAATGTTTATTAACTCTTTTTTAACATACGAGTTTTATTCCACAAGTTAGAATGGTCAATTGAAACTATAGTACTAACACAGGAAGGACTATCAAATCACAGATTTCGAGGTCACAGGCACCTGATCAGACCAAAGTCAGTAAAACAAAATGGTGCTGGGAATTCTCAGCCAAAGAGACTCCACCATACTGAGGTGACTGAGGCCGATTATGTAAAATGCGAAAGTCCGTATTGCTAGAGATGATGGGGTGCACTACTGCACTAAGAACCTGTTCTTGAGCTTGTAATGTCATGTATCCGAGAACATTAAATCATGAGTATATTTGAATGTGAATGAAATTAAAAGTACAAAACCTGAGCAATCTGATGAAGCAGCCCAGTGCTGTTTGTCCTTCAGAGCAACAGCTGACCTTTTCTGTTAGCTACACGGAGTTCACCGAGCCCTGTTCGCTGACGCCTTTTTGAGTCACACTGCGTCAGAGGGGCAGAGCTGACTGATTAGCATCTCCGGCCGCGACGCGCGAGTTTCCTCTGAGCAACTGGAAATACGTTGTGTCTGGGCGGGGGAAATCAGGACAGACCGTAATTCTGTGGTGGGGACATCATGCTAACGGCGAAGTCACCCTGAACCAAGCAGTGGAGTGGAGCAGGAGCATATTGGGGAAAGGGTGAGGAGAGGGAAGGGTCGATGAATTTCAGCTAGATCATTCCAGAACGGCTCTAGCAGCTCCAATGATTGCAGCCCCTGTTTTTATCGTGCAGTTAGTCATTGTCGATGTATGCGACCCCATGCTGGCTTTTTGCCGTGAACTAGTTTTAATTGACTCATAGTTGTTAGTCATATCGCCCAAGAGATATATCACCACAGGGTAGCAGGTAACAGGGCTTTGATCGACATTAGGATAGCTTAAACATAGGTATGATTATTTTAAAAATCACTGAAAAACATAAGAAATTCATAGCAAACAAAGAATACACAACCATACTATGCAATTGTAGTGCGTTGTTTGTCAAAATCAATGTCCATCTCACCAAATACTACTTCAATACTGGCAGAATCAGGTAGAAAGATGACAAGGCAACTCAAGGAAGACAAGTGGCCAGTCAAGGATATAAAACATGTAATAATTGGTTTCATTTGCCCTTTTTCAATGCAGAGCTGTTGGCTTCAAGACATCAGATCTATATTAGTTTTAAACCATAAAAGATCGAGTGTCAGTGTTACCACAAAAGCGCTGACTGTGTAATTGATTGTGCCTTCAAATTCAAGAGGGAAATAACTATACTGGCTGACCAGACTGGCCATTTACAGGAACGCTTGGTGTGGTGTTTTCTGTTGTGGCTTACATAGCATTTTCCCAGAATGCATTGTTCCAGAAATTGGCACATATCCTTGTGGGTGAGGTCTGTACATTACATTCAACTCCAGAGCTATGGTTTACATTTGTCAGTTTAAAATGGAAGAATTTGAATTTTAAATAGAGAAAATACATGATTTTGTTTATCTGAGAGATCTCCTGTCTTATAAATGTGTGTATGTGACATTCGTTTATTGTACATAAGACAGGGAGACTCATATTTAAGACTGTCAGTCAGTCAGTATTGATATAATACGTTGGCCCATATACATCCTACACATATTGCCACTTAGTAATTTACAAGAATTATTTATCACTAGAAGTCAGATCATTATAATGGCTAGAAATTATAACTTCAATGCATATATCTTGACATAAACAATGGTAATCTGACAAAATATAATCATACATTTAAATGAACATTTAGCGGATGCTTTCATCCAGAGCAACTTTCAAAAAACAATAATTTGTTCACAAATGTATCATTTTAGCCATGTACTGTATGTACATCCCTGTGTGTGTAACAGAGGGAGAGTGTCATACCAGACATGTGCCAGACCACACCTCATTTTAAGAACCAGCCCACCCAAATGGACACACGCCTCCTAGCGATTTTTTGAATTTCTGTGATTAAAGAAGAAATGACAGCTTTTTCAAACTGAAAGTCCTGCACTGACTTGCATTAGAACAATCACCGCCTTATATGGAGTGTAAGATAGGGCTCAATGACACCCAGCTTGGAACAGACTTCATTTTGTTTCATTAGTTTGGTGGCACTGGTGCATGAGTCCTAGATTCTGAGATTGCATTTCCAACATTTATGATCTTTTGTCCTCATTCTGTTTTTACAGACATGTCCGGTCATTTGACTCAAATTAAAATAATGATGCCGTGTATGATTTCACCAAAAACAGAAGAAGCATGTTTTTCATTTTTTTATTCTGTCATTCGTTCATCCAGTCCGCATTAACAGCAGTTAGCCGACTGTGGCTTCAAACAAAGTCGACGAAGTGAAGCACAGAGATGTGAGCGCAAGCTTAGCATCAGTAGACATCCGCTGTTTGTGGATTTTTTTTGAAATGTTGTTTGAGGGGTGCCAGCTGGCCTGAGAAATCTCAGCGCACTGCAGGGACTGATGTTGAACTTTCTTTGTCTTTCTTGATTTGAGCAGAGCTTAAGATGGCAACAGGGAACATAAGCTTAAGTTCATCCAAAGGCACTTTGTGCCAGGTTTGTGGGGGGGGGGAGAGACTGAGGGTAACAAGAGGATCTGCTGGAGACAGATAATGAATCTGCTGTCATGAATACTACGGGAAGGCAGTTTTACCATCATGTAGCAAGCAATTACTATATAATACATACCGAATATAATACTTGGAGTAGGTTGTAAATCTAGGAGCAGATTGCCAGGTCATGTGGCTGAGGCAGACACCCTGGGCATAGTGGATGCAGTACTGGATACTCTGTACATTGTGAAGATTAATAGCAAGCCTAGATGGGCTAAATTGCCTACTCTGCTCATCATTGAGTCATATGCTCTTCATAATATAATGATTATTTTAATTGAGTTAAAGATTTTAAGTGTTTTGAAAAGGGAGTGGTGTTGGGAAAGAGGTGATGAATATCAAACTCCTCGTTTGGCTCAACATTTTGGACAATGAATGGCACTCCATAGGCCTCTACGAATGGATTGTGATGATCTATGTGTGTCAGTGCTCTCCCAGAGCAAACCTGAGTCATCCCCACTCACCTGTGCATCCATTATCAAACAGAAACACAAATATGTATATAAAACAGATGGAGAGATTAGAGGTTGGGTGGAACAACCATGTATTATCTGTGACCCTTGAACTGCAAATGGTACCTTTTTTTGAGACCAGACCGGTCTTCAGTAATTATTTGAAATACTGTAAATAAGTGTATACCATTTTACCAATTGAAAAATATTCTCACCATGTCAAAAAATCAGAGAAAAAACCTTCTCTTTATCAGTGCATGTTGTGTTTACTTTTTTCACAATATAATAAAAGTATATATTTGACCTAGGATCAAACAGGGCACATGATAAATGCCACACTGATTAAGAGAATGAATGACATGGTTCTGTGGTCAGCAGTCAACACTACCTTAGGCCTATCGCTATCCCTTTTTTGTCACATTAAAGTGTTCTAATGTGACAATAGGCCAATCTCCAGTGGCATGGTGACATTGTTTCTCTACGAACTGCTCACTTTGTTCCTTCATTTATCTTCTGTTCGAACTTGAGTGTGCCTTTCTCTTAAAGATCTTTTCTCTCTGCCCTTTCGCCCCCTTTTTTCTCTTCCTCTCCCCCGTACCTTTCTCCTTCCATCCTTCCTGGCTGTGCCTTTTCTCGGGGAGTAGAGCAAAGATGCTGGTATCAGGACCCTCGTCATGTTGGATGAGCAGGGAGGTAAGTCTAACATCACAAAGGTCAAACGCTCACTGCATCGTCATTAACATGTATTTCCACCCTTTTGGGTCCAATACAACGATATGGTTAGAAACACAATTTGACACCATTACGGTAACACACTGTGTCAAGATACATTTCTTGAGTTGCATATCAATAGCTGCCAGATCAGATATCTTGCAATGTAATGGATTGCAATTTGTGTTGTAATGTTAGCATTTTCTCTTTCTATAACGTATGGAATCAGTGTGAAAAATGAAAAGCCCTTAAAGCAGGGTATATTTAGAAATTAATTTCAGAACTAAGCATTAAATGATCCCTGATATAAATATCATGATTTATTAGATGAGGGCAAGTTAACCTAATAATCTAATCCCGTGAAAGTATCCTGCATCAGCAGTTCTTAACTGCCCTCATTTTTATGGACCCTCATTTTAACCTTAACAGCACAACTAGGTCAAGTGCTTTCTAAGTATTACCGAACTGCTCATCCATTATTTCCGCTCACGTTTTACCTGAGCTATCTCGGTTCTTTTCAACTGCAACTGGGAACCCTTCTGAGTCTTTGACTTTGAAAGATTGGCTTGTATTCGATCAACACTTGTCCATCGTTCACAGTAAAACGGAGGTTGCGCAAACACAGTTTAGCGAGTCCATCGCTTGCTAACATGAATTTGCCAAACTTTTTTTTTTCTGTGAAGGGAATAAACATGTGTGCTTATTTCTAATTTAAAGTCAAGGACAAATGTTGATTTGAATTCATGCCATAGTCTTCTATTTTAATGATAGTCTACATTGCTCTCTTATAAACCTTTGGTATAACTGTCCCCTCTTATTAGTTCTAGTGTAATACTGTGAAACAACACCCTTCAACCACAAGGACTAGCTGGCCTGCATGTCAAAGGTGTGGCACTGAGGTTTAAGTGCTAAAACATGCCCTCTCAATGGTGAAGGGGGGTGGGGAACGATCGGTTTTGCTGGTAATGACAAAACAAAATCTTTACCATCAGCAATATTGCTCAATTTTGTACAATCCCTGGTAAAATGCTTTGCTTTTATTTAGCACACATTAGCCTGTTACAATATCAAACAACAATTCTGTTCAAACTGAGAGTGTTTTTATTTTTGTGGTATTTTCAGTTCTGATCCAAAGGTGGTTTTCATGCAGGCTAAAATACTTAAAAGGTTTTGGTTCGAAACAACTTTCCAAATATTAACGGTCAAACCTGGCAGCTAGCTAAATCAAGGCTTGCAGGAACTTTACATTCAAAGGAGAATACTGATAAGTCGCACATTATTGGCAGTCAGTGCAACCATCAGGTCATAAGTTAGCTTTGAAACTCAGTGTTATATGCATTCTTTGACACTTTGTTCTGTCTTGGGGAACAATTTTGTCATTTAATTGTCAATATATACAACCAGTTGTTGGGTACAAGTTAAGTTGACATTATCATTTCAGGGGCTATGTGCAGGATGTTTACACATGTCTTTTCCATATCACTAACAACAGTTAAGTGTAATTTCAGAAAAAGAAGCCAATTGTTTCCCTTCACAGTGTTCAGTCAGAAATAGTGGATTAGATTTAGCACTGAATTCTTTCGTATGACACGGAAATTAATAAAGTAAAACAGACTTGGCCACAGCTGTAGCTAGATACCAAGCTAAGATAAGATGACAGATACAACAAGCAAATGGCTGGCTTCCATTAGCCCACTGTCCAAAATTGTTCAGTAGTAGGTGCAGTCATAGGTCACCCCAGTTATCCTTTTCAATTAGGTAGATTTGCCATTGCTGTATAATAACTGCCTGGACATTTATATTTACTGAATATTATAAAATTAAAAGGAGTTAGACTGAAATTAAACAGACAATAGTTGTCATTGAAAGGTCAGTAAAAACAATACAACCCCACTGTACATGTTTTGAGGATGAGAGGGGTGGATAGTTGAAGACTCCCAAGTTGATTTTCCATACAGAGGAGGACATGTAATTAATCTGCTGGTGCAATTTGCATTACCCTTAGTTTCCTGAAATATGGATGTCAAATTCCCCAACATAGTCCCCGCACAATCAATTGTAAGATTTTAATTACTTCACCAGTGGTCTGCACTAGGTCCCAAAGCAAGTAATCAAAACAATTTGCATTCTTGCTAGCCTACCTTAATTACAGGTGGGCTTTTTCTATGCTACATGATCCAAAAGTCACTCCCCCACCATGGAAAAGCCTCCATGACATCTTAGTCCTCCAGCTAGAGGCAAAGTGCCCTTCTGAGTATAATATGGCGGTGATATGTTATCTTCTCATTTTTACTTATATGAAAGGATAAGCAAGACTATTCATGACTCAGTTACTACTTATTTAATGATTAAGGGTTACTAGTTACTTGGTGATGACGCCAAATATTTGTCAAGACCTGCATTTAACCATTTTAATGAACATGTCGGCAAACTATTTTGTTATACTAATTTGTGAGAAGTTAGTGAAGTGCATGGCTTCTTCCAGGGGCAGCTTTAGACAACAGAGCGTGAGGCCGCTAAGTAGCGACTTACTGTCAGCTGCTGCACAGATAAGATCTCTCTCTCTCTTCAGTCACGTTCCTCCTGACCACCAATCCCTCCCCTTCTCCTTGTTCTCTGGGATTACCCTCCAAAAGCCAATTAACCTGTTTGTTTTTGTTGGAGAGGTTGTACGTATGGAGAGAGTTGTACTGTCGCAGCAACTGGCAGTGTTGATACTGGTCTAAGGAGAATGGCCCGGCTCCCAAACTCCTGGTGGGAAACGAAGGCCCACAAATTGGATGATAGAAACACAGGAGTACTGAGTACAGATGTACCATAGTGTAGACGAAGAAAATCGTCAGATCTTTCCTTCCACACTGCGGAAGGTTCTGGCTGATAACTAGTTTTGGGTGATGTGATACTGTTAATGAATATTCATGAGGTGCTGTGGCCAGCGACATAACAGTCATCGTATTGTATCCATCAATTCTCCTGTCTTTGGCCGTGCCCCTACATGAATATTCATGATACATATATTCATAGGCGTCATTTATGCTGGGGACGCTGGAGACATGTCCCCACCACTTTTTGCCGTGGCCCATTTCATCCAAACCACTTTTTGAAAGCCTTTACTTAGTTGAATCCGTCGTTGTTCCCAACACACTGACGCTCATGCATATATTAACATGTAGAGAGGGATTGTTCTTAACATTGTAAAGAATATGGAGCTGACAATCTGGTTAAATTGTAGAGTCTGTGGAAATGTAGTTCAGCTGGGAATTTTTTTTCTTGCCTTCTTTTTTTTCTGCTGCCTGAGTCAATGGTTATATATGTGGAAATTTGACGTTATATAATCGAGTTCTCTGCATCGCTGCACTCCAGGGATTTTACAAATTCATAGGGAATCAGCAGGCATCAGTCCTCCTGCTTCCACCCCTGTCCTCTAACACTAAACACAGACCCCCACCACCCCCAACCACCACCACCAGCCCCACCCCTCTGCCAGACCTTCCCCAAAATGGCGGGATGGGTGGCTTTCATGGCTCAGTTCTCATAAGTAGACCCTGCCGCCCCACCCACAATTCACTCTGCCTCTACCTCCACCTCATGCACAGCCATGCATCACGTGCACACATATACACACGTATAAACGTTTTCATTTTTAGACATGGTAGCAGTGAGGACATGTCAACCTACTGGCAGCTTTCTGTAGTTTTGTAGGGTAGTCATAAGTCTATCAACTCAGTACATGGCACACAGTTTGCAGAACCACCCATGCAGCCATTGGAGGTGGGGGAGGGAGGTGCCAACAATAATTCTCATTACTCTTTTTAGTGTCCATAGCTGCCACCATCACCTTTTACGTTTTTAAGCATCCAAGAAACATGATTAAATTGGACTAGGCTTGTTTTACATAACAGATTACAGTAATTTATTGAATCGACAAAACACAGATCATTATCACATAGTAAAACACAGATCTGTGGGTTATCAGCATTACCTTCAGCATCTATTTATTTTTTAACAATGGAGACATTACATTGTCCGCACTGTGCCATATCAATGCATCAGACCTCTTCAAATGCATTGTAGTTATTGAATAAAGCTCAGAGCTCATTACTCATGTTTCTGTTGTAGAGCCGATAAAATTCATTCCACTGCTGTCATCCCTTTGTCCTGACCAGAACAACTCGATCGTGTTGAAGATGGCATGAACCATATCAACCAAGACATGAAGGAGGCCGAGAAAAATTTAAAAGATTTAGGGAAATGCTGTGGCATTTTCGTATGTCCTTGTAACAAGTAGGTACTGTCCAAGTGCCCTAGGCTCTTGCTTGTGTGGTGTTGTCCGACGTTGTACCTTTTGTCACAGTGAATGTCTGAACTTCTTTGTCTTCTCTTCTTTGTCCTCTCTTTTTTTCTTTTCTTTTTCTCACGTGCTTCATTCTGTGGGGGATAAAATGCTTGTGTTTAATCAGAGCAACTGGAGCGCATCGAGGAAGGAATGGACCAAATCAATAAGGACATGAAGGAAGCAGAAAAGAATTTGACGGATCTAGGAAAATTCTGTGGTCTTTGTTCATGTCCATGTAACAAGTAGGTGCTGCTTGCCTGCCTGCCTGCCTGCCTGCCTGCCAAAAAAACCATAGAAATTATTCTCATAATGACCAATCCACTCCAGAGATAGAGGCCTCCCTCGATGGGAGTTTGGGGCAGTGGAGGGGTGGAGGGGCGGGAGGGAAGTTTTTACGGGACAGGTTGAGCATGAGGCATGTGGATCACGCCCGTCCCGTTACGAACGCCGTCGCACCTATCCCATAGTCCCACAGGGGAGTCGCCAGTTCTGAATGAGGCATGCTGCAGTGATCCACAGGTTGGGGCTGGGCCTGCCGCTGTTTCAGCACCTTTGACCTGATCTGCACGTTCCAGGGGACTTTGGCCAGGGAACAGTCTGCCCCCCCAACTGTATTTTTGGTCTGATAAAGCAAAATTTCCCTCAGCTGGAGACGCACAGGCTGAACCAGCATTTTACGGGATTGTTACAAATCCCAAACGGCACTAATTGTATTCATACGTTCCATCCAGAATTGTTCAGGAAAAAGTGGACTTATGCAGACTTTGGCTGTTGTTTCTGGCTGCCATAGTCTGTACATGTGTCCTGGTCGTATCACTACGACTCTTCTTCTGCAAAGCTGGCTTCTAATCACCCCCTTATTTGAGAATGTGTCCCTGTACAGGAACATGCAGATTATGTTTTTTCTGAGATGCTGAAACACAGGGTTCTCGGGAAGCATGATGCCCCAGGTTGTCGGGGTTTTGGGGGCACCCATTCTATACAAGCAACCACTCATCTCACCACGCTGGTCTCCTCACACCCGATAGTTCAACCTCAGGCTCACTTCGCAAGCTTGAGTTGATGCAATGCAAATTATTTTTTTGCACGTCAAGCTCCACTCCAATGATTACAATTGGCCATGTGGAAAATGTTATTTTTTATATTCAAATTTAAGATACATATGTACAATAAAATGCATTTGTACTTCAATGACATATAATTTTTTAAGCGTCATAGGCACTGTTCATGTATCTAATGTCATGCATGCACACACTTGTCAGAGGACACACCAGGTGTGTAGAGTTACTTGTTTGAATGGTATCCAGCTATCCTCTGCACCTGTTCCTGTGGTTTTGATGGAGTTCTCATCAATCTCAATGAAATACACAGCTGGATAGAAACTCCCCAGAATGCCGTGCATGCAGAAGCAAATGATGATGATAACCAATGCGATGACGACTTTCATGATAACAATGTTGATGGTGATAAGATCATACTGATGACTATGATAATGAACTTAGCAAGTATTATGAACATTTTTTTCTCATGCAGATATGCAACCAAACACATGCCTGAATACAGTTAATTAAAATATAGTAAAAGTTCACTTTTTACAATGGGGGGCACGATGGATATGACATTAATGTTACTGTAAACTTGAGACACATCCTATAGATACAAATTAAACAAATGTTTGTAATGTGTAATGCTACCTCATAACAGCATAAATTTATAAATTAATTATTTATTTATTAATAATTTATGAATTATAATTAAGTATTATGCAGTATATTGGATGCACTAAATTGCAAGCAGAAAATTGTGAATTTGTCTTGAAGAATACATTTTCAAAATAAAATAAATGTTAGTGTTGCACTTCATATAGCATAAGTATACTTTCAATTATGCTGGTCCTTGAAACTCAAGTGAAAACACAGATGTCCTTGAAGAGGAAGATGAATATATATCTTTCTCTGCTTCGGAACAAACCACTGCCAACGAAATCCGCAAATATCACTAGCTGGCTGGGATGTTAGCAGGTCGTGGTAAGAAAATGAAAATATGACATGGGCATAATGGAAACTAGCTCACTGGAAGCATGCCTCTGTTTCACCCTCACAAGGTTTTGGCACAGGCAAAAACTTGAGGTTGGTGTTTCATTTGGAAATAAAAAGAGGAAACCGTACTCAGTTTGATGGCTGAGATCATTCTGACTCAGGCCAAAAAAAATAATATCCATGATATTCATAATTTTTCTATGTTGTCTTTGAGGTCTTTGGATAGAGTTAGGGATGTCAAAATACCCTTTGATTCCAATCTGCTATTTATGTTTGGGTTGTTAAACATTTGAGGAGTTTGCAGGCACTGAGAAATAAGAGCTCTTGCCAAGAAGGTCTCAAGATTATGAGTATTTCAGATTTAACTGTGTGACTACAGGTGTCCTACCCAATTGTTTATCACTGTATCTAAAACAAAAAATCTCTTAAGCCATAGAAGAAAGAACATATCATTTAACCCAAATAATTTTTACTGTATTGCTATTTTATAGTTTTGCGTTTGCTTTTTTGGCAACATTTTGCATGAGATTGGTCTTCATCATATCTTTATTATCTCTGAATAATGACAGTAGCCCTTCGTTATTTTACATTTCAATCTCAGCAATCGATGACAGATTAGAATCAAAAGGTTACCTCCATCAGAAACTGCCACTGTTGCACTAGCCAAAAAAATTGAGGCAGATTGTAGAAAATATATAGTGCTTGGCCAGTAGCTTGTTAGCCCTGTGCTTATTTAGATCTGCAAACAATAGCAAAAGAGCTCCTTCCTCGCTTCCCTGTGTGATAAAGCACCATGCTGTTTCTACAGTCAGTCCTTGCACTATATAATAACCTTCACAACAAACTTTTTGCCATCTGGATTTGAGGAACAACTATATAACAAGCACCAGTGTGTTGTTTTTATTCGAGCTGTATACGTGTCAAAATCATTTAAGACCTCTTGAAGAGTTTAATCTGTGATTTCATTGTATCTCTGCCGGTTAGTTTTCTTTCTGGCATCCTGTGAGTGTCGACAGCGTGTGTAGTTGTCTTGTCCCTCCATGTGCTGTCTGTCTCATCCCACCTGTCCTGTTTGTTGTTTGTCCAATGAAAATTAACCATTACAAGGGGGTGGAGGGAAGGGACTGTGCATATCTTTGACTTTAAACCTTGGTGAACGAGTAATGAGCCACCTCAGAGTCAAATTCCTCAGTATAAACTCTACAGGGCTATACAATGGATGGTTAGATACCATCAGTGTTGTATCATTTATGACCGCAAGGGTAAAAACTGGTATTATAGCTTTATTGTTATGCTTTAGTTATTTAGCTTCCAGCTTGCCTTTTTCTTAGTTGCCATAGCTAACTGGCCAGTGCTTTTTGGAACATAGCAGCAATCTGTGTTTCTCCCCCACCATCCCCGACCCCCATCTCCCTACCACCCCCCCCCCCACCTTCGGCACTCACTGTCATGCCTCCCTGCACAGACTCAAGGGCAGCGACGCCTACAAGAAGGCCTGGGGCAATAACCAGGACGGCGTTGTGGCCAGCCAGCCCGCCCGTGTGGTGGACGAGCGCGAGCAGATGGCTATCAGCGGGGGCTTCATCCGCAGGTGAGGGCCAGCGATCACTCCAGCATCCCTATCCTAACCCCCAAAGTGCAGCGTATCGGTACACTTACCTACTTTTTAGGGCTATGCCACACGCTAATCATACCTCGGACATGCTGTATCCCATTCACCTACCTGTTGGCATTCTCACAAAGAACCAGAACCCGTCACCTTCACCACTCCACTGCTGAAAATACTGCCAGGGGTACAATGCAATTTCTCCCTCCCATTGCTTTTAAAAACCATGCCAAAAATGCAGACACTTTCTTTGTTTATTGTCAATCGGAAAGTGGATCTACGCACCAGGCCAAAATAGAATGCATTTCTCCGAAGTAGAAGCGCATTAACAGCGGTGTGCCGGGGAAGGTAAGCCGCAGCTGCTGGACAGCGGCCTGAGGCTGAAGCGCTAACAGCTAACGGACATATGTGTTGCGCTGGGCTATGCGCGGCCCATGGGCATTAACTTGTCCGCATAAGCAGAGAATCGCATGAATAATACATGAGACATGACTAAGCTATTATACGCTCTGGATGCACGACGTTACTGTGTCATGTACGGAAATGCACAGTCGACCTCAGAAGATACTTTGGAGCGGGGTGGGGTTGGGGGTAAAGCAGGGGAAAAGCAGCCTCCCCTTTGATTCAACAAATGCAGATTTGGGTGTGTCTTTCATGAACCGAACTTGCTGAATAGTTTCAGAGCGTGGCCATTTTGGAATATGACTGGACAGGGAGCAGTATCTGTGGTTAAGAGGAAGATGACATGAGTACAAATTTTAATACAAAATGTGCACTTCCAAATTTTAAGAACAAAAACGAGCATGCACTGGGGGAGAAGGGGAAGGTCTGCATACTGATCTTGCGCTCCTGTCTGACCGTATTTTTGTGCAATGCGGCACAATTGGTATCAAATGTCCTGCCAAAGTCACTGAGGGGCTGAAACATGGTCCTATTATATGAGAGTGAAAAGAGTAAAACTAATCACATGGCGGTACAGAAAGACAATCATGCAAAATTTCCTTCTGTACTAAAATATTCTGAGCTTTTTGCACCCTGTGTCACACATTAGCTGATGTCCCAGGCGAACCATATGCCTCCTGACCCTGCTGCCGCAACTAATACTGGTGCACCGCACCCTTCCTTGCAGGGTAACAGACGACGCCCGAGAAAACGAGATGGACGAGAACCTGGAGCAGGTGGGCGGCATCATCGGCAACCTGCGCCACATGGCCCTGGACATGGGCAACGAGATCGACACCCAGAACCGGCAAATCGACCGGATCATGGAGAAGGTACCGGCAATCGGGCCCACACCGTGTGTTTGCTACACCTGGGATCAAACTGGATTGTCGATTAGCCTCATTTTTATTAATTTTCTTTAGCTATAATTCAGAGACTCTCTGGCTGTCATGTCCTTCCATGCTAATCATACAGATCAAACAGTGGGACATCGTGAAGCCCATAACTTACGGGTCTCCTTTGTACAGTCAATAACAGACTTGCAGGACCCATTTGGAGCAAATTCAGCACCATTTATTCTTAATACAGTCAGGATATTATTAAATACAAACTGTAAAATACAAATATATGAAAGGAAACTGCATTCACACTGTCTGCATATATCCCAGTATTTACACCACTGGTCTTTCACTGACAACTGGTAATCTTTGGTCGTGTGGCATATTGGGAGGTACTATTGTGGGGTAAACCGAGGGAATCTGGCCCACTGCAACGCTAGACGGGAAAATACCAACCAAGCCTCACTTAGCTGTTTACCATTTAATATGACTCAGACGTTATTTTTGTCTCCCTCTCATAGGCTGATTCCAACAAGACCAGGATTGATGAAGCCAACCAGAGGGCCACGAAGATGCTGGGCAGTGGCTAAGCTCAGGCAGAAAGTGCCCTGTCCCTCTGCGCTGTTCCTGGAACAGTGCAAACGTGCTTTTATCATGGTATTTACCTAATAGGATTGCACACATGCACATATCAAAACCCCTCTCTCCTCCCTCCCCGGCCCCCCCTCGAACCCCCGACCCCACCCCCATTGTAAATGTCGTTCTGTGTCGTCTGTCTGCTTTTTAAATGATAGTCCTAGTAAACTGGTTTCCTTTTTCTGTCTATCTTTCTTTCCAAAGGTTGTATATAGTGCTGATTTGATGGCTCTAGCTCACTCGTGAAATTTTCATTCTTTTTTTAAAATATATATATGACATTATTTATTTATTTAATATATATACATATATCTATATATCTTTGCTGGATGACAACTATTGTAGGAATGCTATACAAAAAGACATTTTTTCCTTATCAGTATTTCAGTATCGTCTGAGTAAAACGCGTCATCCCATTACGCTGCTACCATGCTCTTTATTTCAGTGTTGTTATGGTAACTGACAGAGAGGAGTAGAGAGAGAACAAAAAGAGCAAAGAGGATCGTTAAAAAAAAAACTTGCTTTACAGCTGCTGTTCCCCCAGTTTTTTTTCTCATCATGCTTTTATTTGTTTACTTATTTATGTATTTGTTTATTTTTATTTTTTTAAAGTCCGCGTTTTAAGACAACATGCAACTGGACGACGTATCCGTTGATAGACATTGCACTTTTTTCGAGTGACGTGATTTGTGCATTACTGCATGACCAAATGATAGATTTTAGAATCTTCTAAATAAAACGTTAAAAAAAAAAATGAAAAAAAAGTATCGTTGAACATGGCAGTAGCAAACTGACAAAAATCGCATGCTAAGATCTCTAGGACACAGTTGCGAGTACTCATGTTCCTGCAAGTTTGCAATATTGCCACTCTCTGTTAATATGTATTCATGGACCGTGACCATCATTGTAAAATAATTCAAAAAATGACAATAAAAATACAATAAGGCTGTAGCACAAACAATGACCTGTTTTTTGTAAATGAATATGCAGCTGAATGGATTTATTGAATAAATGTTTTAAGGTGGGGGACTGGTTGTTGTATTATAGAGTCTGGATGCTCCTAAAGATGAAAAAAGACTGCAAAAAATAAGGTGCATATTTCTGAAAGATGTTACTTTTTTAAGAAGACCGTATCTTGTTTGTTTGCTCTCTACATGTGGTTTGTTATAAGGGGTGGAAATAAGCCCCCAACAAAGCAAAGAAAATATAAATCGTTTTTGTTGCTTCTGTACCTAGAGCTATGCACACCAAATCACTGAGATGTTGAGTATTTCAAATAAAAAAGATGGATAAAATACCTTAACTGAATGATAACATTGGTTAAACTGTGAGATCAAAATTCCTCAACGCATGTGATATTTCCTCTCCTTATGTTTCCTGTTGGTTTGTGAAGTGGTTGACATTTTGTAGCTAGTTGAAATGAATAAAAGTAATAAACCTTGACCGTTGTGGCTGCTTTGCTGTTTTCGGAGAGTCTTCAGACGTCTGTTACAACGTCTGTCCTCACAAATCCCCAAAATATGACTACGAATGTTCACCGCACCTCACATGAATATAAGAACGTTTATATATATATATATGGATGTGTGTTCAATTTGATATAATAATTTATATTTCTTGCACTTTTTACAACACTATTTTCATAAAGCAACTTTATATAAATTCCAGGTTTGAGACAAACAGTACCCCATTTTACCAACATTCTGGAATTATGCAGCACTAAATGCTGACAAAACTTCTCCCATTCATAAATTTGGAAATGTCAATCAAACCCAAATATCTCCTTTGGTTAAAGAGTGTTCAGGTCTTATATTTTGCTGCTCAGACCTGAACACAGTCTAAAATGGGGTCTGACAAAGACAGTGTAGATCATCTGTATCCCAGTATCTTTCTATTGTTTTACTGCTTCTGATATTCTTATAGTTTTCATTCTAATGCCAAAAAATGGAAGAACC
The DNA here is from genome assembly GCA_022829145.1 of Albula goreensis. Lineage (NCBI taxonomy): Eukaryota > Metazoa > Chordata > Actinopteri > Albuliformes > Albulidae > Albula > Albula goreensis. The sequence continues at coordinate 34,648,288 of CM040749.1, forward strand.
ATACCAAAAAGACTGCACTGCATCTATATAAAAATACACTATATTACTGTCATTCATGTGAACATACTTACAGTACCACAATTTCTGCACCTGTGGTATGGTAGGAGATACAATTTCCAACAAAGATTTCCATAATTTTATTTAGCTCTGTGAGTGCAAGATTTATTATCTTTGTCAAATCAATGGGTGAGGCTCTCTGTACAAAATAATGATGTAGTAGCAATTATTTCTGTTTGTATAGAACTTTTCTCATACTTTTCGAAGGGCAATGACATTACGCCAGAGAATAAAAGTCAGCAGCTAGCTGCTAGTTTTCATTTTTCAGCGTCATGGCCTTCTCAAAGTCTGCCTAAAGAATAATCTGTGTCTCCAGACACTAGCTCTGAATAGACCCACCTACACACAGTCTACTGCACTTCTACACCAGCAGCGAGTCAACCAACCAGTTATCCAATCAATCAATAGATCAATCAATGCAGTGCGTTTAAATGCAACTCATAAAAACAAGAGCACTGAAGAGTATAGATTTGGATGTGAATATGGAATTCCCATTTGTTGGGAATCAAGTTCAACTATACAGCAACATTTGGAAGTTGCTCTAGAGCAAGGTCGAAAACATTGGAAAAAAAGTGGAAGTCCTTCCATAGTTATATAGGCAACTAAAGACAGGTTTTGAGGACCAATCCCACTTGTTGCTTTAATAAAATGGAGAACCAAACCAATAAAGGCAGAAGCTGGTATATCAGATTTGCATCATCACAACTGCAGCACAGAGAACAAAATACTGAATATGATTATTTAAATAGCTGAGGAAGATAAGAAACAGCCGTATGCTTTCACGAGGAAGCTTTGTACCCATCACGCCATTGTTATCTATGTTATTAAACGTTTTCCAAAGTGGCTTCGGTGCGCTGTGGAAAGAGGGATATGATGATAATTGTTATGTGGTTTACGAGAGGAGTGCTGTGGAGGAGTGCTCCACAAAAATGAGAGGTTTCACAAGTGACCTTCACGCTACAGTGAGCAACACCTCTTAATGTTAACCGATGAAATACCTGCCCGATGCGATATACCGTTATTACCCATGATAAAACTTCAGTTTGGCTCCTCCCGTGGTGGAATGGGCATTACCAGGAATTATGCTTGTTCTTCATCCAGGAAGCAAAACAGCACCTTGGCCAACGTCCAGGTTTAAAAGAACAGCGTGCTCTAGAAGCGGTCCGTCTCTGGATGTCCCTGGCGACCAGCCATTCGCAGGGGCACGAGGGCAGGGATTCCAGGGGGATCGGCTGGGGCTCCTCCCCGACCGCCTGCTCTTCCAAGAACGCCGCTGGCCACGTCCAAAGAGCCTCCTCGACAGCATGCTACTAGAGGGCTGAGGAAGTTTTTGGCCCTGACATGTTTATTCGTCAGTCAACATGGACACCCACACACATACACATGTAACAACACACACACACACACAAAAGCACACTTGAACACAGTGTCAGTGAGTTATGCAAGAGTACACAAAGCCTACACAAACCTACACAGAACTGACTCACGCACTGTCCTCCCTTTGAGCGGCTGCCCAGTTTTACAGAATGGATGTGCACACCCACACACAAACACACAATTGAATATTTATGTTCACATTTTATTTTATTGAACACATAATTTTCTTCGATGTAGGATGAGATTTGTTCATATATGTGTTAGTAGAGCAGTAAGTGTCTTAATGTTACAAGCCTTCTAAACGTCGTTATGCATCCATCTACATCAACGATGGCAGTTATGATGCGTTTAAATCAAACAAACTGCCCTCATGCCTCACCTGCTGCCTTTCCTGAGTCACCAAGTCAGACGCACACACACACACACACACACACACACACACACACACACACACACACACACACACACACACCCAAGACCAAGCCTATAGGTCCTTCTCCTGTCCTCCTGTCCTTCTTTCCTTTCTACTGATCCCAACAAGGTCATCTATTCTATGGCACCTGCAGGAAGGCCAGATGCGAAATGAATGTAAATCTTCATTTTTATATCTGCTTTGGTGTTATGCCCATGTGTATGCAGAAGCTTTCCATCTACTGCATAAATAGGATTTATTTTTCCCTTTTTTATAAGTGACAAAAATACCCAGCAGCACTGTGACATTAAAATAGCCCAGTGGGCTAGAAAGATTTTTTAGGCATCTTGGTTTTAGGAGCAGCAGTTATCTTAATCTCTCCCTTGTGTGGATTTGGGAAATGAGTGCTATATTGAGGTGCAATATAATTGATTTGAACGACAGGGTCAGAGAGAGGTCAGGTATCCAGCTACTTCCATAAACTATAAACTCTCAATGGTCCTCTTTGTAGTTTGAAAAATAATCTTTTGGTTAAGGGAGGCTGATACAAGTCCCTGCCCTCGTTTCTCTCTGAGTAAACTCATCTTTCATTAGTGGACCATTTTCATATTGACCAATGCTCTCAGACAGCCATCTGTTGGATACAACAGAACACACTGAAGCAGCCTTTTTTAAACCAAAATAATGCCTACTTTGTCTTTTTCCTTTGTCCTCATACAACTGAGAACAAGTAATGGTTGTCTGGTGAAGTCATAGTTTTGTAATTCTTTGTCACAGTTTTTTTAATCAAGTTTTAAAAACCTAAATATATGTTGAAGTGGATATTTCTCTTTTATTTTAAAAACATTCAGTATGTGCGAGTTTGTCTGATATGTGTGTCTGTATGCATGTCTGTTTTTGTACTGTATGCTTGTTAGTGTGTGTATGTGTTTGTGTGCATGCATACTCTCTATTTATGTCCATGTTTATGTGCTGTGTGTATGTTGTATAAGTGTATATTGAATATGTGTGCATACTTGTGTGTGTTTTTGTGCGTGCATGTTTGTGTGCTGTAATTGTGCATGTATGTGTGCAGCATGTGTGTGTGCATGTGTGTGCGTGTGCGCATTGGTGGGTGCAGAGGTCAGTAAAGAAGGCCCCACACGGCTCTTAGCAAGAGATGACAAATGACATCACACGGTCGTCCACCGACCGCCCCCTGCCTCGCAAAACCGCTCAGTCCCTCCCCCTCCTCCCATTCTCGCCACGCCGACCTCTGCGCATAGCTCGGGGTATTCATCTGTTGCCTGCGCGCCCTGCTCTTCCTCCCCCCTCTCCATCTCTACCCCTCCCCCTGCCCCCTTCCCTCTTTCCCCCTTTCTCTGACTCTCTCCCAAGAGTGGTAAACGATGCCATACTGCTCACGGCCCCCCCTTGTCTCTTCTCCTTCCCCAGTCACAGTTAACAGGAGCTGGGCAGAATTGAGCGGAATCAGGCACTGCTGCACTCACTCAGCCACCTTGCCTCCATTTACATGACTGTACCCATAGACTGTACCTCTTCTGATTGTGTACATTCCATCTCAGAGTAAAACTAGGAAGGATTCCCTACAAGCTGTCCAGCCACAGTCGCATTAGCGCTGACCTCCGGGGATCGGATTAGTTCATATTTAATGCAATCTGACAGACCACTGCTTGTGACGGAGGGAGAGGGAGAGAGAGGGAGGATGGGGGGTGGGGGGGGACGACGGGCCGTTATGTAAGGTTCGCGGTGGCGGCAGCGTCTGAACTGGATGGGGTGCGTTTTCCATGGCACAGGCACCACGCAGGGCGCCGCCCTGCCAGGCTGGAGGACCCGGGGCAGGCAGATCCCATCCCCCGTCGCTTGGGACAGTGCGACTGGGGTGGAGATGGCGGCCCTGGTGGCCGAGGGGGCCGTTAACAGGGGGACTGAGAATAAGATCAGTTGTCACAGTGGCCTAGCATGGTATGAGGAGGCTGTCTAATTCCAGTATTTAAATATATTACCTCAATTCTGATAAACTCAAACAAGCCTTAAATTCACACAGTTAATGCATATATAGTACAATGTACTGTATTTTAGATTCTGTGGTCTCAGTGGTACACTGAAAATCAATGGCACAGTGGAATGAATGAGAGATTATTCTTAAGTACAATAAGGGGAGGTTATGGGTTTTCTCTTCCCATTTATGCTCATTTGTGCAGGAGGCACAGGACAGTGCTGGGCTGTAGTTGTTGTCATCAACTCATGACAGACACAAAGCACCAGGGGCTGTGCTACACATGGTGGGTTTGGCTTAAAAAACAACAACAACTATTATTATTATAACTATTATTATTAGTTACATTTTCAATGTCCCCCTGGACAGATACAGCTATGTTCCTGTTTCATATGGTTAGGCATTATGTATTTTTTAAGAGTTGCTTGGCACTGAAGATTTCCAGCAAACATCGACATCTAGTGGACAAACAATGTCATGGTTGCCTATTATAGACTAAAATCATAACAGCAATAGTCGTCAGAAGCAGGCTAATGTCAGTAGTTAACCAGCTGTAGTTTTCATTTACATAATTCTTTCATATAACGTCTTGATTGGTGGATTGGAAAGTAAAGTAAGAATATGCAAATCGTCTAAGCCTAGAGTGCTTGTCGCTGCTCAGAGAGGCCTGTGCGAACGCTCTTCATTATTAATGCACAGGAGTGACTGAGTGAAAGTGAGCACCTCCAGGTCTCCTGTTACCGACTGTTCCTCTTGGCAACCTTCTTGTTCCCCCACACTCTCATCCACCAGTGCGCCTGCCCTGCACCCCAAAACCTGTCCACCTGCGGCAAGATCGCCGATGAACGGAGCTAGGAGATGCCGGGTAAAGACTCCGTCAAAGTGGCCGTCCGGGTCCGACCCTTCAACAAGGTCAGTCTCATTTTCTCGCTACATAATCATTTAGCTGTAAATTTATTTTCGTACAACCAAATTGCTAAAAGATCGCTTAAGGAGTTTGCATTACAGACATGGCAAAGCAATCAAATGTCTGGGTATGTTGCTTTCATCACTGGAATGATGTTCAGTTCTTTTGATTTACACACCTGTTTATCCTAAGAGACAGGAAAAGAATGAAATGTCGATGTGTATCAACAGTCTTCATGTGTCTGTGTATAATAAAAATTGTGACGACTGTTTGCATGTTACTCCTCAGCAGAAGGAACAAAATCAATTTCTGCAAGAAACTTCTATCAATAACAGTAATTTTTAAAATTAAATTTAGAGCAAGAAATATCTTTTTAAAAATCACTTTTTAAAAAATTAAGATCAAGAAAAATCTTTTTAAATAGTTTATTAGAGAATGCAGATATTATATTGATGTCTGTACTAACTGTAATTTTTATTCAGATGTTTGGAACAAAACAAATAAATAATCATAATGCCAGATGACAGCAAGGTCACTAAGTCATTCCTGTGACTTGGTGGACCTCCGGTAGGATTTGATGAGCTTCGCTTTAAAAAGCTCCTCTCTGATTCAGCTAAGGTCACTGGAAGAATAAGACAAATTCTGGAGCAGTCCGTGAATTTGGATACATTTCTGAGAGCTCCATTTCGTGTATAAATTATCAGGAGCTCAAGTAGGGTCTTCAATGGCAGGTCAGGCAAGTTTCCAGGTCCGGTGCAAACTCTCTGCCATCCGAGTCTGAGTGTTCTTTATAGTGCAGTTCAGACTAAGGGCCTCACATTGTTCTGTCAGCTCCTCGTCTGAGAGACTTTGGAAGGTTGACAGCGCTCCAAACTTCTCTCCCGCATTCTCCAATGTGCAAAATCTTTCCTGAAAGGTTGAGGTTGCAGCGTCGACAACGAAACTGAAAAATGTCACCTCCAGCTTCTTCGCGGCATCACTCAAAGGCTCATCAAAGGACTCGTGTGAAAAGTGCCACTCTGTGGACCTCAGCATTTTTCATCGTAGAGCGGCTTCTACATTCAGTATCTTTCCGCGTAGGATTAGCAAATATTGATGTCCTGAAATTCTTAAATGGAACAAACAAAGACGTGATCTTAACATATTTAATGCTCTGTGTTGCGCTGTGCCATGCTCCAGAGAGAGAGGGATGCCGGCAGCCGCTGCGTCATCTCCATGAGCGCCACCACCACCACCATCGAGGACCCACGCAGCCAGCAGGCCAGCCGCACCTTCACCTTTGACTACGCCTACTGGTCCCACAGCGGCTTCGCCAGGAACAAGGACGGCCTCTTCGTCCCCGAGGAGCCTGGCAGTCGCTATGCCGACCAGGTGAGGTGGTGGGGGTGCTGCGATGATGGTTTCACCTTTGAGCGACCAAAATCGTATTCTTTCATTCTCAGAGCAGCTCATTATCTTAGAAAACCTCTCCAAATATCCTCAAGTATGACATAAATGACATGCTGACATGAATGACATTCTCCTATTTTAAGTCTCCATTGTGAACCAGTGTGTTTGACAAAGAACATCTGCTGAAACAACTTCATTTAGCTCTGTAAAAAAATAAAGCATTCTCACTATTATGTTCTCTGGCCCTTTCCCTCTACAAACATATTTGTATGACAAAATAAAATATTATTTCTGACTAGAAAATAGCGCATTCAGTCTGTTGGTTATGTATTCTGTTGTGCTATTGCTGTGTTGATTGAATCCGATACCCCTCCTCTAGGACCACGTGTTTCAGGATCTGGGTCAAGGCATCCTGGAGAACGCTCTGCAGGGCTACAACGCCACTCTGCTGGCATACGGACAGACAGGTTCTGGAAAGAGCTATTCTCATGGTAGGGTACGGACCCAATAAGGGCCTGGTGCCGATCCTGTGTGAAAGGCTGTTCCAGGCGGTGAGGACCAATCAGGAGAGTCGGCAGTGCCAGGTGTGCGCTCCCCTTGCCCCGCCCACTGACCCCCCACACTCAATATGCAAATATACTTAGACACATTCATATGGAAAACTACAGTTCATAATTTGTATGCAATAATTAATAAGTCTTATCCGATATAGATATCCCATGTAAGAATCATTTTTGTTGTTTTCCTCAGGTCTTTTTCAGCATGTTAGAAATCTACAATGAGCAGGTAGATATATACTGTCGTTTTTGTCTTGTCCAAGTTGGGCTCAGTGTCTGGGAGGGGAGAGACTTATCAGATAATGTGGGTTTAAGTTTTAGGGTTTTGCCCCTCTGTGGCGTAGCACAGCATGTGTTTATAACAGATCTGCATGGCCCCTCTTAGATAAGCATGGAAGGACATAGTGGTCCAGATGTGCTAGTTTTTTAACATCTGTTTCATACTGCAATATCCACATGAAAAATATGTATTACCATTAATGTATTACAAAAATACAATGTTAATTTCACACATATACAACATGTATATAACATGATTAATATAATATAATGTATAATTTATTGATGTATTACAAAAATAATAATAATTATCATTATTATCATTAGTAGTAGTAGTAGCAGTAGTCATAGTAGAAATAGTCATAGTAATATCGTTTATGATAACTGTGATTGGAGGTTACTGACTGGGCTCTGTGCTCCAGGTGATTGACCTGCTGTGCCGGGGGTCAGGCTCCCGCCCCCCGGTGGGGCTGAAGGTTCGGGAGGAGCAGCAGAGGGGGTTCTATGTGGAGGGCCTGAGGCGGGTACCCTGTGAGAGCTCCACACAGGTGGGGCAGCTGATGGAGCAGGGTACCCGCACGCGAACCACAGCCTCCACCCACATGAACGCCAGTAGCAGCAGATCCCACATGCTCATCATCCTGCAGCTCAAACAGGTGTGCGTATGTGTGTGTGTGTGTGTGAGACTGAGGATGAGAGACTGAGAGTGAATGTGCATGTGAATATGTGTGTATGTGTGCTGAATAATGGCATGGCTTGTTACAGCACATTATTCTCTGTGTCTGTGAAGATTTTCTCCAAGGAAAACATCACCAAACAATCCAACATTAATCTGGTGGATCTGGCTGGCAGTGAGAGGCAGAGGTCTTCGGGGTCAGAGGCGGATCGACTGAAAGAGGGAACCGCAATCAACCTCAGCCTGACAACACTGGGCAATGTAATCAGGTCAGACCTGTGAAATCAACCTCAGCCTGACAAAGCTGGGTAACATCATCTCTTGGCATGTGGGGAGAGAGATGTAGGGAGGTTTTGTAGCTCCTGTTGGAGCCCCAGGCCTCATTAACAGGCAGGCTCTCCTGTGCTGGTTTTATAATCAGCCCAGGTGTGAGCCATTGTCCTCCTTTCCTTTTTGAAAACACAGCCTGCCAAGCTGCTTGGAGGTTTTTGGGTTTTTGTTGATGGTTTTGTGAATCAACGCTGGTCAGTTGCTTTTATTCACAACTTAATTTTGAGTTGTAGTTAGGTATTTCTTTCAATGGTATTTCTTGCCCTGAAAGGGGGGAAATAATGTCTTTTATTTTGATACATTCCCACAAGTTATTTTTCCATTTACTCACTACCTGGCCCGATGGTCACACCTGTCAGCACACAAGTTTGAGCTGTTAAATCAACCTCAGCATAATACCACTGACAAACATCATCAGCTTGGCATTCTGAAGTCAACCCTAGAGGTTATGTGTGTTACAGCACCATGCTCAGGTTAGGTTAAACCACCCATGTTGTGTGCTTTGGTAGTGGGAAGAGGGGGCTTCATTTTTGGGGAGCATAAATGCTTCTTGCATGAAATTTAGATCTGGGCTTGGATCCCTCCCTTTCCACAGCTCGCTGGCGGACGTGGCCCTGGGGAAGAAGGTGGTTCACATCCCTTACAGGGACTCTGTCCTCACTAAACTGCTGCAGTCCGCGCTCGGAGGAAACAGCCGCACAGTCATGGTGAGCCAGAAGATTTAATCAATTCATCAATAAACATAAAGGGCCAGCTGAGCCAGTCTAGGTTGTGCTGTGCACTTTGTTTCCTGTTTGAATGGTGTTCCTGTCTCTCAGATTGCAACTCTTAGCCCGGCGGACATCTGCTATGAGGAGTCGCTCTCCACGCTACGCTTCGCAGAGAGGTACTATACGGCACAATATAAGATACATAAGAAATTCATGAGGATAAAAATACTCATTAACTTATAATTCAAGCAATGATAATTATTGCCTTGCTTGATAAGTTGAGTCGTGAGGGGCAAGTTTATGGGACGTCAAGAGATACGAACCTCTACAGTTACATAATAACTGATAAGCCAAATGCGGTCAAAGTTTCTGTGAGGTTTGAAATGCTGACAAAATAGGAACAAAAAATTTAACAATGCTGAAATGAGATCCTAATTACCATTTGTATTTGTTCTCTTTACTGGAATACCTGTGTGTATGTATACCGTATGAGTCTGTAGAATCCCGTCCTGTATTTGTGAGAAAAAGCGTTCTACAGCAGTTGATAAATATTCTGAGCTTTGCAGGTTCCCCCAGAGGTTGCTGAAGGTGTCGTTCTGACAGGGCCAAGCGCATCCAGAACCGGGCCGTGGTGAACGAGGGCCCCACAGAGCGGCTCATTAAGGAGCTGAAGGCCGAGAACGCCAAGCTGCTGCTCCGGCTGAGCCGCCTGGGCGGGGAGGGGCGGCGGGGGGAGGACGAGACAAGTACGGCGGTCCCAGTGACCACGCCTCCTCGTATCTCTCGCTCGCACTCATATTCAAATTCAATCCTTAACCCACTTTAATTCCTCAGGCTGTTACTGCTGAGTTCTCAGTTGGCCGACCTGGTTAAATAAAAGATAGAAACATTAAAGGTGCCTTATTGACAGGGATTATGGATGTAAATTAGGTTTACAACAGTACCTTAAAACCTAAACACAACAAAAACCTGACATCATATTTAATGATTTAAAAGCAGTTAGAATGTGGGTTACGTAACATATTCTAGGTTGAGTTCTGTTAGATGAACATGGGTCTAGGTGGAGATTAGTTGGAGGTTAATTTAGCTACTTTTAAATCTCTTTTTCCATAGTAACCTTTTAATAGATAGCTTGCCAGGTCATGTTCTCATAGAAGTCATGGATGTGTCCAAAGCAAGGCCAAACAAAGTGCTGGATAAAAGTTATATTTACTCTTCCCCTTAAAGAGCCAGACAATATGCAGGCTTTTGTTTCTACTACTGCAATTAAGCAGGTGATGTGGGAAATGTGTGCTGAATTGAACTGCACGCTCCATCTTCTCCTGCGTTCTCTAGACTCGCCTGGCTGTTTCTGGTCTTACTGGTCTTCATCATGGTGGATCGTGTTGTGTTCTAATTCTTATTGTGATTGATGCGTTGATGTGTGATACAGAGCAATGCGGTTTGTTGTGTGGCGTGATGCAATTTGTGGTTGGCATAATTTAATGTGATATGATTGGTGGCTAACGTAGCATGCTTTGATGTGATTGGTTACACGCTCAGAGGAGCTGAGAAGGTTGCTGACCCACAATGAGCTGCAGATCCGGGCCATACAGACCTTGTGGGAACAGCACCTGCAGGAGGCGCTGAAGGACTGGGAGCAGCAATATGCTACAATAACACAGGTACTATCTCCACCGTCCAGCAATGGTCATATTTACCATTTACCATTTATATTCACCAACTCTCCAGAGTACTCCTCTGCAGTGGTCCAATTCATACAACAGTAACAATAACTATAACAATAAACAGAGAGGAAAGAGTCTCAACTTCACTGCCAGAAATTTCTCATTTTCTATTTCATCATCTCCTTCAATCTTAGTTTTCCTCCCTGCCACATTTTCCTCTCACACTCTCTGTCTTTCTCTCTCCATTCCACAGTCTTAGGGTAGTCTCAGTCTCAGTCTCAATGTAGTCTCGTTGGTGGTTCAAGCCCCAGTCCAGCCATAGCAGAAATGGTGTTGCTGTTGGGTCGTGAAGCAAGGCCCTTAACCCACATTGCTCCCAGTGGGGACTGGTTAGCCCTGGTTAGCCTAATCAACTGTAAGTTGCTTTGGATAAAAATGTCAGCTAAATGACTGTAATGTGAAAGTAGTTGTATTGGCATGGTATTGCCAAAGCAATCTTTTGTATGAACCGTGAATCTACAATGTCAACAATAGCAGAGCTGTTTACTCATACCTTTTTTTTGTTCCTCTTGTCCCCCTCCATTTCTACCCCCACAACATCCCAAATCCCTCCATCCACCCACCCTCCTCTCACCCTCTCTCAGGAGCGGAGGATGATGGAGATGCATCCCTACATCCTGAACGTGAACGAGGACCCTCAGCTCTCGGGAGTTGTGAAGCTCTTCATTCAGGAGGGTACGCCATTCCTCCGCTACCTCCAGCAGACATGTGGAGACTCACAGCCAGGCGTTCTTCTTACATTCACTTGACCTAAACTATACTGTATTTATATGTCTTTAATGTACAGGTGAATGGGAAACAGGACGGTCAGACACCTCACCAAATGCAATCGCGATCAAAGGGCTTGGGTAAGCAGAGTTTGGAAATATGTTATCCTGTACTGTGATGAACACCTTGATTGAAAATATGTTCAATGAAAGGATCGTTTTTCAGAGGATCCTTGTTAAGAGCGCATTCAGTAGTACAACAGAAGTGTTTTTATGTGTGCATTTGTTGTCATTTTTGACTGCCATTTTAAGTGTGTGCATGTGCCACAGATTCCAGCATCAAATCCTAGCCATGCTGGTTAGTACAGAGGAGGTCTGTAAGCTTTTCTCTCTGCAAATATACAGGGAGGTATAACGCAGCGAGATGGACCCACGGAAACAATCGGACATTCCAAATTGAGATAAAAATAAAAAACGAGGGCTCAAAACTGGTTTAAAGAAAGTAAGACAACGAAACTGATGGTCAAAACTTTGTTGTTGTGCTCCTGAAGCATTCAGGAAAAACATGCAGTGTTCACCAACCAGGAACGGCGAGTCACCGTCAGTCCCGGCTGTGGGGCAAAGGTCACAGTGAACGGAAGACTCATTTCCAGCAAAACCGAGTTACAACACCTGGTAACGAGCAGCCATCTCTATATAAGGCTATACAGAGATATAAGATATGAATTATATCAGACTTTCAGTTATTTAAAACAATATAGGAAAAAAACAACAAGGAAGGAGTAAACTAGACATGGCCTCTTTTGTCAGACACTGTACATGATAATGAAATATATATACGAAGTGTTCTAAAAGGGGATCATTTTTTATTTTTCTGAGGACCCCTGAGGCAGTCCCCACCGACCTCTGAGTGTCTACATGATACATATAAGAGACACCTGAGTGTCTTCTTTATGTCCCAGACTGATATTGTTATTTTTTGAGGTTCACTTTGTTACTTACGGCAGGATCGACTCGTCCTGGGCTCCAACAGCACATACCTCTTCATCGGCTTCCCCTGTGAGCGCGGCGGAGAGGACTGGAGTCGCTATGACTATGACTATTTCCAGTCCGAGCTGGCGGTCGCCGAGGGCTTCCACATGCCTCCGCTGTGTGAGGAGCAGAGCATGGGTGAGAGAGAGAGGGTGTGTGTGTATGTGTGTGTGTGTGTGTGTGTGAGAATGCTTGTATGCAATGGTATGTATGGGGGGGCTGGAGGGATGACCGCTCCCACCCTTTTTGTTCTGACTGCGAAAGAGCCCTCCCTGCTCTAAAATGGCGAACAGGGCCTGACAAGGGGTACATTCACCCTGGAGGAGTAATGGGCAGTAACATCGGGGTCTCTTCGAAAAAAGGTTTAGGACATAAAATTGGAGAGACAAATGAAAACAGGGCAAAGGTGTACCACTCCAGAGCCAGCAACATCTAACCTGTTTGTTCTTGGCCATAAGAGAGTTTTTGCACACCACAGTGTGTGTGTGTGTGTTTGTGTGGTGTTTCTAGTTTTCTCATACCTGTTGCAGGAGACCAGAGTGTGGTGCAGAGCCAGGCTGACCCCAGCTTGCTGGCGGTGTTCTACGACTACATCAAACTGATGCCAATGGTGGCTGAGGCCAACCAGATGAGCAAGGAGCTCAACAAAGTGCGTCAACCTCAAACAGCTCATATTCATTCAATTACATATATATTCATTCATAAATATAAATATATAGTATTTTATTATTTTCATGTCAGGTACATCTGACATGGAAATAATGAAACTCATTCTTAGGTTCTGTCTTTTCCTGTCAAAACTTATTAAAGTTATATTTAAGCATGGTGCCATAAATGAAAAAATGTAATATAATTATTGCTGTCATTTCACTTTCCTTATAAGAATATTGAGGTAACTTTTAGTGACATTAATTCAAAGTCCACTGTATAAATCATAAAATATTCATTACCATGAAATATGGATGTCTGTTTTATAATTTTTTTGTATGTTATTTTCAGGGAGTTGAGTTCAAGTTGGAAATTAAGAACCTGGCCATGTCTGACTCTAAAGGTCATGACCTGGAGAAAGAGGTCGCCGTCAGGGCAACGATGCAGGAAAACAAGCAGGTGACAGGCTACTGTTCCAAGCACCCATGCAGAGGTTACTCACTCTTGTCAACAAATATTTACCATTTCTTACAAGGTAACAAAGACTCTGCTACTCATAGTGTTTAATTATGGTTCTATGAAGCAGTCTTTCTGCTTTTGAACGTTCTAATGTGAAAGAGACTTAAATGTGGGTGGCAGCTATCTATGTTCTTAATGTTTGCATACTGTAATGAGAACCCAGAAAATGAATTTCCGCCTCAACAATGATGTCTAAAGACTAAACTGTCTTATATATTTATCTCCTGTAAGTTCTATTTCCACAATTGCATAAAGATCAAAGTGTTCTGATTTGCTGGCTTATTATGGATAGTCGTGAAGGTATGGTTGAAGATAGAACATCTGTAGCGAAAATAGCAACGCAGGCAGTGCCAAAACCTCCTAAAATAGGGAAGAGTAATCGGTGAAAGGAACACAGGAGCCAAAGATCTGGTTGTTATATAATGTACAGTGGTACTGAAGATTTTATAGCCTAAGCTTACCATCAGTACTGCATTCTCAACATTGAAAGTGTTGTCTCCCTTTGACTGTAGGCTGAGGTCTTTCAATTTCTATGCATCCTATGAATATTCATGAGGGTGGATGGACAGCACTGCTGACATTGGGTGTCCTGTCCTTGGGCACACCTGTTCATAAATATTCATGAAGTGTAATTAAGCACCAGAAACTCCTGTTACCAACCCGAATCTCTGAGAGTTTTGGAAGGAAGTAGAGAGGATGGAAGGAACACAGGAGGTGCCTGTCTGGTTGCTATGGAGACTCTTTGGTGATGCTGCCACCAGAGAGCCAATAGTGCTTGTTGCTGCAGTCTTGGTTCACAAATTAGCCAATGAGCTGCAAGTAGGCCACTGAGGCACTCACTCGCTTGTTCATTCATGAATTTATTCATTCATTAAGGGCAAGGTTCAGTACATATGACAAGCATATCAAATGAAATGGCTTCCTTTGGCTTACATTTTCATATCAAACTCAGCATCAAGCCAAAGTCATTTTGAATTTATGTCTATCAGTGATGGAACACTCTGGGTTAAAAAATCCTTATACAATTCATAGCCTAAAAAAAGGGGATACAATGGAATGTACCCACCATGGGTTGAGAAGGATGTAACACAAAAGAGTTTAATACTAGGACTTTAATATTTTGCATGGTTTCATCATGTATCTAGTAGTAACTGCAAAAAATTTGGAAAATTGTAGAGAGTAAGGGGGTTTTGTATATAGACATACAAACACAGTCTCAGATATGTGTATAAATGCAGTTTAAGGCTCACGTGGATCAAACATGGATGAAAGATGCAGTTTTTGATTATCTGTGTGATGCCATTCTTAGGTGTGGTCATGGTCCAAAGCCAAGTTCATAAATCGCAAATTCCTGATGGAGGAGATGTACCAGGACTGGGTGGCAAAAGGGGAAGGAGAGGAGGGAAGCCGGTCACCCCTGCCCCGGGACAGGGACCCGTTCTGGGACCCTCTGGAGCCTCTCCACCTGGGCAGCGCCCATCTGTGGCTGCAGTCGCTGGCCTTCCGGATCCCCCTGGAGGAGCAGGTGGAGGTGATGGGGCCAGAGGGCACGGAGGAAGCCATACTGCAGACCCAGCTGGTCCCCTGCAGCCCTGCAGGATTGTGGGTAACACTACTGCCACAGCACAGACTTTCTACGCTCAAACCAGATAATCAGACCCTGCGTTACCTTTTGTCCCCCTGTAGTTCCTCATCCTGGGAGGTTTCTATACAGTTAGCATTGCTTTACCATTTGTTGATGTTCTGTCTTTCCTCATCAAATGAACCAGCCAGTAAGACTACTGTGGGATTTACAAGGGGCCAGAGACATCTTTGACTTGAGAAAGCAGTCCTGAACATGGATAAAACTGTGGAAGAAGAATTGAACCATGTACAATTACCAAAACAGCTGCTGGCTAAAACCCAAGCAATCCCAGTGTTTTCAATTCAAAGCCAGCAGGAATTCAGTAAAGGTTCAATAGTGCATTGATTTCATCATTTTTATTGTCATTATGGATACTGGATTGTAGTGAGACTGCATTGGCGAGGATTGATGAAGTGAGCCTAAAATGGTAATGGGGAGAGCCCTGTCAGCGTGGAGCCACACTCAGATGTCAGTTATTGATTTGAACCAATCAGAAATGTGTTTGTCTCCTCACTCAGTATGGTCATCTGTCCAAACCATTGATCCAGTGATACCATATGGTAGCTCACTCCCCTATTATTAGCGATGGCGATGTGATGCTGAAGGTGGTAATGGAGCGATGAGGCGTTCCCTCCCTTCCCACAGGCCTCTGGGAGAGGATGACATCCTGATCGACCCCACGGAGCTGCTGGGGAAGAGGCTGGACTTCACGCTGGTGCTGGACCATTGCTGTGGCCTGCGCTGGCTGAGAGGGGTGCGGGACCGCGGCATACAGATCGGGTGAGAGGGGCGACGCGGATGTGGTAGGGGGTTATTTAAAAGTATAGACTGGGTGACAATTGGGGAACACCAAACTGACAAAAGAGTTTCTCAGTCACCCCTCATCTTCCTCCTTCCTTCGCCCCTCGCCCCTCTGGTCAGACATCAGGTATCCTGGATTCATGCCTAATGGTAGGATCTCTGTGCAGAAACAGCTGATTGGCCATGCCTCTGCAGGTTCCGCATGTACGACAGTCCCCGGATCCTCTACACCCCGGCGGTCTGGCACGACGTCAACCCGCAGCTGGACTACCGTGTGCGGTTCTCCGTGGCAACTGTCACCCAGGACCTCCTCAGCTACCTACAGACCAATGCACTTGTGCTGGAGCTCTGGGGTCTTCAGGGTACGGTCCGCCCACTTTCACATCCCAGCTATCCAGTCCACTAGTGATGGCTGAAGTCAGATTGCATGAACCCTGTTAGGGCTGGACTACACTCAACTGTCAATCATTAACTTGTTTGAACCAATCAAAAATGTCTCCTCTCCACAGCAAGTGTGGTCATTGGTCCAAATCTTTGAGTTATTGTATGTTTTCCCATTTTTGCTTAAATGAAGCCTCACTGCTTCATATGGAGAATATGGTCTACCCACTTCCACATCCTAGACATGACCCATGTTTGCCTGACCCTGGTTTTGCCATGTGGCTAGTGATTGGTGATTGGTTACTGAGTGGTTTATGGCTCAGTTTGGTTACTGAGTGGTCTATAGCTCAATGATTGGTTACTGAGCTCTTGTGACGCTCCCCTGCAGCTGGCTGTGCTGAAATGAGCTCTTCCCGTGAGGGCATGATGGTGACAGCGGAGGGCAGCATCCTTATCGGAGACGGCAGCTCCCCAGAGACCACTGTGGTAAGCTCTGCCCCTTTGCAGCATATCGACTTCCTGTACAATATCCACGTTATGTATGTCATACATGGTGACAATGTGACAAAAACAATCATCTGCGCCTTTGTGTTTGTGGCCATGTGGGCGTAAACATGAATGGAAAATCATGTAATCCTGTGTGTGTGTGGTAAAGAATGTAGGCTGGTGGAAAAGTACTGGGCAAGAAGAAAAACATCTCTGACCCTTATCTGTGCTATCCTTGAGTAATGAGGCAACAGCTCTTTGTGTGGCTGTACCACTTAGCAACAGAGGCAGATTTTTTATTTTTGTGATTCCCCTAGACCAATTAGAAAAAAAGTAAGGATGCCACGCCCAGTCTTTTGACTGAATAAGAAAGGTACTGCACTCTGTATTCTTTGGGCAAAGCTGATGCATTTCTGAATGTACTGCTTATCCCATATCGCATGTTAAATCAGACGAAGACAACCTCAACCGTCCTCCTTTATTTGAGAATATTTTTCCCTGACAGAGCCTCACCCCAGACCTCAGCTCCGCTCTGCGGGCACTGCAGCTGGACCTGGACCAGCTGAGGAAGGCCAACTCAGCCCTGAGGAAGGAGAACAGCGCACTGAGAGATCAGCTGAACACCCCCACCAGGGAGGGTGAGCAGCTTTCGTTCACCACAAGCAAACACATCAACGTTTGTTTCTATAGGAGAATCGCCTATGCAGATCCCCTTACAGTATAGTGAACACAATAAAGCTAGGTAAGAAATATGGTGATATTAAGATTCCTTGGAAGATTCTGGGTCCATGTCTGCCACCCAGTCTTTTCGACATAAACATTTAAACAGCTCAGATCATGTTACTACGGTAATCAACAACTGATGGCACCACAGGGGGGACCACAGAGGACCTGTGCTCGGGACAGCTAGTGTGTTCAGTCACCACTGGTCCCCACCCGAATTAACAAGACAGGGGGCAAACCGAATTCATTCCCTCCCTCCCTCTTCTGATCCGTATCGCTTTATTGTTTGCAGGCAGGTTTTTGATAGGCCATGTTCAACTTTCTGAATGTTGCAGTTATCGATTCGCTTCTTTCAGATATGCAAACAATGAAGTGATGGGGTAGGGAAGAAAGTAGGGATGGAATTGGGAGCAGGAACCCAAAGTAGGTCAGAGGAAGGTTGATGGTGGGTCACCACATGAAAATGAAAGAAAATGGAAAAACAAACTTCTCATCTCCATGTGGGTTCAGAATAAAAATGCCTCGTACATCAAGCAAATGTTTTTGAGAGAAAACACTTTTCACATCTGAGTGCTAGAAGTATATCTGAATGAAATTGTGAAAGATTTTAGTCAGAGTCTCTTAGCTACTGGGTCGGGCAGGTGTACGGTCACTCTGCCCTAACCCTATTTTATTAACCCTGGTCTTTTGTTCTCTTACTGTCTTCCCGCTTCCCCAGGTCCCGATGCGAATCGCGGCAGGACGGAGAGGAGGGGCAGCTTGCGCCCCAGCTGCGATGCAGAGTTCGCCAGGGCGCTGAAGGTCTTCTACCACAGCATGAACTCTGTCAGGGGCCAGCTGCAGCGGCTGCGCAGACACAAGCCAAGCGTAGGTGGAGCTTCAGAACCTCAGGACTTCATTACCCACAATGCCATGTCAAGTTGCATTTTGGGTTGCATTGAAACCAGGGCCCACTTATTTACCAAATCCTTTTTATTGAAAGGTTGGTAACAATACATTATTCAAATTTGGAACAACAAAGTCAGTGCAATTGCACTGCAACTAATAATGTATAACTTGACTGGTGATAATAAAAATTGAACTGTAAATTTTCTTCCTCATATACAGTGGGGCAAAAAAGTATTTAGTCAGCCACCAATTATGCAAGTTCTCCCACTTAAAACGATGAGAGAGGCCTGTAATTTTCATCATAGGTACACTTCATCTATGAGAGACAGAATGGGGGGAAAGAATCCAGGAAATCACATTGTAGGATTTTTAATGAATTAATTGGTAAATTCCTCAGTAAAATACATATTTGGTCACCTACAAACAAGCAAGATTTCTGGCTTTAACAGACCTGTAACTTCTTCTTTAAGAGGCTCCTCTGTCCTCCACTCGTTATCTGGATTAATGGCACCTGTTTGAACTCGTTATCAGTATAAAAGACACCTGTCCACAACCTCAAACAGTCACACTCCAAACTCCACTATGGCCAAGACCAAAGAGCTGTCAAAGGACACCAGAAACAAAATTGTAGACTTGCACCAGGCTGGGAAGACTGAATCTGTAATAGGTAAGCAGCTTGGTGTGAAGAAATCAACTGTGGGAGCAATTATTAGAAAATGGAAGACATACAAGACCACTGATAATCTCCCTCGATCTGGGGCTAAACACAAGATCCACCCCGTGGGGTCAAAATGATCACAAGAACGGTGAGCAAAAATCCCAGAACCACATGGGGGGACCTAGTGAATGACCTGCAGAGAGCTGGGACCAAAGTAACAAAGGCTACCATCAGTAACACACCGCCGCCAGGGACTCAAATCCTGCAGTGCCAGACATGTCCCCCTGCTTAAGCCAGTCCATGTCCAGGCCCATCTGAAGTTTGCAAGAGAGTGTTTGAATGATCCAGAAGAGGATTGGAAGAATGTCATATGGTCAGATCTCAACCCCATAGAAAATCTTTGGAGAGAGTTGAAAGTCCATGTTGCCCAGCGACAGCCCCAAAACATCACTGATCTAGAGATCTGCATGGAGGAATGGGCCAAAATACCAGCAACAATGTGTGAAAACCTTGTGAAGACTTATAGAAAACGTTTAACCTCTGTCATTGCCAACAAAGGGTATCTAACAAAGTATTGATGAACTTTTGATATTGACCAAATACTTATTTTCCACCATAATTTGCTAATAAATTCTTTAAAAATCAGACAATGTGATTTTCTGGATTTTTTTTTTCTCATTCTGTCTCATAATTGAGGTGTACCTATGATGAAAATTACAGGCCTCTCTCATCTTTTAAAGTGGGAGAATTTGCACAATTGGTGGCTGACTAAATACTTTTTTGCCCTACTGTACATCTCACATTGTACTTGCAACCCACAGTCTGGAGACCACTGCACTAGGTTACTGAAAAATGGCAATTTTGCATATTACCTTTGTTCTGTATCTTATAAAGCATTTTTGACCCTTTACCCATCATGCACTGTAAACCAGAGTCAGACCTATCCCTCTCCCCCATCCCATCAGGAGGAGGCGGAGCTTCCAGAACTGAGGTTGTTTGTGGAGGAACAGGGGCACCTGCTCCGAGATTTCGGGGAGCAGCTGGAACAGAGCGTCACGGCGCTCAAGCAAGACGTGGCCGCCATCGTTCGCAGAAAGCGGGAACGCTCGGGGATCTGGTCCTAGCCCCCCACGCCCAGCTCTGGTGGCTGGGGTCCGCCAAATCCCAGAACCCCATTGGTTCTCCATGCCACCACTTACATACTGCAGATCTCTCTGTTGCATAAACTCTCTCTTTACTTTCCTTCTGTGATTCTCTGTCTGGTGCAACAGTTTATCTCTCAGTTCTTTTACCGTTTTACTCCTAGTTTTCACTCCTGTTTCAGAATATCAAATTTTATTCCTCAAATGTCTCGTGTTGATTTGTGAAGGTAGAGATCAGCACTCTCTGAAATGTACGTGGAGGAAAAAAATCAATCTTTTCACTTCAACCCACTAGTTGAGGTGATCAGTCATTTTTGTCAATAATGTCACACAGCTGGTAAAGGCAGAGCAGAGATGGACAGAGACAGGGGGAACACGATGATGACATTTGGTCAAACGTACACAATGACCATGCTGCTGACTAAAGCCAGTCTTCCGTGAATAAGGACTGAGTACTGAGGGGTATCAATAAAGATTATCATTCTTATTAAAATTGTGCTGTAAAATAATCTGTTTGTTTCACTGCCATGGATTATTCCCCAGTCAATTTCTGTATGCATGTTCAGTATTTCACACAAGAACCAAATTTTGGACCGTACTGTACTTTAGCTTATGATACAGTCCCCAAATGTAGATCTTTTTTGTCACAATACAGAGATAATTTATGCATTCAATTTACGTAAACTGCAAGCTTACATACACTTGCTCTTTAATTCATATGGCATTCCCTTAACTATGGAAATAACAGAATTCTAGATAATACTACTTATGATAGAATTGCTTATAAAGTATATCTTGGACTAGATGCCACTATATATATATATATACTGCACTCTGTATTTAGTTGTTGGAAGTCAGTTGATGGAAATGGGTTCATTTGGTGCTAAGCTAATTTGACCCCTTGCAATGATCAAGGACGTGGAAGCTGAAGAATTGAAACGCATTGGGTTACACCAACGATTTTCTCAGTAACAGACAAATACCCTGCATACCGAAGGGTCACCGGTGATCGATGTGTCGCTCAAAGATGCCATAGCAACGTTAAGACAAAAATAACTGGAATAACAAGACTGACACTTCCAGCGACTGTTACTTATTGAGGCAGTGTTAAGAAATAAATACCACAGAAACAGGTATGACCATATCCAATTCCAAATGTGTTTCTTTTCCAAGGTAAGTGGTGTGCTCTTCCCACAATGGACCACACTCCTGTCCACGCTGATTATAGTACTTCTTAGAATAACAGAATATTTTAGAATGGCGGCAGGGTAATTTTTCAAATAGTGGACATCTACATATTTCATTGTCCATATGTGTCCTTTGGTTGTGAACTAAATACAGTAATTAACTACAGTGTTTGTTGGATGGTGGTTTAACAGATATAATCAATGGGACAATTCAACTCAATTCAACTTTAACTCAATGATGCGACTTCTCTTATGAATTCCCACAACAAGATTTATTCACCAGACAAGGTGGGTGGAAAAAAAGAGGACAATTCAACATTTTTCCCCAGGATAACCGATCATATTCATGATCACTTATATTCGTTTAACATGACTTTAAAAAACTTGGAAAAAAATGTGAATATATTCAACTTAAAGGGTAAGTCAATGATCAGTATGTATCATATACAGTATTATAATGATAAAATAACAACGGCAAAGGAAAAACGTACTTCTGGTGAACTTTGACATTAAACCATTTTCAAACCAACACCCCGAAGTGGTACTAATTCATAATTGAGCAATTCATCTGTTTTTTTTTTTTGACAAAACACCAGCCAGCACAAACGCACATTAAAATCAAGCACTAAAAAACAAATCAAACACAGTGACCACAACAAGTCCAAACGGTAAGACGAGAACATGCACGCCACATTTTCAAACTACAGTTTTCATTGGATTTCAGTTCCTTGTTCTCCTATTTCTATGCTAAAATAAATACTCCCACCCCAACACTGAAGGAGTATGCCGTCTGAGCCAGCCAGAAGACATTAAAATAAAAATGAATTAAAATAACAATTAAAATAATAATGAATGCCGTTTTAAGACTTTTCTTTCTGAGGTTGGTTCAGCCCATGTTGTCTCCATAAAATACATTTTAGTGGTGCAGTTATTTCTACCAGCATTATCTTGGGTGGATTAACTTGGTACACACCAAATAAATCAAAGCAGTACAGGAAAAGTGCAGTTTCTTTCTACTGCAGGAAAATATTTAGAAGAAAGGAAGGATAAAAAATTCTAAAGAAAAAAATACGAAAAAAAATCAAGCTCTTCAACTAATCGAGAGAGGTAATTAAATGTGAAAAACAATTCGACCAATGACAGGACAGCAGCTATAACAGATATTAAAATGTACACATGCATGCCTGAGTAAACTGGTATCCTATCTGCTATCTGATGTGATGTTGGTGATTTTGGACTGAACAAACTGTAAAATACACAAATATTGCATCCCCCTGTCCCTGTTGTGGATTTCTGTGAAATGGTGATACGGTTGCCCCAGACCAGCTTCCCAAAGTCTTCCATTGAAACATCCATCCACTCAAAAGAGCAAAAAAGTAAAAGCAAATCAAGTTCATAAAATACATTAAAGAAACAGTTAAGATTTTTTCTTCCTTCTCAGTTCCTATAAAATCAAGATCATATCATTTAGAATAGGACACCTGTGGTTGTGGTTGTGTGTTTCCTGTTGGTAACAGTGGCAGTTAATGTCCAAGCCATGTTTCCGTTTTAGAAATGGAGGTTTCTCCTCGTGTGAGTGGGTGAAATCTGTGGTGTTGCAGACTGGGAAGAGGTGGGCAGGCCTGTGTCTTCCATCGGCCAATCGGATGGGAGGAAGGAGATCCATGAGTTGCTGTCTGCCAGGCCATCAGGACAGTTGAGAGGATTCTGGACAGATAGCTGCTCGTGAAATTACTGGCCGACCTTGTGTTCGGTGGATTTTCACAGCAGTTGATTCCGTATGATACTGCCACACGCATTCTCTCATAAAGTCGTTCACACTGTCATTTCTCTCACACACCATCAAACAAGCACATACAAACGCAAGCTCGTGAACACACATGCACACAGCGTGCGTTTGTTGTTCACACGAGAGACGCAAAGACAGGGCTGGTGAGAAGTGGAACCGAGTGGATGCATTTAGAGTGAGACTGGGGTAAAACGACAGGAGGGTCGGTTCTCCCTCCTCCTCCCTCCATCCCCTCCACTGTCCCGCTATGACCCAGGGAGAGCCAATGGCGGAGCTCGTCCACGCCACGCTGCAGCTGGCCGAAGCAGAAGTCCATGTTACGGGCGAAGTCTGTGCACACGCTGGACCGGGCGTCGCCGAAAGTGCAGTACAGCGCGGTCCCGCCCACGCTGATCACCATGGTGACCATACACAATAGGAGGAGGAGGAGCCAGGAGTCTCCACCCACTTCGTCTGCACAACATGCAAAGACACATGTAAATGTCAAGATAATGTCCACAACAGACACCAAGATAAAACCAGTATTAAGCTATTAAGAACTGATAAAATCAGTGGAGTGAAAAACTTTACTTTAAACTAATTATTGGCCAACCAGGTTTCTTTTGACAAGCATGCCAATTTACCAGAATAACCCATTGGCAAGCAGTTCCAAAGCAATCTTATATCGGTATCTCATGCTGTTATGTTACCTCAAATAATAACAGCCTGATTTAGTAAAGCCATTCTATTATTAAAACCCTTTTCACGCTGAGCAAATAATCTGTGAAGGCAACAATGGATTATTTAGTTAATTGCATTTTTTTATTAAGGAAAGGCTAAAAGAGGTCAAATACAACATGGTAGGGGTCAAGTTCACCTTCAATTCCATCAATTCATGAAATAGAAATCCATGTACTAGAAAATGCCCATCATATTCTACAAAGATTTTTCCATTAATAGAATTCAGTTTTTTGTCCTGGACTGATTCATCTGAAACTAACCTCCAGCTCTCTGATTGGTTAAGAGCATGGTTCCTCCAGCTCTCTTATTGGTTAAGAGCATGGCTAATGCCCCCTCTGAGTCTATCTGGGCTGCTTGTTGGTCATTCCCATCATGCCTCTGTAAGGAGCAGCCAGGGTGTAAAGGCACTCACCTTGATCCATACCGTTGTCCGGCTCCTTGAAGCGCACTTTGCGTTTGGGGACCTGTTTGGGCAGGGCTGGGGGATGGGACGGGGTTCCCTCTAGCGACGCCCTTCTCTTCAGGATGGACACTAAGCCTGGGGCAGGAGCAATCTGAGGGAAAAGGGGTGCAAGAGATTGATACATTTTCCTAGATAAAACAAGAACTTCATTGTCTTTCATGACCAGAATATGACATTCTGAGCATCTATATAATCTTGTTGACTGTCTAGAGCTGGGATCAAACACTCAAACACTGAGGGCTGCAGTATCTACTTGTTTATGGTGGCTTTCAGCACTTCAGGGAAATCAATGGTTGGCCTGAGACTTCATTCCCACATCTAATTGGCTGCTTAATTAAAAGAACCCACAAAATCTGCAAATACAGAAGACTTTCAGGACGTTTGAGATCCCTGGTCTAGAGAGTACAAAAAGTACATAAAGCGTACATAAAGCCACTGGCAACTCTGTGTCGGAAAAAAAGTAAAAGAGTAAAATTAACCACTAATAAAATTCTGTGGAAGACTTTCTCTTGATGCCCTGCAGTTGATAGTGGATGGACAAAATAACAGAAATACCAAACAGTATATGAATGTAGGAACTAATGAGGAACACTCTTTGTCTTCGCCTTCTAAAGAGCTTCATGACTTCTTGGAATACTGTCATATAAATTCTGAATTATGTGCAGTGGGACACTGGACATTTTTCAGTAATGCCCCAAATTCTTTGAGGGATGAAGGATGTAGAAATCTACTTCAAAATGTTATAACAGTATTTTCAGTCCATATAGATACAAACATATCTCTCTAAATGGGGTAAACTTTCAGGGTTTTGACAAACGCGTTTCTTAGCATGTAATGTCAATTTTTCCAGTTTGTCCCTGGAACTCATTGAGATAGAAGACACATCACATAAGCTGCAGATTTAAACGATAAACCTTAAAGGGCCGATGGTCAGACACAAAACACAAACATGCGCTGGCAGCATTTAGCCACTTGATGTCAGCGAAACCAGAGCTTGGTGCTGAACTGCCACGCTGACCCATCCATTAGAACAAACACCCATACAGCAGCACAGCGTGCAAGTACAGTAGACCCACTAAAGCCATGTCATGTTCAGACGTTTGGTTTGGTGTATGACAGGGGCTGCTTGACATTATCAAAAAGTGAAGTCATACCCATCCCAACACCAAATGCAGGCGATTTCACTATACTTTCAAAGTGGTGTGGAGGTTTTCAGTTATACACAGTGAACTACATTGTAGAAAGAGAGTCATATAAACACCCGTTAAAACCGCAACAACGTCATAACGCAAATGTTAAGATCCTAACCCTTTGAGACCATAATCAATAAGTTTCAAAACACAAACCTGTTTGCGCTGGGAGGCCAGTTTACTTGTATCAACTCTGAAGTCAATATCGGGACCTAAACCAGATTAAAATCTTCAGGCAAGACCTGAAGCAAACTGCATATGAAAGCAAACTCTCAATTGTGTAAGTAGCTACAGACATTTGATGTTTGTCTACGGGGGAAACACAAATCATTGTGGGAATATTGACTAATAAGGAGATGGGCCACCAATTAGCTTCAAAATAGCTTCAACCTTGCTTGTAACAGTATTATACAAATTTTGACTTGTTTCTAATGTTATATTGGGCCATTCTTCAAGAGAGAAAGCTTCTAGTTCTTTGAAAACACTTTATGTTCTACAACGTCCCATGGAGTACCAATTTTGTTTAGACACGGTGATCAGGAGGATCACAGAAGATATATGACTTCATCATGTAACTTCAAACTAAGAGTCCTATTCCATTTGTGCCATTTTTACTTATTAATTTTTTCTATTTTACCATTCTGATTTCCATTAGTTTGTGAACCCTTCGCATCTGTTTGGAGCATTGCAAATGCTCTATACTAACACCACCAACAATATAATACAATATAGGAAGGCTCTCTATATACAGCGACAAGCCAGCTGTGAGTTGCAAAACAAGAATGTTTCTGTACTTCCATGGTGAAGCAAGGATTGTGCCTTTGTGCAAATTATTGAGCAACCGACTCATCTATACAATTTTCATTCTCCTGATCACCAAGTATGACGCCAGGTCATATAAACTACCCAGATGGTTAAGATTTAAAGCACTGTTTCCACCTTTGAAGTAGAACCATTCAAATTTGATGCATCTCTGGGAAACATTCATGAAGGCCTAACCAAGGACAATACCGCTGTCAATGGATGTTCTGACCTTGGGCTTTCCCCTTCATGAATATTCAAAAACTGTAATATGGTACCAGAGCCTACTGTTACCATCTGGCATCTACTATAGAAAGGAATGGAAGGAACACCGGCGCTGATCATCTGGTTACTATAGAGAATCTTTGTTATGACATTTTAAGTTGACCTCAATGAGTGCTGTGTTAAATTGAAAGGTGCTGTGGTTCAATTTCGTCTCCATTTGTCTACTGTGGAAAAACCTGTGTATATCAATAGTACCTGTGTGTTGCAGGGATATTACCCACAATCCATATCTTCAATGCTTTTCAAAGGATTTGCTGTGATTTAGCTGAAGACCAAAACTGAACCCACAACCTTTCTGCGAGTCACGATTGACACACAAACCATAAGACTCACCACAGGGAGAAGGAACACAAAGATGGAGGCACAAGGAGAGATAGATAGAGAGAGAAAGAGAGTGAGAGAGAGACAGGAAAGACTAGGAGAGAGGAAGAGAGAGAATGGATGGGGGAGGGTAGGAGACAGAGAAGCAGGGGGTGGAAGGGAGAGCTTTTAGGAACAGGGACACCTTCCATTGATCACTGAAGAATAATGTGAATGTCAATATAGCAGCTCCAAAAGGCATAGTGCACAGGCGGAAACAGACTGAGATTTTGAAAGGACTCGTTTAAACTACACTTTCTCTCATGGATTAAGTGCCAGCACATAGTGCAGCTGTGGGTCCCACACCTGGGTTTTCAAATCCCAGGCGCACCATTACCGGCTATGGCTGAAGGACCACACAGAACAAAGCAAGAATTAGCTTAAACTCACCAAAGGGGAAAGTGCAGGTCTTACAACAGTACATAGGCTAGAGCTGAGAAACCCTGAACTGCCAACAGAAGAGCAGGTGGCAACACAACATGAGAATTCATTAAGATTCTGTGAATCCAGTACCTGACCCCTGACCCTACTTCAGGCATTCATTAGCGGACATTTTCGGTGAGTGTGTTTCGACCTCCCGGCACAATCAATTTCGAGCCTGCGGATATTTGATTGCTCCCTGTCCTTCCGATCTTCATCTGGGATCTGGACACAGATTGGCCGAGCAGCTGTTAAATGAGGTCTCCTTAGATACGGCCGTAAATAATGGACTTCTCTTGAGCGAGCCTGTCACTATCAAGATTTATGCTGTCCTGAGTCTGAATGAAAATGTCAGATAGTGGTTCTAGGCTTTCAAACTCCGTGTGGACCTGCAACAGTCTGAAATGGGTTTCTCTTAACAGCAGAAATGTGTTTTGTGAAACAGCACAATCGAAAATATCCCCTCCTTCGCCCCCTGTTTCCGTCAACACCTACTTATTAAGAATGTCCCGAAGGCAGAAAGGTCAAAGTCCATCCGTTCACTGATAAATCTACAAGGCTGTTACAGGCTTTAGGATATGTTTTTTCCCCAAAACTTTAGTGTTCAAGAATTCTAGAAACTAAGTAAAGTACAAAAGTCACAGCGGCATTTGTTTTGGTTAGTGCTTAAGCTCTGTATTTTCCAAACTCTGTTGTGTCTTTAAGAACGAGGTTAAAACATTCATCCTGTGCTCCAACATAACTGAATCTTGTTCTTTTAGGCCTCAACCTAACTTGTTTTTCGATTGCATTCATTTCAAAAAACAACCAAGAAAACTTACACTTACATACACAAACCCCATCAATACTGAACTTTATATGTATTTCTGCAAATCCACTGTTTTTAGTCTAATTTAAAGTAGATAAGGGAACCGTTTTCTACCTAATTATATGTCCTGTGTATCCAAGCCAAGCCAGTACTGGTTGTTTACAATCCAGGTACTATGCACCTATAACATTATCAGACCAATTTGATAGTATTTCACTGATGCAGGAGTGCACTGCAAGCACGCACTTAAACCCTAGATGCAAAGAAAAGACCACTTAATCTTGCATTTAAAAACATATTACTTAAACCAAGCTGTTTTTTGAAAATGTGCAACCAACTGATGTGCCATATAACAAATACCATATTATCAAATTTCATGACAATGAGCTTCGTATATACGGGCTACAGGTACATTCCCCAAAAAAGAGCAGACCAACTGAGGTTACGTTGATGCCTAAACGGACTGGCATAAGATTAGGTCCATTTGGGACCTAATCAGGGTAAAAAGAAAATGATTCTGCTTTGTTTGTGGAGGTAAACCAGAGGTAAGGAAATCACCCAGTTTAAAGGCTAGCCAAAGAGAAAAGCCCCTTTACTCAGCCAGTCAGACCTCATGAATCACAGGAAGGCCACTCCTAAAACGGTGTTTGTGTAGTGAGGTCTGCACAGTCTGGACCCCGTTACCCAATCGACACAACCGCTATGTAGATCAATTTGTGATTGGTTAAATCTAGGGCAAGGCAGAAAGGTAAACATGCTACGGGAAAAGCTTCAGGGCCTTTCGTCCGAAGCAATGACCCAGCATGCACTACACTCTGGTCACATGACCTTGTGATTTCACCAAGAAAACACGGTTACCACACATTCTGTTCTCTTCTGTCAATTAGGCAATTATCCTCATTCTTCTCTGTTAGAACAGAATGGCGGTTTCTTTCGTGTTTTATCCCACCAGGAACTTTCCAACAAAACAAGAAGACTAGCATTAAAACAGAAGAAGTCTCTCCGGGCAAGATATTTCAAGCAGTATTCTCTCAGGTTTTCTCAGTCTCAGCAATAAGCCACAAAACCCAGAAAGGCTGTGTATATATATTTGCTCAATTTTTGTGCATTGTGTAATGTAACACAATGGAATAATATTTTATCATGGTTTAATGTTTATAATTGTTACCAGCACAGCTCAGACACTGACAGCACAGGAAAGGGACTCTCTCACCTCCTCCACCTTTATCCGTTTCGCAAGGTCATCCAGCGAGGACTCCGCCATTCCCTCCAATTCGACAGCCTCCACTCCAGAGCCCACCCTCTCAATTTCGCACTCTTCTGCTGGGACATCCCCAGTCCCCTCCTCCGTTCCCTCGCCTACCTCCAGCCCCTCCTTGCTGGGCTGGTCTGTGTCCTCCCCTGTGGGCGGCTCCTCGTCCATGTGACCAGCAGAGTCACCCGTCTCAGTGCACACCGGCCCCACCCCTTTCTGATCAGCGTCTGCCCGCCAATCACCCCCCTCCTCCAATGAGGAGCCGTCAGTCGGTGTGTCTCCACAGACATCCTCCAGTCCTGGCTGGCAGGGAGGTTCCGTGTCAGCATCTCCATCGCCCTCACGTCTAGAGTCTCCGGAGTCACAGTCAGCATGTACAGGTGAAGTGGGCGTGTCCACAAGAGGATGGGAGGAGTCAGAATTGCATAGTGGCGCCCCCTGGTGCCCCGGGGTGGTAGCGGCCTTCTCCTCACTGACCACGCCCTGTGCGAGGCCTGCCTCCCGACGGCCTGCTGCTCCTCCATCAGCCTCTCCGTTTCAGCGCTGCCGTCTGGGGACAAACAGGAGGAGTCGTTACTGGAACATTCTCTCTCCCTCCCCCACTCCCACTCTCTCTTCTCCACGCTTCTTCACTCTCTCACCAACCGTCCCCCCCAGCCCATTTGTGACATCACAGTTCACTCTCTCACTCCACCCTCTGGGCTCTACAATTGTTCTGGAGTCTGACCTGTAGGACAATAAGCCCAACCTGCCGTCTGTGGCAAAGGGCAGGGAACTAATTGCTAAATAAGAAGAGCTGAGATTTAAACAGGCCTTATTTTTTCATTGTTATTTTCCTTTGATTTTACGAAAAACACAAGCCTCTGTTCTTATGATTGCTGCTCTTTTGAGAAATAACTACACAGTAACTTGGCCTCTGGCAGACATTTTATGCATTAAACTTTCAAAGAATGTACATGATGAACAGGACTTCAAAATTGACGGAATTTGGGACAGTTATTCTCCTTGGCATGCTGCTATTTTTGACTCAAAGTGGCTAAAGAGGGTACATCATCCCTCAAGACATTAGGAGTGCATGTTTAAGAACAGTTAATGACTTCTTACAATTCAAGGGTTGCATCCGGTTTTGGAGCGAAAACCTGCACACACAGGGCTACTGTGGAACCGAGTCTGCAAACAACTGCTCAGCAAATTCTGAGAAGATATGTGAAAGGAGGTCATTCAGAACTCTGAAATGTTCATACAATTGAAAGTCATGTAAAATTATATGAATTACCTGCAGACTATTCTGAGTTTGCAGCTGTAAACCTTAGTTTAAATGATAATTGGTAGAATTGCTAAGATAAGCAATAGTATTTTACATTATTATCTCTGAAAGACAATGAGACAATAAGAATTTGGTGAAGTGTGAGCTGAAGTGTTATGGCAGGAAGTACCTCTTGTTTCAAAATTCTGTTGCTTAATACATCCTGTAGCATACACTGTAATACCCTGACACAAGCTAACGTGCTAATGAGCTAACGATCCTTAGCCTTGTGTCTGTATCGAATGAGAGGGCCATTGCTCCACACAGTAACAGAACACGCTCACAGCCGTGAGTAGTGGTCTGCACCACAGCATGGGGCGGCAGACGGAGGTGAAGTATAGCCTGTGCTGACAGATGGCTGAGCCAGGGGGGAAGACGTTGGGGCTGGATCGCAAAAGTGAAACCAGGCCATGGAACACAATGCTCCAGGTAATACCCCCCCCCCCAACAACAAAGACATCTTAAACACACAAGCGCTGGGACCTTTTAGCGACTCCAGCAGTAGAGAGCAGCTAAGCTAACAGTAGCTTGGCAGACCATGAGAACAACAGTAAGGACAGATGGCACTGCCTGTTTTGAGGGCTCCCACATCCTAATTTAAAGTTTCCTAGGAAAGGATTTGGGACAATGAACTTAGCGATCCTTCAGATAACACTGGTTTACGACATGGCGGAATTTGCATTATATCTGCATTTAAACCGTCGTCTAAAAGTTGGCTCATAAAAGATGTATCAACATGTCATAATGGGAGACCGCTGTTTTAAAAGCTACCCAGAGGGGGAGGTCTCGAACCAGACTGATTGCTCAAGAACCAAAGAGATTTACAAAGCTGTAAGCAAAGCAAACATTACATGGTGTGTTGGCAGAAGGCAGTTGCTTAATTCCTTAAAGCAGACTTCATTCTGACATTTGAGGTTGGGGGTGGGGGGGTCATTCATTTAACATTAGTATCTGAGAAATAAAGTTAATATTTTAGAATTCGGAGTTTCTGTTTTCATGACTTTAAGTAAAAATATGTCATGAGAACAAAAAACTGGTACGACAGATAAATTATACAGCAAATCCTCTTCGCCCTTTCGCTGTGTGCTACTCATGGTGTTGTTTCATTAGTCAATGGGCTAATGGTGCTAAATATAGATTAGAAGCGAGGGGCTGGTTTGCACTTGCAGCTTTATGTAACCACCTGGTCCCACAGAGTGGTAGAGAAGGTGTGATATGTTTATTCAGCCCCCACCCCCCCCCACCGCTAAAAAAACCAGCAAGGAATACTGGGAAGGGCATGTATCACAAGCTAAGACTAAGACATTAGGAGGGGAAAATTGAGATGTTCTCACATACCCAGAATTTCATTTGCATTCATAGAAGAGCTTTAGTGTAATAATGTCGTAGTCAAGTCCGCCTAAAGCGAGACCAAGTCAAGACAAAGACTTGATTACATTTTTTGTGTCGTTCTGGAATGTGAACAAAGCTGCGTGTTGCAACACACATTAAACTCAGGGCGAATAGAAATGAACTGTGAATCGGATCGCACTGGTTTAAATGTATGTATGAAAAGAGGCTAAACAAGTTGTGAGTAAGGCTTACCGAGCGAAAGACAGCTAACAAGCTCATTTCTCTTTCATAATGTCGGTAAACGTTGGACATTGTCCTAGCGGGTCTCTATTATTGTTGTTTTGCAATAGGCCTAGTTGCAGATGGCAGTATGTTTCCTTTTAAGGTGGTTTTACCCAGGGCTTGAGTCGAGGGGGGATGCGGAGGGATGCCATCCTCCTTGGAAAAAATCGTGACCACAACCATCCCCCTTGTAAAATTGTCTTCTCCCTTCCCATCCCCTTTGCTTTAAAGGAAATAGCTATGCTGTTTATCGCCTAATCGCGAAAAGACGAAATCTCAGCATTATTTAAATGTCAATAATACGTTATTTGCACTCCTGTTTGTGTTGTTTTGTATCCTCTGTGCCTTTGTGGCTTTTGATTACTTATTGCTTGTTTGATTGGAGCCTGCAAGTGCATGCTTCTCATTGGCTAATGCAACGTCACCGTGAGTTTTACTTTGGACGAAAATTGCGGATGCTATAGGTTAAAATGGTTGAATGACTGGTTCAGCTGGACCTTAGAAGTTTTTTAGTAAAGAAGAAGAAAATGACAGGTGAGATGATAACCAGTCTCATGTATTATTAATACATAATATGCCCCTTATGTAAAAAAATGTTGGCAACAGCCAATGTTTAATGATGAACAATACCGTCGCAGATAATAACATGTTCATGTGTTCTTGAACATGTTGTATTGCTTGGCAGCTAACCTGTTCACTTGTGAGCAAAATGAACATGTGAGCTAAATAACGTATTTATTTGCTTAAAATAACATGACAAATTTTAGGTTCTAATGAGTGGGTGATGTATTGAATGTAAAAGGTATATTAAGCAGTAATTTGTATGCAGTTGTGATAGTGTAGAGGTCTGTTTTTAAAATCACATACTAGTAATATCATTGTTGGATATTACTTGCAAAATTGATATTTTTGGTAGTTTTTGAGTTAATAATATGAGTTACAAGTAAATTTTCGTCTTTTTTCTTATGACTAGTCATGAATATAAAAAAGGTAGGCATATACCACCATCCTTTCACTCTGAGGTTGACCATCCCCTTGAATTGTTTTTTTTTACGACCGCTGGTTTTACCCAAACATTACCAGTGATAGTATTCAAATTTGAGAGTGGCTAACCTGGTCAATACTGCTTTAGTGTTTTTTTTTTTACTTAAGACACAGATATTGGTGGCCTTGACTGGTCTCAAGGGAAAAATGCAAGTTCTAAAGACCAAAAGCAAATGCAGTTGAGTTGTAGAAAAGACCAAGACCATTAAAATTTGGTCTTGAGAACAAGACCGGTCTTGAGTAAAACAACACAACAGTGCGCTATCCTTCACTGACATACTGATTTCCTTTGATAAAAGAGTATCAATTGAATCACCTAAATTTCAGTTTTTGCTCAGTTTTTAAATGTAAAGTTCATGCTGTTCTCTTTCACTGGGTTAGGCTGAAAATGGAAGTCTGGCAGTCTGGCTGTGCAGCTCACACTCTTATTTAACGATCACTTGGAATTTACCAGTCAGGAATTCCCCCTCACCGCACTCCTGGAGTATCAGTATAAGACCGGTTTAATGTCACCGAGCGCTTTTGGCTGACCCCCCCCCCCTCCCTAGAAAGGGTGAGTGAAAGCTTTACTTGGATCCAGCACATAGCGCAGGCTACTCGGGAGGGCCCGGCTCGTTCTCAGGTCAGGAATACAGCTTCAGGGTGAGGACTTACATGTGTCGCATGGGAGCAAAGTGCTGTTCCGTGTCTCCTCTTCTGTCCGGGTCTGACGGATTAGGCTGTTCTTCGGCGCTTTGTCTGCAGTTACACGCTGCGGGGTGGGGGGAGAGGGGGATTGTGGGGGCAGAAGGGTAAAATGGTCACACATGAACACAAAATCAGACACACACGCTAATTTTCACGCAGGCACACATGAATAAACATGCATGTACACACTCTCACTCACAAACACGTACACACAATGACAGCGACACCCCAAGCACACAGTGAAAAGACACCCATTGGCTACCTACCTTTTCTGTAACAAGGGAAGGTCTGAATAGAGGGAGAGAGAGAGAGAGAGAGAGCAGAATCAGTTTGGTCCTCAGTAGGAGCGGACAGATCCCTGGTTGCCTCTCGGCAGACACGGGCGCTGGGAAGGGAACGGGGCGGCGGCTAAGGTCGCACGCGCTCGCTGGGAATCTAATATTAGCGCGGCACATTTCCCGCGCTGAAACTCTACCGCTTGTCTCAAATTGCTGAAAGTGCAGCAATAGGCCATATGTTTAAGCCATTACCGTGCCTCTCTTATGGGCCAGCTACAAGTGTGAAACATCTGAAGAAAGAACATCACAGCATCACAAAAATAAAAAAGCAGTATGCATCAATTTTTGCCTGTGGCAGACACTTATCCGGAGTGCCTTACACAGTTTGACATTTCTCACACTATCCATTAATTAATTCATTCATTCATTATATATTCACTGTAGGAATCTGGGTGAAGTGCCCTGGTCACTGCCCTATACGGGAATCAAACCTGCAACCCTTACAATATCCCAAGCCCAGCTCCCTAACCATTACGCTACACTGCCCCTCCATCGTCATTCTAACTACAGCCTATTATATGTTTTTTTCACAGGTGGCAAACCATTTTTAATCGAAGCCCAGCATTAGTTGAGTATGCCTGGCCCACGCCTCGCCATACAGCTACATGTCATGAGGTTTTTCTCTATACATATACACCTGTCCGTATCTATTGCGGCTACACCAGTATACATTTATATAAAACTACACCTGTTGGGCTTTGCACCGGCCGTCTACACAGCCACACCCATGGGAGGAGCGATAAATGAACCCGTATGGACCCCATGTTCACTCCGTCCTTACCTCTGGTGTGTCCTGCAGATCCTGGTCAGGGTCTCCAGGTGAGCCGATCCCAGGTCAGCGCGGGCCCGTCCCTGGAGCCGGCTCTTGTGCTGGCGGCCCGCGTTCCGTCTGGACTCTGGGATCGACAGTGCGACAGCAGGGGAGAGAGAGTTGGGATCAGTGCGATGGGTCGCAGACCTCCAGCCAGGTCCCAGCTGCTACTGCCCTCGCTAACCATGAGGCGGAGAGCAGCGACTGGAATCTAACACCTTGTGTTTTAGCGGTATGATGAATTTATTAATATGAGGGAAAACATGCAAAAGGCAGTGAAATGGTTATTCAGGAAGTCATGCCTTAACACAGGATACTGTTCCATGACCTTTATGAATCGGGAGGTGTTATTGGCTGGATTTGCTTGCATGTGATTTTTCCGCATTGTGTGGTCAGCACTGAGGTTATTTCAGGAGGCTGAGCCAAAGCCCTTTTGAGTTTTTTACAGAACCGATTGTACTGGATGTCTGAAATTTTTATTACTTATATATTTATGTATCCTGCTCGTCAAGCATCCTGTTTTCTTGTATGCTAGTCACAGATGAGGCTCTGGTTGGTGCCCTGAGCATTGAGAGAAATGTATCGCAGTATCAGTCACAGCAGGGTCTGCAGTACGACACAAATATGCAAGGGGAGGACGTGCGGGTCCAAGGGCGGCGCATTACCCCACTGCTCCTGCAGGGCGGCGAGGTTGGACAGCAGGCGCTCGTGATACAGCTTCTCCAGCTGAACGAACTGCAGCGCCCTCTCATCTGGGCACGGGAGGGGTCAAGGGCCACAACTCAACGGTGTTTATGGGATAAAAACACTCACAAAAGAATCCACTCACACTACATATGTCCACAGGATCCTGGAGGAGAGTGGCTATATGTATATGAATGATTCATTGCCTTACATAGTAAATAATTCATCACTACAATGGCTTGAAGGATTTTACTAAGATAATATATGACTTTCCATTTTACTGTATGTACATTTTGAATACATATCTCATAATGTGAAATGTTCTATTGCAAGTTTTTTATGCATGTATTTTATTTCAAGGCCCATGAAACATAAAAATATTAATTTTTTTTAAGCTTTTGAACTTTCAAACAGGGAGATTTTTTTGAGGTCACCACAAATTAATATCCTAATATCTTCCTAACATAAACCCTGCCCCTTTTACTGAGAAGCATCCCATGTGTGGAGATGGAACTGGCCAATTGCTCGCTGAGGACAGGTTTCTAAAGCCGTGGTTCAACATGGCAAAGACTGCGCCTGGTAATATATAATACCTGTTTCTTTTACTTTCAGAGTGAAAGTAATGGTACGCAATTTTTCCTTTGAACTATCCCTAAGGAAAGACCGTTGATATTCGAAGAAGGTTCAGACCCTTCACCAAATAAATAAATAAATTTTGATGGGCACCGGGGGCTTGGTTTGGTGGTATCTGATGAGCACCCTTGGAAGAATTTCCTCGAAGGTGAATTTCCTCAAGACCGAAAGCAAACCATTATCTTTTCCTAGCTGTTATAATCGACTCATTATAGATGCATTTTGCTCTGATATCGTATGAGCCAAAAACAGGCTGAGTATGAAGCCAAAAAAATTAATAAATCTTTAAAAGTAATGGAACACTGGGGACAAGGAAAACCGTTCTGAAAGACAGCCTCACAGTTGCACATTTTTGCCCGAGATTCAGCTGGCCTTTCACTTTGTGTTCAAAGTGTGGTGCTGGGAGAGGTGGAGGGCGGAGCAAGCTCCTCGGCTCCTCCCATTGTACTGCTGTCAGTCTCCTGGTTCCCTCCCACAGCCTGGAGAAGTAACTGGAGCTGCAACAGCAGAGGCCTCACTAACAGGCAGGCTCACCTGAGAGTGATTTCTAATCAACTCAGCTGTGAGCACTTGCCTTCAATTAGGCAGTCTATTTAAGCACGGCCTGTGAGGCTAAGAGGACTTTTTGGGTTTTTGACTTTGGAGTGTTGGTTGGCTGTGCTGTTTTTGAGTTGCAACCTTTTTGTTTTGTGTTCCCCTTTTCCCCAAAAAGGGGTTAATAAAAGGCCTTTGGCCAGTTTTGTTTAACTGTCGTTGAATTTTATTTCTACTCACTACCTGACTCAGTGGCCACACCTGCAACTGCGCCACAAAAGGTAGGCCGCTCCTGAAACACTGATGGAAAGGCCAACTTTAAAACCTCAGGAAATAGAAAAAAAGGATCTAGTCTATAATACATCTACAAAATAAAACAAAAGGTGATGACTAATGGTTTTGCAAATTGATAAAAACCACAATTTTCACTTCTGTTTCCATAATGTTAGTTTGACTTGACAACCATATGTAAAAGTTGTGAGAAATATCAAAACCAAGCTACGATGTTTTCTGTGATTGAAACGCAGATATCCAAAGGAAGGGTGAGTCAGTTTCTATCACCTCTGCCTCCTGATTGGTTGACTGTTTAGGCCCAAAATCAAACCATTTCTTTCATGAGGAATATGAACAGAATGTTTTTATGGAAAACAAAAGAAATAACTTTCAAATTCGGTGTGACAAAGTCTTCATCACACAGGACAGGGGAAGGCCAACGCCCAAGTATCAACTGCCAAAAACATTATCTGCTGTTCAGCAAACGATAAGGATACAATCTTCTCCAAGGAAGTAGGCCTCAGCTATCTGTTTAGAAAAAAAAACACTGCTCTTAGAAACAAAACGACCATGTTATTTCAGGGTTTGGACATGACATTGGACTCAAGTGTACACACAGCTCCTATGCAATAGGAGAGACTGGACTTTGCACCTTGAAACACCCGTACAAAACGGGACAGAATCCTACAAACTTCAGCCTTTGGATGAAGCCATGAAAGAAGGACAGCAATGAAAAAATTGAAATGGCTGAAAACACTGCTCTTCCCGCTCTCACATACAAACTCTCTAATTGTTCAAATGTTTTGAATTTGAAAAACCCCACAGATTTTAGTATTTAAGGAGACACAGGGTTGTTCTGAAGATCTTGTATGTTGGTCCCTCATTGTTTCCTGTACACCTAGTATCATTGTGAATGTGTATTAAACTAACTGTTACAATGACCTTCTGCCTATTGTATGCTGTTATATGTAATGCTGTACATTAAATATTACATCTTTACTGGCAGCAGATGGACAGCCCTGTCTCTGGCAGGAAAAAAAAGATGTTCAGGCTAAAAGGAGGAAGGGAGTGGTAAGAAATATTGTCACTGATGAAATATTTGCGGTAAAGATTGTACCAACCAAGCTTAAATATTGGCAGAGACTTACAACAGTGCTGATAAAAGGTCAAATCTCTTGGCCATGGGAAAGCGAAAAATAGTCAGTGGTTGGATAGCTACCGTATAGAATGGTGAACCATGTGTATCCTTATCTATGTATGTTCTCAAACATACATTATCTTCACGCTGCTATTTTTTACAAAGTACCAATATGTACATGCCAATTGTGACATGCAGTGACTTGCATCAGTGTCTAGGAGAACACAAAATGTGACCTGAAACATATCTTTTGATGGGGATTGGTGCAGATATAATGGTGCGGTATCATGGGGCCACCCTCCTGTGTGAATTCCACACATGCTCTGCTGTGAATGGGGTGTTAGCCAGGCTGTGAAAGGTGCGGACCTGGTGCAGCCGCTGGGGAAGCTGGGAATGGTCGGTCTCCTCCAGCAGCTCCGGTAATGATTCCACCAGGGACCAGGGGCTGACGGCGGAGCTGCTTTGGGGGGGTCCCACAGCATGATCTCTCAGGGCGTTCGGGGTACCAGCTACAGGACACACAGAGGGGGAGCCCCAAGAGACACCTGCAGACACAAGAGAGCCGTTTAAAAACACAACAGACTATCTGCATGAGAACAATGGATAACCACCACATCAACTTCCAAAGGAAAAAAAAATGTTTTTTGCAGGCTACATGTTAATAAGCACCCAGGTTTGACTCCCGCCATGGCCGGCTCTGTCTTTTTTTGAGTTTGCGTTTGTGTGGGTTTCCTCTGGGTACTCTTGTTTCCTCCCACTGTCCAAGGACATTCACGTACAGTAGTCTGGACCTGCCAAATTTTCCTGTGGGTATGACTGTGTGTGTATATGTGTGAGAGAGAGTAAGTGTTTGTCTGGCCCTGTGATGAACTGGCAACCTGTCCAGGGAATCTCCCCACCTTTCACCCACTGCCTGCTGGGATATGCTCCAGGCCTCCCTAAACCCAAGGTTGGATGAAGCTGGTACAGATGCTGGATGGATGTAAATGTATCATTTCTGCCAAGAATGCACAGTATGAGTCTGTTCTTGTAGAGTCACTTACAGCGTCTTACTCCGCATGTGATAAAACAAAAATAAAATATAATTTAATATATGACAAGCATGAGACATGTAATGTCAGTAAATTGTGTTGGTAACAGGAAATATTTTTTTCACGTGTGACAAGGCTAATATTTGTGACAAATTATTCTGAGATTCATACTATAACAAAACTGATATGACCAGACACAATCAAATACTAAAACTGGCTCCAATATAATTTTTTACACCACATCTTTTCCCATTTGTTGGGCTTTTAATTCTTATGAGCAAAATCCTTATGAGCACAAAGTTGGATGGACAGAACTGGGATTAAGTTAAGTCTGTTATTTAACCTTGAACAGAATGTAGGTTTCCTTGGAATTACCCTAAAAGAGCAGTTTGTTTCATTGAAGGCCGACCAAAGCATTTTTATGACTAAATTTAAAATCCGAATCACCTGATTCTTTCTTACTTGTCTATTGTACGCCCTGAACCTCTCAAACACCCTTGTGGGCCTTTTAGTTGCTTGGCAACAATAGAACCCTAATGGGAACACCAAGGCACTTCAAATCGCAGTTTCTTAGACCCTTGTTTGCTATCCAAGTGGTGAGGATTTGCGTTACAATGGAAAGGTATAGGACAAACTCCAGCCGTTTTGATTTATGCTAAAAACCACAACGATCTAAAACAGACAACCGAAAGAGCGAAAAACCCTCTCGCAATATTGCTGAGCGCTCCTGCTTGAGTCCTGGAGGCGGACTCATTTAGGTGAGACTCAAACGGGCACGCTCCTGCTTAGCCGGCCAGGCCAATCAGCAGGAAGCAGATGCGATCAACTAGGTGATTAGCGGGAGCTAGCACGTACTCCCAGAGGGTTGCCTCAAGCAAGGGAGGGAAGCTAAAGCCCGTAGATTGAGTTACTCAAGCATAAGCACACAACTCACACGTATAACGTGACACACACACACACACACACACACACCCTCTCCCTCTGGAGGAGTCTCCCCAGGAGAGATGAAGAGAAACACCCACCCACCCACCATCTCTCTCTCTCTGCCTGTGATGGAGAACTTGAGCAGAAACCTTTTTCAGCCACGAAGAGATTGACATTTCTGCCCCCAGCTGAGCAGTGCACGGTGTTACAGTCAGAACATCCCAACCCTTTCCACCTCACTGTCTATCAGAGTTAAAGCACAGCTGTCAATGTGAAAATCAGAACACTGTCATATAAACCAAACTTATGATTAGACCTAGTATATCTTTGGGCCAATGTGAGAGCACCCAGTAAACTCTGTATTGAACTACTTGTATACTGCATATATGCCTGTTTACGTGCACATGCAGCGTATATGTGTTCATTTGTATATGTTTGTGCGCATGTGTACGAGAACACAAGATGATGTTCTAAGATCAAGGATTTTCAGTATAAGGTTTATCTTCAGCCAAAGCACTGAGAGGTATGCATTCACAGACACAGCTATGAATTTAGAAAAGAACAAGCTATATATCTCCCACTATAGGACAGAGGTAGTGTGGGATTAGACAAGCCTTCGTTCACACATACACAGAGCTATCAGATATCTATGCTTGACTTTGTGTATGCTGTCTGCAGTTGCTACAGTGCTTTGTGCTTTAAATATAACTTTACTGTAGCTTTACCTGTGGTTGGTTTTAAACATGCTTCTACTGCGTTTGTAACTGTTGTGTGCTTTAGCTTTGCGAGCACTGTGTACTAAACCTGTGTAACTACTGTGTACTTACCCTGTGTATCTGCTGTGTCTTTTAATTGTGCCTGTGCTGTGCTTTACCTGTGCAGCTGCTGTGTATTTTAACTTTATTCTGCAGGTTTACCTGTGTAACTGCTGTGCATTTTAACTGTGTCATTGCTGCTGAGCAGAGCTCGTTACCTGTGTCGGTGTTGTGGTGTGTGTTGGCTGGGGAAGAGTCTTTGTGCTGGTCGTCCAGGTTTGGAGGGCAGGGTTGGTTGTCCATTTCCTCATTGTTATTCAAAGAGTCCTGCTGATAAAGTTGCCGTCTTTCCTGCAGTCGTCCGTCACCATCCTCCCCCGTCTCATCCTCGTCGTCCCCCTGCAGGCGGTTCTGGTTCTCATCAGAGCTGGGCGGCCTCAGGGTGCCGCAGCCAATGCTGTTGCACAGGTCCCCGCCCATGACCCCGCCCAGTCCCCGCCTCACCGCCTCCTCGCTGAGTGACAGTTCCTCCTCCATGAGGCGCTTCCACTCCAGACCATGAAGCTAGACACCGCCCAATGCGCTCGCACAGCTACAGGCCACGCCCCAAACGTGGTCTCTTCCAGCTGCTGAGAGAGAGAGAGAGAGAGAGAGAGAGAGAGTGAGAGTGAGAGACGGAACAGATATATTGATTTTTGAGTGTCTGCTATTCAATATTGTAATGACTGAAACCCTGCAGGCATCACAAACCAAATGAAAATTTCACTCACCAAAAATTTCAGGCCACTGTACCAATATGCACACAATGCAGCTTAGCTATTAGCCAACAATAATATTGTCTAAGAATCAGCTAAATACTTTTTTCCTCTTCCAAAAGGTGAAACAGGTCCAGCTACATTCTGCAAAAATCACAATGGTGTATCCCAAAGACCAAATTACAGCAGCACTCCAAAACCACCAATCACAAATAACCCCCATCTCCGCTTAAGGCCAATTCAGCAGCTGAAACAATTGTGAAATTAAACCCAAAGATTCATCCAGGACTCCGAGTTGTCCACCAAGTGAGTCATCATGAACTCAAAACAGCCCCACCCACTTCCTGTGTAAGCCCCACCCACAAAGTGCAAAAACACAGAATGCCTCTCAACTTTTTTTTCCCACCAACTGGGCCTGACCACATCGGTCTTCCAAGCTCATTACAACATCCTCGGTGATAGCATCACATACACTTCTGGGGAGTTACCACAAACGATTTGATTAACTGCTAGCATTATCGGCACGGCTGAACCAACTGTTGCCTTGACATACGCAGAGCTCCCACCAAAGCCAGTAATGGTGCAGCTGAGGTTTGAACGCCCAGTTGCAAGGCTCACTGTCTTACTCTGTGAGCCACCCATAGGACCAAAACAATATTTTATATGTGAAAGGATTTAAAACTGAAACATTTCCCTGGGCTGCGGCCTGGGGGCATTTACTCATAAATAAAACAAGGCTTTCAGGTGATTCAATTCAGTAATTGCTGGCTACTATACAATTTTTTAGAATAATGATTATAACATGAAACATGAAAATGCATATTACTTGAGAGGAAGTTGGGTACAGTGTATAGTGCACAAAGGGGATTTTCGGACTGCCACCAACTGAGAGCAGATGTGTGACTTTCAGATCAAAACACTATCAGGGAGGGAGCAACAGGAGTGAAATATGGTATGCTTCCTCCTCCTCATCATCAATGTGCAACTGCAGATTCACTCCTGGGCCACAAGCATTCTATAAACCTCGAGCCATTTTAAACAAACTGTCCAGGCCAAGGTGGATCCCAACACATGGTCACAGAGGCAGGCTGGGAACCATGAATGCTCCAGAGACCGACTGTCTACGCTGGATTTCTTTCACCTGAAATTCCACAGCAAGTTCATAACCAGCAACTCATGCGAGGAGAGTTAGCTGTTTCATCAACTAAGCCCTGTGTTAACCGGTCATTAAGCGCAGAAACCCGCACACCCCTGCAGGTCTCCAGGACCAAGAGTGAGGACCGCTGTGGAGTCTCCCTAATTGGGCTTGATAACGCCTATGTCCGGGAGAGGAGAATTTGCGTGAAAAGCCAGCTTGGCAAGAGCGGCAACGTGGCTCTTTTGAGCAGTCGCGATACAAGGTGTGGTAGTCCCGGCCTGTCTGTCCCACTCCTCACGGAGTCATGAATAATAGAAACAGCCGAGCGGGACAGACATGCAGAAGAAGTGGGTCAGGGGGCCAGCGAGGACGGAGAACAACTAAAACAATGAATGCACCCTAGACCACCACAGATGATTATCATACTTTAATACTTCAATGGAGTTGCTTACTTCTGCATGTGTGGGTTTGATAAAGAGAGACCAGAAAACATGAGCGCCCACAAGAGGCTATGCTAATCTGAATGGAGCTGTTTATCTCTGAGCTGTGCAGTCTTTTCAGCGAGTGTGCGGCCACAGCTGTGATGAGTGGATGTAATTGTACAAAGAAAAAGAAATTATTAAAAAAAGATGACCAGAATGAGATTTGCGGTGCCTGCTATCCTGCTCTGACGAAGCGGAGAGCCATCTCCTAGCGCTATCTGAAAGGAACCTAAAAGCCTGAATTATTCATTCAAAGGACTTCCGTGGGACTGCAACAAACAAAGCAACACAGGAGCCAGTGCGGCCTAGCCACGACCGTACTTTCAGGTGATACAATGGCTCCAGGATATCCATGGCACTGATCCGCATTAGAAATATAGCACAGAAAAACATCTTTTCATATAATAAGACCGTACAAATGCAATAAAAAAAATCTACCTTGATTTTAAAGAGAGCTGAATAAAATTGCCAAAAGCCTTATTGATGGCGCAAAAACAAATTTTATTCCCATAATCTTTCCTACACATCTGACAGGAGCACATAGCTCTTCTCATAACACAAAACCGCAGCCCTGCAGAAAACACACTACACACCACATCCCATTTACCCATCTGTAAACTTGACAGTGCACACTGCACTGGTGTATTATCTCTATGCGGGAGGCAGAATGAAGAAAGAGTAATTGGAATGAAATCTTTATTACTATATTTCTCATTCCAAGTACTAACGAAAACCAATTAAAGGAATAGTGAGTGGTGCATTATGAATTAAAAGCCAGCACAAAAAAGGTGCAGCTGTTTTACCTGCAGTTCTCAGAAGTCAGAGCTTGAAACTTCTCAGGATTCAGCATTGTGGGGATTACAGTAGAATCAAAATTAAATATTTCACTTTGTTTGGAAAATTTCATATGAATTACATGAACGAATATCCACGGACTGAATCCCTTCCTCCCTTGTAACTTGAGCACCAGATCTCATGATACAGCTTCAGGCTACAAACTACAAAGATACAAGAGGATAGGTGACACCAGGCTGGCATATGGGCCTACAAATCCCATAAATCCTCCTGTCTGCATAACAACAGCAAAGTCATGGAGACATCTCGCTCCGGCGCTGGCTTCTCAGTCATGACTGTTGGGACAGGCAGCGGTGCAATGGTCACCAAACAACAAAGCAGGCTCACAGCTGCCTGAGCCCTC
Source organism: Albula goreensis (assembly GCA_022829145.1). NCBI lineage: Eukaryota > Metazoa > Chordata > Actinopteri > Albuliformes > Albulidae > Albula > Albula goreensis. Next base: position 34,692,940 of record CM040749.1, read on the forward strand.
TAAAAATGTAATAAATAAATAAAACAAGTGATATAATAACCACAACTGTCTTACTTGATACAAAAACAGGTGTCAGCCAGCCGTTAATAGATGCTGAATTATGTCATTTGTAGGCATGTATATGGTGGACTCAGAAATAATTGGCACCACTATAATTTTGAGGTACAATTATCAAGATATTACAAAAGATTGCTCAGCTGATTCCTTAAGATGCCTGTTTTATCTGAAAGTCTCCAATATGCAGTGTATAAAAAAATAACCTTATAGTGCTGCACTGAATACTTTTACAATAAACTTTTTCTTAATATGTCCGAGGTCTCGAATATATACACCGATCACAAATCATGCAGTGTACATTGCTGTGCTTCCTAGACCAGAAAATGTAAGTCAGTCAAAAGAATGGATTCCTTTAACGTTAAAATCAGGTCAAATCAAAGATGAGGCGGATTCATGGTAATCACATACAATACCACATTACAGTTACTGATTTTAAACAGAGCAGTATGACTACACCACAAAACATTTCTTCAGCGTTAATGCAATGCACGTTATTTCGCGGATGACATGAAGTTCCAATCAACTGAACACAAAAACATAATAAGAAATGCCATTGCAAACTAGCTATAAACTGAGACATCAATGTAGAACAGAATATTCAAATATATCTCAAATACGAATCTGGGTGGCTAGGAATTATTCTAGCAGGAATTTGTGTGTTTAAAAATGAACAACTGTAACACCACAACAATCATTATGGCTCAATATTCTCCTTCTTAAATCATGTTCACATTCGTTAAATCAGCTCGGTTACAGAACATGACAAGATGGATATTGCGATCTAGTTTGCTGGTAGGCTAGCTAGCTGTAAAAGACCAGTACACAGCTTTTGACAGGTGCCATGCCGAATAACGAAAAAGAGCTTCTTATGCATCATCAGCTCTTGCATAAAAGCAGATTAACTGCAAAAACAATGATAATCTAAACAATATTAGACCAGCACGCATTAAAGTTGAAAAAAAAAACTTTTACAAAAATCCAAAGGACCTTTGATTAGCCAGTCACCAAGCTAACTATCAAACATCATTTGCACATAAAAATGTGACAGCATGTCGGATTTTGGACAAGTAAAAACGTAACACTGAATGGCTACCGGGTGCAGAGGACTCTTTGTACCCAGTCAACTCAAAACCTCCACATGATTAACAGTCCAGCTATACATAGTTGGCAATAATCGTTCAGTGCATCTATCACTAGTTACCAGGCATGCAAACTTGACAGCATTTTGACAGGACTCTCAGCTGAGGCGACCGCTAACGTTAGCCGGCTAGCTACCTGCCATTGCTGGTGATGCAGCCAGCAATTACAAGCTAACGTTGGCTACTGGAACAGCTAGTCCGTTCACTCCGCATCTATCCAGATCGCCAGTAAACGAATGGGTACGGAATACTGTTTCATAATTAATGCACTCGTAATTTATTTTCACAGCAATTTCAGCGGACTACTTACGGTTTATTCGCGCTCGCTACCGGGTTCTCCTTCTTGGAATAAGCATCAACCACAACCACACTGAAGATCACACGTACTGATTATGCCAATGTTGGCTAAATGGCTCTGATTGCTGTCCCTTGCTATTCACCGCTCGCTTCCTGTCCTCAATCCGGGTAATTTACGAGCTCACGTTTCATTGGACGCTGCAGTTTCAGGCTCGCCAGACATAATTCCATGTATCGTGTACATGTACAGCTATCAGGTGCCATCTCTCGGATGGATGGGGTCAGCGCATGTCCTTCTTGTCTGTTTTTAAAGAAGTGTTCTGTGACAGATCGCCATCTTTTTCGCCCCTGGCAGTGGTGGGTCAGCACCCCAGCATTCATCCCTGTCCAGTGTGATATTTTCAAACCAGGTGGTTCGGTCTTCCTCTTGGTCTGGCTCCAGATGTGATTCCCCATAATGTAGTTTTCGTTGTGTTGTAGTGCCTTTTAATATGACCTTCGCATTTTGGTTCTTGAATTTGATATCAGGTAGACCTATAGTTACAAAACTTACAGTTTTTCACTTATCTGAAGGTCTTTTTCTGCACCCGTGAAACTTGTGATAGACAAGGCAATGTGATAGACACGTCTATATTACAAAGTTGGTTTTCCTTTTTCGTTTTAAGTGACATGCCTCAGTTCCTTAGAGCTGCAAGCTGATTTTACAAGATGTAAAAAGTTTTTTTTTTTAATGTTGAAAAACCACATAATGTTATTAGCTGACCTTGACAGCTGACAAACTTGAGTAGCCTACTTGTTGTAAAGTTTCATTTTTAAGTGATTTTGGCTGTTTCTGTTAGCTTCTTGCTAATTACTGTTGTTACTTAACATTCATGCTTATTCATGCCTTTTCATTGATTACATCTAATAATTAATGTACTCTCACTGTCTACCAGTAGAGCAGTATCATCTGCATATTGCGAATTGGTGACGTTTTTCTACCCTCTGATACTCCCTTGAGGTGAATTATCAATCTTAATATTTCATCAGTCAATATAAAAATTGAATAAAGTTGGTGAAAGAGTACACCCTTGCCTAACTCTTTTGTCTGTGGAGATTTAGATACACCAACTCACACAGCATCCATTTGTTCCCAGATTTGTAGGAATTAGGATATCTTGTCTGTCAATTCCAGTGTTAATACAGTTTTCTAACAGTACGTTATAAACATGGTATTCGTTTGGTTTATATTTGACAAAATGGGTCAATGTGTAACATTTATGTTTTCATTCTGAGATTGACGATTGATGCAGGATATAGATGTAAACCAATGTACTCAAAATGTCTGTGCTGAAACACTGAGTTTAAGACCACGTAGGTTGGTTAAGACGACAAGTCTTCATCAGCGATCAGGGCATAATGTGAGGACAAACACCAAAATTGGGGATGCATTTTTCTGGCACAGTATGCTCACACCTTTCATTGGAGCTGAAAACGTATGGAAATTACCACTTATGGAAATTACCACTTATTTTTGGGGAGTCCTCTAAGAAGTCTTACATATCCTCCATTACATATCCATCCTTTGATAAGTGGATAGTTTTTAGGTCGGTTGGTCCTCAAAAATTTACCTACCCTTTGTCGGCTAATTTTTGCCCTTGGAGGCTGAAATTTGGCATGGAAGTCAAGCATGTGTGTTTCTGCGCATGCCAATTGGCTAAAAGATTCGATTTGACTCAGTTGGGTCTAACATGTCAAAGGTACTTCATTTAATGATCATCCTTGTACTGAGAGGGAAAATGATCTTTATACGATTAACGTTCATTTGATTTATGAAAACCTACTAAAGACAAGTTCAGGATTTATCAACCCATCCTCCTCCTCCTGACAGGTAGCTGATACATCAACTGGAAATCAGAATTAAAATTCATATTAGTGTGCATACTATGCTGCCTTTCAACAACATTTGTGAACTAATTTCCATTTAACTGATACGTGGTGACAATTTCAGAGCAAAATGGCTGCTGTGCATCACCCAGGTGGGTCCTACTCATTGGTGACAGTTGAGAGGAGTTCCCACCTTCATACCACTTCTGGGTATGAAGAAAAAGCATTACATGAGTGAAACAATTTAATTACACATATGTTCAGCCAACACATACGAACCCAATGAAGACATGAATACAACTTTTTCATTCTTTCAGTACATTTACTGGCATAATACATACAATGCACAAATGTTGCTTTTACATTTGCTATGAACTGGATCATGGTCCTGATCCATTTCATTTATCTGTACCTTATTTTGCAAAACAACCAGCTTATGAATGGGTGCCATACTGCCATTACATAATATTACTCAACATACCAGTGCATTCCAACAAGCTTTTGTTTGTTTTTTAATAAATCTTTTTAAAAATTCACAGTATACAAAACCCGATGACCCGAGAGACGTGACACTCAAACATACAGTATGGAAAGCATAGATAAATTATTCATTTTACACAATGATAACAAACAAAAACCAAGATAAGTATTTTATACGGTTTATCTTGAGTTTACAATTTATATGATTGCGGTATGTACATAATCATCATGTTATATTATAAAAGGTCTATACAGGCATTAGCTAACATTCAAGCCTGCATAGGAAAATACAACATTCCTTAAAAATTTCATTTAATGGAAGCCAACAGTGGCTTATTTTTAGGACATTTATACTACTTTCTTCAAAGCGTGTTTAGCTGGTTTTATTTCTAAAACATTTAACGCGAATGATGTAAAATGCACGCAGTTGTCCAGCGTGAAATTCAGTGCTGAGAAAGCCAGACAGTAACAGATACCCCAACATAGCAGGAGACGACGAGACTGATGAGTACTCCGTCTCATGGCACCTAATAAAATACTGCTCTCTTGCTCTTAAACATCAGTTTCTGAATGTATGCTTTCCTCAAGAATTGTCACATTAAACCTCAGTTCTTCAGGAAGAGTCATTTGATGCGGTTTCAGGAAGTCACCACAGATTCTGCTCTTCCGGAACATTCATGTGAATTCTGAATTCACTGTCCCTTCCGTTCATTGCTTTAAGCTGGGAACTGTCACATGACTTTGGCTCTTGGCGTGCATTTGCACGAATTCTGCTCCTCTGGAACATTCCGCATGAATTCTGCTCTCGAGGAAGCTAGACGTAGCCACACTTCTCGGTGTTCTCCAGGACCTCCTCGTACAGCCAGCTCTGCCTGAATTCCTCCGATTGCTCTATGAGGTGGAACAGCTTTTTGTACTCATCCGCCATCACCTGTCCCGTCAGGGTGTCCGGTGGAAGGTTCATCTCTTGAAGAATCTTATATCCGCTGTCCGGACTCCAGGAACTGTAAGGCATGAAGGTCAGGGAATAAGTGCCAAATGGCCAAGAACGTGCTCATGGTCAAAATACAAAAACATACAAATCAAGAGTAGCTATTTAATGCAAATATCTATAAAATAACAGATTAAACATCAAATGTTTCTGCTTGGAGTGCAACTGGCTCTTTTCATGATGTTTGACATGACCATTAACACATATGTATGAAATAATTAAGTGCATTCAGCAACTCTTGGATTTTGTTTTCTGTGTTGATAGACGGTGAGATATAAAATTTGTGAAAATGTGCACTTAAACATTCATGCGACTTGTGGATACAACTGGGCATTCCAAAACTGGGAGAAATTATTTTAAAAAGATGCTGTTCGGTTCCATTTTTGATCCAGTAAGTGGTGTACATCGGAGTCAGGTTTCATTTTGATGAATGCTGATAAGAGCCAGGAAAAGGTTTCCTCCGCGGTGAACTGTAACGTCAGCTACTCACTTTAGCTGGTGCACTAGAGGGGCCTTCCTCTTGACCATGCACTGCTTGACCATCATGATCAGCGTGGAGCCGTTTGCGGGACTGAGGTGTGCGTCGAACAGATCCCGACGGGGGGTCATCCTCACCAGGCACAGGTTGTCGTTTGGGAGCTGTTTGGGCAGCAAGAATGGTTCATGTAAGTATTTTTTTTGGACTCAAAAGTATTGGAAATTTTTGTTTTTGTGGGAGTAGTAGGACTGGGTTACAATCAAAATTACGTAACAGAACTACATTTTCAACGCTAGTTACAAGTTGTTACCTATTCTTTCAAGGTTAATTTATGATGATGGTTTTACTGATGACAAGTGAAAGGTGAGGCAAAGGCAATTCCATGGTAGTACAAAAGATTGTATTAAAAGTTTAAGTTTCCCCTACAATGTGGACATGAACAAATGGATTCATTTCATTACTTGGATGTATGTGGGGGAAAATGGCCTTTATTTTTCAGGCATGGATTTGATACATGGCACATAGGTGACTGGATAGGTGAACCTAAATCTCAGAGTTAAATAAAGAAATAATATTTCAACGTCAATTTGAAATCAAGCAAAATAGAAGTCTTCTGCTGTCCTCCCTCACAACAGAAGCATTCTGGGAACATCCACTTACACTGCTCTTCGGGAACTCCCTTGCTCTTGGACGTAACGAAAGATGACCACGGCTCCTGACCATTAAAAAAAAGAAAGACTTAGTCTAGAAAAATGAAGGGCGCAGATAACCATATTTACTAAATACCACACAAACAATGATTTAAGCACAGATGGAAAACCAGATGTTCAAATCTGTGAGATAGATGAATAGCTGACCAGCTGACCAGACACAACTAAAAATGAATAGGTAACTAAACTGGCAAGCTAAACAAATGAACGACAAATAAACATACAAGGTTTCAATGAAATGCGGTAGATTTTTGAAGGAGCTGCATTTTTCCCCAAAAACATTAGCTGCCCACGTGAAACACGCATGTACATTTGGACTCACCTTGTGCAGCAGTTCGATATCACAGGCCATCTGCCACAGAACGCACAATGCCTGGTATATCTTCGAGTTTCCTGGTCGGGCCACAATTTTCTAATAAAAGAAATACCACAATGTTCAGCTTCATGTTCAGGAGTGTAAAAAATACTGTTTTTTTCAAATTATTTACAAGGCAAGAGATTACAGGTTGTGGTAACAGCAAAGCAAAGAATGCTGTGACTAGACATTTAAATGATTAATAACCAAGTATGGGTTTATTTGGTCATGGCATGGATTCTAAAAACCATACGCTGATTAACTGATATACTGTGTCTCATATAATCACTATTTTTAAGATGAACGGTTTTTGACTTTTTTTAACATGATTTATTAACTGAAAACTGAACACGATTATTCACAATGTAAGTATCTGTTTAAGGGAGCTATGAGTTGAGTTTTGTAGAGGGTGGGGTGAGGGGCTCAAGAATGGGGGAGATTATACATTATCCTCTGCTGCATCTAGATCTGAGCTAAGAGATTAATACCTTTTACAGTAACACTCTTGACATTAGCGAAAAGTGCGTGGGGCCCAGCGGCTGTGACGACCCTGCAGGGCCTAGCTTACCGTGTACTCCTTCTCGCTCATGAACATGATGAGCTCGACGCGGCCGTAGCGGAACACGGAGTGGCGCTGGTACAGAGCGTAGACCAGCTTCCACAGCATACTCCTCTCGTTCCTCTGGGGGAAGATCCCCACCACCTTCACCGGCACGTCTGCAAAAGGAGGCCGACTTTTAAGCCTTCAGCGCAAGGTAAGGTTTCCAGATCTTACGTCCAATTACTATTTAATACTCCTGACTCAAGATCCCATCCACTCCTGCTGGGTGTAATTATGAGTTTCTTCCATTTTGATCCAATAGAATTCATCTTTATGGCCCTACTTTTGGAAAATCCATTTTGCAGCAGCTTAAACACTGTGGTACACTCTGGCCTGCAAACAAAACGCTTGATACACAACATGCACCAAGATTCCTTGAACAAGGAATTTAAAAATATATGGTAAAACATAAAGATATAACTTCTAAAAAGGTTATTTCTAATAATCCCTTTCAACTTCTTCAACTTGCATACGATTTCAGAATTTCCTGTATGTGTAATATCCACTTGTTGTAATGTATAAAAATATCAATTAAGTTTGGGAAAACTCATTGTATTGAACAAAAATAAAACAGCAAGCTAGCCATCACCTTTAGAAATATACATGTCGCTTAGGCATAATAACCTTCATCTTCCATTTCTGGGCCAAACAGTGAGGGTGGTGAAATTACTCACACAAATTAATCAAATAACCATGTGAACTAGCAACGTTTTAGACCACTTCAATGCTACCACACACTCCTACGTTAACGGATTCTGATTGGCTACATAAACCTCACATATCCCACCCACTCTTGATTCCCCAGGTCATCACTGCAAATGATAATCAATTTCTCAGTTGACCCACATTGGCTAAAATAAAGTAAATAAATAGATAGCGATGCAAAAATGAGCTAAATTGTGGTGAATTAATAAAATAAACAGCTCAGTTAAAAATTCAAAATTGTTTGCCCACTAATTAGTCCCGCACTGGGCGATGACTCTGCAAGCCTCACCTGCCATCCAGGGCACCTCAGAGATGCCCAGGTCGGTGAAAAGCTTTTCGGAGTACATTGCGGGGGGCCGCATTGGGCCTTGTCCGAGAGGGTCCAGTTTGAAGAAGTCACAGTGCACGACCTCCAGCTGCCCATCCAGACTGCCCTCCAGGGCCTTCAGAAAACAAAGACGTGAGGAAAAGAAGGGTGATGGGTAAGTGATGGTCGAAATGAAGCTTCATGAGCTTGTTAGAGTGGAGCTACACTCAGCTGTCAGTCATCAACATTAAAACCAATCAAAAAAAAGTGTTTTGTCTCCACAGTTAATACAGTCATTTGTACAAATCATTGCATTATCTTCCCTGGTCCATCCGAATATATTTTTAGTTCAAAAACACATAAAATTGTTGAGGACCTTCAAAAACAATTGTCAAAAGAACCCTACATATTCATAAATTAAAGACTACAACAATTTTGTTGTAGCGCTTTCTCCAAGCGCGTTGCCACAGAGAAGCTTTACGTAGATCCTGGACCTGAGATCCTAAGCCCAGGGCAACAACGGCGAGGAAAACCGAGGTCAGATATTTATGGCCTAAAAGCCTCCATTCACACTACAGCCAATTATCAGGGAGATTTTATGCCTTAGAAATAACACCAATTTCACAGCATTCACAATATTCCCAATATTTGCATAATACATGCAGAACAGAAGAGCTTTTGGGAATATCAGTCCTCTTCAAATGAAACAAAATCTGAAAATTCAAAACCTTTAACTTTCCCACTCTGAAAAATTATTTGGGAAACATGCTAAGTATAAATAGCTAAAAGCTCCTTGAAAACGGGATCTTCATAGTACGTAACTTCATAGTGACCGTAAGAGGAGCTGCTGGGATCAAACTTGTGAGGCGGACGAGCTCACCTGCAGGTCAGGTAGGAAGGACTTCTCGCTCTCTAGCGCCACCACCCTCTGGGCCCCAGAGTTCAGCAGAGTCCTTGTTAGCACACCAGGGCCTGGGTACAGAAGGAAGGCAAGCAGAGTAACTACCAACAAATTCACTCCCAGAGATAATGCCGACAAAATCACACTCACTAGGTCAAACACCGCCGCAGATAAACCAAACTCATCTGCATCAACACACCAAAGAACACTGCCAGAGAACACTGTGTACTGACAGAGGGTAAACAAACATCTGGGCGCAGCAACACAGACCTCTCTACATAAGATGCAGGGAAGCTTCAAATGTAAAAACTAGTTCAGTTTCTTATAACTAGTCGAAATTAGACGTCTTTTCAAATACCTGGATTGTGTTCGAAGATGACAGCATTTCCATCCGCCAGGTCCCCTCCCAGGTGGTCGGTTACGAGCTGGGCGAGGGCGGGATCCACGATAAAGCGGCGGATATTCCTGGCAGCCTGAGCCTTGCGGGTGTTCTCCTCCACCTCCCCCAGGTCCAGAAAGCCGTACCGGCACAGGGGGCGGCACTGGCCCTTTAACGAGGCCGCCATCGCGGACAGGTTTCTGTGGGTGAGTCGCAGGTCCGGAGGGCTCCGCTCCGTTTTGCTCGACTGGACCTGAGCTTTCCTGGCACCGGTGGAGAGCTGGTCCATTGTGTATGTCCGTGAATGGGCGATAACTATGATCGGCGCATTTTTGAGCAGGTGCCTCGGTTGTGCATGGCCATAGGCAGTCCTCATGGCCAAAACCATTAGTCTGGAGCCGGTGGCGGACATTGTGACAATAGTTATGTACCTACAAAGGTTATACAAAAAGCCTTTAGTCTTCCACAGATACCGCGACTATAATTCTGCTTCACTCCAGAATGAGTTAATCTAATGAGAGAGTAGAAGAAGGAGTAGTTTAGACTTGAGTGTGTATTACATTAATGTCGTGAATTTATTAGCAGATCTATTTTGGGAATATATAGGTACAGAAAAACAGGTTACCAGTGAAGTCACATGTCCACATGCATGATGGTTTATGACAATGTTTCATAAGGTAGGTGAACGTCCTACATGTAATTTAGCTTGAGAAAATGAAAAATAAGCCGAATCAGACTGAATTTGTGTGGCTGGCATTAGCCTTCTGGTTGCTTTCTGTGATTATTAAATTGAACAATTTATGTTCTATTAACTAACTTAAACTTGAACAGCTAGCTACATGAAGAAATTGACACAACAACGCAGCCATAGATCTGACCCCAACATTTATGAAGACGTTTGCAAAACCACATTGATTAAAAAAATTAACTGTAAACAAAATAACAAAATGAACAAGCTAAATAGCCTATCTTAGAGGGTTTAGCTTATTAGCAAGCTACAGAGCTCTGTGGAACAATTACATTTGACAAGTAAAACTGTCTACATACTTGAGCAGTAGAAAAGTTAACAAAAAAAGTCTTTCTGTATGAACTCAATTAGCTATATATCAGTCAGACTGCCAGACATGCAGATGATTTGCTAGGTTATAGTATAGCGGATTAGGTCTACCACAAGCAGACGTGCAGATGAGGCTGTAGCGTTAGCTTTTTTAGTACATGTAAATGCGAGTTTCTCCTGCGAACCTTCTCGGCGTGTGTACAGTATCAGCTTCCAAGAACACATCCACGTTAAATAATTGCATTCACAGAGATTCTATGGTGCTAGACACTAATTAAAAACCAAACTCCATACCTTGATCTACTGCTTTGTGACCTGACGTGATCCTGCAGCTGCACTCACAGGTACAACTGAAATATCATCCTTACCCCTGCTGAAACGTGGTGACATTGAACAAGCATGTTGTTCACCCTCTGGTTTCGCAAGCAGTCGAGACTAAGAGGACACTTTTAGCGACACCACGTGAGTTCACGGAGACAGCCGAAAACGAACGATTGTCGATGGACTGTCAACACGTTATCTGGAGATCGTGTCACCACCACTTGTCATGAAGTAATGTTCTCCTCCTGGGGAAAAATGAATTTAATCACACTATCAGGACATGTTGTAGTGCCGTAAATAATGCTGCTTATGAATGGAAGTCAATTTTTAACACAATTTACAGTAGAAATATTATACGAGGAAATTTTGAAATCCATACACCTAACTAAGATAGTCCTAAGGGACATTCTATTTTATATTTTCATTGCACGTTTTTAAAATTGCAATTGACCATGCAATAAGTTTACCTGACTCAGTGTTGGAATATCTCGACAGAAAGGTTTTCAATTAAATTTATTATTATTTAAATATAGCTTGGATACACTTTTTATACATCTGTGAAAACACAAGTACTACAATACTGAAGGCAGACAAAATGACGGAAATACCAAACAATGCATAAATGTGTATTAGTAGGCAGACAGCACATTTTGCCCTCAGAACAACGTACTTCTGTCTTTCTTAGAATGTGATTAATCAAGTTGCATCTAACAGTGTTTGAACATGTTATCATCTTGAATATACAAATGTTTTGAGGGAACAATGTTGGCAGTAAAGGATACATGACACGTAAAAAGACTGTGCATTACTTAGTTGTAATTTTATTAATCGCTGGAGGTAAATTATGGAGTACTTTAACAGTAAAACTTCAAATAAGATAAATAAAATGCCTTTTCAATTTCGGCGTCTTTGTTATGTCATATGATAACGTCCGATATGTCCGTGTAGTCCACGCTTTTGTCATGTCGCTTAAACTCTACGTATATTGCCTTTGTAGTTCTTTAAACGATCAGCGCATCTGTGATTGGTCTATACTCATGTCAATGCAAAGGGGAGGTACTTAACGTTACAAGAAAACCCACGTGAAAACAGCCAAAGTCACATGGCATTGATAGCTATGATGGCTGCATAGGCACTAGCCAATCCTCAAACTTACACACGTGTGTGTTGTTGTCGAATCTGCATCCTGGATGGTATACCCGACCATGGCACGGAAAGTCGAGCGGTTCAGCAGTCCTGGGAAAGGGAACGGTTTACGAGCTGTCAGCTCCCTGAAAGCTGGTGAACTGCTGTGTTCAGCCGAGCCTTTTGCATGTTGCGTTTCCAAGAAGGCAATGAAATATAGCTGTGAAAACTGCTTTTCCAGGTAAGACTGGTGATTTATTTACAGTGATTAATGTGCAATGTAGTTGCATTGCAGCTGTTTGTTTTAAAAGACCGTTGTCAGACTGTTACAAATGTGCTTTCAATTAGCGGTCTTCCTGTTTTGACAGGTAACAGCCTTAATCTTGAAGTGATGGTTTGCTACAGTGTAAACGAGAGTAACAGTAGCATGTACTGGACGATTGCATTTTGTCTCAAACTGTAACCGCTTGGATAATTGATCCTAGATAAGACACCATCATCATATTAAATGAAAAAATGTTCACTGCCTTGATAAATCATTAGTTTTTGTTCACAACGTAGTTTGCTTGTGGTATTTCCGTGTGCAGTCTGCGTACTGTATACTCTAGTCTAGTCGTGGTCATTAAGTGAAGCTCGGCTCTTAAATAGATCTCAGTCTTGTTCTCGAAGGGATTTGCTTGTCCAAGTAAACTGAAACTGAAAACAGTATATGAATATCAAAACAGAGTTAAGGAGTTGGGCCACCCCTGGCTTTCATAGGAGCTTCGGCCCTTCTTGGAATATTAAACCCAGAAAAAGACAGCTGCATTATTTAACACTGAAATAGAAATATGAAGTGCTGAACAAAATGTTAATCACTGTTATTAAAATTGCAATATGTAGAGAAATTATAGCAAAATGATTTTTGAATCATTTTGGTGAAGGGCATATTGTGCAGACCTATTTATTCATATAGTTTAAGCAACTGTTGTGCAGTATTTCTATGCTGGAAATTTAGACGAAGGTCTGACTGCCCCCCTCGTCCCTGAAGCATCCTTCAGTCAGCGCATGCCATCCAGCTGCCACCTCTGACACTTTACTGGTCCAGAGCAGTTGCACTGGAGGACCCACCTGTGCAGCTGCTGCAGGCAGGCTGGGGTAGCAGCTGACTAGAGGAATCACTCCCACGCAGCTGGGAGATGTGATTGTCCTGCCAACCGGAGCTCTCCCTCCCTGGGCAAACCTACATCAGGTCATGGTGCCAGCAGAGCAGGCTCCTGCTCCTGACCACGATCGGCCTCAGCACAGCCACGACTGAATTCTGTCCAGTTTGGGAGCGTCAGTAAGAAAAACATAAGAGCATATGATGATGATGATGAGAACAGGCCGTTTGTCCCAAAATGGCTCCGCATTTACCTACTGGTTACAGAATATCCTGCATTGCATCAATCCTGGACTTGACTGCACTAAGGTCCTGGGCTTCAGTGGTATAACCTAGCAACCTGTTCCAAGTATTGACAGCTCTCTGTGTAAAATACTACTTCCTGATATCTGCACAGAATTTGTAATACTGTAGCAGGTCACATCACTTTTGTTGGGTGGCTTTGTCTAGTTATAATGTGAAGCTCCTGGTTTGATCCCATGTTGTGAGAGGCGCCATTCTCTCTATTTGGTATTGCAGTCTCCTGCTGCTGCCATATTTGGTGGCGTTCAGCACCAAAGTCATCACACATGATGGAGGAGCTGTGGGTTAGTTGGACAATTCACTAAAAGCCATTAAAGCAGGTCAGGGATGTTGCAGGTTTGAAGCCAAGTGTTTCCCAGGAGCCTTTTCAAGAGGCATAGCACCTGTGTGTTGCATATATAAAGATGACTTTTGCCTGGTTGTTCGTTTGACCCTGATCAAGTGCATTTTGAGTGTCTCGGGTCTGGTTTTATATCCCCTAGTTGCTAACTGCTTCATGCTTTGTGGCCCACAACTTCATTCTTCATGGCGAGTAACCCTCCTTGCTGACTTAAGGGAAAGGGGAAGTGTCTCTGTTCCAGGTTTTGTATGAACTCTGGCTAAGAATGTATTTGCTGACTCCAGGGAAACCAGTCAAAAGGAAGTGTCTCTGTCCCAAGACTCAAAATTTTGCGTCCTCCACTCGTCTCCTCCATGCCCCGGAAACTTATCTATGTGTTCTCCCTCCCTCCACTGTTTCAAAAGGTAGGAGACGAGATTTCACCTCCTCCACTCGCCCCCTCCCCAGTTTGACCACCCTACCCCAGAAGGCATTGAAATTCAGGCTATTTTCATATTTATTCACTCATGGTATGTGAAGCTGCTATAGCATATTGTACAGATTTTGTAGGTCATTGAACTGAAGTGGGGGAAAACTACTGAGTTTTGTCACAGGCAAATTTGGAATTATGAAAAGAAACTGACAGTAATCTCTGGTGCAGAAATTATTGTGAAATGTTGTAATTATGTTTCTGTTTGTCATGACCATAAGTGTCACAGTTGTTACAGGGAAAGGCGGCTTGACTCGGGTAACTGCGCTTGGCAACGCTATGCCCGCGGCGTCAACACTTACTTTTAAGACTGGCTCATTATTGAGGGAGTGTCGGAGGGCCGAACAGCCCCTCCCCCCTCAACCGCCGAAATTTGGCTCGCTCCAGTCTGGGTGCGTTCCAGTACTCATATTTCGTCTCCTCGTCTCCTCCGCTCGTCTCCTCCGCGCACCGGAAACCTTTCTATGTGTCCTTCCTCTCTCCACTGTTCCAAAAGGTAGGAGACAAGATTTTGCATCTTCCACTCGCCCCCTCGTCTCCCCCAAACGAAGGATACATTGATGTATCCTACAGCGGAAGTCTTTTCGCATTTCTGGGTGACATCATTGTGCTCATGACCACTCAGATCAACAGACCAACCCACAGAATGTTTTATTGGTTAAGGTATCCATGGAATCGAATTTGCATGACTTCATCATGAGCGGGGTCGACTTTGATGATGGGCTAATCAGATTAGCTGTTCCAGTGTTTGTTTCATCTCCTCGTTTCCTTGTCTCCTCCACTTGTTTCCTCCTCCCCTACACTCGTTACCCCTCCTCCTTTCCTCCACATACTTCCGGGATAGGAGACGAGGGGAGGAGAGGAGTGGAGGAGACAGGAGGAGACAGAGTATTGGAACGCACCCTATAAGACACCCTTAATCAAGATGACGACCTGTGCAAACTTATGCTAAACGAGTGTGTGTGTAGATGAAGTAATTAGGAGGTGAACTGGGAATTGTTAATCTCAGTTGGGTGATTTTTTTTTTTTTTTCAACACTGATTGATTGTGTTCAAAAGAAGTACACTATGCAGGCTAATTTCACAGTAGAAAATGTTTTGTGATGATTAATTACTATGAAAAAGAAGAGGTTCGCACACAGCAGTATGTTCTGCAAAATACTCCTGTGTTTATTAACTGAAAGTGATAGCGACAGAAGAAAAAGAAGAGCATTTTATCAAATGAGCTATGTTGTCAGGAGATGCAGATCCAGAAAATTACACTCTTGTGATCACCGGGGGGCAGTGTTGGTCTGATCTTACTGGAGCTGTGTAGTTTCCTGGCAAAATGAATACTCTGGCTGTGGTATAGCTTGGAACACAAATAATGTATTAGTATAAAACAAGAATGTTAACATTACCTGTGAAACGGCAACATTTAATGTCTTATTCTTTACTCTTTAATCATATTGCACATTAATGCATTGATACTGTTTAATTTGTCAGTACTTACATTGCAGATACCTTAAGTAATAGCTGAGAAGTATCTTAATTGAACACCATGGTTGTTTTCATTACATTGCTTGTTTATATTGTTTATATTATTGGAGCAAATGTTTGTAATCAGGGAACCTTTGTTGCAAAGTGTAAATTTTATTTCTGATATATCAGTGCTGTTTATAAGTTATGTGAAACTGCATAAAAACATCCCAATTACTCAAGTTTTAATGTCAAAATTTTTTTGTAGAGGCCAAAGGGATCAAAAATATTACAGTTCTGCACCCAAAAAAGGTTAATAAAGTGGTTGTGATTGCATTTACAAATTGTGATCACTGGGGGGCACTGTTGTTCTGATTGTTGTGTCTTCACTCTTGATACAGTGAGTATGGCTTTAAAAGGACTTGAAACATGAGCCATTCTTCAATACTGAAAATGTTTGATCCAAGTATGATTGCATTACCGATAATTTACTTTGTCTGTATTTTAACTCCCACTGTTGGAAGATATTGTCAATAATTATTTGTAAGACTGCTTATGTGTACCATATCCAGTAATACACAACTCCAGTTAAGTATGCTATATTACACTATTTGCTTGGCATGCACCCATATTAAGTACAATAAAGGTATAAGAATATTCAATACTTTATCCATTAATGTCAAATATATGTCTTGGAGCAAGTTCAGGTAAGCACCTTGCTTAAGAGTTCCATGGCAATGCCCCACCTGGGATTTGAGCTTGCAACCTCCAAAATG
Source organism: Albula goreensis (assembly GCA_022829145.1). Classification (NCBI taxonomy): domain Eukaryota; kingdom Metazoa; phylum Chordata; class Actinopteri; order Albuliformes; family Albulidae; genus Albula; species Albula goreensis. Next base: position 34,709,195 of record CM040749.1, read on the forward strand.
GTTTTAAATTCAGTCCTGGGACGTCTTGGGTGTGTTGCCACCTGAAAAGTGAGGGGTTTTGAAAAAATGCAGAATTTGATTTTAAATTCGCTGTTAGAGAAATGAGTGAGGTTTCTCATTGGCTGTGAGAAACACGAGTGAGGATTCTCATTGGCTGTTAGAGACATGCATGAGGTTTCTCATTGTGGTTATGACCGTGCAGTTGCTGCCCCAGTTTCCTGTCCTGTTTTCCTTCTGTCCCCATGGGGACCACCGCTGTGGTCACGTCCCTGATCCCTGTGCTTTAGCCCGTATGGATGCTGCCGAGGTCGGCTGTCATTGTATTTCTCTGACCTACTGCCCATTTTGTGCGTCTCTCTCTCTGTCTTTGTCTCTCTCTGGCTCTTACATCTCTTCTCCTCTTCTTTCTTTCCCATCACTCCTCATGCTCTGTCGCTAAGTGCCAGACCGAACGACCAAAAATAAATCCCATGGTGTACTTCTCACCTGAGTGATGGATATGTGGTGTTGGCGATGGGTGTGTTTGCTTGTGCCCGCGAGCATTTGAGTACGTGTGTCTGTGTGCATTTGTAGCCAATGTGTGCTTCAAGGTGTGAAGTTAAGATGTTGCATGCTATCTGCTTAGCAAAGCTTTTTGTAACAAGCATGAATACACAATAGCTGTGACCAGGCCACTCCCACTACCACGTCCCCTTTTAGCCATTTGGCATGAACAGAAACACACACCTTCACAAACACGCACTTGACCTCCAAGCCAAATTTCAGCCTCCTAGGGCAAAAATTTGGCCGACCAAGCGACCTACAGAACTGCTGGTCACAGCTAAAAACAGACATTTTACTGTTTTACATCTACAGTATATGTTTTTGCTATCCATTTCACCCTACCATACAGCAATACCCATGACTGTACCTTGCTTTGTGTAAGAGGATGGAGTTGGAATTGTCAGTACAGTGCAGCATACATACTCTGGGTTTCTCTAGTGAGACATTATCTTGTGTTGTACAAAAGCAAGCTTCATGTTTAACTGTCGCTAAAAAAGGAAGTTAAAATAAAGGTGTCTAAGTACCTGAGGATCTAAACAGTGCTTCTTTTCTCTTGTCAAAAGCATTCCTCCTGTATCATAAAATGGAAATGACAGTTTCTCCACGGATAACAAAGTCCAGAAGCCTTGCGATGATTTAGGCTGCTTTCAGTACAAGCCTAAGTGAATACAAGTACAGACCCCACAGTCATATCGCGTTTTATTTACTTAGTTCTTTTTTTGTTGTAATATGGTTTGGGCTGTGTGCTTTTTTTTTTTTTTCGCCAATCTTTTCATGCTTCTTGATTTGATGTTGAACAAAGTTTGGGAGATATAAGTCAAGATTATGACCTCTTTCAACATTTCTAGTAGGACGGCAGAAGTCTTGTGAAAAACTGATGGAAAAGTGTGTGTATGCGTTTTTGTGTTGCAGCATTTATGTTGATGCATTTAGAATATCTACAGGATTTGGGATGCCACCAATGGTATTGCTGTGACGTTGGGTTGTCGGAGCCCTATCTGGTCTCGAGATGATCACGTGTTCCTAGAGGGGATCATCGTCATTCGGTACAAAGTCTCTATGATATTTGCAACATTCGCAACAAAACTTGCAAGTTTACAATTTCCAGCACAACCTTTACTTCAGTTCAAGGTCAAAGCAGTAGGAACTCGCGGTAGATCTCGGACTGAAATCTGCAACGCCGTCCTGCAAGCGAGTTTGTGTTGACATAGTGGTGGCCCGGCGCGGCGAGGCACGGGGAGCGGTGCGGGTGGTGGGGTGGGGGGGGGCGTGCGAAGACGAAGAGGCTGATTCTTTGAAGGTGCCTGAAAGTCTCTCTTCCGCGGTCCTCTCATTAGCGAACGTCAGCTCCACAGTGGCTGTGTGTGACATGGCTCTTTGTACAGAACTTCCTCTGTGTCGGGCTTTGATCTCGCCCGGGCGCAGCCTTGATCGCGTGGGGAATACTTTGTTACCCGCTGCCCCAGCTTCATTCTTTATTGCAGGCAAGGAGCTTGGAGGACACTCCTCACAGTCCCATCAGTTCTATTTAGAAGCCTATTCATTTAGCAACTCACAAGACCAATGGCAAATAACACTGTGCAAATATCAAGGGTAAGTTCAAGCACCAGAGCAGTGCCGACTATAATGCTGTGGATAATTAGAGGAAAGCTGATTAAACTCAGTCATTACACAAGTGAATAAAAGGAAATCTTAAGAGCGTGAAGACTTTTGACATGGTGCTATAGCAGTGATCTATATTGCAAGAAACCCGAGGGCATTTGAATAAAACGGATGGAAAAATGAAATGAAGAAGTTATAAGAAACATAGCTGTAAACTTGAGCTTCAAGTGATAGTTGGAGTGCGGTGAGGTCTGTTGGATCGGGGTCTTATCTGTCGAGGTTGTTTCTGAACCCACACCTCCATTTGGGCCCTTGGAGTCTTTTCATGTGGCAGGAAGTGCATTCCATGATCATGTGACCAGGGTGGAGGAAGGGGAAATAAGAGGTGAGGTCTAGACCAGAGGAAGATTGCAGATCTTAGTCATTCGTTGCTCATTAATAAGACATCAGACAATTAATTCTCACCTTCGGGATGCTTTCAGTGCCAGGTTTGTTTGATGAAGACGTTTCCTCCCACAACATAATTTCAGCCTTCACCCCTTCATGTGCACATTGTCTCATGATGTTTGAATGATGGATTGCTCAATGCATGGTCATGTGATTGTTGAGAGTGTGTGACTTTTGGGAATTTTTGTTTCGTTCTCAAAGGAAAGGGTTATTAGGAAACCAATAATATGCAGCACTTATTATTTGAGAGGACATATTAAAATAATGAAATGGCAGGGAAAAAATGAAAAAGCAAGCTAAACCTACAAGGATCTGTAAAATTCAAGGCTAAAGTAGAACGGAAATAGAAGAAAATAACTGATTACATTTGAATAATTACTGCACATTGACAGATTGAAAAAAAAAACATTTATTGATCAAATTTTTAATATGACACTGCTTCATGGAAATGAAAGTGGCCTCATAAATGCCGTTTTGGGTTTTGCTCTTCAGAGTGATGTTTAAATGTGTCTTCATTCAGGCCATATTTTGGCTCCAGCACAAGAGCCATGGGGCACTGTTTTCGGTAGTGTTTGCGTCCAAACCAGCCTGCGCCGTTATCATTTTCGCATCAGTGAAAGCAAAGAGACCTTGCTTCTAATCAAAGTGTTGTTTACAAACACATCTTTCATCTTTTGTTTTTATTCTTTTTCAGAGCGTAAAACATTTGTCTCTGGCCTGATTTTGTTTACAGCTGGTTCATTGCAGCAGCTTTTGTTTTGTCTTCTATGCCGTGGGTACACACCGACACAATCTTGATGGAGCAGTCAGAGGAGATTTTCGCTGTATCCTCAGGAGAAGTATGTGTGTGAGAGAGAACATCCCAGCATTGGTTTCCTCAGAATCGTCATTGCATTTCCAGACCGCTGTAACTGTGTTTGATTCACAACTCCTGTTTCCTTTTTATGAAAACACCTCATAGCTCATTTAACTTTCTCTAAATACTGCTGTTTGTCAAACTACATTCCCTGCAGGAAGGCCCTGCAGCAGCTGAGACAGTAGCCAGGAGGGCCCCTGTAGCCCCTTAGACAGTAGCCAGGATGGCCCCTGAAGCCCCTAAGACAGTAGCCAGGAGGGCCCCTGTAGCCCCTAAGACAGTAGCCAGGAGGGCCCCTGTAAGCCCCTAAGACAGTAGCCAGGAGGGCCCCTGTAGCCCCTAAGACAGAAGCCAGGAGGGCCCCTGTAGCCCCTAAAACAGAAGCCAGGAGGGCCCCTAAAACAGAATCCAGGAGGGCCCCTGTAGTCCCTAAGACAGTAGCCAGGAAGGCCCCTGTAGCCTCTAAGACAGTTGCCAGGAGGGCCCCTATAACCTCTAAGACAGTAGCCACGAGGGCCCTTGTAGCCGCTAAGATAGTATATTAAGCAATGTCAATGACATCACCATTTGTACAAAATTACTTTTGAATTTATACATTTAGCACATGCAAAACATAACTTACAGCATTGGATACAACAGGTTTAGTCAGTGAACAAAGAGAACACCAAGCTGTCAACAGCTGGAGTCATCTCGTCCACCTTCAGCATGTCGTGAAATGCCACGGTGGTGGTGGTGGGCCTGCGGATGCAGTAGTAAGGGATAGACACCGATATAGTCAAACCTGAAATCAGGATTAGCTGAGCCAAGATTCGATTGAAACGGGCGCTGAAGTGGAAGATAGGCTGGGTCTCGGCTGTCTGGACTGTAGTGAAAAGTTCATTGAGTCAGCAAGCGGTCAGAGTGGATTAGAGACTTGACCAAGAAGAGGGATGCCTCCAGTGAGAGGAGAACAGGGAACTCGGAGGAGTCTGACTGGAGGGTAAAGTCAGTTTATAGATTGTAGGCAGTCAGGAGCCCCTTATATAAGGACTATGTTTTATGTGGGCCAGTGTGGAGAGTGAGGAAAGGCATGACGTTGTGAGCTTCGGGCTGATTTTAGACAAGGCGGGGAGCAGCTGGAAGGACATGATGGAGCATTCAGGGAGGCCAACAAGAAGAGTGAAAAAGGCAGATCGCTATCCAGGACTACACGCTAAGACTCTTGGCAGTCTGGGAAGCAGACACAGCAAAACAAGTGTGAAATCAAAAACTTGGGCTGCCTACTGCGTTTTTTTTTTTTTATACGGCCGGCTGGCAAGTTTGTGGGAAGGAGATGTTTAGGGAGGAGAGTTGAAGGTCATGTAAATGAGATATGACATGGCGTAATGTAGCTGCAGTGTTTTTACAGCTGATGGCCGGCAATCAGTCTGGCAACAAGAGATGCCTGGGAAAACAGTCCTGATTGAATTAGAGTCATGTTGATGGGCCACGTCGCATCACATATAGTTTTAAATTGGGGCGTTGCTTGGTTTGAAAGGGCAAACGGCCAGTTCACGTAGGGGCGCAGTAAAACTGGTAGTGCGCACTATATTTAAAGACTCTGCCCCCCAGGAGAGTAGATGAACGACTGTGTTCTGTGGGCCTAATAACCATTCCTTACAGTCCTCAGACAGGCTGGTGCTTACTTGACCTGCTGTCCCTTTCCTGAATCTGTGAAGGGGAACAGAGTAAACTCTCCTTCTGTCTACTAGAAAGAGAAAAAGAACAGTGTCCCGACTTTGTAATCTGGGCCCAGGACAAATATAGCACAACCCCCCCCCCCCGCCCTTACTTCAAGTTCTATAAACAACAGCTGTAAAATAACCATAGTTTTGTTAGTGCTGCCATGTCATTCCAAACCCTCCGCGGCTGTGACTGATTTGCACTTAGCGTCTCTTGTTTGTAGGAAACGCGCAGCATCTCCGTTAAACCGCTCCAACACGGCCGCTTTGTTTGACAGCTCTTCCAGTGTTTTAGTTTCCGGGCTGTTCACCGTGTATGAGCAGACTTCGCGATGTCGAGCGTTAATGATCCTGTCACAATTGTTTCTCGTAATGTGGGATCAAGAGAGATTTCTTCGCCGCAGTGTGCCTATGTCCGGTTTTCACCGTCATTACCAAGCACTTTGATATGACCCCCACAGCTATTAGCGAAGCCGAAGAGTGTGGGAGTGGATTCACCAGAGTTAACCTTGATCTTAACAAGGACAGAGGGGTGAAGTTCAACTGTTCTTTAAGATATCCTGATCTCATTAATTCCACTAGGCAAAAGTGCATTGCTCTATACATTGTCACAAAAGGGGCATGATGGTGACTAGTATGTTCGTTACAAAACTTATTACCTAGCTCCTTATCTTCAAGCCAACTGGCTCAACAATGCTAGCACACTTTACACTATGTTAATACTGGCTATGTGTTTACTAGACTGGGCTATTACACCTTTAGCTGGGTATGTTGGCTAGATTCCTTTTTTTTAGCAAGTGGTCTTTAATGTTTGTTTCACAAAATATTCATAGCTCTTAGGCATTATCACTAACACTATCTACATCTGTATCGCCTACACGTCCTGCTCTCAACTAACTAGCATCAGCTACGAATAACCTATACATTCATTTGTATATACACCTATACATATTAATTTGACTGGATCGACTTGTTAGCTACTGTGTCTTTTTTGGGATGGATGCCACATTGAGAGAAGTTAAGGCATGGGGTCATATCCTCGCTCATGTACTTTCTGTGTGTGAAGTGCTGGCCAAATACACTAATCCCTCTGTAATTAGCCTTGGGGCATCCATGTAGTATTTAGCGTTCTTGATTGCCGCAAGTCGCTGACTTACAATCGGCTTCATCCCTTTGAGGCAGGTTCTGAAATATCACACCTTGTGCTTCTGCTTGTTTGTAGTTTCTGTGCCAGGGGCATGTAACCCCAATAGATAGCTAACATTTGCTTGTGAAAAACAAACTTTGGCTTGAGGACACTTACAGTGTTATCTAAACATGCTTCTGCAAAGTGGTACCGAGGGCGGGCAGGTCTGGATATTCTGGGCAGGCTCACAGTTCGTAGTTGACAGACAGCTGGCCAAACCAATGAGACACTCCTCCCCACACATCCCAGGAGATGAAGCACTATGGGAGCTGCTGTTTTATTGTAAACTAAGGGAGAAACAGGCTTCAGAATTCTGAGAAGTAGAAAGTGATATTTTGACATTAAACAATAAATTTACAGTTATATATCTTGTTAGAGAGTATAAATGACAAAGTGCATGAATACTCTTTTTGGTCATTTTTTTCCAGCCAAACTGTTGAAGTCCTCTGCAGCAGCTCTTTCTCTCTCTCTCTCTCAACAACTCAGGAGAAGGAAGCTGTGAGCATGTGACTCCTCTGACTCATGTCAAGACGAGTCCTTGTTCTTTTCACACTGCACCAGCGATAAATTAAATACTGCCCATGCCTTTGGAGGATGATGACGAAGTCAGCATATAGTTAATTCAGACACAAGCACCCAGCTGATCAGGAATGGCCACGAGAGAACAGGGAGACTAACTATATGATATAATTGGCTTATCACCTCCCCTGGTGAATTTGGGCCGCTTCTTACCGTACCGATGCATACCTCCTGCAGATCGCAGCTGGGACTCAAATACCCAATCACAAGGCTCACGCCTCTTTCCTGGATGTGCGTCTTACTGCGTGAGACATCTAGAGGCTATGATGAAGGAATATTGAGTATATTTGCTGGAGGGGTGTTCACCTTTACTGTCACTATAGGCTTATTGTGAAATTTTTATGTTGTTATATTGTACAGTTCAATCTTTGCGTTAGTAATTATTTGTTATTCCTTTGAATATTATTCTTTCTTTGAATAAATGTACTTGCTTGTTTCTGTACCTCAGCTGTGAGTTAAAAAAGTTTCTTTTAGTTTCTTCTACAGAAATAAACATATTGTTATTGTAATTTTCATTTGCTTTATGTCTGTCAATCACCTTTACGGACCAATGGCATTTCATATCGCATTCAAATGTGTCAACAAATGGTGAGAATAACCAAACCTGCGCATACGAAACCAGCAAATTTTAAGTACTTCCCCGAATATGAAACTCTTATAAAAATTCAGTAGGTATACATGACAACTCAAAATACAAAAAACTCCAGAAAAAATGGTATATTTACGGTTAATTGTGAACCAGTGATGCTGGTGTTAGTTCTGCCTTCTGAAGTTATGTCTCAGACTGAGGAGATGACTTGATATTTTACTACATGAATGAGGTTGAAAACTCAAGCTCATTTAATTCCCTGCGTGGTTTGATTTTTAATTTTCTCTCCAGTCTGCGCACTGGGCCATGGTATCTCCAAGCATCTCGAGCGCTTTTAACTGTTGTGTAATTACTCTATTAGCCGGATTCATCTAACTGTCTGCATTTAGCTCAGTGATCGTAAGGGCAACATGACCTTTGGATAAAATTTAAATAAGACTCCCCCACCCCCACCCCCTTTAAACTTCTCAGCAGAAAAATGTGAAAGTTGGAGGACCCATAAACCCAGATTACAGCTTCCCTGCTTCAGAAACAATATAATGTCCTCAAATGGCTCGGAAGGGGATGTCAAAGTTGTAGGGCATGACCCAATTCAGTATCAGTCGGTAAATCCTTATAAACGCCGTGAATGCATTTCAATACAAAGTAGGTTTTATCATACATGTAAGCTCCAGTGTTATAAGAAGACAGAGCTGACCTGCGGGCTTCATTCCTGGCTCTGGAGAGCAGCAGCGTAGGGTGGCTTTGGTCGTAACCCAGCACTTTCATAACTCTCTATCTGCTGTGAAAAGCGATGCCAAAATACATCTGTTTAAATACTGCTAATCCTTGGAATAATTACTTAATTGTGATGATAAATGGAATCCTCAGCAACCTTGCGCACGCTCTGGCTACGCAGCCAGTCAGCAGCAGTGCTATCAGCTGGCTGGCAGGAAGTGCTTCGGTAGTTACCCTGGCAGAGCAGTGATTGTCTAAAGACCGCTCCAAATTATCAATAATGAAGTCAATGGCAGAGAGGTGTAGTTTTGTGTATTTCAGAAGAGAATTAATGTTTGACATGCACCCCACCTAGTTTGATTCTTCAGGCCACATCATGCTTTTTGTGTTATGTTATTTGCGTGTGTGGTAGCAGGTCTCATGGTCCGTAGAAAGTAAAAAAAAATTGAGGTTAAAATAGAAGCCATCAAAAGGAGGGTGAAAAGCACTTTAATGAACCTCAAACTCATATTTGAAAAGGTGACTAAAATATTTTTGTAAAAAATGAGAAGACTGCTTTTTACCTGTAATGGTACGCTCCTTGTAAAAAAAAAATAATAATAATAATAATAAAATTCTACCTTCAAACTGCAACATAGTGACTCCTGTGCATACCCCAGATCTCTGGCTTATGCAGAGCACAATGATACGCTATTTAAATATCCAATTACTTCAGCTGTACAACAGAGACGGAAGAGATTTGTGTCTTCAGTCAAGGACAACCGGAATGGCAGTCTTCATCAAAAATATCTATCCAGTCCTATGAAAGCTGAATTAAGCCCATCAATCCAATGAACATGATTTTCTTTCATTTCCCCTTTTTGTTATCAGACATACAGATGTGAAATTCCTGCGTAGACTGTATAGGTGGCTTACTTCTAAGTAAGACTTGAGGAAGGTGCAGTGCTGGTTCAATTTTCTGCTGTGCCATTGTTGGACAAAGCCATGTTTGTTTTGTTCTTCTAGTGTATATGTAGGTGATCCTCTCAGCAGAGATGACCTGCAATGAACAAGCTTTTTGAAATACAGTTGGAAGATGATGAATGAAGAAAACCACATTCTTTTATTGGTATGAGAAGTGAGACTAAGTATAGATGCTGGATGAAGTTTAGCAGATCACACTGCTGGTGTAGTTCCTGTTGCATTTGTTGTTTTACTTGAATTAAGTCTCTTGCCTCTCATAATTAAACTTTTTTTTGTAGAGAAATGATCCTTTGTAACATTGTTATCAAAATGTATAAATTCATATCAGGAATAGAACATGATTTGTCATTAATGCAAGAGTCTCCATTTAAGCCTTTAAGATTTAGTCTGGAAAATGGCCTCCCAAAAAATGCCCCAAACATAATCGTGCCAGTAAACAATTATCACGTCCGGCTGTAAAAAAAACTTTGCCTTGATTGCAGTGATGGACCCCTGTTCAAGAGGGTGCTGTGCAAAAACCGTGGGAGGTTTCCACAGGTTACAGATAGGCCTGTAGTTACAAAATTAAGTAAAATTAAATGTAAAAAGTGTAAAAAAAAATCAAAATGAATGGTGAGAAAGTAAAAAAAAACAGAATAAAAGGTGATAACGCACATGCGTTGACCTCCACAAACTGAATCACGATGAGGAAGACGTGAGTGACCGTGTTGTTATCTGGGCTCTGCTTCAGAGAGGAGGGAGAGTGTTAACTGGGTGCAAGACTGAAAATCTTCCCCATCAGCCTCCGGCAGGGATCCCCACTGTGACCGATAGCAGCAGGAGTAAAAGGACGAGAGGAAAAACGCGGGGAATAAAGGCAATGGATGAAAGGACCTAGAGAGGGGAGGTAGAGATATCGGCGTGGGAGACTCTTGTGCCCACCCCTACCTTCATCTTTTTCCCATTTTTGATTTTTGACTTGTTTGTTTGAACAAGCTCAGCGGGCTGTTTAGGAGGAAGCTGGATCCACATCAAAGAGCAATCACTTCAGTTTAGTGTAATGTTGTTTATTTCTAATGGGGTTTAATTGCTGTCCTTTTCCCGTTTGTGTGGGGAGGTGGGGGGCAGTGGAGGGACCGATCTTCTCTCGCCATCCACTCCTACGCAGGGTTGGAATGGGGCATACCCACAACGTTTGTGGTCTTGCGGTTAGAAAATTGCTTTCCATAATTCCCAAGGTCTGCGTTGACGATCTTGCCGAACATCACACGGAACGGGAGGGCTGTCTTAGGGGAAGTGCTGAGGTATAGGACTTCTAGTGCCCTAATCTTAGCACGTGCCGCAACAAGAACTCTTGGTTCATGTGCTAACAGGAAGTCTTACTTAATTCCCCTGCAGAGACTCAACAATTAATGTGCTTGCATTTAATTTAGCAGACCTGTGTCATTTCATAGATGAAGCTAAAACCACTTCTTAGTACAGTTGTCCACCACTTGTTTTAAGAATTGCCATTGATACCATTTGTGTATTAGTTTCATACATTGTACATACTTAAATATCATTCTCTCTGTACCAAATGATAAACTTAATAATACATCAGCCACCCCCCTCTTCACAGTGGTATTCTCTACATAGAGATCTGAAGCAAATTATTCATTTTCTCCTCATAGATAAATATCTGCGGAACAGGATGAAAGGAGCACCACAGATTCAGTCAGTTGTGAAGCATACAAATAGCCATTTTAGATAAGGTGGGGGAGGAGAAAGATGCAGTCTTTACAGGAAATATTAAATGTAAAAGGCTAAAAGAAAGCAAAGGCCTCACTTAGCTGAAAGAGTATTGCTTCTGCGGCATTTCTGTAAAACAGACCTTCAGTCTTTTCTTCTGTTTCACACCGTCCTGGTGAGTTTTTCCATCATAATTAGTAACGCCACATGGTATTCTGTCATTTAAAGACGTAAAATCAAAAATTTTGGGCGCACCCCATTTTTTCACCTTTCGGAGGTAAGGCTATAGTCTTATGTCTTTTTTGGATTTTCAGTAAAATACACTTTCCCCATTTCCTTCCATTTCAAATATTTCTGATTACTTTTTCTACCATAATTTGTGAAAGCACATGGTATTTTATCATTTAATGAGGTGAAATCTAAAATTTTGGGAGCATCCCATTTTTTCACCTTTCGGAGGTAAGGTTATACTGTCTTACGTCATTTCTTAATTTTCTCCAATCCTATTTAGTAGATATGTATTGTTTTCTATCATTTAAGAGGTCACAATTAAATTTCGAGTCCTTATTTTTGGGGTTGGGTCAAATTTTATTGGTTGATTGAGATCTGCTTATAAAGACGTTGTTTGACATACAATTTGAATAAAATTTTGATGCCTTGTCATTCTGCATCATTCTCTGGGATGGAAAGGAAGGCGTACACATTTTACCAGCATGTAAAAAGTTAAAGTATTTCAGATATTTCTTACCCATAAAACCTTTGGGTGTAAATCAGTGGACTCTGGGATATGTCTTTAGCCTACCGCGACCATGAGACTGAGCTGGCCTCGTACCACCAGAGGTGGGGTGGCTTGAAGTCCTCTGGGCTTTCTATGGTAACCGATACAATTGCATCTCCGTGGTGAATTGTAGGCACCCGTACTCTGCTGTCAGTGAGAGGTGCTTGCTGTGTGCTGTAAGACAGTGTCACCCGAAGTCTGGAAAACCGTCATCATGGTCAATAGCAGCTGCTGGGTGTGAGGGTGCAGCTGTCACAACAACGGTAAAATCACTGGGAGCAAAGAAACAGAGGGGGAAAAAAGTGGAAAAATGACAAACCTATGCTGCTCAAAAGAAACTACAAGGCAGTGTGTCTGCACAGTATTTATGGCAGAGATAATTAAAATTACATTAGGAAATTCCTTGATGTGCATTGCAACTGAATGCACTTCCTGTCTACCGCTGTCATGCTGAATTTCTGTGAGTATGCATTGCTTATTATGGTATTCACAGAATACATTGGCTGGGATTCAGTCAACTGTTGTCCTTAACTCTAACTTACAATTGAATAAGAGTTGTTTGCTTTTTCTTAGCAAGAACAGTTTGGTGAGTTCATTTTTATGTTTGCTTAACTCACCAAACTGTGTCAGTGAAGATAAAAATGAACACTTGCATGTAATTATGAGCCGTAGTTAATAAATATTGATTGAATCGCAGCCATTATATTTAACATACTCTGAATATATTTCAGGCCAGTATCATTATTTGGCGGAACAGCATTTTGAAATATGAATATTATAAATGAATTCATGAGAGGAGGCACACTTTTGATATGCGTGAATGTAAAAGGCTAAGATAAATTTAAACCAAAGTGCATTGCAATTACCCACCAGGACCATTTAATGAAGTCTTAATATTCTAACCCTGATTATCATTTGACATTTATGCTCTGTTAGTCGTTGACTGCAATACTACATGTGTTAATTTGCATCTTTAGAAATAATTTTGTTGAACTTTATTATTGGTCTGTTCTAATGCATTTTGTGTTTCCATGACTACCTCGGTTCAAGCAACCATTCAGTCAACCATTCTCACGCTTAACATTGCAGGGGCTCCTTTGTCTTAAAATGACAGTACACAGTGAGTCTCGTGGTCTGTTATTTTCTATCTCTCCAATGTAATAGATTTGATTATTGCTTATTGCCCCTTATATAATAGCAGTTTGTGATCCTGCCTTTCATCGAATTGCAGGGTAATGTGTGGGAATGGTGATGTTAGAATCTCTTCATTCTGTGCTGTCTTTGAGGGCTGTAGCCAGCTGATGCAGTCTAGGTTGATTCAACACAGTAGGCATTCCTCTGAATATCGTGTGCACGGTACCGTTGGTAGCCAATTAATGTTCAGAACCATATCGAATTTCTCTCCTCCTGCATTCCACCGACACTAATAACTTGAAATGAAGGAGATCATGACTGCTTTAAAGGTCATGGTTCTGAGCGACGTGCATAAATATCGATACATTTTGAAGGGACGTTATGAATGGCTGATTAAAGTATTAAATGTATAAATCTTGTAAGTGCCGTTGACACTCTGTAGATCACACTTTAAAGCCATTAATGAGCGTAAATGCAAAAATTTTTTCTGTGTTTGAAATATGATTGAAGGCTTCGCATTAATACGGGATGATACGCTTTTCATCTGTGGTGTGTGTGTGTGTGTGTGTGTGTGTGGTAGGGGGTGGGGTGGAGACAGAGGGGGTTACTGTTCGCCAGCCTCTATGCTTTTGGGTTAATTAATTTCTGTAATAAACTCCAGCCTTTGCTGCAGTCGCACCGCGCGCATCCACAATTAGCCTGCCACTCGGAGCGCCACGCGTGAGCGGCTTTCTCATTTCCAGGATTAACAGCTATAGGCTCCTCTCTTCTTTTTTTTCATCCCCCTCTTCCCTTTTTTCTCTTTCTTTCTTTCTTTCTGTCTGTGACGGTCCTGATTCGGTCCGTCGTGCTCTTTAATCCTCGGGTATTGGTCGATCCGAGCTGCGCTGCTCCCGCAGCCCACGTGAAGGGCTTTCAGCGTCTGACCCCTCGGATGCTGTCAGACCGGATCTGTTGACTGTTGTTTTGTGAGCGTATGAGGAGAATTTGAAGTCTTTGTCACAAGAGCTCTTAAAAATAAAAGCAGGCCTAGTTTGTGTGTGTGTGTGTGTGTGTGTGTGTGTGTATGAAAAGTGTATGTGTGTATATACCGTATATATATAAGAACTATATTATATCAGTAGCACAGTGGCACTTGTACTGCTTTCTTCAAATACTTCTACAATATTATTTGAGACATTCAACTTGCACTGTAATACATAATTCATCCTTTTACTGAATCTTGTCCCACTCTGCAGTTGAACATAAGGCCCATAAGAGCGACTGTTCCTCGCAGAGGGTTGTCAAACTCGGCCTCAGACAGACTCGTTTAAATATGTGTTTTCCTCATGGTTTGGAATGCTCAGTTTTATGTATCTGCCCTCTTAGCAGCATCCTCCAACATCATTTTGGGCGGGCTGCAGGCCAGAGGAGATGCTGTTGCATTATGAAACGAGGATAAAAAACCCCAGCTGAATTGCTCCTTTCTTGGACGACATTACGGGCAATTATGTACCGCCCTGCCAGTCTGCGTTGGCACCGTAAAGGTTGGATATCAGACCGTGGGGCCCGTCCGCACACGGTGAACAGTATCTTACAAGGATAAGTCACTAAGCAGGCTCCCGGCGGGTTCCATACAGCCAAGCACTTTTGATATGGCGCGCTGTCCCTGTTGGTGAAGAAACGTTGTGTTATTGCAAAATGAGATGTAATCATAACCAAGTGCTTGGCCAGACTTAACAGGATAATGTGTCTCTATCAGAAAATCCTGGAAGCAATGAATCTCTTTACTGTGGAATAGGGACAGCCTCAAAAAAAAAATGCCGAATAATTTAAACGACTCCGACCACCCACCATTTTCACAATTCAACTGGGAGGACAGTATGAAGAGCCTATATTAGACTGCTAGAGCACAATCCATTTTCCTTGTGCATGCTATACATTCATTAAACAATATACAACCATGTTATTTGCCTTTTAACTGCCATTTTAACCTTGTTTTGTAATTCTCCATGCAGACCTGCTTTTTAATTACTTATTTTGAAGATCTGTGCTGTGAAAGCAGATTTCTTGACTTTCAGGGTAATTATCTTTGATAATTGTCCAGTTTTTGTTTTTTAAATCTAACTAAATCAAGATCAAATCTAACTAAATTCAGCTGTAACCACAAAACTCATGACCAGCCCAGCACTCATAGGGATTCCCTTGGAGGAGACCAAAAGGGCTGTGCAATCTCTGCTATCAACACTGATTTCCAGTAATAACTGTTTGTTTTATTTTTTGGGCTGGATGGGAGTGAGCACTGTGGTGAAAATTTGGATCTCCTCTCCATTTCCTAAACTGTATGATCTGGCCTGGAGTTAGAATTGCTGCTTTGACAGACTAACACCGGTCGAAATTAGGGTCTAGTGGCACTGCCTGGTCTGCTCTGGGTCTTTATTGTGGTCTCCAGTTTGTATACGCACAGTTCATTCATTCGGGATTGGCTAGCAGCTGATTGCACTATCCGCTTAGCTTATGCAAGAACAAATCGGACACTTTGAGCCAGTCATACTGCTGGTTTGTATTCCTGCCCTCTTTCTAGTTACTGATTTGGCTCTGGAACGCCAGGTGTGTGGAATCACCTGCATTAAATATCAGTTAACTAAAACAACCAACAGCGAGGATTATTTTTGAGTAGCTCCATAGCCTGTGAACAGCATAATTGAGACAGTCAGAGATGGGGAGTATGACTGTTTTTTTCTTATTTAACTGACACCTGATTGAGTGACTGGTTGGCAGTTCTACTCACCTGGTGTGCCAGGTCCAAATCCATCTAGCTGTGACCCTCCCCTTGATTAATGGATGAAAACTGTGAAACGTAACGTTTTTCTCCAGGTCTGAAATTGCGATCCGAGAATCGGGTTGTGGCGTCCCATTTTTGCATGCCGCAACGGGTCTCTGAGATGACCTTTCATGAATATCCATCAAATTGGAAACTTACTTGAACTGTGTCTTCAGATTCTTGAAGAATGTAAATTCACGGTAGGCTAATTGTTGAGTAGCACAAAGCCTCCGTCACACAGCTTAGGTTTCGTCTCGCTTCATTTCCAGCCGCTGAAAACATAAATTACCACTTTCTGAGTAAAGAAATGGTTTGTTGCCACATCAGTGAAGTGCATTGCAGCACATTGAACACACTGTAATTACAGTAGATATATCTGGGCCTATTTAATCCAGTGATGTGAGATCATTCTTTCACTGTTCTGGTCTCACCTAGCTGGGGACAAAACCAGGAAAAAGTGAAGGAGAAGTGTCCCTTTTGGATTGATGCTCTGAAGCCGTTTTTCCCCACGCAAAATCTTTCTGTATTACTTCAGCGAAGTCTGAACTCTTGTAAATGTAACTATTTTGAACCTGACCTCCATGTCAAGGTCATTTATGAAGATAAGGAAGAGATAAAGCCGCAATACCATCACTGCAGAACTCCTATATGGTCCTCCAGTGTAGAGACTTTTGTCTGACCTTGAATGTGCTTTGTCCATTACTGTCTTTGTTTGCAGCAATTCATCATTTTCACCCACCCCCCCCCCCACAATCTTTCCATCCCCCACTCACCCTTCAGCCCCCACCCTCCACCCCCCTACCCCCCCACCTCACAGAAAAGGGCTGATTCTGTATTGATAGGGGGCCGTAATGAGCTTGGAGGAGTAGCTGTTACTTCGACACTGTAAACACCCTAATTGCCATGTGTGCCTTGGCATCCCGAGGATTCTCAGACGGCCTTCAGATCGGAGGGAGAATTACCACAAGGCCGGTCTGTGCTCCGGTACGCGCTTCAGTCCGCAATTACCGCCCAGTCCCCCTCTAGCAGCAGATAGGCTTCCATCCACACGCACACCAGAGAATACTGCATCCGATACAGAATACTGATTTCACTCCAGCTCCTGGTCCAGCTAATTATAGCGCACACAACAGAGAGACAAGATGAAGGAAAAAAGAGAGGGTGGGGGGGAAAACTAGGGGTTTTCAAGTACAAAATCAAATGTGCTAAATCGGCAGAATCAATCAAGATGACTGTTTTGCTACTTGTGCTCTGCTGGGAGTATAGTGCATTGGGCATGGTTTGCCATACCAGATAATACAGCTGCTAGAGACTGTACAAAACTAAAATAGTTGAACGCTAAAATAGTTGAATCCTGTTTGTGAAGTATGTAAGTATGCGCAAGATTGTATTTGCAGGCTAAGACGTGGCCATTTGAGCTTACTGAATGTGATGTTTCCCAGTGACTCAATGCACTGACCCAGTCACTTTCCAGGACCATAGCTTGCCACTCTTAGTCACTGTGTCTGAAGGTGTATGGAAACCACTGCAATTAAATACCTTTCTAATATATACATCTGTCTAATGTCCCCTGGGATTCGATCCAACTCCTCTGACACCATACAGGACAGGTGTTGTAGACAGGTCACCGCAGCCAGGCGAAGCACAGCACCGATAGACGGATTAGCTCATATCAGTGGGTGACTCTTCTAGTGGACTGCATAGGATAAAAGTTCAGGTCTGCTTTTGCGGGTGGATTTTTCTTCGTCTGCCATCGAGGCGGCCGAAGTCCTTGATCGACGGATTCCTCCTCCTTGAAGCAGAGAGCGTCTGTGCAGTCTCCATTAGTGTGTATGGATCGTTGCATTGTTTGCTCAAGCCTCGCTCTTGATTTTGAATGTGTTCCCCTTGAGTCTCCCGAGTCCCTGCAAACAAGCCTCTTGTTGTTATTGACCTATTTGGTTGCCTGGTAGAAATTCGCAGGAGCATGAAAATGGAAATTGCTCACGTGGTGCAAGAATTTTCGCAGTTTAATAAAACATTGTACTTTGTGGAAAAGCTGTCGTACTGTACATGATAAAGATCACTGTGGAGAGGAAATGGCTGTCTGTGGGGTTGCATTTGATTTAAAACAAGTTAATTTCAACAGTCCTTCTTTTTTTCTTTTTTTTTTTTTTTGTTTTTTTTATATTTTTGCAAAATAATACCTGCCTGTAAAATTTAATATAACAGGTGATGGCTGGATATGGTCATTTCATTTATTCCACTTCAAGGTGATAGCTCTTCCACATTCTAGAATGTTTATGAATTTATATATGTTCATAATTACAATGAAATGGTCCCTCACAAATCAGAACCAAAACATAATATTGATATGTAATCAAATCTAATTCTATAAAATATGAATAAAATAACATTCCTTTCAATATTCAGGTTTAACATTCAAATTTAGTATTCAGGTATATTTATAGTGTTGCATTGTGTTTTGTATATGTCCAAGAGTTTCTTCTGAGTATTTTAGTCCAGACCAAAACTAATTTAGAAATGCAATTTGACAAGGACTGCTTATAATATAGTCAACAAGTTACATTTCCCCTGTACGTTAATTAATACCACTGACCAAAATCACCCTCTCACAACATTGTTGCATGTTGCTAATTTACCTCACCTGAAAATCCTTTATTTAACTGTACCTCTTGTCTGATTAATTTAATTACAAAACAATTTAATTTGATTTGTTCAGGCTGGTAATGTGTTCATTACCTGTAAATGTTAGACATGCACAGTACAGTGGTTAGTGTTTGAATTCCTGTAAGGTCAGGTCTTTGCATGTAGAGATTGATGGAGTAGCCCCTATGTTATTGGATGGTCAGAATAAACAAATGTGTGTGTGTGTGTGGGGGTGGTGTTTCACTGCTGGCCTTGTTACCATGACAACAGCCACAAGGCAGTGCTATCACCGACTAGTCACAAGTGCAGTATATGGGATAGGATGACTTTAACCCTTTATACTGTCAGTTTAGGCCGGGCCCATTGATGATGTTGTCAGGTGAGTTTAGCAACATGTTTTCAGATGAGGTAGCAGTAATGTTTTGCTGAATTTCCTGTAGCCTTTGTCTCACAATTTCTCTTCCTTACTTCCACACATTTCTCATTTTTAAATGTTACCCTCCCTCACTCAAGAATTTTCAAGATAACATGCAGCTGACAGACATGATCAAAATGTAATTGTTACTCCACATTTTTTTATTTAGAAACTTCTGGAAGACAGGACTGGGGTTGCCATGATCACCATATAATCAAAAATCATGAAAATCCACATGATAAAATCTCCATCTGTTTCCATCCATCCATCCATATGTGTTACGGTGAACATGTGTATCATTTCTCAGGTTTACATAAATGTTGCTCATTAAATATTAGTCTTATGTGTATTTTTAATCGTAAATTAGGAACTGACTGCTTCAGTCTCTGCAGCTTCTCCTAAAATATACTCACTCATCCAAACATGCCTGTTCCCCTTTTTGCCAGGACTTGTAGCCTGTGCTTTGAACTGAGCTGAATGTCCGGCACTTGTAGGAGGAGGGGGAGTTATGAGGGTGTGGGAAGAGTGCGGAAACTCACTCCCCAGAGCCAGTGCTGTCACTGACTGTGGTAATCTGTCTTCCAGTTATCAGTTAGGCAAAATGTCATAATTGAGACAGCCCTATTTCTTAGACGGAAGAAAAAAAAAATGGTTGTAAATGACAGAATTTGATTATTTTTGCTGTGTGATTATGAAAATTATGCTTTGTGAATAATGTCATTTTTCCATGGTGAATTTGTAAGCTTTTTGGGCTCTGATTTTCTGTACGTGTCGGACTCATTTGTGAAACGGAATGTTTTTAAAAGGAATTTAAGTGTTCCACGGCTTTTCATTCTGGTAAAGAAAACACTTTTATCAGGGTGAAGGATTGTGCTGTTTTGCTAATGTAAGATATCTATGCTTCATTAAACATCGTTGCTGAAAGACGTCTTTACCTTCAGCTTCATTCTTCGGGCTCTGGTCCATAGAAAGCTTATCAGAACAACGACATCTTGAAGGCGAATCAAAATACTCATGTATCACGGTGAATGTTTTTACAGCTGGTGCGCTCTGCTCGTTCGAATCCCATAATTCCCCTCTCTCAGTTGACATGAGATGCTTAGTTGAAATTCGGCAATTCCTGAAGGAATCTTGTATGCACAAAACTCTCCGGCTACCTAGAAGCAAGACTGACTGGACTCAGTGCCCCACAGAACGGTCTGTTTGAGTATCAGTGTTGTGTCGACAGCTGCTGTACAACTTCGACAACTACTTTCGCCTAAAAGGGAATGTTGTTCATGTATATCTTCACCTCGATGTGAAGCTTGCCATTTTACAAACAGGAAAAATAATAGGGGTAGTTATATATGTGATCTTGTTCATGTAGTTTGTTGTTGTGAAATCCTGAGTCAGCTTTCCCTGGTTTGGAAGCTTTACTGGACATAATTTTCTGTGGGACTGCATCTGGCTTTTATGAAATGTGATTGAATTGGCTCTTAGGGTATGTACAAAGGGAATGATGTAGATGAGAATGGAGTATTGTAGATTTTATTTTAGCGCTCCAGGTTGGACTGTCCCCTCCTTTTGTTCTCTGTGCTTTATGATGGGGTCTCAGCTGTGGCTCTATGTTTTTGTAAGATGAGGATTTGAGCATTCTCAGCTCTTCTATTTTTAAAAAATTTGGAGTTCCTGTTCCCAGATCTAGGCCTTAGCCATCATGGAGTTCCTGTTTCCAAATGTAGACCTTGGCCATCATGGTGCAAGCAGTGCAAGCAAAGCAACAGGCTGACATCATGCACATGCTTAGTGATGCGGTCATATGGAATCAGCCAACTGCTTTTTTTTAACTAATGCTTCAGAAAAATGGATGCTGTATTGAATACACTTTTTGTGGCTTTTGATAAAGTGGTAAAAGAGTCAAATTGCATAACTGAGTTGATTGCTTGAGTCTCTTTGGTTTTGTACATTTTGTATCTCCTAAGGTTAGGTCACCTAACTCCTTGTGAAAGATAATAAGAATATAACCTTGCAGCCTTGGTTTGACCTCATAAAACTTGAGGTTTTTTGTTGTACGATTTTTGTTTTCAGATGTTGTCTTATTGTATTTGTTCTACTGTTCCATTGATGAGTTGCTTAATGACTTGGAGTAGCATAGCTAACTTGCATCAGTGTTTGATGCTGCTTGTGTACTTGCTGGTCTGGAAACCTTGTTATCCAAGGTCTGGCATTGTTGCTCATGTAGTCAGGCGGATGACCTTTTGGTCTTCCACTTTGGGTCATCCTCCCGCTAGTGACTTGTGTGGCCTTATGGCTCTTGATCTACCTTTTAACGAGTTGAGCAGTGTTAGTCATATTCTAAGCATATCCTAGCCCAGGTGATTTGCGTAATGAAAGGGCATGGGCATAGTTCACTCCAAGGCTGCAGCCCTTGAAATGAGACTTTCATGTGAGCATAGGTGTGTCTCAGCCCTTTATCCATGCAACATGTCATTATTTCTGGCAAACCATGGCCGACGCGGGAGGGTGTGGAACAGTATCTCCAGTGCCAGTATGATGTTTAAGTGCAGCTAATGAATTTACCATGAGATAGTAAGGCTGCCAGAAAATCAAACGGAAATATGATGAACCTGGAAAAGTTATGTAAAGGAATAAACAGGCAAATTCAATACGTGGTCAGAACACTGAACTCCGCTCCCGATGCCCAATAACCTGTTTCCTCTTGTTACTGGAAGGCTGATTAGTTTTAAAAATAAACGCGGCCCTGTTTTTCTTTAAAGACGCTTTTACTTTACATAAGCCCATTTTGTTTGTCCGTGTCCCTCATGTTGTCCTAATGTAGAACAGGCACAACATGAGGCTGGCCGTTGTACTCCAGACTGAGTCAATTATGACAATTTGAACTCCTGTCATAAAGGTCAGGCTTTTGGGCTGAAGGCATACTGGAAAAGCTGCAGAGACGCCCATTAGGAGCAAAACACAACTCCCTGGAAATAATGCTGAGCTTAACAAAGCCATTTGTGGTTCAGACAAAGGAAAAAAAAAGATGGGAGTTGGCATAATTCTCCTTAAAATAGTTCTGTTTGTCTGGGTCCTGAATCTACAGACAGAATAGTGAGTTTCCCCGGGTCCCTTTCATCACTATTTTACGAAACTGTTGAATTGGACGGTCATTAGCCAGCTCCACAGTTTTGTCATTATGGCCTCATTTGGTGTTTTCCTCTCTCGTACGGAAATCGAATCAGGAATCGGTCGTTGAAGGATCTGAATTGTTCCTGCCTCCATAATTACATCTTTCTTCAGAATCTGGCAGAAGGGAAAATGTGCTGGGAATGTTTGAAAGAGGCCAGATGCCAAAATCAGCGGGTGAGATATAACACCAAATCAAACCGAATCGAATTAATGGGACGCACTTAGCATTCTCAATGTCAAAGACGTGTGTGTGTGTGCGCACGTGCGCTTTTCTGTGTGTCTGTATTTGTGTGTGTTTGTGTGTGTGTGTGTGTGTGCGCACGTGCGCGTTTCTGTGTGTCTGTATTTGTGTGTGTGTGTGTGTGTGTGTGTGTGTGTGTGTGTGTGTGTGTGTGTGTGTGTGTGTGTGTGTGTGTGTGTGTGTGTGTGTGTGTGTGTGTGTATAACCAGGGGTCGGTCATGACAACATAAAGGTCAGTGTAACTCAAGTGCATCCATCCAGATTCTTTGGAATACATAGATAGAATGACTTCAGTCTACAAACTGGTGTAACAGTCATTGTGTATTGAAAATCCCCCTCATAATGCGTTTCTGATGTAAATAATATATGGTTATGTCAGATATGTTGTGTGTCACTCTTCGATGGTTATACATACCACATCTTCATGGGGCAGTTGAATAAAATAGCAGACGGGAGGTTTTTTTTACATTATTATCAGAGAGGATGTTAGCTATGTGTTAAAACAGAGTTTAGGTTCAGGTAAATGTTTTGGCAATAAACAATTTTCATAGTTTCAGAAAATAACAAGCCATGCCTTGTGCTAATCCGGTAATGGTTGGGACACAGACCTTATCTAAATTGATTTTGGATCTTTGATCTTAAACCTTTTTTCATTTCATTTAGCTTGATTAACACATCTGCCAGTTCTGAATGAATCGGAATGTATCCCAGCCATACTGCAGCTGTCTTATCTGACTCATGAGTACTCGCATCACTTTAAATGACAACAGGATTTATTGAATGCAGCCAATTTGTAAAAGTGTTTGCAATGATTCGACAGGAGTGTCTTAATCCTTCAAAAGAGTGAAATCTGTTTTTATTGAATTATGTATTGCCTTCAAGGAGGCTAAAAGCATTTTTCAAAGACTGTTGACATTTATAGCGTACAAATGAGAAGTTTCCTTTGGTTTTTGGTCATTAGCTTTGTGTGAGTTGTGGCTAGCGGTCTGGCCATCAGCGTTCTCTGTGATTTCACACGGGCGTTCCTAAGCACTCCTTCATCAATGAAATGCGTTGTACCCAGATTACAACAGAAAATGACCATTTTAACAGCGTTAAAAATTGTTCAACGCTTGTTTTTTGAGGCATATTCTCATTTCATCTTTGTTTTTGTTCCACGTTGCTTAGAAATCAGGCCATAACAGTTACTTTGACTACACAAGTTTGTGTTTATTAATCATTCATCAGAAATGTCTTGTGAATTGTTTGTAAACAGAACTAATTAAATTCTTAAAGAATATAGCCTAGCTTCAACATTCATCTGTAGATAAACTCCTGGCGATTGAGGTGGCATGTTGTTAGTTATACATTTTCCATGCAGTTTAAATGTTGTGTTTCGCTAAAGCTTGTAGACAGGGGCTGTACCGTGTCATAGTAGGAATAAGGTGCAGACAAGTGAACAGTGTTTCGCAATGCTCAAGATTCTATCGCCTAACCAAATCGTCCTGCTTCTGCATACCACCAATCCCCTCAAATTTGTAAAGACAGGAGTTTCTAAATAGTACCAGGTAGTAACAGTAATAGGACTATATTTGTGCAGTATATTAATCACCAAAGTATGTCCTCGCGCAGTTCCTATTATGAAATTATATTCCATAAAATTTGAATATTTCGATGTTAAGAACCTTTTTTGCTGATAAGAGGGCATTCTAGGCTTTCCAAAGAGCAGAACATGTCGGTACGAATCAAGTCAGTATTTCACCTTTAACTCTTTTGAACATTTGCTCAGGCTGGTGAGTTCATTGCACACAAAAAATGTGGGAAAAAAGATATTTTTTATTTTTGCCTATTCATCTTCACCAAGACAACTCATTTTTGTCAGTGGTTACAATACTAATGTTTTTAAATAAAAAAAGAACGAAAAATGAAACTGACTACATATGAGTCACTGTGAAGAAATTGCCATTTTAAATAATCTTGCAGTAGAATTTAAAGATCTTAACAATGTAATATGTCATGGACTGTGAAGAATGTGGGGGGTATTCAAAAATACACCAGAATAATCTCCTTTATCTTCTGACGACTGATAAGGGCTCTATGGGTCTGATTTTAATGATTCCTGTTCTTCTAATCATGCTTCCAAGAGGTTGGGTTTACTAAAAGCACCTGATTTACAAAAAAAAGTGTGAAGTGAAAGCTTGTACCCAGAAATGTAGGAGATACAGCGGCTCAGCTTATACTTAGGATGCTCTGATAGGACACCATTGACAGTGTTCTTCTTTCTGGTTAACAAAATCCTAATTCTCTGCACCCTTTCTGTTTTCCCTTTCATGCTGTCTGCACTCTCTGAACTGGATGGATCTTTCGCTCTTCAGGTAAATACCCGTCACCCTCTCTGTTCAAACCATTCTCCGAGGCGAGCATTCCTTTCATTCTCAGAATCAACGATTCGGCAAATTTGCTAACAGACAAAATGAACTCAGAACTTTGTGGAGAAAGGAAGATTTGAGACATTTGAAAGACATTTCTAAGACGCATCTGAGGACAAATGGTAATTGAAGCCATAGCATAATGTAGTTGCTCTATGTAAACATGCAATACCCAGAATGCTTTACATTATTGTGAACCCACTGATGTACCCGATCGTACATCTTATCCATACAGTTGTTTCAAGGGTATCTTATGCTCTGATATGGACCAGAATGCAGGCCGTAGTTTTCATCTCATGTTTTTCCACTTATTTCATGACCCGCTATTTAAAATTCATATACATATTTAAAATTCGCTGTTATGACCTATGACCTATGAGAGGTAACGTCCTGTCTCTAAACCCTTTAGGAAGGACAAGCTGCTGCGATGCTCTCAGTGCAAGACTGCTCGTTACTGTGATGCTGGTTGCCAGGTAACGACTGTGGTCCGGTACCATGACACTTTTTTTTTTTTTTTTTTTTGTAAGCATACAATTTTATGAACGGAATATTCTCCCTTGTCTTAGCCTGTACTCGTTCTGCATATTTTGAAGTTTATTGGCTTCTTCCACAAATCCCCACCTTCAGTAACATGAGGTAGCTGCAATAATTCTGAGTATACAGATCGAGAAAGAAGGAAATCGACTGCACAGGCAAAATATAGGGCAACGTGAACGCCTGACTACGCCATTCAACAAATAAAACATACTGAGACAATCATAATATTGTCTGGTTATCATCTTGAAACAAAAGAGAGTGAATGAGGCATAATTACTAAAATGTGTAATTACAAATTACATGCTAGGTGAACTATGATTTGACACCAAGGCTCCATGGGGCAGGGGTTTATTCTCGAACGCGCTCGCGTAGTTCCCCACTGCACCTCTGAATTACAATCCCCACCGTATAATTATGTCGAATCACAACCTGAGCAGTATTAATTCAGCTTCATACTTGAATTGCTCTGTAATGGAAACCTGTATTACGAACGCAGAACAAATACAGGGGTTGAAACGTGTAATTATGTGATCTCGCCGTAACCAGGTCAGTCGCAGCAGATGTTGCTTTTACGAGGGTGTGCGGCAGGAGGAGTGGCCTCTGGTTTCTTCTGTCCACGAAGAGAAGCAACTCTGTTCATCACAAGTCTCTTGTGTTGAGGAGTTTTTTTCTTGCCCCAGCACTGTTAAACAACTAATGCTACAAAGCAAGAATTTCTGCACTCTCTCTTCGATCCCTTTTTTGTCCTTCAGTTTCTGAAGAAAAAAATCACCTTCCAAAACTGGAATGACCCCAAAATTAAGGGTTAAAAACCTTGAATGTCTAAACAAGTGAACAGGCTCTTAGTTGGGGTTACGCACATACACGCACACACATATATATTCAATATTCACATACGGTTTAGAAGTTCTGTTATAGAAATAAGTGATCATACCTCTTTTATTAACCTGCAGCTGTTGAAACAGAAAGTAGGCCAAACGTTTATGCAATGCAGAGTGCAGTTGAGATTCCATTCTCTGTTATGCAACACAGAGCATCCTGGTAGAAATGAAAGAGCCTGTCTCTCACCGCTGGAAAGCCGGGCCGTCTGCGACGGCACCCTGACAGGGCAGTGACCTTGTTTAAACCAAGTTTTAATCCAGCCCTTTCTTCTCCTCCAAATTGGGAACATGAAATTGTATTCGTGGGCCCATCTCCTCGCCCTCGCATCCTCCTTTGATTTACGAGGGGGAAGACAAGCGCAGGCCGCTAGCTGCTGCTTCTTTTCAACTCTCGGGTCCGCTGAGCTGCTTAGTCATTCAGCCGGAGGAGTTCACGTCAGGTATCGGAGGAGTTAGCTGGTACACAGTGACCGGGCTGACAGTCCTGTTGCGTGAGCCCCGCCCTCCCTGTCATGTGTCATCCAGTGGGCATGCTGGCTACATTCAGCAGCGCTAAAGGTCTGGATTGGACAGGCCAGTTGGGAGCAGCTATTGTGCTAGCGTAGCAGCTCAACAGGTTAACAGGATGAGCGTGCCCCCTGTTTTTGTTGCCTGTTTTTTCTTACTTTTGCCTGTGCTTTACAGTATGGAAAAGATACTAAATTAAAATATACAAAATGAAAGGTTTTTAACTTTTGCTCAACCTTTTTCTAGCTTGTTTTGTAAGGTGACATTCCAGGCGTCTGTCTGGTTGATGTGGTGTTACAAAACCGGTGAGTTTTAGCGCTTTTACCAGGTGCTGGTCTTTCCTCTGTTCCTCGCTCCTTTCCAGAAACGAAGCTGGCCAGAGCACAAGGTGGAATGCCAGCGCCTCAAGCATCTCCACCCCGCCATCCCCCCCGACTCGGTCCGCTTGGTGGCCAAAATAGTCTTCAGATTGGTACGTCATCCCCAAAGCACCACTTAGTAACCTACACCTGGCCCGCTTCCCAAAATCCAAAAACCTGTCGACTTGATGTGCATGGCAATGACATCTTTTCCTATTTATTCCTCATCCTTGCGCAGTTAAGCCGTTCCCACAAGCCCTCCGAGGACCTCTACACTCTTGAGGAACTTGAGTCACGTAAGTAAGGCCTTTATTACTTATTCATTTAGCTTTTTATTGTTAGAATTTTTTTATATGTAAATCCAGAGTATGCTTTTGAGTAATATAATAGTATTACAGAAGAATACAGGTAGTATAGTGCATGATGGCTGCCCATTCCTCATCTACTCTTGCCTTGCCTAATGTACCAAAGCCTGACTGTAAAAGAGCTAAAATAATGGTTGGTTGCAGTAGAGGGCAGCTGCTCTGCTGAAGTAGAGGGTAAATCTGTTCTTTTGCAGTGGATAGATGATAATCCTGCTCCATTGCTTTCAGTATAATATCAATGAAGCAAAGCAATGCCATAATAATAAACATATTGTCACACTAAGTGCCATGTTGAAGCCAAAATATTAACGCTACTTCATTGCAAAAAGCGCCAGTTGTAAAGGAGAGTCAGAAGTTCAGAAAATCTGGGATTGTGCTGGGAGACGGAGGCGAGGGGTCAGTGTGCTCTCCTTTAAGGTCTTATTAAGCCCCGTAGTCGGTTATGAGAGTGTGTGCCTGCCCGCAGCAGGGAGCCATTTGTCTTCCTCCAAATCGCTTCAGAACTCATTTGCCTTTCTCTTTAGCGCGTTTGTTTTCCCGCACCGTGAGCGCGGTCGCACCGGCTGATTTACACCCAGCTTTATGACCGCTGGGCTCCCAGACAGACCGCATTACCGGAGCCGCATATTTCATCTCGCCTAATTCCAGCCCTCCGCCCGTCCGCACGCGGTGATTCACCGGGAGGCAGCAGGCGCTACAGTAACACGAACGGCACCTGCGCCGGCTCGGACCGGAATCCAGGGCTCGTAAATCCGAGCGCACGCCAACCAAGGCCGTCATGCCCGGTGAGGGTTCGTTAGCTGCCCCCCGAGCACCGCGGCGGCTGAAAGCCAGATCGTCACCCTGGAGAGATCAAACACAGGATCCAAACTCTTTCGCCGCAATCAAACATTCACGCTGGGTTTATCTTACATCGGTGATGGCAGGCACAGGTGTGCGGCGCGTCCCCCTGTCGGCTCACGGTCTGTTCAGTCATCCAGCTGATTTCAGCCAGACTCATGTTTTACTGCAGAGCCTTAACTGAGTGGGGAAATGGTGCCTCATCGTCAGAATGGCCGTGAGATTCATTGCTGGAGTGAACGCGTTTTCATTAAGTTGGGGCCGGCTGACTGACCACAGGGATACGGGGTCAGGCCTGGATGGCCGTGTTCATCGGCCGTGAGGCTGTGCTGCTCGCTGAGCGGATTCTGGCACGTTTTCCTGATCCGGCGACTGCCATGCTGCCGAGGTGTGGGTGTGGGCGTAGGTGTTTTTGCATTGATGGGTGAAAATGCATCAAGGTTTGGGTGAATCTGCGTCCCAATCCATGGCAGGAATTTGAATTGGAATCAGAACTGGAAAAACACTGAGGGTGCAGAAGTGGTATCGGTTTAAAAATAGAACTCCCAAAAATTTTGACAGCTTTCCTCACCCTCACCCAGCCCGATTGTGACTGGTGTCCTTCTGCCCCTGTCCGACAGATCTCTCGGAGATGAGTGCGGAGAAGAGGAGGGAGCTGGAGGACCTGGGCATCGCCCTGAGAATGTACCTGAAAGATGAGGCCGAAGATTTACTTCAGCTTCCACCCGGGCTAGATCCCATCAGCATCATCGCCAAAGTAAGCCTCGCAGAGCAGCATCCCTACCCAGTGTTAACAAAAGAAATAAAAATAATGACTATGGCTGTATAGTGCTTTTTCATGTGACCCAACGCTCCTTTCAGTGCAGCGGGAAACTCAGCCCAGCAGCCGCCAATGTGTAACACACAGCATGGCGGCCATTTTGTGCCAGAATGCTCACCACACACATCAGCTTGAGGTAGAAAGTGAGGAAATCGTTGAGCCGATTAGGTTGGGTGATGATCTCACAAGAGCAATGGAGCACTCAGCTGTGTGTTCGCTGGGTGCTGGAGTGTCTTTCTTTGTAATAGCTTTGTCTCCCGTGGTTTGGCCTCAATCCACAGAGTTTGTTGTTTTTGTGACACAGGGAATTGTGGGATAGCAGGTGGGGCTTTATGAGCCACATACTGGACAAAGATACAATATTCTGTAGTCACTGACTGCTGTTTCTGTCACGGAAAAATGCTTCAGCTTTTTATTTGAGATCCATATTAACAATGTAGACAATGGTGCCCTTGTTTAATTTCATCGATCATGGGATTTTAACAATTTCATTTAATTCAGTTTTTTAAGGTTTTGTATTTTATTGGCTCCGTATTTTCTTCATGTTTTTTTTCTCTTCCTTAGCAACAGCAATGCCACATGCAGTTGATAGACTGTGGAGTGGAGACAATATCTCTGGTTGTGTCAGTGTGGAGATTTTGTCACCCCTATTGGGTCAGTGTTGGCTGGGTTAGGGCATCTTGCTGTGTTGGAATTGTTAGCATACTGTCTGAGGAGACTAGGGGCCTGTGGTATGTTTTAGCTGAAGGTGGTGTGTAAAAGCTGTATTTCAGATGGGGGAACAGGTGGGCCAGGTGCAAATTTATGTGGCAGGCAGAGAAACGTAGCGTATCATAGCATAGCATGAGAGAGGCGGCACCTGTTTCTCTCATAAACAGCCAGCATCGAGCTCTCCCTGTGAACCATACAATGCAGAAGGCTGCTTTTCTGAGCTGCCAAAACAAACCCTGGCCTGGTGGTGAGTGGAACGTTTGGCGCAGTTTAACTGCTGCTGTACAGCTGGCCACCGCACAACAGGGCACTGACCACCGGCGGCCATTTTGTCCAACTATCTGTTTATACCCATGATTCCCATTTTCACAGGTGTGTATTGTTTTCCACAGTCTCTTACTGTTGGGGTGTGATTGTGTGGTAGGGAGTTGTCACCCTCACAGCTGTACAGTATAGTTTTGCTTATTTTGTGTGGGACATTCATTATGGCTGACCGCTTCTCAAATTCAATGAGACGACAGGACAAGCTGCAAGAGTGGGAGAAGGAGTGGGATATGTCCTTCTAGAATGCCGCAATTAAGAAATACATGTTATTCAAAAATTGGAACCATTTTCTCTTGCCTCCCAAACTACATCAATACAGCAAAACTCCTCCGTATACGAGAAGAAAATGAAATGCATGGTTTTGGCTGCCAAATAGGTTGCCTTCTGTCATAAAATGAGAGACAATAATCAGTGTGGCAGCATTTTCATAATTTGTATTGTTAGTAGATTTAAATATAGTGGATAAGCTTTGCTCTTATTACCATCCTGATTAGTGTTTGTCATTCAGCTTGTGTTTGTTGGTTTCCCTTTTCTTTTTTTGTGTTTATTTGTTGATGTATTTACTTTTTTCCCCACCGTAGCTGTGCCCTGTTCGTCCTGTGTGTCATTGTTAATTGTTTAACTGTTAATTGCTTTGGCAATATTGTTTATATGCAGTCATGCCAATAAAGTCTTACTGAATGGTATACTGAATGGTATAGAGAGTGGGGAAGGGTGAGAGAGAGTGGGAGAGTGTAAAAAGAGAGAGGGGAAAGTGGGAGAGAGAGTGGGAGGGAGTAAAGGAGAGATTAGCGGAAAGTGAAATGGAAAGAGAGAGAGAGAGGGAGAGAGAGAGTAAAGGAGAGAGTGGGGGAAAGTGGAATGGAGATAGAGATGGAGGGAGAAGAGAGAGTGGGAGAAAGTAAAGGAGAGAGTGAGAGAAAGTGGAATTGAGAGAGTAAAGGAGAGAAGGAGGGAAAGTGGAAAGGTGAGAGAGTAGAAGGGGAGAGAGAAGAGAAATTCTCTTAAGTCATAGCATTCATAGGTCTGGATCCAGAACAAAACTGGTGACCCTGTGCCACTGCTCACTTCTAACAGTTACTGTTGGATCTCCTGGGGTCTTGAAGGTACCCTGGACAACCCTTGGTGTCACCACCAGCAGTTTTGTAATCTGCTTTTCAATGGATTTCATGATGAATACATCAGTCTGTTTCTGTGCATCGGTTTGTATCGCACAACAATTCCATTTGTGGGTGCTTTTTTTACAGCTTGAAGTAAACTGTCCTTTTGCTGACACCCTGGAACTCTCCATGTGTTCATTTTGTGAAAAACAAGGGTGATTTTTTTTTTTGAATCCCTTGTCCACTTTCGATCTGATGCCAAGAGATCTGCACAGCGATAGGACGAATTCCACTAGTCCCACAACATGGTCGGAATAAGGCGATAATGGTCATCGCTGATAGAATCAAACAGCTTGGCTTAGCTCTCGAAAGACAGGTCCCAGACCTATTTTTTTGGGGGTTTTTTTGTGTGCCTTTGGTCAGCTGTTGGGTGGGGAGTTTCTAATCTAAGAAATTCCTCCCAGCCATCCAAGCGGAAACCATTTCTGCACTTTGAAAGTTTCTGGCCTCACAGCCAAAGCTCATACGGGAAGAGGGAGAAGAGTGATAATCCCCCAACGTTCAATTTAAACCCTGTCTAAAAAGGTTTGTCATGTGGCTGAGCACCTGTTACTGTGTTGTTCCTATCGTCCAATCAGGATGAGAACGCTGAGGCTGGAGGGCTTTTTTGTTCACCTGGTGGACGCAATGATCTTCTTTGTATTCCATCGTCTTTACGGTCACCTGTTCTCCCGTTTAACTGGTCTGACGATCAGTTGATGTTGCCGTGGTGAAAACTGCGCATGCACCATACTCTCCGTAAGTCTTTAAATCTATGGAGGAGGAAGAGTTCTGTTGTCTTTGAATTTATGTCGCTCATTCTTCTTTTTAGAGCATTTCTCTCCAATAACTGTCCCAAAAGTTGGTGTAGTGTGGGCTTCCTGTGCCAGATAATGTCACCTGATCAACTAGGGAAAGGCCTAACCTGTCCTCCCTTCTGCCTGGGTCTTAATCCTTCCCCATGTCTGTAGTCACATTAAAAATCTCCCCTCAATGGTAGCGAACCTCAAGTTTAGCAATCTGGAACCGGATTTTACCAAACCTCGGAGATGAAGAGCAGCGCAAATTCAGCTCCAGTAAAGACTTGTGCTCATTTTTTACTCCCGTGGAAGAATTGTACGACAGAAAGTATTCATGGATGGAGCAGGGAATGTATGCCCCGAAGGTATGTTTTGTGTAGAGTAGGTGCTACAATATCCAACACATGGTTATGCAAGTAAGACCTCAATCTGAAAGACTACATTCAAGGAGTATTTTTGTGGAGGTGGCTCCGTGGAGCTCAGATGGAGGTCGTTTGTATTCCACCGTATCATGCATCCCATCGTAATTAACGCAGTTGCAAGGCGCTGGGGCTATCGACCATAGTGAAATGTCCATAAATACCAATGTATGCCATTAGCTCTGCTTCACAGCCTTTTAAGGTTGATGAAAAACATCTCTCTTTCATTGTCGACGGTAAGGGGTGACGTTTTTTACATCCTGATGTTTTGTGTTGACAGACCATTATCGATGACATCTGATCAACAGTGAATGTAGTTCGGTCTGAAAACCCCACAGCAAAATCGTTATGTCTCTAATTCTGCCTGATTATGGTTATATAAATTGTTATGTTCTGTACTTGCTAGGTTTTATCTGTATGCCTTCATCTTTAGTCTTGTAAACCTTCTGTCTCAGCTTAATTACAATGATGTGCTTTAGGTCAGGATGTTATTGTGAACGAGCATTAATCTGTTTAAATAATACGCTGTATACATCCAGTGTGTATCATACACAGTCATATATTCTTCGTCATGTCATCATGTGGCTCCATTTAACCCCTCTTACATGTCTCATCTGTGGGACTTCACTGGTCACTGGTCACTGCATCACTGGATTAGATAACGTGCATATACCCTCTCAGCTGCAGAATGCGTCTGGAGAGTTCTGGAACACCTGTGCTGTAGCGGACAAAGGACTACACCTGCCGCTCAGTGGTTGCAGGTCTGAATCCGGAGTCGAATGCATCACGATTACATCACAGCAATTTAGGAGCTGTTCGTATCCAGGGTAACATAACACAGCTTATGTTTTTACACATCCTCTGCGTCTTTACGGAGGCAATTCAGGTGAAGTATCTTACACAAGGCAACCGCTGCAGCGCTCTACCTTGGAATTGAACCTGAAGCCAGTTACAAGCCCAGCTCCCTGATCATTATGTCGCTGTGCTGTCCCAAATGCTTACATAAAAATATCTTTTGAAGTGGAACAACATAATACGCGGATAAATATGTGACAGGGAAGGAAATTGAAGTTGTGTAAGTGGCTCTGCTAAGCAAATGAATAATAATGTTGTGGTCATGTTGTCAGGGTCTGCTGGCCAACAGGGACTGGCATAGCCTTTCATGGGAAGTGTTACCCTGTAATTACCGGATTAGCCCATATCCTGAGGACCCACCCTGCAGCTTGTTGACCACGGAATGTTCCGTTGGCCCATTGTGTGTGTTTTGGGTGGTTTTATCGGTTAAATAATTATGAGGAAGGCTAACCCTATCAGAATAACTGGGGGGAAAAACCTTTATATTTCCATCAGTGGTAATGGTTTAACTGTCTCCACTGTACGCTAAATCTGTCATCATTTTAGTTTTGTGTTTTCCCAGAGGAATTCTGGGTAACGTGGGTTAAGCAGCAAATTGTTTACCCAGGTGACATGATAATTGTTGTTAATAATTATTTTAAAAAATGATGAGAATCCATTCACTTATAATGGGCGGAGTGGTTCCAGTCCAGTTCCTCGCCAAGATATAATCTGGTCTATACCACTTACCCATTGTTTGTAATGTTTGATAGAATCAAGCACCTTTCTGTGGTTGAACTCTCTGAAGCACAAGCATTGAAGATCTTGTTTAATAGTCATTAGGAACATAGGGTCACCTGGCCTGCAGTGATTTGATGCTCGATCCATAGGTGTGGCATCCGATTCGTTGTGCTGCGGCCTGCCACCCCAGTACTCAACATGAGTACCATATCCACTATTAACCCTAAGCATTCCCAAGCGCACCAAACCATATCCTCTAAATACCCTTAGGGGGGTGTGTGGACCCTGGACTGTTAACCCCTCAATGAACTTACTGATCAATATCTTCTACTTATTTTCATCAGTCATAACATGTAGCAAGATAAAGATCACCTCAGTCTTCCCAAGAGGGGCCTGGTTCTCAGTGACTGACAAAAATGCCTCAGTACTTCTTTTTAAATTGTTCAGTGACAGTCAGGTCCCTCTTACAGAGACGGCCGTCCATCTTGCTGCTTCGCCATCTTGTTTTGACACAAGGGAAACCGCCGTGGAATGGCACTGACAGAGATATAGTTGGGTTAATGAGTTAGATGATAGGATTGCTTCGTATTTCTGTTTCACATGTAGATCGTTGCTGTCCTTCGGGCAAAGCTAACTGGGGCCTACCAGTCATGCTGTCATTAGCCATATGGGGTTTAGGGTAGCTGGCAACCCCTGGACATACATGCCCATTGATGGTTTAACTCGGCTCAGTGCTGCCCCACAAAAGGACTCCATGACTTATTTCATAGCTTGATATCCCTGATTCATATAACAAAAAGGGTATCGTAGGATTTGTGAAATTCTCAAATTCTCAGAAGCTCATCACACCGACTTTAGAGGTAGTGGCCACATTTTGTTTTGAAAACAGATGGTACAGTTTTTTTGGGAGAATCGGTGATTGTGAGCACTTTGTGGCTCTTAATTAGAATTTCCCAGCTTTTTCGTTTTTAAGCATTACTCGCGCTGTCACTCAAAACATGTTTTTTTGTATCTGGGATAGATTATATGTCTTGCCTTCCTTCTCAGAGCTGCAGGCCGGTGCAACTGAGTGAGATCGGCAGGGCTGTTAATCAGGGCAAAGCGCCCTCAGACATTAGAGCGCTAAGCTGAAATGCCAGTTCTCATCCTCTCGGCCCCGTCTCGTTCACAGGCGCTCGCTGCATCGTGCGGCAGGCGAGTAAGTGTTTCTGATGGGGTACGGGCTCCAGCTGTGAGTCTCTGTAACCGGTTTGATGTGTACATGCTGAGCTGATGTCACTCTGGAAGAAGAGGATGTTTGTAACTCGTAAGCAGTCTGTACACCACGGTATCTGGAAGACACACTTACACATACGCGCACACACACAAACATGCACTGAAACACACATACAGATCCTTACTGCTTATGTTGTTCCTTTTTTATTTCCTTTGATGTTAATGTACATGATATCGGTAATAGTGCAGGTGAGATCACATTCAAACCATGTATATTCAGGTGTGGAATCCTATACTTGAGGTGTCCACAGGGGGCGCTGTGATCTGGAACATCCAAATACATGGCAGTTGAAGACTTTGCCGTCAAAGAAATCAAAAACATAATTTATATGCCACACTATTTATATCTGTGAAATACATTCATCTATTACATATGTAAATATGTGTATATCTATTCATGTATGTGAAGTATATGTACATTCTTTTAGCTATAATTTTTAGCTTTAAGCTATAATCTATTAACCACTGTGCCAGAAGCAGGTGTTACATTTTCATAGAACGTTATTGAACTCTTTCAAACCAGATGGAGCACGGGAGAGATGGGAGGGTGCAGTCCAGAACGACCGGCATGACTCGCACAACAAAGTGCGCTGAGGGTGGAGCGGAAAAGCTGTAAAACGGCCCATTTAGACATGAACTCTATGATGAGGGTCTCCCCACAAACTCCGTGAACCAGGTTTTACTATCAGGATGATAAGGACGCGCTGATCTATTCGGTTCACCTCCGACAAGCCGAGGTTATAAATGAGCACTCCTGTAGATTGGAAAATAATGTTTTGTTCCCCGCTGTCTGAGTTGGCCGTAAAAAATGGCCTGGCTCCTAGACCAACGCGTTAAATAAATATTGCTTGTTCTCATTAATGGCTTCAGGGAACTCGAGGATGATAACAGCTCGGTGGGTCGAAAATTGAGCGAGATATGTCATTAAGACAGCTGTACCAGACTTTCAGTGCTGTACTTCAACACTATTCACGAAACCGCAAAACCACTCACAACAGATGAACGCTGCCACATTAGTTAATACTGTACCAGATGTCCGTAAGGCATATTTCTGTTGCTACAGTTGGAGGGTGTGTCATTTCTGTTGATTTATAGAAATCCCTCAACAGACAATGATACTTCTTACCTTCTTCTTACCAGCTTGGACACATTTCGTTCGTTCATGGTGAAAGAATGTTCTCGTCATTTGTAAAACTCCTGTTCTACCAGCAGATCTGCAGGAGCTTCTGAAGAGTTTCTTTACTTTTCCTCAGGAGTTGAGGAGTAGTGTTCGAAATTAAATTTCATGATCCTGAGCTACGCTCAGCTGGCAATCATTGGCTTGTTTCGAACCAATCAAAAATATTTTTATCTCTGCGGTCAACGTGGTCATTGGTCCAAATCATCGAGATACTGATGGTATACGTTGGCTCCTCCCGTTTTTGGCTCAATAAAACCTCGCTCCCCGTCACTGGACTGTGCATTTCTGTTTACGTCTGTCCCTGAAGGCCAGGCACATGTCTTTCAGCTGTCATCTGTGTCTGAGATTGAGTTTACCCTTGGAGTTCAGTGTGGAAATTGCTTAACGTGAACATGCCAGAGGAAGCAGAGAGTAATGGTTTTGAATGCCTTGGACCTAGCCTCGGTTTTTTTTTCCCATCTTTGATTTAGAGCTAATGATATTTATTTATGTAGTTTTTTTTTATTTCTCTGCTTCAGTGAAAGCATTTCCTGTTATGATCTCTGGAAATAGATGAATAACAGCAGCAGGGGTAGCTTGCCAGGCCCATCACAAAAATATCAATTAAAAACAAGCACTCAAACTGGGCTGCTCGGCCCCCGGCTTTAGGGTCCAAAACGGCGTACAAAGACCGTTTTTGGTTTGGAGTTCCCCCACGGTGCACACGGCCTCAAAGTTCACCCCCCCACCCACTCCCCGTCGGAGTCAGGAACCCAGTACTCATTCTCAGTGTATACCCTCTTAACTTCTGCCCCTCAGTCCTGCACGCTGGCACCATCCCATAATAATTAGATAATTAGTGATTTACAGTTGCCACGGTTTGTTTACTGGTGTTTACCGCCCGTGGCTAGGGAGACGAAGAATTGGCAGCCGCATTGCTCTGTGCTTCTTTTCTCTCTTATCGTTTTTATTTCACCGTTACTGTAACAGAGATGGAAATAGCTCTCATAATGTGCAGCGGTTTCAGTAATTCCAAGCCTCACCATAAGGAGGGTAGTGTACCACCCGCAGGCAGTTTTCGGTTGGTCCGTTAAACTGCTTTGGGCTAAGACCTGGCTCAGACTGTTATTCCTTAGCGTTAATGTCCGCTCCTGCTGTGGTCGGACAGCATGCTAATCATCTGTAATTGTGCTTCATCACCGTTTAATTACAGAACTGTTTCGCCACTCTTGTACTGTAATAAGCGGAAGAGTTCTGATTACACAGTCAAGTGTGCCTTGCTAGCGACACGCTAAGGGTCCTTCCACCCTCCACCAGCTGCAGGTGGTACGTCATCTTGTCTCAAAGTTGGTCGAGTTCACCTCACGACTGCGTTAATGTGTGCGTGTGAAACCTGGCATGCACTTTCCATACTGGACGTCTTGAAACAGGCCGTGTTTCAAAGAACGCAGCTTCAGGCTGCTCTGTTCCTCCCCTTTCGGTGGAAAACTTCACCATTATGTCCCATTCCTCATCCAGGTTGCTCCCCACACATTCCCCTCTACAACAAAGCAGGTGAGATGGGATCGACAGCCATTTTACATAATTTTACCCCCAGGTGCGGCTGGCATTACGGTGATGCAGTCTAGAGGACGATGATGAGGGGTGTTATATACTCATATATTAGCTCATGCGCACAGCAGAGTTTCATGGGAAGATTTTTCCAGAAGCCCAGGCAGATGTGAGCGAATTTTCCATTTACCGAGGAGGCACATTGTAGGATCAGACAGCGGCCTCTGGTAGACTGCTGGAGACTGTGTGTTTTAATGAGACCGCTGTGAAAGAGGCTGTTTCCGGCGCGGCGCTCACTCGGGAGCCGAGGGGAGATGAGTGGAGGTGGTAGGGGGTGAGGGAAAGAAGGGTGGATGGAACGTGCCGGAAAGCAGAGGATGAGAGCCCGCTGAGCCGTGGAGATTTCCTGCCCGGATGCTCCTGCTGTGCATCATGGGTGTCCATGCCGGTTTCTAGTTTAATGAGCTGGTCATCTCTCTATTTCTCCCTCTCTCCCTCTCTCTCTCTCTCTCTCTCTCAGGTGACTTAATATCAGTCCATTCCCTCTCTCCCTCTTTCACTGAAGCACAAATCAATGGCTTCTTTCCTGGGTGACTTCATATCAGTCTTCTCCCTCTACCTCTCTCCCCCTTACCCTGAAGCGTTGAAGCACAAATACACTGATTTCTCTTAAATTACTTCATATACACCTTCGCTCTTCTTTTTGCTTTTCCTCTCCTGTCCCCTCACGCTATTCCTCAACTCCTCCCCCACCCCCCAAATGTAAATGTTAAACAGCTCCTATCTCGGGTATAGGTGGGCAGGAAGTGGACCGATTTCCAGAGTTCAGCGCTTTTCCCTCTTCCTGGTGCACCGGTTGAGGGTCCATTGACGGTTTAGGGCGAGAGGAGTCGGAATTTCCTAGCACCAGCACCAGTGTGGCTCAGAATCCATCCTTAAGGTGCTTCAGACACTGGAGTGAGAAAGGGATCGCTCTGGGGGATGGCTGCTTCCTGGGAATGGCCAAAAGCAGCTTTGCTAGCAGTTAGCTGATGTTGGCTAACTTGGAGGGCTAACTGCAGAGAGTGGCACATATTAAATGTAGCTGTGCTATTTGCCTCATGACAATGCTAGCCTTGCTAGAATAATGTAAGCTGTGTCCGGGGTGTCTCCTTCTTGGTTTGCTGTGTGAACAAATGTTCACCTCTGACTGAAAACTAGCAGTGAGTGAGTGAGGATGAAGTCACGATGCACCAATCACCATTTCATAAAACATCTTAGACAGAGAAACTATGAATGTGATCAATAACCAAGATGATATCACTATTTAATATCTATGAAAAAGTTTTTCATAGATATCAAGTAGTGCTGATGTGAAACCAATGTATTCAAAGTAGATTCGCTTTGCAGGGGTCATGCTGTGGTGCTGTCCATCAACCTCTTTGCCGCTTAACCAACATGCGCACATTTTAGTCGGGCGTAAGCAGATTTTTCTCCTGCGGGCAGGCTTGCTTCCTTTTGCTTTGCATCCAGAAACATTGCCAGGTGTGCCAACCCTGTGGAGGCATGGATTCGGTGGAGCATATGTTTCCTCCGCTCACGTACAGCTGTAAGTATTTGCTCAACTCCATTCTGGCAGCTTCTTCTGTTAGTTTTCCCTTTTTTGTGTTTAGCTTGGTCTTGCTGTTACTCCAGTCTACCACATTAGCCAGAGTCTGCTGCCCACATTTTATACCAAATGTTACAAATCGAACAGCTGAATTAAATCATTTGTACAGAAACAAGCAGAAACCAAATAAAACCCTCTGTTGAGGTTTTAGGCAAATGTTTTATGTCCTGGTCATTTCCGCCATTCCGCCGTTTGCTTGATGTATCTGTTCATGGATCATAAAGCAATCCTAAAACAAGGTCCATTCATTTTGCTTTTAAAGTCCAGACATGCCTGGTTTAAGTCCTTACAGCACTTAAGTTCCACAAACAACCAGTGTACAATGGAAAAAAAGGAATAAAAACAGATTTTTTGGACACATGGTTATTGTATTTATGCATTTAGTGTGCTGTGAGGCAGTTTGAAGCAAGGGATGAGAGAGAGAGAGGTTGGGAGTGACAGAGGTGGATAATTTTCTTGTCCTTTTTGCATTTAACATCCTATTGTAGTTAGATTTAGGAATAGGGTCAGGGACCTCTCAGTGCATTGTGGGTACTCAGGGGTGAGTTTGCCAGCCTCCTGTTGCTCTGACAGAAGTGGGCGGTAGCGGCAGATTCCAGACATAGGGAAATGCAGTATATTTTCAGCTGTCTCGCCCACTTAGTGTCCCATTCAGACCACTGGGGGTCAGGGCAACATGACCTAGAGAGTGAGGGAGAATGAGAGTGGTAGACAGCTAGAAAGAGAGGGTGGGAGATTTTTGAAATGTTATTTAGTATATTTTTTGTTGCAACCCAGGAGACCAAATCTCCTTTTATCTTACCATCTGGGAACAGTACCTTGGAGCAGCGGTCAACATGGAAAATTCTTAGAAAATCTTAAAAATCAGGTTACCAAGTATGATTAATCTGACAGACACTTCCTCTTAGTGTAGTTTATGTTTGAATATCTATCCTTCTTCATAGGCTTGCCTTCACAGACCTGACGTCATTGGCTAGAAAACAGTGGTTAAGTCCCGCCTTAAGTAGGTGAGGTGATTGCGCTGAGCTGCAGTGCTTTCACCAGACTTGTAGCAGAGAGCTATAAACCTGGCCAGTCAGGACACTTTCTGTATTTACATTTCAATCAAACGTAGAATTAAACCCTGTTTTTGATCATACAGGATTTTTGTTCAAAAATGTGGAAAAGCTAAATATTGTGTGATGTAATGTTTTCAGAAAAATGGCTTGTCTTCCTAGTAAAACCAAAAAAAAATATGTCATGAGATTCTTTCCTTACAATGCTAGCTTATCCTGCCATGCCATGAGTTCTCCGAAGTGGCTTTTGTATGGCATTATCCTTCTTTAGGCTGTTTTAAGCCTTTGGTTTTTCGTATTAGAATGCAAAATGTCTTTGCCTTTGTCCACAAAGAATAAAAAAAGAAAATCAAAGTATGTTAAACTGAGGGTGAAAATGTATGCAAGATCGGCGCTGTTAATACAACAGTAATCCATCCCATTTATGCATAATGTCGAAGAAAATATGTATTCTATCACAGTGTTTTTTATCACTGGGCATTTTTAAATTAAAAATGATCATGTATCCAGTTCAAGTAGAAGTCTTTCCATCTCTTCATGACCATCTACAACCATAATATGACTAAATTAACTAGCAAAATTAACATGATTTAAACCACCTAAACTTCTTTTAGCCATCATCATGGATACAAATGTTTCTTTTTGTGAGGTGAATGGCAGAGAGACAGCAAATTTCTAAAAAAAAAAGTGTGGTTAGCATTGTGCTTTGTTGTTATATTTATTTTTTGTCCATCGTAATGTTTTTAAGGCAACCACTCCTGTTTCTCAAACTGCTTCACCGCTTTCATTTACCATGGAGTAGCAAACGCCTGGGCGTGACATTGGACGTCTAACTTGTCATTGAGCGGCGGTTTATTGTTCCCGTTATGGGAAGCCATCTTGTGGGAGCCGAACAGATGTCTGAGCAAACCTGACGCA
Source organism: Albula goreensis (assembly GCA_022829145.1). Classification (NCBI taxonomy): domain Eukaryota; kingdom Metazoa; phylum Chordata; class Actinopteri; order Albuliformes; family Albulidae; genus Albula; species Albula goreensis. Next base: position 34,750,563 of record CM040749.1, read on the forward strand.
AGCAGAAGCGAGGGGGAAATGTGCAGGCGATAATGAAAACGATAATGATGGAGGGAGAGGCGCAGATGTGCGGAGGTGTGCTTGCAGGGAGAGCTGAAGGAGCAGTATTTACGGTGCAGAGCCGGTCTCCAGGGACATAAATCCCCTTATTCAGTGCTTATCATCTCTTATCAGTGAATATCAGTGCTGATGTGATCTTTTTTCACCCATTTCTCTTTCCCTCACCAGTTTACGCTGAAAAAAATAAAACGCAGTCGTAATCGCAGCCATGCCCCAGGGCTGTAATATCCTCTGGTCTGTCCACTAAGATATAAAATCTAAATTCAGGCTCAGGTACAAATCCTAAACAGATCTCATGGGTGATGAGTAACAAAATTTTCATCATGTTGCTAGGGGACCACAAAGGAAGAGCTGCGTGTGGAAGACCAGTGTTAAGAACTTAATGATAAAGTGCAATTCACAGTGATCTTTTGTGTTTGCTTTCACTATCATCATTATCATGTGTTTTTAAGAGTGGGGTATTCGCGGCTGGTTTCTTGCTACCCCGTGGTGGTTGAGTTGACAGTCATTAGCGGTAACGTGGCGGCTGGAGCATCTTTGTTACCGTGAGCGTCTTCCCCCTCCCCAGCCTTAACAACCCGCAGCAGTGAAACCACCTCTAATTCACAACTCTCCCAACCACCACCCCCATACCCAAGCCTGTTACCATGGAGACTTACTCTGTAACAGAAAAAAGCAGACCCCCCCCCACCCCACACCTTGATAAAAATGACACCCTCAAAAGATATTATTCAAAAAAAAAAATGATGCCCTCTTAACTGAAGACAAGAAAGAGCTACATTTGTAAATGTGTAGTAAAATTGCTTTAACAAAGAGCTTTCGCCAACCTCTCAAATGGACAAGCAATAGCAGCTCGGACCTGTATACCTTCCCCCCCACTATTAGTCTAAATATAGCTCTCTTCTTGCTGAAATAACACTTACTTGGCAAGCTCATGTTATGTTTCAATTTGCTGCACAGTCCGTATGGTTCTGCGTTTTCACCTTTAAATCATGGGTTACCTTCACAAATATATAAACATTTCTTTATTGTAAGATTCTCTAAATACGATGTCAACACATTTTTTGCTGTTCAATATACTTTAGTGAAACGTTTGTTCGAAGCCAAGCCAACTGCAAAAACATTTTTAAATTTTTTTGGAATAACTGTAACAGTGGAATCAAAATTGCATGAAATGATTACGGTGCTGTACATGTAACACAGGTGTAAGGACTGAAATCGCAAAGCCTTAACAATGTTATAGGCCCCCTTCAGTTTCCACCTGAAACTGTTCTTGCAGCTACTCTTAAAGCTAGATGGACTAAACCAGCCGTTATTGTCAAATTAGCAAACGTACTCAGGATCATGTAGTGGTTTATGTGCCAGGAAATCTTAAAATCAAAAGTCCTGCACCTTACACCAAATACCTGCCTCTGTTTCAGATTTTATTCTGCTTTCGAGATGCACAACACAAGTGTATCATTGGCGATCCCTTAAGTCGCAGCTTTAGTGCTGGCCCTGGCTAGGACATCATCCAATCATGACCATGGGTCTGCAAATGTGGAAGATGATTGGCTTTTCGCTGGGAGGGGTGTGGCTTCTTTTCCAGATGTTCTTGATTTATTGCCAGTCCGTTCCAATGACTTTTCTTTCTCCTGCAGGCTACAGATTCTCGTCAGTGAGACACAAGCCTCTTAGCTGATCCGCATGGTGACTCTCTCCCGTAGCACTGTATTGCCTGTAGGGTGTGAAATAGGGACTGGCTTGCAGGCAAGTGCATTGGAGTACACACATTTTAGTGACAGGGCCCCTGGTGTTTGAATGTTTGTGGCCCAGTTGTACCTCCAGAGACCGAATTGGTGATTTCAGACAGGGGAGAAAAGGAAAGCCATGGGGACAAAAATTTATTCTAATCTTGTTATACAAATATTTGTAGAGGATAGTTTTGTAGTTGTTTGATCGATGTAGACAGGAGCAGATGATCGATTTAGACAGGATTAAGGCAGGAGTATATTTCCATTTCATTTAGAAGACAACATAATACTGGAAATGTTTTAAATCGAAACTTTAGCTCTTGGTCACCTTTCACCGAACACAGTAATTTCGTTATTGTGTAATGAATCATCTTTAACTTTTTTTTTTTTGTTTGAGAAGTTTACGACCACTCCAGTTGTGATGCTAAAATGTCATCCAGGTTTAGTCTCAAAGGGACTGTTCAGAACACACTGTTTACATTCACGGTACGGTGAAGACCACAGAAAGAATCGGTCTTTCATGGCGTGTTACACTCATTTAGATGATGTTATTCTCTTGAAATGAGCATTTTCTTTGCCACAGCTGGTACAGAAAATTCAAGGTTTTGATTCAGGTAGAAGCATACAGACCGCACAGGTCTGTGTGGAGGACATTTTGAGACCGAGAGAGAAACCACTTTTTTGGATCATTTTCCAGACAAATTATGGGAGAGAGTGCAAGTGCGAGAGAGGGAGAGAAAGAGGAATGAAGAGAGATTTCGGGAGAGCCGGCAACGTGGAGAGAGATGACAGTTTAGTGAGACGACGGTTTGATGAGAGCTGTTGTTGAAGTGTGAGTGATGGACACGGGGGGGGGGGGTGGGGATCGCAGGCAGTTGTTTTATTTGGGTGTCTAACAGCAGAGAACTGAATAATGAGGGGTTGGGGGGTTAGACACTGCACAGCAAAGAAAACTATCAGCTGGAGACAGACTGGAGCGCAGAGCAAGCGCTAAGCCTGTTTGGCATTCAGTCAGCCAGGGACAGTACTGGAAGGGAAACATCATTGATTATACTATAATTAGCTTAGCGACAGCTTAACTTTCATACCATTGTGGAGCCATTGTTGCAGAGGTTTTTAATGGACGTAAATATGCCATTTGTTTAATTAACGCCGTGCGCGTGGGTGCAGTAGGGAGGAAAGAGTGGGAATAGTGTACTTTCATCTCTGGTGATGGAGATTTCTGTGAGGCTGGGAGGGAGGCGCATTCACATGGCGATTATGGCAGCAGAAACTGCCAGTTTAATTTCTTTTTATTATGGGAATAGTCATTGCGATCCTTTTAATTCAACTGACTACGGTGGGGTGGACTTGCATGTTTCATGGAGAACACGCTGACCTCTGGGAAAACAATGGGAAAAGACTGTTCGGACCAGACCCACCCCCACCACGGAACGACTCCAAACCGCCCCAACCCTGAGAAGCAGCGGAACTTTGCAACCACTGTGGCGCGATGGGAGCATCGCCTTCCCCCGCACAATTAATCAAGGGGAACCAAAAGCAAACAAACCTTGATTGGGCTTTCTGTTGCGTATTAAAAATTCACTTTGTGATGATGATTATTTCATCCTGTTTATGAAATGCAGGACGTTCCCTTTTCATTGGCTGCCCAGGCATCCATATTTAATTGTTGGCAAGATATTGTCCTCTCCGGCCGCTCTGGGAAACACAGCAAGTGCCAATAAAGCAGGATATAGCCTATAAAGTACATACATGTGTACGGTACACAGTGTGCATTTGAGCTATGTTAGCACACATGTTAGGTTGCGTGCGTATGTGACTGTGCGTGAATAAATGTACACATGTATGCAAGTAAAACCTACTTTCTGAGTGATTTGAAATGTCCTCCTGCATGTCAGGGCTGGGTTTCGAGCAGAAAGAAGCAGCCCCCCGTGTGCAGTTGGTTGCTTGTTCCTTATTAGTGTGTAAACAGGCGCTTCTGAGGCGATGGTGGCGCCGCGCCAGCCCCAGAGCACCCGTTCGGTGAGCCCATCTCCTTTGATATCCATCCACATTAAGCGTTGGGCACCGGAGCTAATGATGGACCATTAGCAATGCAAATGGCAGGCTGGTTAACCCAGCCTTAAGAGCGCCGGGGAGAGCGCCGCACAGCCGATAGAGATGTAACGCCGTTTGTCGAGTCTTGCCAGCCCTGTCAAGCCCTGAATCTTTTCCATTCCTTGGTCATATCTTGTTCCTAAACAAGCCTGGATTGCCCTATTTGGTCATGTCCTGTTCCTAAACAAGCCTGGATTGCCTTATTTGGTCATGTCCTGTTCCTAAACAAGCCTGAATTGCCTTATTTGGTTATATCCTGGCTCCTGGAAAAGGCCACATCCCCTTATTTGGTGGTGTCTTTGTTCCCTGGACAAGCTTTATTTTGTTGGCTTACCTTGACTGTGAACCTTACCTGGTGCAGGTCCCTGCATTACCTTTTAATGGCCTTGTGCCTTGATCTGCCGGGTGGTCAGTATAGTGAACTCTTCATAGGTTTTTCTTATTCATATTATACATTATGTTATACATTATCATTATGTAGTTACATAGGAGACATCCATGTAACGATCTGTGTTATCGATTTACAACAGCAATCTTAAAAATACACATATTATTGATTATCCAGCCTGATCGATAGGTTCTTGTGGGAGTCATGGTCAGTGTCGTAGCCTGGCCCTTCTCAGTGCCTATGTTGATTTCTGCTATAATGTGAATCCAGAGGATAGCCAACTCCTTGCTAGTCTTGTTTGAGAGGAGCTGGAATCAACTATTACCTTTTGGAAATAACTGTAATTTGGAACATGAGTTTTCAGTTTTGAATATGACTTTCAATATTGAATTTTCAAAACCTCCCCCCCTACCCAAGAGATGAAAATACTGTTAATTTGGTGAATAAGAACTTAAGCTAGGAGATGAGAAGGAGTCATAGTTGCTTATTTTCTTGTTTGTTTAATTCAGCTTGTTTAGCATTCAAACTATGATCCAAATTATTGATTAGTAATCTAACTGCTAAATAACCAAATCATTTAGTAATACATCTCAGCTATTGTGACTCATGTTTGGTATATTGGCATTGATTTCTGTTCATACCACTACTTCTTCTTCATCACTGTTCCCTGTGTATAGTCTGTGAGACTGTGTGGGTCGTTCACTCTCTCTGTTTTCTCTTCCTATATCAGCCAATACAGATACATGATTAATGATATTGATATTAAATGCATATTAATACAAATATAAGTGAATATATGGGAGTCTATTTTAAATGTCTTAGTGGATGGTGCGTAACACACATGTTTAGGGTGTGTCCAACTTTGTTCATTATGAGCGTTTAGATCTTGGGAAGTATTGGATCCTTGCTGAAGCACTATTAGCCTGTAGCTGAACTGTAGTGCAGGGTAGTCCATGATCTGTAAGTTGTGCCCTCTGCTGCCGTGGGTGATGACGGTAATCACGTCCTGATTCGCTGAGGAAAAGTGTCAGGGCGTGAACTGGAAAACCTAAGCCCTCATGCAGCTGGCAGGCGTTCCGGAAGACCCCCGGCTGAGCTCACGCGGTAACCTAATGAGTCAACTGCAGAATTCATTCCTAATTAATACGTCGTACAACCCATTATGGGATACAACAAATCATTTGTTTGGGTGATTGGAAGCCATCCAACCCCTCCTCCAAGTGCTATTGTCTCGTCTTTTAAATGGTTTTGTAATAATTGTTTCCGCATGGTGTGGCTAGATTAAATCTTTATGCATAATCAAATACCTTTGTTGTACCATATTGGTGTACACATGGTGGTGGTTTACTGGTTATCCGACCAGTGTTGGTCAGCGTTAAGAAAATATGGCTTTTCTGATGATGAAACTAGCTCTAAATCAACGTAATATGTTCTAAATGTTCAAGAGTTAATGACTATCATAAATATTTTTTACTTGAGTCTGATTATCAACGTTAGCCGGCTAAGTTATTAAGCCAGCTTAATGGTGTGCCCCCAGCAGGACGGGAAGCACACAGAGATTTGACTTCTTTGCATGAATTCCAGAAAGTCTTTACCAGTTCATGTTAGGTGTGAGTTAATATCTTATTCTGGTAGTGGCCTCTAAATTATGGAAATATTATAGAGAGTGTGATCTCCAGTTAATGATTGCATTGTTACTTGTACAGTTTCTGATTTATGAATGTTTTGTCAGTGACCATGGCCTCCATTATCTGTACAGGGAACTAATCCATCTCTCACACCTGATAATTGGCCCTGCTGTCATGCGCATTCCACCATTTTGTATTAGCAATTGAAATAACTGTGTCTGCGGCCCGGAGAAAGGGGGTGGCGGCCGCGGTTTGTAGTTTGAAGTTAATCAGCGCACGGCACCGTAGCTTTCCGTCTCCGCAGGAGATGAAGATCCTTAACTTCATCGAGGGTCTTTTGATCCGGAGAACTGGTTTTCTTTTGTTGACCCAAATACCATAGTGCGGGAGATTGATTTCTGCGGAGCCTGTTTAGTTTCCAGTAAAATAATGGCCGAGAAGGTCCCCGAGGGCCCCTGTGATTCTGCTGGGCTTCCCATCGGCAGTAAACCATTCTCCTCCACACACGCTTCTGTCCTCATCAGCTATCGACCTTTGCATACCAGCAATATACCCCACTTACAACCCAGCCAGCTCCATAGAAGACAAATGTATAATACAGACAGGGGTCGTATATTTATTTGAAATACTTTAACTCATTACATGCCAGTGCATTCTGAAAATGCTCCTGCAGATTCCCGAGAAACCTGATGCAACCCAAAGTGCACAAACCACACAAAAGAAGATTTTTTTCTGGATATTGGTGAAAATAGATCTTTTCCTATTTTAAGTGCAAAGAATAAGTGGAACAGATCTGGTCTGGTATGAAGAGGATCAGACTAAGAAAACAGACATGAGTTTTAGTTTATTTCAGCTGAAGCATTCATCCTTACAGTATAGTATTTATTTTTAAGACCGCACTACCCCTTTCAAACATTTCAAAACATCTTTTCAAAATAACAGATCATTCAATAATTCAAATTGATTTTTCCATGAAACGTATTGGCATCCTGTTTTTGTACAATCACGTTATTTTGGCGTGAGCCCAGTTCTGTACCCATGGTTTCATCATTCAGTGACAGGCATGCAAAGGAAAGAACACCCATTTTGAACTTGCACATGTTGTTCCCTGTTGTCTTTGTAGGTACATATGTAGTAATGTGTCCATAGAATTCCCAGCACTGTTGAAAATAATCGACTGTCTTCCATTTCACCAAGCTCTGTATGACCTTTTCATCTATCAGTGGATTAAAACTATGTCTCCCATGATGCATTTCCTTCGTTTGGCCTTGTATGCATTATCCAGGTCATGGCTTCTGGTGTGCGAGGGCGTTGTATTCTTTTGTGGATCCTTTGACCTTTCACCAAGATCAGAAAGTGTCAACGGAAGCATACCCATACTCGTTACATAATTACAGTATCTGAGGTTCCAGTAGGCCAACAAAAGCATGTACAATACCAGCTCAGTGTGCTACACCTGGTTGCTGGAAGTAAAAGGATTCAAGCACCAAGGGATTGTTTTTCGATAGCTGCCACCCTCCCAACTTGCCAGCCCATTATAAAAACTTCAATGTCTGTGAATGCAAGCATCTGCTGAGTCCGAGGTGTCCATGTTGTGCATTACTGATTCCTGATCCACTTGCCATAGTCATGCAGGTAGGTGGAGTTTCAACCAGTGGGCTAATTACAGCCGGTATATACCAAGGTACTGATATAATAGCATCTCAACAGCAGTAAAGCATCTCTGAACATGAAAACTGGGATGAACGTCTGTGCATGGAGTACATGAACCCTACATTATGCCTATTTGATGATTGTTCAGCAAGTTATTTGAATGTGCACACCTTAATCAGGGTTTGCCTGAAATGTCCTAGCAACCAAGTGCTGTGGGTGTTAAATGCCAGGAGACAAGGAAGTGAAGGAGCAGTTCGAGCTTTTGAGCAAATTTCGAGAATTGCTGGGAAAGTCGAAACGATATTGATGTGGGAGGGACAGGTGTTTTTTGGAGCACTGTGATCGAGGCGATTCAGGACGATTTGAGATGAACTGGAGTTGTCTACTCAATTTTCCCTAAATTTCAGCATGACAGTGGTTTTGATATTTTTTACAAGAGACTTTTTGCACTGTGAAAATCACCCTCAAGGCTATAAATGTAAACTTTTACTATATAAACATTAATAGTATGGTTGTCAGCGGATTAAAAGTTAACATTAGGTTTTGATTGATGAACATGAGTTGAATTATTTTCATGAGTTCAGATACTTAATCTCCACTAGTAGCATTCAAAATGGAATAATTTTTTCTCAAAAATTTGAATATGAGATGCAAGAAAAATTTCAGCAAGTTGAATGTCACATCACAACCAGTGCAACAAACATGTAAATGACTTTATCTTTCATTAAAGATAAGCATTAACCTAATTAAAGTCCAATCAGTGTTAATCATCACAGCTCCATTGCATCTAAATAGATGGCCCCAGATGAAGTCACCACTAATCAATAAAACAATCCGATACCACAAGAATGCCATGAGAATATGATGTAAATGACCCCCAGATGAAGTCCAATCAGTGCACACATGTAAATGACCCCCAGATGAAGTCCAATCAGTGCACACATGTAAATGACCCCCAGATGAAGTCCAAAGAGTGCACACATGTAAATGACCCCCAGATGAAGTCCAATCAGTGCACAGATGCAACCCTACAGGTTGATTTCTGGCTTTTTAAACTCTAGCTGGTTCACAGTTCGCTTTATACTAGGATGAGGTTAAGCAAGAACGTTCAACAAATTCCACTGTGACAATTAAAAAGGACCTTTTTTCTTGAATGGCAGAGGAGCCATGTTCTTTCTTGTATTTTTTTTTATCCAAATTTTTTTTTAAATCTTGTCCTTCTTTCCATTGTCAAAGCTCCTGGGTTTGAAACATATCGGCCAACCCACATGTGTAAATATTTATTTAATGTGGTAGGAATTTTCTGGAAGCAAAAGAGCTAATGTTGATTATCTTTTTTGTTTGGAAATTTCTTTGCCGTGTGCACCACTACGTATATTGTAGTTCAGCATAATTGACAATTAAAGTGGTCGAGTACATGAGCAAGAGCACTTCATCTAGTTTCTTGGATGTAAATTTGTTGTGGCTCTCTAAAGACTAAGACTAGCTACCCTGCTGTTGAGAACTACAGTAAGAAGCAAACAAAAGCATACATTTTCACACTTCTCTGATGCTAATTTTAATAATGCAAACCTGAACTGAGAACATTCTTGTGCCCTTGAATATATGTGTGTGTGTGTGTGTGTGTGTGTGTGTGTGTGTGTGTGTGTGTGTGTGTGTGTGTGTGTGTGTGTGTGTGTGTGTGTGTGTGTGTGTGTGTGATTCGAAACAAATGAAACTTTATAACAATAAATGTCATGTCGTCTGTACAGCATGGGCTTACTGCAATGGGTGATTCATGTAAATGATGTCTCTGGTTTTTACAGCATGCACTAATACTTCTCAGAGGGGTTGGCTTTTCATTATCCGCACAGAAAGACCAGGGCCCAGTCATAATCATGCCTCGCCGAATGAGGTTCTCCTGTGAACGCTTGACAACACATTCCTTCCCCGGGAAGTAATGACAGAAATACATTTTAATGGGCTTAGCAGGAAATGCACAGGACGGCAGTGTGGATATACATAATAAAAGGAGTTGGGCTGTAGGAGACGGAGAATGCCACAGGAAGAACAAAGGGATGACAAAGATGGGATTAGTTTATTTTCCGGGGAAATAAAAAAGGCTTGGAGACGGTGTCTGGATACATGAATTGGTGACAGTGTGAGCTGTTTCTCTCGAATGGTGGGCAATATTCCAAGCAGTGTGCCCCTTCATTAGGAATCATCCCCAGTGTGCCCCTACATTAGGAATCATCCCCAGTGTGCCCCTACATTAGGAATCATCCCCAGTGTGCCCCTTCATTAGGAATCATCCCCAGTGTGCCCCTACATTAGGAATCATCCCCAGTGTGCCCCTCATCCCCAGTGTGCCCCTTCATTAGGAATCATCCCCAGTGTGAATCATCCCTACATTAGGAATCATCCCCAGTGTGCCCCTTCATTAGGAATCATCAGTGTCCCCAACATTAGGAATCATCCCCTTCATTAGGAATCATCCCCATGTGACCCTTCATTAGAATCATCCCCAGAATGCCCCTACATTAGGAATCATCCCCAGTGTGCCCCTTCATTAGGAATCATCCCCATTCAGGAATCATCCCCAGTGTGCCCCAACATTAGGAATCATCCCCAGTGTGCCCCTTCATTAGGAATCATCCCCAGTGTGCCCCAACATTAGGAATCATCCCCAGTGTGCCCCTTCATTAGGAATCATCCCCAGTGTGCCCCTTCATTAGGAATCATCCCCAGTGTGCCCCAACATTAGGAATCATCCCCAGTGTGCCCCTCATTAGGAATCATCCCCAGTGTACCCCATCATTAGGAATCATCCCCAGTGTGCCCCTACATTAGGAATCATCCCCCATGTGACCCTTCATTAGGAATCATCCTCAGTGTGCCCCAACATTAGGAATCATCCCCAGTGTGCCCCTACATTAGGAATCATCCCCATTAGGAATCATCCCCAGTGTGCCCCAACATTAGGAATCATCCCCAGTGTGCCCATTAGAATCATCCCCACATTAGGAATCATCCCCAGTGTGCCCCTACATTAGGAATCATCCCCAAGTGTGCCCCTACATTAGGAATCATCCCCCAGTGTGCCCCTACATTAGGAATCATCCCCAGTGTGCCCCTTCATTAGGAATCATCCCCAGTGTAGGAATCCCCATCATCATCCCCAGGAATCATCCCCAGTGTGCCCCAACATTAGGAATCATCCCCAGTGTGCCCCTTCATTAGGAATCATCCCCAGTGTGCCCCTACATTAGGAATCATCCCCAGTGTGCCCCTTCATTAGGAATCATCCCAGTTTACCCCTTCATTAGGAATCATCCCCAGTGTGCCCCATCATTAGGAATCATCCCCAGTGTGCCCCTTCATTAGGAATCATCCCCAGTGTGCCCCTTCATTAGGAATCATCCCCAGTGTGCCCCTACATTAGGAATCATCCCCAGTGTGCCCCATCATTAGGAATCATCCCCAGTGTGCCCCTACATTAGGAATCATCCCCAGTGTGCCCCTTCATTAGGAATCATCCCCAGTGTGACCCTACATTAGGAATCATCCCCAGTGCACCTATCCATGAAAATTATCCACAGTGTCCTGAATCACAAATCATCTTCAGTACACCTGTTTGTCGCTCACAAAATAATTTCATGCACCATACATCACGCACAGAGAACTTGAACCTTTGACCTTCCTGTGTCCCAGGAGACCCCCACTGTACGTCTCTGATGGGATCACCATCACCTCTCTTAATGTGAATGTCTGTTATCCTGAACAGGCTAATTTTGCTCACACACACACTCACAAACACACATGCTCTGACAGATGCATACATACAGACATGCACATATATACACAAATCCACATGTGCGCATACACACACTCAGACACACGAATGCATTCACACACATACGCACAAAGATATGGACAAATAAATGAGCAAAATATGAGCTAATACACCACTGATCCTGTATATGACTCTGAATGATCTAAAAAATTATCAGAAAATCCTTTGAAGGCATTTACATTCAAATATGGCCATCATGATATATCAGATCCAGACGGTGAGACTGCCTGTTTCTCTACTTAAGCAGGTATCTCTAGGCTTTAACTGTACACCAATAAATAACTAAATAAGCAGAAATTTCCAGTCCTACTCCGTTGCACCCAGAGTGACTTTGCAGATGTCTGGAGTCTCCGTGTCTCTGGGGTACGCAATGATAAATGCGGGGTCGGGGAAATTGAATTTTCGACAGACTGTCTAAAACAAGCAGCTCAGGGTTTTGCTGGAGAAATAAATCCCAGAGAGAAGAGAGAGAAAAAGAGAGAGGACAGAGGGAGAGAGAGCGAGAGCGGGAGGGAGACCAATTCACATTCTTTTATTCTTTTCTCTGTCCTCCTTTGAGAAATGCCATCGGAGCCAGTATATTCTTGTCAAGTTCTGTGCCACAGCAGGGCCTATTATATGGGCTTATAAAATGGAAGGCACAAATCATACTAGCTCACCACTTAACTTTGTACCATGGATAAAAAGCATAGATGCTATACCCAAGAGTCCTTCCAATACGCTGATGGCTGGCACTGATTGGCGGAAAGATGGCTACATTTACATTACAGGTATTTGAAAGATGCTATTATCTAGAGCAACTTGCCCATTACACACACACACACACACACACACACACACACACACACACACACACACACACACACACACACAGGTATTTCAATTTGTTACAATGGCAGTGCCATCTGGGAATTAAACCTGCAATCTCTGAGTTACAGTCCCAGATCCCTAACCATTAAACTGCAGTGCCACTAATTACAGGTTCTGGGTGCCAGGTTCAGAATTTCACTGCTGTTCAAAAATTGATAAAAGATGTGATTTTCATATTTTTTTTTTTATCGTGTTGGAACTGTTACTTTATTATTGATATGGCTACCAGTCAGAGCTGGCTACACAGAGGAGCCGATGCATGCCGGCATGACCAGGTTGAGCTAATTTGATAGAGGCGGTGCTCTCAAAAATGATGTGACCTTCTGTTAATGGTGAACACTTAGGTCAGAACATGCCAGCAGCTAGAAACATTTCACATAATGTGGACCTGAAAAAAGAAGACAGAATTGAAACTGCGTTCTTCCAAGGCGCTTGTTGTATATCAAAACCTCCCCTAAAGCCTTTAATTAAGGCTAACGTACCAATAATATGTATCTCCCAAACTTTAAGCAACTTAATGACAGCATGCTGGAATAACAAGGAGGCTAATGGCAGCTATGCAGTTAGTATAATCCTGTGCTGTACTGTGGGCACTCTCCCATATCGTGTGTCTGTGGGAAGTGGAAGACAACACCGGGAGTGACCCACAGAACGCTCATCCACCCAGCTGGAATGCTAAATCAGCTGGGATACAATTTGGATCGTTTTTGGGGAGCAGTGGGGGTCAGTGTTTGGCCCCCCGGTATGTGGCTAGCTGCCATACCGCCCCGTACCCCTCCCATGCCAAACCGCAGCGGCTGAACAGGTCTGGGCATGATTAGCCACTGGATGGCAGCCCACAGGGGATAATGACATTTCCGCTGGAAAATGTGATGCCAGGCCAGTAGGGGGCACTCTTTTCTCTAGTCTGAATAAAATCCAGTACCCCAGCAGATGGGAAAATATGCGTGTGCAGAGTCGATTTCAAACCTCTCTCTGCCAGAGGCCCGCTTGATGAGTAAAGACACTAGTTTAATCATTATTTATATTAGTTCACGTTCATTTTGTTAATGTCGTTGGATATGAAGGAGTGTAATGTGTGTTTGTAAATGTTTCTCGCAAATCACTCCCTTGCAGTCAACTTTGAAGTCTCTCCACAGTTTGCTTTGAGTCCACAGTTTGGGACATTGTACATTATGGATCTAGGAATTGTAGAGCGGTATAATGGTTAGGGAACTGGGTTTGTAACCCCAAGGTTGCAGGTACGGTTCTCAGGTAAGGCCCTACTGTTGGTATTCCTTAGCAAGGAACTTCAGCTCAATTGCTTTAGTAAAATGCCCAGCTGTGTAAATGGAGAATTTTTAAGAAATTAAGTAATAGTTCTGGTATTGGGTGTCCTTTAGTGGCTAAATTGTGAATGGATCTACATCAGAAATATATTCCTTACAATACATATGTGTATGACATCAAAATGGCTTTTTTCAGCCGAACTGTTAAGCCTAATGAAAGTGAAAAAAGTGAAAGTGGTCTTCCACGTTACTGATGCCTTGCTGTGACTCCTCCACTAACACCTCAAGGTCCTGGAACCAAGCCTTTGATAATCAGGATATCAAAGCATAAAATAGGAAACCAATGATGGAAGTTAATGAGGGCATACCCTGTACCGGGCCCCCCCCTGTTGGGGAATGACCCTATCCCATCTCTGATTGCACAGTGAGGCGCCACAAACCCATGGATGTTTCTGACAGTCTCCGCCCCCTCCCGGCATCATGCCAGAGGCGTATCTGTGGTTAGTGGCCCTTGCAGATCCTTGGCAGATGCATGAAGTGAGTAATCACGTGCCTCTACCTGGTATCAAGGTGTCCCTTCGCTCCCCGCGCTACGGCTGGTGTCCTTTATCTGGATGGGTGCGTCGCACTAGGTCACACAGAGGATCACATGTTATCGGATGGTAATTGGGCTCGCTCTCCTGTGGGACTGTGAAGCACTACATTCATTTAGGCTGAGCATCTGTGCAGCTGTGTAGGTGTGTGTATGCACATAGTTGCGCTTGTGCATGTTTGGTTGTGTGTGTTTGTGTGTGTTCATACATATAATTTGTGCATGCTTGATTGTGTACAGGAGGTCCTTGGGTTACGACAGTCTCGAGTTACGTCATTTCGTGGTTATGACGCACTCCCATAAATTACTTAAAAAAACCTGGTTTCGACTTAAGCGGTTTGGCTCGTAAATATGACCACAGAAATAAAGGTAAGGAATTGTTCTCTCTTTTTTTTTTTTATCTACTGTTTCATTTAATTACTGTATTTTGTATGTCCTTCATGTGTTGTGTGTACAATGTGAGTGACTTAAGGTGTTAATTTAGGTATAATTTAGGTATAAATTCCGACTTACGTCGAAAATTGGCTAATGACACGTTGTAGGATTCAGAACTCGTTCGTAAGTCAAGGACCCCTCATACTTGTGTGTGTGTTTTTTTTTTTTTTTTTTTGTATGTGAGCTATTGAATGAGTAGACATGCTTGTCTGTGTTTGTGCATGTGAGAGTGTTTGTTTGTATTTGTTTTGAGGCTGTGTTTTTTTTTGTTTGTATGCAAGTGAGCAAGTTCATGATGTGTGTGTTTGTCTGAGTGGGTGAGTGTGTGTGTGCAAGTGTGTGTGTGTGTATGTGTGTGTAATGTGTGCAGGGGCGTAGTGCCGGGGGGAAAAGGGTACTAAGTATACAAGGCCCAAGGGTTTGAAGGGCCCACGAAAATCTGGGATTTTTTTAATAAAGAGTGGAAGGGCTCTCACAGCCTGCCTGTGTACAGGGCCCAAAATTTCCAGCTACGCCCCTGAACGTGTGCGCTGGAGTGGGTGAGCGTGCACTCTCGCGTGTGTTTGTGTATATCTGCATGCATTCATGTGACCTGCTGTTTTCTGGGTCAGTGCCCTGTAGGGGCTCATTTACTGGGTGGGGGGTGAAGTGGCTGCACATGGAGGAGGGGGCAGAGTCACCCTGTCTGAGAAGGGGGTGTGCTAAAACGGCTGTGTCACAAAAATATGTCACGGGGGGGTGGGGAGGGGAAGCAGTCCGGACAGGGGTCAGGCATCTCCTCTAGACAGGAAGGCCTTTTTCCCACTGGCTGCGTTCGGGTTTTTCAACAGGAAGTGCCACACTGACATTGGGACGTGTAAAATGGTGTTTATTTGCTCAGTCTATGTGCCACTGACTCCAAATCCATTCCACCAGGCCCAAGTTAACATCAAAACTTCTTATACTCTCATGTATTATTCTCTTTAACTGAAGTGCTTGAGGTGTTCTGGGTAATAGGCTCCTCCCACTCTCCTGTCTGATTAATGTCTGTAATTCCCTACTCTCCTGTGCTCATGTAGTAAAATTTAATTTCCCATGTAATAAAATGCAAATGCTGTTATGACACAAACGTGCATTTTGAGAAGGAAGAAGATGTGAGCATTAATGTCAGAAGATGAATAGCAAGATTGGACAGACTAGGGAAAAAAAACTCCTTACCAACAAATGGGAAGGAAAAAAAAAAAAAAACTTGCCGGTTTCATCGTTGAGTCCACTGTACGTACCTCTGATTCCCCCGGCACGCATTTGCGAAAGCTGCACACGTCTGCACTTTCGTGTAATGTCAAACAATTTGTCTTCCCCGGGCGGCCCGCTCCTCGTTCCTCTCTTCCTCCTCTCTGGAATCGCCAAGGCAACGGAGCATTTTCCCTCTGCTCCCTGATTCGCTTCATCTGGATACCGCGACGCCGCAGCGAATCCTGCAGCCGGATATGGCTCGTCCTCATACCGGCGGGGCGGTTCTGTTTTGCTTATTAAGTCATCATCTAACATACCGTTTGCCTGTATTCCCTTTCGATAAGGGCCGCTGTGTTCTCCCCACAGCTGTGATAAGCATGCATCAATCCACTTCTGCTCAAATCATTTATTATGTAAATAGGTTAACATTGGGTGACTGTGTATTTTTGGGTTACACACACACTTTTCATGTATGAAAGTTCAAGAATAATGACTGAGAATAAAAAATGTAATTTTAAAAGGATATTTTTTTTAGGATTCTGAAAACTCTTTTTAAAAGTATTCTTTCTGTCTGTCACTAGAAACTCACCAGTCACAAGGGATCCAGTACGAGCTTCCCATTTATTCTAATTTAGAAAACGGTTTTTGGATGTGACATCAGGAAAAAAATTTTTTTAATGTAAAATTTAAAATGGCATAAATTTTGGATACATTTTGTAGATGTAGGTATTTGACTTCATAAAGTTGATTGCTACATCCTAGAAAAGTGTTCTTTATTTCAGTGCTGAATGTGTTTTTTATTGTTTTTTTACTTCCTAAATTGTGAAAAAAAGTAAGAGAATTAACAATGTAGAAAACCACAATTTGAACAACCATGTAATTTCAAATAAAATTGAGTGATTTTTAGTAGTTATTTTTCTGGGTTGTAAGGTGAGTTTTAAACACAACGGAATTACCTGTTTATTGCAGAAGAGGACAGTGCGCCTTCATTTCTCCCGTAGACGGCTCATTAATGAGGAACATTATGACAGCTTGTTGGGTGCACCTTAATCCCACAGTATACGATTCTCAGTATGTCAGGCCTTACCTCGTTTCAGATGTTTCAAAGAGCAACTGTAATGGAGAAGAGAGTATTAATAGCTACAGTTCTTCGTCAGTTGTGACTGCCCATACTATAGTCCGTGACAAAATAAACACTATGAAGAGTCTAAACATAAGATAATGACATTATAGTTAAACCCCTTGCAATGTTGAATCATTTTACCGTTTGATCTTAGAGTTTATAACATTTTCATTTTTTTGTTTTTTTAGTTTTCATTTCCACTGTGCAGACATCTGTAAATACAAATATCTGTGTCTTTTTTCCAGTCAGCTTACAGTATATTTTGTACAGTGTATTTGCCTACAGTGGTTAACAGAAAACCTTACAGCTGGTTTACCTGATAGCTACAAATGTGTGTCCCATTTAAAAACAAGGTGACAGTAGAAGACAATTATGTAGGGTAATCAGCCGTTTTAATTGCTAATTTATTATCGTAATCAATAAAGGATTCAAGTTCCTTCAGTTGAATTTTGACATTGGCAAGGCACTGAGATTATGCAGATTTTCCCTTTTCATTTTTGGTTCTGTGATTTAAGTATTATCGCAGCGTATTATCCACACCTCTCTGTAAGTCATGTGATTAGCTACCCTCTTTTCTCTGTGGGATAAATTGATCTTCACCATGATGCTGTGAGAAACTGCAGACATCTGATATTTGGAAGTAGATAAAAACATGTTTCGCACTGTTTACATACCCGTTGCATTTATGCAAGAAGCGATTAAGCTACTGGGCTGTTGTTTTAACTGTTATTTTACAGCATTGTTTAATTTTACAGTCATTAAAACCCTGTTAAAGGGGCATCAATAATGGTTTGTAAATCATTCTGGTGCAACATGCAAACCTCTCATGGGTGCGGAGTAATGGTTTCCATAGAAATTCGCCTGGGAAAGGTAGAGAAGATGAGTAACGATGGGTGTGGGTCAAACCTCATTTGACATTGGAGAGCAGGAGAACAGGGAACTGGCTCTCTATGAAATTTTTTTTTTTTTTTGCTCTGATCTCTTGGTCTTTGCCTCTTGTTTTAAATTAAAGCAAACATTTACTTTTTCATTATGTTGAGCGTGTGCTTGTTGCATCACCCTATCCAGGTACGTGACAGATGTTTTCCATGATGCAAAGCAATTAACAGGAAATTGCCTTGCAGCTCATTTTCGATTCCTGGTCCTGCATGAATGTGTATTTTTATTGTTTTCCGCAGAAGTGAGAAGGCAGGCTATTATGTCTCTGCATATGGTTGTTAAAGCCAGGATTTGTGCCTGTACCTGGTAGTGATTAAACAAAATAACCTGCATCTCAATTCTCATTCCTTCATATAGGCATAATTAAACACCCTGCGACATGCAAGCTGGTGCTTAAAACGCGATTTCCTTTTTACATTCTTTTGTATGTCACAATAGTTCGCCCTGTCTAAAATAAATCGTTCTTAATTACAGATGTCATTTGAATGCAGGCGCGTTGCTTGAATGGCGAACTAAATGTGTCAGTTGCAGCATGATGCGAGCTTTATGGTGATTACCAGTCAAATCGTCGTCGCCGCCTGGGTCTGTGAACGTCATTGCGGTCCGCCCTCCCCGCGAGGAGCCGGGGATAATGGCCCCACTGCTGGCTCGGAGGCGTGTGTGTACATCACGCCGGCTTGACGGGAGCGGAGTTGTCCCACTGCGTCACAATCAGGGCTTTTTGTTAGGATGCTAGATCGCGCACATCAAATGCGAGGAAACCAATTCTGACTAAAGCAACCCCCATACCCTCCGTGAAAGACTACAAGCTCGAGCTGTGCAATGGGATTGGGGACGTGTGGGACCCAACACAAATGTTGGATATAGCATGGGATGTTTGTAGGCTGATGCGGGCGGGAACGGGCGGTCAAAATCGACTTTGTGGGACGAATGCGGGATGACAAAGATGCTTTTATATCTCATTTTGAAAAACGCTATAAAAACATAACGTCTACCTAAACCTCACTCGTGTACTTTGTGTATTTTATGTGCCAAACCTGACACTGGCAATTTTCATGATCTCATTTCCTACCGCCATCTGTATGTCCAAAAGCTCCATTTCCCAGACACATTCTCGGTATTCCTACCGCCAGCGCCCCATCTGAGAGCACATTCAGTGTTTGCGGACGCATTTTGGAGGAAAGACGAATATGACTCAGTCAGCAACATTCTTTTTTTTTTTTTTTTTTTTGCATGGTAATTTAATCTTTTTTAGTTTTAGGCTTTGTTTTTTTTTTGTTTGAAACAAATTACCAAATTACCTCTCAAATACTTGGTGAGCACAGTTAAAAGGCTAAATGCTTCTGTTTTTGCTTAGTGTTCCTGTGGCGAACAGGAACCATGTTTTTACCTTGTTGAGATTGTTATAATTAAAAAAACTATCCTTGGCAACATGTGTGTCTACTCCTTTTCTTTACAGGATGGGGGCAAGTAGCCTACAACAGAAAATCAGTGCAGGCGGGCGCAGACGGGCACAGTAAAAATCTTGTGGGAGCGGGCGGGCGCACTCACAATCTTTGCGGGAGCAGGCGGGATTGAGATTAAAAAAATGTCTCGCACACAGCTCTACTACAAGCTTCTCCCCATGGTTGCCAAAGTCTTGAACCAAACACGGTACTACATTTACACATGCAGTCGGCCCTCATGGGTTCCATAAGCAACCAAGTACTGGGAACCTGATCAGTTTGGAGTATGCTTGCTATGAAAGTTACCATATTATTTTAATCTCAGCTCAATTTTACAGTGTTCTGGTGCTGTAAGTATCACAGTGCATGGTATAGCTGCAGTGTTCTGGTGCTGTAAGTATCACAGTGCATGGTATAGCTGCAGTGTTCTGGTGCTGTAAGTAACACAGTGCATGGTATAGCTGCAGTGTTCTGGTGCTGTAAGTATCACAGTGCATGGTATAGCTGCAGTGTTCTGGTGCTGTAAGTATCACAGTGCATTTTATAGCTGCAGTGTTCTGGTGCTGTAAGTATCACAGTGCATGGTACAGCTGCAGGGTTCTGGTGCTGTAAGTATCACAGTGCATGGTATAGCTGCAGTGTTCTGGTGCTGTAAGTATCGCAGTGCATGGTATAGCTGCAGTGTGCTGATGCTGTAAGTATCACAGTGCATGGTATAGCTGCAGTGTTCTGGTGCTGTAAGTATCACAGTGCATGGTACAGCTGCAGGGTTCTGGTGCTGTAAGTATCACAGTGCATGGTATAGCTGCAGTGTTCTGGTGCTGTAAGTATCGCAGTGCATGGTATAGCTGCAGTGTGCTGATGCTGTAAGTATCACAGTGCATGGTATAGCTGCAGTGTTCTGGTGCTGTAAGTATCACAGTGCATGGTATAGCTGCAGTGTTCTGGTGCTGTAAGTAACACAGTGCATGGTATAGCTGCAGTGTTCTGGTGCTGTAAGTATCACAGTGCATGGTATAGCTGCAGTGTTCTGGTGCTGTAAGTATCACAGTGCATGGTATAGCTGCAGTGTTCTGGTGCTATAACTATCACAGTGCATGGTATAGCTGCAGTGTTCTGGTACTGTAAGTATCACAGTACATGGTATAGCTGCAGTGTTCTGGTGCTGTAAGTATCACAGTGCATGGTATAGCTGCAGTGTTCTGGTGCTGTAAGTATCACAGTGCATGGTATAGCTGCAGTGTTCTGGTGCTGTAAGTATCACAGTGCATGGCATAGCTGCAGTGTTCTGGTGCTGTAAGTATCACAGTGCATGGTATAGCTGCAGTGTTCTGGTGCTGTAAGTATCACAGTGCATGGTATAGCTGCAGTGTGCTGGTGCTGTAACTATCACAGTGCATGGTATAGCTGCAGTGTTCTGGTGCTATAACTATCACAGTGCATGGTATAGCTGCGGTGTGTTGGTGCTGTAAGTATCACAGTGCATGGTATAGCTGCAGTGTTCTGGTGCTATAACTATCACAGTGCATGGTATAGCTGCAGTGTTCTGGTACTGTAAGTATCATAGTGCATGGTATAGCTGCAGTGTTCTGGTGCTGTAAGTATCACAGTGCATGGTATAGCTGCAGTGTTCTGGTGCTGTAAGTATCACAGTGCATGGTATAGCTGCAGTGTTCTGGTGCTGTAAGTATCACAGTGCATGGTATAGCTGCAGTGTTCTGGTGCTGTAAGTATCACAGTGCATGGTATAGCTGCAGTGTTCTGGTGCTGTAAGTATCACAGTGCATGGTATAGCTGCAGTGTTCTGGTGCTGTAAGTATCACAGTGCATGGTATAGCTGCAGTGTTCTGGTGCTGTAAGTATCACAGTGCATGGTATAGCTGCAGTGTTCTGGTGCTGTAAGTATCACAGTGCATGGTATAGCTGCAGTGCTCTGGTGCTGTAAGTAACACAGTGCATGGTATAGCTGCAGTGTTCTGGTGCTGTAAGTATCACAGTGCATGGTATAGCTGCAGTGCTCTGGTGCTGTAAGTAACACAGTGCATGGTATAGCTGCAGTGCTCTGGTGCTGTAAGTAACACAGTGCATGGTATAGCTGCAGTGTTCTGGTGCTGTAAGTATCACAGTGCATGGTATAGCTGCAGTGCTCTGGTGCTGTAAGTATCACAGTGCATGGTATAGCTGCAGTGTTTTGGTGCTGTAAGTATCACAGTGCATGGTATAGCTGCAGTGTTCTGGTGCTGTAAGTATCACAGTGCATGGTATAGCAGCAGTGTGCTGGTGCTGTAAGTATCACAGTGCATGGTATAGGCATGGTATGTGCATGTCCCTCAGCCTCTAGCTTGAAAAGAATATGTCTCCTGAAACTTCATCTAAACTTCACATTTAATTTTTTTGTGTCTGCTTTTTGTTTGTGTTTCAACTGGGAAATATCGTTTGTCTTATGATCTCTTATGATGGTTGCTCTTGTTTCTCTGGCGTTTGCCCGTACTGATGTACTGATCAATCAGGGAACGCGAGGAGATACTGTTCTTTATCCTCTGGTGGTACGTAATCAGAGCCCACAACACGGCATGTATCAGTCCGGCTATCGCAGGGGAGGGTAGATCTTGACTGATTACCGCTGTGTAGCCGGTGCTGGATTTCATCGGCGATCGTCTGCCCATGCCTCAGCGTTGGTTTTTCAAATTGGCTCTCGGGTATTCCAAATTGATGGAAGATATTGGATTGCTTGTATTCCTTTATTTTTGGGCATGTCCCATGAGTGGCGACAGGAGTTACAGACATGAGGGGTTCTTTAGAGTCTATAAGGGAGTCTGTAACTGTCAGAACCACTGAAATAATTGCGCTCGGTATCTCACCCAGAACAACACCATTTACGAAGAATGATTTCTCAGACTCAAATCGACCATTTCTGTCACCCAGACTCCAAAAAACAGATTGTGAAGGCATACTTGCAAAAAGAGAGTGAAGTTGTTTTCGTAGTCCTCTCCTAAAGTCGTCCCTGCGAAGGAGCTCGCGGGACGGAGTTGGATCCTTTACCGAAGCTTCGGGCCGCGCAGCTGTCGAAGAATAGACGCCGTCGTGTGAAAGTAAACCACAGATGCGAGATGCTTTTGGGCTCCTGCGTCATAAAGAACGAGCGCCGCCCGTTCCGAATCCGGGCAAAGTATATTTACACCCGAGGACACAGACTGAGTCTCGGGGCCGGTGGCTGCGAGAAACGTCAGCGTAACGCCACTCTCTCACAGACCCACGGCCTTGGCCCCGCCGGGCGGCCGTCCGCGTTCGTCTCGCTGCCAGGGGCTTGTTTATTCCGCTATGAGGTAAACAGATGTGGGCTCGAATCATACTGCGTTTCCCCAGCAGAGTGCTTCATTCTGCCCTCTATTTAAGTTCCAGAACGGGCCATTAAAGTCATTCCTTCTCCCACTAAAATGGCATTTATTGCTTTTGCAAAACAGAAACGTAGCCAGATTTATATAAGCCATATGTGAAAAGGTAGATCACTGCAGCTGTATCCTTGAGCCGTAGCCTGAGGAGAAAGTCCAGCCACGTAGTAAATGCATTATATGTAAATAATTTAAGAATAGGCCTGAAGCAGTGTAAATCTGCTCTGGGTAAAGGTGTCTGTTAAGCGAAAGAATAATCTAGCACGTAGAGGAGGAGGAGTACAGACAGTGTGCATGTTCATGTTTGAATAGAACAGGAGAAGACAGGTCTTTTGTTGAATCAGAGAGAGAGACGGAGATAGAGACTGAGAGAGAGAGAACTCATTTATTTGTGCTTCAGTGCTTCGAATTTGCTTTTTCAAATGCAGAGATGGAAACGAGCGGCTGTGCAGAAAGTAAAGGTCAAATTGGATATTCACGGCCCGCAGCTACCCCCTACCTACCGCGCCCACCACCAACGTTTTATCACAGAGAAATTAAAATTGCATTTTTTTTTTATTAGCAGGCCAAAAAGTAGACATTAGAGTCAAGATGATGTCTGAAGGAGGAAAGCGAATGGGAAATAAAGGAAGGGAGGGGGAGAATGAGAGAAAGTGAGAGAGAAGGAGAAAGAGAGAGACCACGAGCGCTCTGCAGTAAGTTGGTACTTCACTTTGTCCTAATCAGGCAGTACTGTAAAAGACCCCCCGTGGTTTTCCTCCCCTGAACATCTGATAGCCCATGGCAGCGCCGTTCCCTCATTATCAGACCTGATGGAAGGAAAC
Organism: Albula goreensis; assembly: GCA_022829145.1. Classification (NCBI taxonomy): domain Eukaryota; kingdom Metazoa; phylum Chordata; class Actinopteri; order Albuliformes; family Albulidae; genus Albula; species Albula goreensis. The sequence goes on from CM040749.1 coordinate 34,774,057, forward strand.
CGAGAGCTAATGAGGGTTCTCATTTTCAGGGCCCCTTCTCAAATCTTCCCCCCAACGTGATTCTGATTGGGCTTCGAGGATTGACTTATTGCAGAGAGGACATTATCTTTTTCCCGGGGAGGAGAATGAGATCCTGCTTTTACTCATTTTTGCAAGGAAGGCTACTTCCTGTTTCCTGTGGTGAGCCCTCTCACCTTTTCAATAAAGGATCTTTACTCATGATGTCCATGGTAACACCTCTTTTCTGGCTGTGGGCCAGTTCTTGATCAGAATTAACCTTCCTCTGCATGTCATGGTGCATCAGCCAATCAGGTGACAGGTCTGGATGTCTCACCCAACTGCAGTTCGACCAGTCGTCATCATTAAAAGGAAAGGGGGGTGGAGTCAACTTTTTGGTTTGTGATGTTGGGGGTGGTCAACAACATCAACATCATTCTTTCTCCACAAAAACTGCATACCTTGTGGAGAAAGCATGATAAATATGCTAACTACATCCCTCAGGTTTTCATATAATTCTCCTTTTTAGGGTCTGCTCTCTTAATAAACAAAGTAATAGCACTTCACCTGAGCAGAGAAGAATCATTTCCTCTAACCATTCCATTTACACTTTTCTGCTATGATCATATTATGCAAATATCCACAATTTCACTCGGTCATTTTTTAGAAGAGGAGGTTTGTATAGACACTGTTTAGCATTGGTATCAGCCTCGAATCTGATTTCGTCATGAGTGCCATCAGTCCTCATTCAAAGTCGGTAATGAACCTGAACTTCTAAGTTTGACATGCAGAAATGATGAAGGCGATTTATGTCCATGACATTTTTCAAAGTCCAGACTATTATTTCTATTACAGCTTCAAAGTAGGCTCTGATCTCTAACTATTCCTGACTGAACTTCGGTGAGCAGACCACAGGCAACATGGTTAATATTTTATAAGCAGAAGGCTTGCTTACCGTGTTCCCCGTTCCCCTTATCACTCAGTAAACAACTATCATGTAGAGCTGTATATGCAAGAATCTATTATCCAGGTGTCCATTACTTTCGGTTTTAAAATAGGATGCACGTTTTTTGCAGAATATAGCTATTTACATGCCTCAGCAAATTGTATAGCAGAATAAAGTGGGATGCAGGAGTCAAAAAGTGTTCACGAAGAAGGACAAACTGAATCTTCCAATCCATTATTTAATAATGCTTTTCTCTATTACATAGACTACTGCGCCTTTTAAATTGTATTATTTTTTTTATTATGTTTTAGATTTGAGCTGCAGTGTATGTTGAAACTCCGGCGGTCTGTCGGCTGACTCCCCAATCTTATCGTTAAATTGCAAGTCCTCCGGTTTGGTCGTTCGGTTTTTGATTTTGCCAGCCGCAGGAGTCACCCGGGGCAACCTCTGCGCAGTTCAGCTGCACAGTTGGACTGCGGAGTGAAAAGAGGTGGCAGCTGTCTGAGGACCCGGCCAGATGAACAGAGAATGTTACCGTTATAGAACTGGCCTACATACAGAAAATTGGAACATTTTAAAGGGTGACTTTATGGTCATTTTTATTGGGAGTATAGTATCAGTACAGTTGTCTGCCTTATTTTGCGTTCCATGGCTGATTTTATTTGACTTACAGTATAATTTGACTTACAATACAATCTGATTTTGAACTGATACCATCCAGAGGGTATTGTATGTATGTATTTTTTTGTCTCGCATTAGTGTGAGGTTGTTCCGTGATACAGTTCCATGATACAGATAGAGACATACCCTTCCATGCGTGACCGATGCTTGGTTTTAAATTATTGCAGCACAGCCTTTTTTTAATTACCCAAAGTTGTCTGGGGGAGGGGGTGGTGATCCAGAGTCCTGGAGGGGGAGTGACACCCCACAGAGAGCCATCTGAGTCTAGACAAACACAGGGCCAAGAGGGAAGAGGGGACAGTCAAAATATTTACCCCACATTTTCACTCTGTTTGGAGATTATGGCTCTAACTACTTATTTTGGATTTGATTTTTGCCTGCCCCCAAGCTTTTCTTTTTTGGGTTAGACAGAAAGGGAGTATTTTTATAGAGGTGTTTATTAGGAGATTGGAATTCTCAACCAGCAATTTTTGTCCAATCAGGTATAATTTAATGCAACGTCTCCTCCTGCAGCGGTGGAATAGTTCCATGCCATTTTGTAGGTGTTGAAGCATGTTCTCTTTCAGTTTGCTGTCTTAAAAATATAAATCTGTGCTTGTATTTCATCCATTTTACAGTATGTGGCCTAAATATTGGTATGATTGCATGTCAAGTTCAATGCTGACTGTATTGAAAGTGTAATTACTGTGCATGTCACATTTTACAAACAATTTTAAAAGCTGGAATGTTGAATGTTGAATTTTCAAATGTACAATTTAGCAATATGTTAGTTGGAAAAAAGAATGAACTTCTAAATTGTGTCTGTGATTATGAACAGTGATATATTGAAGAATTTAGTTGGGAAAACCTTATATTTCCACAGCAAATGAGATTTATTGTTGAAAGCACTGTATAGCAATGTGTAGCAGTGTATCCAGTAGTTAAAACATATGATTCTCTGTAATTACATTGTAATTACATAGATATTAAAGTCTATTAAAGTGTAATACCACACAAGGTGTAATGAATTCACAATAGAAAATATAAAAGATATATTAATGCAAAACATTTGAAAAATAAGATGCATGTAAAAGTGTAGAAAGGGTTTTACTTAAGATTGGTGCATTTCACCGCACAAGTTGCAAAAAATCTTTTTGTTTTTTCTTCAATTCCCTTTATTTCGAAGGGTTTGTGTCTCTCAGAAACATTCGCTATCAATTATCAGGACATGTAGGAATTCCTCAGTGTGGCCCAAAGGTAATTTTACTCATAGCAGTACAATAACATGAGAATATCAACCCATCTTTTGAACTGCACTTGATGAAGATCTAATATGAAAACAGCTGCTTATTATAGTGTGATAATTAGAGCTAAATAGAGATGATAATTAGAGAGAAGCAGCAGCACATCCTCTGGAATTAATTTTCAGAGAGTTAGCGATCGATGAAAAGGCAAAGGAGGAGAAAAAAGGAACAGTCTCGTCTTTATTTCCGCTCGCTTGCAGTTTTAATAAGTTTGGATGAGCTTCTGTCACAGATCAGATGCATCAATTAATAGATAATTGGGTGTAGGGGCGTATCAAGCATTCTTAAAGTGGGGGCGAAGCTGTGAGTAGCTCACTGTTCGCTGACTCTTCGCATACCTGACCCACACAAGCACAAATGCAGTTATTAGCCTTGTCTACGTCATGAAAGATACGTGTCTCAAGATATCCGCACGAACAAGGAATAGTAGGTTGAGTTAGGTGATTATCCAGAAAAAAATCACGGCAGCAATGCATGCGATTGGGCAGGTGGAGATGCTGATTTATTTGGGCTGGATTCAGTCAAAATTTGTCCTTAACTGAAACTGATGTTTAAATACAGGTCTTCAATTTAGCTTTTTGGTCAAATGTTATTACTGTTTTTATTGGATTCATTTGAAAATCCTAGATAAGGGAGGTTATAATTGAATACAGGTCATTGTGTGTTGATACGTCTGTGGTTTTTCTGTAATGGAGGTAGTCGGACATATTGAATGCTGTCAGATTTCTTCAGAAGCCATATGTGGAGGATGAGGAGAAACCCAACCTCATGCCAAAAAAAAGTCACTGAACAAGACCAGAAGTCCAGTAAGTAGCTGATTCTCTGGTACCGTTTTACCATATGCGGTTTGCTTTTCTCAGTTGCAGAGGATCTTTTCATGTGCTCTAATACTGATTGGGTAAGTTATGGCAGTGATCTCTAGAGATATCTCACTACAAAAAGAATCAAATCCCTCAAGTATGAACATCAGTCAGAATTGTTACTGTGACGATAATTAGAGGCCTTCCTTGAGAACTTTTGGAACACAGTCCAGGGATTTCAGTTGCTGAAACAAAGAAGGCGTGTCCTGAATGAAATTATCGAGCATGGTGACATCTGACAGCGGAGTTACCCATCGCCCAGCGGACTCTGAAATGTTGTCCAATTTATTTCCTTGACTGGAGCACTGGCTTTTTTTTAGGATTAAGCAAGTCAGTCATATCTCTTAGCAGGTCCATCATCCATTGCACAAATAGTGAACTCACCTCATGATACCGCAACATAACACGAAAGACAGATGTCTTTTCCCAGAACACAGAGAAACCGCTCAAAAATCCCAACCCCATAATACTATAAGCAAATGAACACTGCAAAACTACATAACGCCGGTCTTAACTGACTTCAAATGCATATTCTGCAGTTTCAGATATCAGTTTTTAACGCATATGCATTAAATTTGCTGTTTATGGGTTTGATGTACATTGAATGTGCTTGTTGTCTTTTACTCTCATTTTAAAGGGGAAAGGGTGTGAAGGGGTTGCTGTTTTTGACTGGTGTTCTGGAAATTCCCACAAAATAAAAATCAATGTCAAACCTATCGGCGCATCAGATTATGCCAGTCTTGAATGCCGCACCTGTCCATCGCAAAAACAAACAACAAAGACGCCCCAACCACCGTAGAATAAGAACAATAGAAATTATAGACCACAAAAAAGAGTAATGCTACAGTTGACACAACCATAATGATGCTTGGATAAAAGGATAATATTATTTCAGTTTTTTGTACCCTGGAGCTCTTCGGTAGTTTTGTGTTCTCCTGGTTATTCGATCCCCCTCACACCCCAACCGTTTCTTGCAACATACCATACTCCCTGCCGCCAGGTATTCGAAACCAGCCAAAAATAACATGCGCCATTAATCATTTGTCTAAGAATAGACAAGTACTATTCCTTTTGGGCTATCCTGCATTTGAGGGTGAATGTAGACAAATGTATAGGAACTGTATTGCTGATCAGGTACAGGAGGTTTAAATTACGAACAATGAGGAATATAGGCATGTTATGACATATCATTAATGCGAGTAAACACAGAGCAGTGCGACATGTAGAATGTTGTAATTAGACAGGAGGTCTTGCCCAGATTTTAAAATGGGGGGACTTCCATGCTAGTGGAAACACACATACGCACACATCCCTTCAAAATGAACCTCACGATTCATGGTGAATAAAATGACATCGTGAAGAAAAATAAAATTCATATTTGCCCCCTTCTTGTCTTGTCTGGCCCACCCTGTTTTTTGAAGGGAATTCATCCTCAAGCAGAATCAAGAGAGATGGTATCTCCCGAATTGCCTTCGGTTGGGGGGGTGGTGGGGGTTCGTGGTGGACCGAAGAACAGGGGCACCTTGAGGGAAAGTCAACGGGCTGTTTCTGTCTCCATCTTCATAGCTGGGGTCGTGAGAGGAGCATTGATTCGTTTTAAGCTCCAGGCTAAATTGGAGAGAATGAGCTTTCACTCTTTTAGGCCTGTTCATTTTTTATGTATCTAATTACAGGTGAACCCCTCTCTGGTCTCTATAGACAGGCTTTAGGGCGGTAATCTAATTTATCGTGGAAATAATGAGAATCATGGATTGAGACGACCATCGAGTGCATTTCTTCACCAAGTGGTGGCTTTGGCGTTCCTAATCTTGTACGATGGGCCAAGGCACAAGAAAGCCTTCTCTACAGTAACCGAACAAAACGGACAAAGAGCTACGTACGGGTTTCTTATCTGGAAGCGTGTGCTCCTGCTAAGGTATTCATTTTTACGCAGGCGTTTTGCTGATGCTCGTATCCAGCGTGACTTACAACTCAAAGTACATATTTCAGAGATGAAAGTGCTAAAAGTCAAAGAGTAGGGTAAAATAAAAAAGAGCCAGAAGGGATAGTATAAGCATAGACTATAACCCTTTGAATGATCTGTTGACGAAACAAAAAACCATCAACAGCAACAACCATAACCACAGCAACAGCAAAATTAGATCAGTACTAATAAAAGTATGGCTATATAGAAGAGCAGGAGAGGGGCAAGGAGAGGTGCATCCTGAAGTGATTATTTTTTTGGGGATTTTTCCCACTTTATTTGACAGATACAGTAGAGAGACAGACAGGAAGTGCAGGGGGAAGAGAGAGGGGAGGACATGCAGCAAAGGGCCCAGGCCGGATTCGAACCCGGGTCACTGCGGTAGGGCCTTGGCCTTATGTAGCATAGTCTCTTGGTTTACCACTTTTAATTTAACCATTATTTTTATTATTTGATTTTTATTTTGGGCTCCAAAATCTTAAAAATCTCACAACCTCCTGAAATGAAGAACTTGTGGCTGTGGACCACACACCGTTTTGAACTGGGTAGCGTAGAATCCTTTATCCAAACCCACTCCAAGTCTCAGTGTACCGGCTCTTTCACTGAGTAGTATGTGGAAGCCTGAGAGAGAAGATGAATATATTTTTGTGAACTCTCTGGAACTTCTTCACAGATATCCAGTGGTTCCCAGATCCCTGTTTGGAAACCGTATTTTATATTGGATGGAGTTCTGTCCAAAGTCAAGTCTCCTGTTTCTGAGACATGAAGACTAGCCAGGCTCAGAAGTCCTCATTTTCTGTAAGACTGAGAATCTCCCCTCACGTTCAACCTCTCAGCTGGGTCACAGCTAGTGTTTAAACGAAACAGATAAACAAAATTCTTTACTTTCTATGCCATATGCTGTAGTGTATAGTAAATGAAATTACCAAGCAATTTAACACAAACACCATAATTCGGTGCATCCAAAAGGATTCAAAACACAGTTTACACTGTATGGATCCGCTTTGTTGGTGGGCTGTGCGGTTAGGAGATATTGTGTTTTCGTTTTAAGGAATCGTAATTGGATTTTGTGATTTCCCTGTTCACATTGCAGACTAGTGGGGGGGTTCATATGACAGGTTTTTTCATCTCTGGTCAAGACGTGAGGATATGCTTTTACACAGTTTCGCTGTTTTCTGACAGGCTGGCGTTTCTGGACGTTGATTCTGTCTCTTTGCCGTACCCGCAGCTGTAGGAAATCCTTCCCTTTTCTCGTTTGAAGTGATTTGTTCTCGTCTCGCCTTCTGAGTCCAAGACAGTTCTTCTACAGTATACAGTCTTTGATTCTAGAGGGTCCTCCGTCGGATTTTTGTGCTTTATTCGTTTTCAAACTCTTTCAAAGTGCTTTCACTTTTTTCTAAGTTTCCACACTGTTCCACACTCAGTAGAATATGCATGTGTCTTAATTAGCTGTTACTGGTATAGTCTATACTAACATGAGTCAAGCATAGATTTTCACCTAGATAAATGATTTTAAACACATTTTCTGGTGCATAAAATCTGTTGTTTGATTGATGCTGGTGAATGTACATTTACAAGATGACAAGAAAGTACAACAGATTCAGCAGTTTCACTGTAAAGACCTGAGATAAAACGGTGGAATATGAATGGAAATTAAGATGAAAACACTAAGCGTGGAATTCAGTCAAACTCACTTAGTCTTTGTAAGGACATCTACAATTCAGACAAAATACACTTGAGCATAAAAATGTATCAAGAGCAGTTTGAAGATCCCAAAGCTTAAGCAACATGTTTTGGAGGAGAAAATGCATTTTGAAGGACCTGTTATCAACACAGTTTGTCTCTGGTTGGTAAGACAGTAGTTCAGACACCACCTTCCAGTCTAAGTATCATTTTTTTAGGCACAAAATTTTGTAAAATCTATATTTCTCTCCAAAGCAATACAGTTGGAAAACAATAGTGTAAAATAAATCAATGAACACATAAAAATAATGTGTTCATTGATTTATAACATCAACAAAAAAAACATCCACCAAAATGTAAAATAGACATAAATATTGCATAACATCCATAATATGATGATATGAAATAAGCATATTTTATTTGGTTGAATGTTTTTGTGCTGTAGAAAGTGAAGTTGGCGTATTTGAATACAGTAAATTGTACAATAAAAAATCATTTGGCACACCAATAAATGCACCCACAAGTACACACATAAACCAGTATGTGCATAAGCTTGCATGCATACACCCACATGCAGTTAGTGTGCTTTTCTTGGATTTACTGGATTTGGATGCCGTACCTCTGAGACGGTGTGATTCACAGCTTCTGGAAGGCATGAAGGGAGAGCCGTTTTACAGTGACACCAGTGTATTAATATCCTTATGCAATTCTATAATATAAGCGTTCCATAACTGGGTAGTGACACATGGTCCCATTGGTATTACGCTTTCTCCAAAAACAAATTACTGAGGACACTTTTATTTTGAGGTCTTAATCCATCCTTAATAGACTCATAACACGGCGGTTGGCAGGTTATTTGAGGATTGTGGTTTCCGCCATTGAATGGCAGCGCTATCGGTCTTGTGTGTTATAGTGTGCGTGTGTGTGTGTGTGTGTGTGAGTGAAGATGTGCTCAGCAGGGCATGTGTTGCGCAGTACGTGAGCAGTAATCTCACAGGTTTCAGTGGTTTAACGTGCCGTACTCCGAGCGTGCAGCTGACTGTGAAGGAACCTTTGATTTTTAGGTTCAGAAGCTACAGCCACTTGAGATTTTGACTTTGATTTCTGTCATTTTTTTTTCTTTTTTTTGCTGTCTTGACCTCTGGGGTCAAGGCAATTTTCCACCTCACGCCTTCGGTGCAGACCAAGCAGGAAGACCCCCTGGGGACGGTCAGATACCTCATGCCCCCCACCCCACCAACCCCACCCCCTCCATCTCCTGAAAAGCGTGTCTGATCTAATTAAGGCCTGAAGGCTTTTGGCTTCACTGCATTTACGGCGTTTTGGGCAGGAACCAAGGTGCACAGCTTCACGGGTTTCCCCTGTTCCCCTGTTGGCCCCTTTGAACACGCTGACAGAAAATGACCCAGGTCACCGGCAAAACTGCCACCAAAAAAAAAAAAACCTGACAACCAGAGTGGAGTGCCAAGAATTGTTATCGCGAAAGCAAAGGAGATTAAAACAAGGTATTGAGCATTCTGTAAAACATGGAGAAAGCACAACACCTTATTTTTTTCATTACTCTTTTGTTTGCATACAAAAATAAGTACCTGTGCTGATCTGCTGACGGAAATGTAGTGTATGTGTGGCTTTGCTTGTCCTCCTTCCTATTTGCTTTCACTATTTCAGTGCTTTTATGTTTTACATAATCTGACATAGCAACTGAACGACCGCATAAGTACTGCTTCGTGGTTTAAAAGGCTGTCAGTCCTACGGAATAAATTAAGGTTTAAAGTTTTTTTAAATTCCTCCTCAACCAGGAGAAAGTCTCCTTGCATCTCTGTCCCAGAGGAAATGTAGCGATCTCTGATGCTACAGCTGGAAAACATGGCAACCCTCTGAGTCTCCCATTCTCTGTGGGGATTTTCTAATTTGCAGTGTGTGATGTAGTGAAACATAAACACAGCTTTTTTTTCGGGGCTGTGCTAATTTTTGAAACGATACAGCCATGTCCTTCGGGTAATGTATAAGTGCAGGAGAAGCTGTGCATCATTAGGAAGGCAAAATATTTGGGCTGTTTAGTAAATCGCTTTCTTTTGCAACTGCTGGTTCACGTGTTCAAACTGATGATAACAGCAATTTTTTGAATCAATTTCGTTTCAATGGAGAAAAATGTGCTTAAAATGCAATTGATTTTGTACGGTGCTCTGAGCTGAAGGTGATATTTTCTGCAGGTTTGGGTAACAGCATTGTATCGCATTATATGCGAGCTCGACGACCAGGTATCCATGCATTTCAATAATGTGATTTTAATGCGACTAAGACCGTGTTTGGATTTCTGAACGAGTAAGGTGAACACATTTCACAAAAGCAAAAGGCATGTAAGATCGAAGCTGAACATTTAATGAATATATTGTGTATTTTCAAAGGCAACTACTTCACCTGGGAGAAATAAACCTAACCGAAAGTTCACACAATCATGGCCTTTTCCCTTCTGATTTCCCCCTATTCTGAGTTACATTTAAACAAAAGTACAAATACAACTCAAATTTTGTCATAGTCACACTATTGACCATAATTACATTATCCTGTGCATGTTGTCATCATTCCTCTAATGTGGAGCTATTTGGACCTGATGGCTATCTCAGTTCACCAGCGGGTTTGTTATTTAAGTTGGATCAGCAAACACTGGACACAGCTGAGCTGCCTTATTTATTTTGTCTACTTTAGATCTTTAATCTTCCATTGTTCTCCCTCTTTGTAATAATTGTTCATTCACTTCACTCTGTAGTGCAGTTCTCATTTCTGAATGGCGTGGAACTTCAAACCGGTTATCATTTTAATGATCATATTTTGAAAAATGAAGCTTTTGTTTTTAAATGTAGGATTTATTAATATGAATTCAAATAATGTTTCTCATTGCATCATGCTGTTTGGGTTTCTGTCTCTTTTCAGCTTCCCAATATCAATAGTTTTCATCTTTGGCAGCCTAGCTACCTTCACTGTTTGTCATGGCAACCATTTCTCTATTTAGCGCATTGAAATGCACTCAGAAATGAGCATTCAGCCCATGTGTTTGACTTGAGTTTGATAAATCAGTTATCGATCGCTGCATTTTCGCAAAGTTATTTACCTCTTACGAATGCTCTAAAGTAGCTGTGTCTGTAAGAGTGTGGCTGTAAAATGGCCCCTCAGAGTAGTGAGTTATTGTAAAAGATAATGAAATGATCAAAGCAGAACCCAGTAAGGGACGCCTGTAGGAATTTGCTGGTGTTTAGAGGGATCTCGTTGGATCGGGCCCTGGGGGTTTGTGAGGAGATCAAGGTCAGAGAGGCAATGTGTGACGAGAAACGCAGGTCATCTGATAAGACTTCATCAGCCTCTATCACCGTATGCAGGCTGCAGTGGCTGTACATGTGTGTGTGTGTGTCTGTGTTTGCCTGTGGGTGCATGCGTGCGCCTGTGTGTGTGTGCGTGCATGTGCTAGCACACATTTCTGCTGTGTGTGTGTGTGTGTGTGTGTGTGTGTGTGTGTATATGTGTGTGTGTGTGTGTGTGTCTGTGTTTGCCTGTGGGTGCATGCGTGCGCCTGTGTGTGTGTGTGCGTGCATGTGCTAGCACACATTTCTGCTGTGTGTGTGTGTGTGTGTGTATGTGTGAACGTGTGTGCGTGCGTGCATCTGTGTGTGTTTGCGCGCGTGCACGTGTGTGTGTGTGTGTGTGTGTGTGTGTGTGGCGTGCTCTGTGTATTTCAGGACATTCCATCATTTTTTCTGCATTTGTGTGTTTGAATTTATGCATGCTTATTGTTAGTATTATAAGTATTATCATTAGTATTGTCATTCTCAGTATTGTTTTGTCTTCCAACACCTGAAATGGACTTATTTCTTTGGTATCCCCTTCCCCCAGCAGGATGTAATATTACAGTTTACAGTTTATTGTGATAAATTCTGGAAAGATTAACCAAGTAACCATGTTCTGTGTGTTAGTTTCCTGAGAGGGGGAAAGTGGCAGTTTCTCTGCAGTTTAATGTTAAAGATGAGACCTCTACAATTATCTCTGGCCACCTGGGCAGATACCTGATACCTTAAACCTGCACTGGTCTATAATCATTTTTGCTGTTGTAAAATTTAGGATCCCTAAAGGATAAGCCTGGTGAGACATGCATCTAAAATGACTGCCGTCACAAATTCATCATTATTAATTCAATTGGATTAATTGAAATTGCCTGGATTAATTGAAATTAAACAAATTATCTGTCTGGCTAATGAAAACAAGAACACGCTGGCTGCCAGTCATTCCGTATGTGGATTTGCTCACATTAATTACCGCTGTAAGAAGGAAGTAACACAGCAGTAACCAGCGGAACCCTGTCCAGCTTAATCCCGTCCCACCCGTACTGGAATGAACCCAGCTGTGCCTCTCTTCCTCAGACTCCGGGTTCACAGCTGACTGATGGCGTAGTTTAGCCCGAACCAATTCTTTACCTGCTTAATATACTGAAGGGGGCGGCTGCTTGGCTCGCAGCAACAGGTTTACAAGGCAGACCCGACGAGCGAGCCCGGTGTGATAGATAGAATTGATTGGCTAAGCGATGTGTGGGTAGATTTGTTTTTTTGTGGATGACAGAGCTGTTCTGTCACAGAGGACGCCTGAGCCGCTTTAAGCCCTCTCCATCCCTCCCGTCTGATCTGCGGCCGTAAAGCATTCTCTCACCCTCGGTCTGCGGTCAGACTGATGGGTTTTAATAAACCCCCACACCCCCTGCCCCCTCCTGTGTCCTCCCGCGTCCCCTCTGTGTCCCCCAGGGAGCCCGAGGAGAGATTGAGGGGAGAGCCGGGAGACGTGCCAGAGTTTCAGCTCAATCGCCATTTAGGGGGAATATAGCACTGTTTGCTTTTTTTTTTTTTTACATTTCCATATTTCCAAAGTAGTTCTTTTCAGGTTTTTTTTTTCTTATTTCCTTCTGAAAAATTTCCACTGTTAAGCTCTTTGTGACCGCCTGACAGTCATACAGGCTGAAAATCAAATATTGAACAAATTGTTGATTTATTGATTGATTTTTATCAAAAAACGTCAGGGGAACCAGGGCCTCGGTGAGTGTGTGGGTGAGACAGTAATTGCTCATTTATTTGTAGATATTTTCTTTTGCCTGTGAGAGATCTCTTTACTCACCTCAGCCGGTTTCAGAGGGAAATTGAGAAAAGCATAAACGTAACGGCAGGGCGTGCGACACAGTGGAACTCCTTTGATGTGGAGCTGGGGTCCACCTGGTGCCAGGAGTGACTCCTCCTTTGACGATAGTTGCCAAGCAACTTGTCGTGCTGACAGCCTGGATTTGGAAGTAAACCAAATGTTACTCCTTCTCTTTTTGCTTATTCAATCCCATGTTCACTGGGTGAAAATGTTATAAATGTACATTGAAGGCAACAGTTTTCATCAAATAACAGGTATACCTAATTTGTGCTTCGAGAGCTTGAGTCTCAAACTAAAATGCAAATCCAACAGCCTCCTTGCTATTTAATAATGCAGGATAGCATATCCTATCCACATAGCTAGAGGGATGTAAATAGCACTCCCAATTCGTAGCAGTTGAATCCATTCCAGGTTTTACTTGATGTACATAAGCGTGCCAGGTGGAAGCTACATCATAATAAATTCACTTAGTGCAGTAACAGGCCTGTAGAAAGAACGGAAAAGCTTAAACTGCTATTCATTAGAGTGCTGTTTGCATCCCCGTCACCACAGATTCCTGTGCTCACGTAACTGTTTCGTTTCATTTTGTCGATGCCAATTGTAATTTTTTTTATTATTGTAAACCTGCACAGATTCCTGTGCTCACGTAACTGTTTCGTTTCACTTTGTCGATGCCGATTGTTGTTTTTTTCTTTATTATTGTCAACCTACACAGTCGTTGATTTCCTTGGGTCAAAGCTGATCCAGTCATTTTAAGAGAATTTTCTTTATCTTTGTGCCATTTTTGCCATTTTAATTCATTCTAAAGATGCCTCAGCTCGTGACATGGACTTATTTGCATCCTCATAAATAAGTTTCATATATTATTCAGTGTTTACAAATCTAATGATGTTTTAACAGGGAATGCCTGCAACCTACCCAGCAGTGCTATTCTCTAGTCATTAAATTTAGCATCAGAATTCAGGCTAAGTATGTATCCCCCTGGTGAGGATCATATTTTGTCTGAATATTACAGTGAACATACGTTTAATATTATACAAGCGCATCTAAGTGGATATTCTGATGACGTTGCATTGAATATGACCGTCTTAATTTATAGAATTTTTGTTCTACTTTTCCCTCACTTTTTCTTGTGCCCTCTTTGATTCTCTCGGTCTTTTGTTTTCCTTCTTTCTTGGTTTTGCCCTCTCTCCCTCTGCCTCCTGCTGTCTCCTCTGTCTTCATTTTGCCCTTTTATCTCAGTGCGCTGTCAGTGTTAGCTAGGGGCGCTGGACCCTGCCTTTCAGCTGTGCTCTGCAAGGATCATCTGCGCAGATGGTTGTGAATGAGATGCTCGACACTGCATATACATTTATCTGCGTGCTTTCGCATCGTCTTCTGTGCGCATCACTTATGCCTGTGTGCGTGCGGAACGTCAACAGCTTGGTTCCTGTGCTGCTGAACCAATCAGAGTAACTGTCACAGGAATTAACACAGCAGTGGTCACATACAATCTTGTAATACCCAATCATAGCGTTGATTCCCTGTGAATTATGGGAGAAAAGGCGGGGCTTTCTGCTAAAGGCCTGGCCTCAGCTATGCATTTGCACTGTTGCTTACCATAACTTACCATACATTTACCACAGTGCAGCTTATCCTGTGTTAAATGTTAAGTGTAACAGTCGTTTTTGTGTTATCAGTATTTAAAAAAACAAGATTTGGGATAGACATTTGGAAATGCAGGAAATGCAGGAGAGAGAGAGGGGAGGACATGCAGCAAAGGGCCCAGGCCGGATTCGAACCTAGGCTGCTGCGGTAAGGCCTTACGTGGCATGCGTTCTACCAGCTGAGCCACTGGGGTGCGCCTGTATAGCCTTTCTTAGAAGAGTATCACCATGATCTGCTCTTAAATTATCATTTAAAAAAACTCCTCAGTCATGGGTTGGAATGGTTGTGCTCACAAGATTCTCGTTATGTACCAGTTATGTATAAGAGTTTTTAATCAACCCCATGAGGATACATTAAATATCGAATCAGCTTTTTCAAACAACCCAAATCATCTCCATTTATTTGTTTGTTTGTTGATTTTCCAGTTTGGAATACCAAAGCTGGCTGACAGGCTAGAGGGCCTGTAACATCAACAGTGGCTTTTCTCATGACAGGCAGAGAGCACGTTAGCACGAGTTCCCTTAAAACGCATGCAGACAGCTGTCTTTTGCTCACAACTCATTGAGGTGTACAGCTATCGAGGATAACTGGCTATTGCAGACTGCAGTAACACAAATGACCTGAGGAGTCGCTATTGAGCAGTGCAGTGGTGGACACTATCGTGACCTGTCCGCCTTCCATGAGCAATGCTATTGCTAATGAATCAGCTGTTGGTATGCAAGGGGCTACGTCTAAGCGGATGTGCTGTGCACTTACAGCTATCACATGAATCCAGGAAAGTGGTCTAATGAGAAGCAAAACCAACATTATATATTTCATATGATGGTTTTGTTATCACTGATGACAAATGAATAGGAATTAGCATGCTGGCTCTCACCTTATGATGTAATTATGTCCAATTTAATATTGGGGATTGCTGAAGCAGCAGCTGGTGTCATTCTGACTGTGAAACCATTACCCTGAATTATTAATGCCGGCATAACGCCCCAGACACCGTGAACTTATTCACAACACGCTCTGTCACTGTTAGCGTAGCTAACGTGCTGTACTCGCCTTCCTTTGAGACTGCAGTCCAAGAAACATGGTTTTGAACGCGCACCAAGTCCCACAGTAATTTAAATTGGAGGAAGCACAAAGGCTATTGCTGCTGATCTGATATTCCGTCAGAAAGGTAGCGCGGCGCTGAGGAAAATTGGCGACGTGCTTTGATTTTATAACTGCTCCACCGTATTTAAGAGAGCTTTTCTTAATCTCCCTATTTTCCTTGTGGAACCACTGGCCATTTTAGCGAATTCCTCTGATACGGTTTAATTACCCTCATTTATACACGTTTAAGCGCACCTCTGACCTTTCTCTGACGTTCCAATGTTTCTCAGTCTATGACACCCGTAATCTGTCTTTAATTGTTTGGCCCATGTCTCTTTTTGTCTCTGTTACGGCGTAAGCTGTCTGTCGCGTTTTTAAACCAACGGCCCTGTCATGGTTTTCGGCCTGTTAAGGCAGGAGAGTTAATTACCTTGGTTTAAATGAAGAAGTGGAAGGAATTTGTGTGTGATATCAATACTGGGCGGGTCATCTCATGGAGCGGCATGTTTGCGGCGGCGCAAAGCAGTGTCGCAGTTCAAGATGGATGAGGGTAATTTCCATGGCTTCGGGAGGCAGTTTATCACCAGAAAACAAACAGAAGGCTTTAAATCACGGGGCATTACAACACATCGAG
This sequence comes from Albula goreensis, assembly GCA_022829145.1. Classification (NCBI taxonomy): domain Eukaryota; kingdom Metazoa; phylum Chordata; class Actinopteri; order Albuliformes; family Albulidae; genus Albula; species Albula goreensis. The sequence continues at coordinate 34,790,012 of CM040749.1, forward strand.
CGAGCAAAGCCCGCATCACTGGCGCGCGCGGGATCTGAGGCCAGCTGTCGAGGCGAGCGTCTGCCTGCGTGCAGCAGTGTGTGTGTGTGTGTGTGTGTGTGTGTGTGTGTGTGTGTGTGTGTGTGTGAGCATGACTGTATGTGTGATCATGTGTGTTTGTGTGTGAGAGAGAGAGTGTGTACTTGCAAGGACACACATTTGCCTATGTTAATTGTGTGTGTGTGTGTGTGTGTGTGAGCATGACTGTATGTGTGATCATGTGTGTTTGTGTGTGAGAGAGAGAGTGTGCACTTGCAAGGACACACATTTGCCTATGTTAATTTTGTGTGTGTGTGTGTGTGTGTGTGTGTGTGTGTGTGTGTATTGTTGGTCAATGCCTATCCTCTTTTGGACATCATACGTCCTTATGTTCTTGTGTTATGGTTTTTCCTCTTCCCTGCTCCCTCCATCCCCCATCACACACTCGTTAAGCACACACCCTCTCACCCGTCTGATTTACATCGCATTCATCTACGTCTAAGAAATACCCGCATGTCAGAATACGTACCCTGTCCAGTACAATGTTAACAGGTTAAAGGCTTTTCCCATTGAGGTTCTTTTGGTATGTGTGTGCGTGTCTGTGTGTGTGTTGATGCCTCAGACTAGTGATTCACCTCTCTCGCTCTGGGCGGCTCCTCTGGTTTGATGAACAAGCAGGAAATGGCCTAATTAGCCTTGTTCTTCGGAATGGCACTGAAGGTCTTATGTTTTATACTAGCTGGGAGCAGTCGTTCTTTCTTTTCTCCACATTGACCCGGTTGCAGCACCCATCTTCCCTTTTCTCAAAGCATCACCGTGCTCCTCCACTTCAAAGCTGAAGGGGAACGCTAACAGGGCTTGTTTTGGGTCTTAATTGCATAACGCTCCACTGTGCAGGCTCTGTTACGGTCTGTATGGAGACGCTGTGCAAATGAAAGGTTTTATGTGGACTTCATGTGGCTTTCACACTAATTCCAGGGGCTTTTAAAATAAATAAAGTAATTCTTTTTTGAGGCTTTGAAAAACAAACATTTGTGAGTGCCTTAAAATGGCTAACAGTCGGAGAGAATTTAAATACACATTTTAAAAGGCACGTTTTTATAAAATTGTGTTCTGAAATTAATGATCCTTCTAGGCATGTGATCTCAGTATTTTTTTTTATTTCTTGTAAATGATACTTATTCTCTCTTTCAGAGAGAACATTTTCTTAGTTCTTTTGTTCTTGATGTTCTTTACAGTTTTATTATTATAGTGTGAATTCTGATAATATGCTTGCCATTATTTTTACTGCAGGCCTGTTTCTGTTTTTGCTTTTTTAATGCTTATAGCATATTAATGCTAATTTTTGTATGTATGGCACTTTTTCACTGCTTTAAAATTTGCTGGACAAGTAAAGATTGTTGTTGTGGTTTTTGTTATGCACATTTTAAGGCACTGTAAAACTCTGAAGAAGCTAACAAGAAACCAGAAAACACAGATGTTATATTGTAACCAGATGGTCAGATCTGTATTGACATTGAAAGGTCTGTGTCTCAACCACTATAGATGAGAAATTCCAAATTGCCTCCTAATGTTTTTGTTTCAAAAAGGGCGTTGAGCAAGTACTACTGACGGTAGACATTCACCAATTTGAAAAACTGCAACCATAATGAACCTCCAACCAGTCATCACCGACATTTCTTTTTTTGGGTTTATTGTAGCCTTCTCCATTTTAGCTGAGTGCCACAGAGCAGTATAGCAAAACCTCCACATCTCTTGAAACCCTATCAGTGAAATACTGCATAGATGATACCTTTCCTAAACTGAAAGTGCATTCCAGAAAGTTCATTGCGAGCTGAAGTAGCTCCCCGAAGCACATGCAATTTTTATGTAACAAGTAGGAGGCATAATGCAATGGCCTTAGCAAGGCTTCAAACCTTGAATTCAGTCCACCAGATCACTGAAGTATATGTGAATGTTCTAATCTGTGTGAACAGACATTGTGTACAGCCATTGCACTGTTATAAAAGAGTACATTACATTTTACCCATTGTATACAAGGGCTGGGTAGGAAACACAATATGAGCAAATCATGTTCATGGTTCATGCTTTAGTATGCCTTATGGGATTCTGTTAAGAATTCTCTCAGGCAAAGAAAGCTAACTCTGTTTTTTCTCTCTCTCCTTTCCATGTTCCCTGCACCATCTTACCTGAAGGTAAGAACTGATTCCAATCATCTATAGATACTGTCGTATATCAAAGACTCTTTGTAATGCAGGACATGTAGCAGTCGCCCTCTTCCCTTGTCGGGGTGAATCAGGTGGTCCTGTTGTTGTCATTTAGCACTAACTGATAAATTAAAAACTGTTTATTACAATTAACTAGGCCTGAGTACCACTCATACTCTCTTTACACTAGGGGTGTCAAACGCCAGCCAGGGAGGGCCGTAGTGTTTGCAGCTTCCTTTCAACCAGCAGCCATTTTAAGTCTTGGAAACCAGGTGGGTGGACCCTGTAACCAATCAGTGATTAGATGAATGAGTAAGCTGCTAAAAACAGACCAAAAAACCAGCAGACACTGCGGCCCTCCAGGACCTGAGTTTATCATCACTGCTATAGACAATGCATCCAGTGTAGGACACAAACGTACATCTTTCCTCAAAAGTGATCGCCATTACTTTCAACCGTGTATGACTGTCTTCAGCTCATGAAAGATAATGAGTCATTTATCTGTAAAACAAAAAAAAAAATTCAAAATTAAAATTTTGCCCATTCCTTTGGCGTTGAGCTGACATTTGCCTTTTATAGATGGAAAAACTTTCGTAATTATAGATTTACTTTTAAAAATTGGACCTTCCTAATAAGGTTGTTGGGACTTCCCATGTGTCTGATTGTCTGAAATCTTTATTTACCAAGAATACCAGCACAGACCATGCAATTTAGAAAATGACTCCGTTCGGTGTGTTTTAAAATATGTTTTCCCTCCTAAGACATTTTGAAGTGGGAGGTGTGACGGTTGATTATAGAAATGATTAAATTGTTTTTCCCTCTCAAAACGTAACACTGTCAAACAGATGACTCACCATCACCCCGCGAACAAAGGAGTAATTAGTTTAATTAGCGTGGCGTGAAGAGATGTCACTTGCAGTTTTCAGAAATTAAAGACCTGCAATTATTCTTTCTAAATTAGTGATTGGAGGACAAAATGAGATGTCTTTCTGCACTTCAATTGCTGGTTTTCACAGTGTGTTTTTGTTTTCAGCGTGTACATTTTTATGTATTTTTTAGTGCTTTTTTATTTCTCTGCCAGACTGCTTATCTGGTTTTTACAATATGTGCTCATACACTTATTACTTCATAGTCAACCATCTTAATAATGTTAGGTAGTAGCCTGACGTATGGTTCTTGTGATACTTCATTAATGATTTGTATAAATATCTCAGTGGCAGGCGCTGAGTCCGTACAGTTGCACAGTGAGAAACTAAAGCATGCGTTCCCGGCCATGCTAAATGCTAAATGCCAAATGCAAGCTCGTCTTTAGTTAGTGAGGATACTTCTGATTGTATTGTGTTGAATATAGCCTATGGCTTCCATCAGAACTGTGTTTCAGATACTTCATGTAGCTAGTGTTTGGCATGACTGTTTGTCTACAGAACAAAATGAACATGCTAAATATCGTGGCCAATGAAAAAGGATACTTTATTTGAAGCCTCTTTTGAGGAAACCGCACAGCCCGATATCAGTAGCTGCAATGACCGCATTTGTATGTGATGCACCACAGTCAGTTGATCAGACATGGCGGTGTTTCAACGAAGAGCTGATTAGCCAGTGAAAATAGTCATACTTTCGTGCAAATGTCCATATCTGGGCTTGGATCACTATGCAATAACACTGTCAAGCTAGAAGATACAATATGTCCGCTGACAACATCGATGAGTCAAACGGCCCTTCAAAATCACAAATTATGTATAATTTCAATAGGTAGTACAGAAAAAAAACCATCTGTGGATTAACCTTTGGTCAGCCTCATCAATTAGTCAAGCTTAAACCTGATGCGTCCAATCAAATACGAATCCCGGCTCGTGATATAGACAGGCAGAGGACCAGAAGCCGTACCTGCGTACGGCTCCTGTAATTGGTTATGTTGAAAGGTTACAGACGTTCTATAATGGTGAATTAATTTAGGAAATCTCAAGGTATGTTTCACGAGGAGAGAGAGAGAGCGGAAAGAAACAGAAGGAGGGCGTTTCCGGAGCGATGTGGAATCGTTTGCGCTCGACGCCTCGGGCTGTATGTGCCCTCTCTTGATGTAAATCATCGGAGGGGGTCACAGGATGGATCGAGTGTGAGGGGGGGGGCGGAGAGGGGCAGCAGAAACGTGGCCCTTCTTCAATCAGCGCTTTAGTTCAGGGATGAAGGTGAAATTGCCCGAGGCGGGTAGAACTGGTGCGTGGGTTTCAGTGTAGGGAAAGGTGGGGATCGAAATGCTGTGTCGTTCGCATGGCTTTAACCGAACATGTGACTGCTGATGGGAAAAGAGGACCTGCTTATTTCAAACGAGCCCCCAAACCAACACAGCCCCACCCCCATTCAGCACAAAGCTGCTTCAGAGCTGGAGCTGAATTTCTGGGTCCTAGAAATGGGGAAAGTCATCGACACTCGCAGTGTCACATCGCCGTTTCCATTATGGCAGAAAATATTCATTTACATTTGAGTCAGAATGTCATCTAGTTTTAGAGGATGCAGTCACACACACACACACACATTTGTTCTGTTCATTTGAAGCTCCACGGAAAGGCTGTGGCCACTAACTGCTGTCTTTCAACCCTGAGTGACTGTCATTCAGCGTATTTTATTTTATTCAGCGCGTTCCCCCAGGGGGCTAACAGAATTAGCATTCCTGTGCTAGGTGTTATTAAAATGCTATGCTTTTCTGTGGTAATCCCAGCCATGCCTTGAGCCTGCCAATTTGTTTAGATTTGCATGTATTTAATTCTAATGAAAAATACAAACTTAGGAGTGTGTGTGTGTGCATGCATGCTTGTGCGTGTGTGTGTGTGTGTGTGTGCGCATTTGACCATGAGAGGTTCATTCTGTGCCCTAATTGAATAAGTACTACAGACTCTGAGATTAGGTGTGCCGATAAATGAGTGTAAACTCAACATGCGCTGACCTTGGATTGCCGGCTCAATCTGTACCCATCCTCAGAAGGGAGACCTCCCTACCCGAAATGTAAATGAGAGGAAGGGGTCCCACGGGAGTGTTTGTCAGCGTATTTTACCTGCAAATATTTCAGCTGTTTTGTGTGCATGGCAGTAGAACTTTAAAGCAATACTTTATCTGTAATGGAAAAGTCTCTTACAACCATGTCTTGCACTCAGCCAAAAAAATTTGACTCACATTAATTACACATTGTGGGGTGACAAAGGGATTGGTGTATTTAATGATTTCCTTACCTTTAGTCTGGAAGAGACAATACTGCAATAACGATGGAGCGGAAGGACTACACTCCATAGCTAGGGCATCAGCTGTAGTACATGCTGTAGTCAAAAGTATTGTACATTATTTTGTCTAACCTGGAGCAGTGCATATCTAATCAGTACACACTGAACGCACTATGCTAGGTTAGCAAATTGAATTACAGTTAAAGCATTAGAATTAAGATGCATAGTGTCATTATTTAGAATTGACACAAAACGTTTGAGTGTCCTTGTTTTGTAGGGTAGGGACCTCAATCGTCCTCCTGATCCCAAACTGATAATTGAGTGGATGTGAGGAAAGTCATACGACCTCTCCCCAACTTACGACCTATGCAACTTACAACTGTCTATCTGTACATATGACTGAATAAATAAAAGTAAAATAAAATAAATAAAATAAAATAAAAAGGAAAAAATTTTAATTAAAAGATAAAAAAAAATCATATAAAATGTCAATTAATAAAGCTGGTTAATAAAAAACGAGATAATCATGACAGAAATTGAGTAGGATAAAAGAATGCTGTACAGGTATATGACTTCTACATGCCATGCTAACATAAATCTGAGTTACATCCATTTCAAGATACGACTGGACGGTCAGAACGGAACTCAGACGTATGTCGGGAATGGTTACACTTTTTTTTTTGGTCCAGTGAAGGAACAAATACATTTTTATTACTGCATGCATGGTCCTCATCCATGGTACATATATCTGGTGTGACTGCTTGTGTCGTCTGAATGAAATCTTGCTACTGTCGTAGATGGATGCTTGTCACTGAAGGTGAAAGAACACATTGTAGCCTGCTAATGTTTGTGTCACTAATGGGTGTATCACAATCAAGAATAGGGCAACTGTATCATGTTTATGTGGAAAGCTAATATTTGTAGTTTTTAAAAAACATGTATTTCTCCTATTTAGTGCTTCTTCTGAGCAAACACTAAACCAAAACATTTATATATATGATTTTCAGATGTCAAAAAATTTACCCATGCTGCTTTGCTGCACACCTCAGCAGAATCCTACCTTTGGGGCCTAATAAGACAGGAAATCCTTCACCACAAAACGCAAGACACAGTATCATCGCGGCTTCTGGCTTCTCACAGCCCACCAACATCATTAACTCCATGTGTCACGTATATGTTTTTAATGAAGCCGTTTGGCTTGTCACGGTTCTGGCTCGAACCGGTCGGCTTCTTAATCCCTCCCAGTTTTTCCTCTCACCCAGTAAGCCAGGAATTCTCTGGAGCTTCTTCCATTACAGGCAGAAAGCATCCACGCCAGACGGATGCAGTCGCAGTTAGTGTGATTGGCCCTGTCACCGTGCTTACATGCCTTTCCGAATTTATGAGCACCGTTATCGTGGACCACCTGAGTATTGTCCCCCAAGCTATTATCAGGTTTGCCAGGAGAAGATACTGGCCAGCATTCAATCAACATTCATTCTTAACACTGACTTCCAAATTTAGCGCATGGTATAATTTTAATCTTCACAAAAACAGTTTGGCAAGTTCATATTTGTGATTACAGAACTTGTCAGACTGTGCTTGTGAAGATTTAAACTATCCATTGCATGCATTTGAAAGTCAGATTTAAGGACAAATTTTGATTGAATCCAGGCCAGTGACTGAGTCCAGGGGCACTCGAGGCATAAGGAAGTGGCTCTGTATGGCTTTAAATAGCTCAGAGCTGTTTAACCATTTGTCTGCTCAGCTTTATAACGCTGAGTCATTACCCTGGAATAACATAACATTGATGTGGATAGTGTCACTGAACTAAATTCCATGTTTCTCAGAAAATGCATGTAGCTGCTGGAGAAATTATATGCATAAAATAATTACAAGGTACACTTTTGTGTACTTTCCAAGCTAAAAAAAAGGAAAAATTGTACACTACTCAAATTACTGGCATGGTGGTTGAGTAGTTATCAATGTGGCCTCACACTAGAATGACCCAAGTTAGCTTTCCACCACTTGCTTTGTCCCCAGTGCATGCTGGGATAGACATGTGTGAGTACAGACAATGGATGGATGAATTAAATACAGAAGAGATGCTTTAAGGTTAAAATTCTAGACAAAGAAACAATGAAAATGATGGATTCGTCTGACCTACTACCCACATCCATGCTATCTGCAAATGAACATTCTTGTATAGAGTGACTTGCAGCTTCAGAGAGGTGGAAATGGAAGGGTTGTTGGAAGTATGTTTAAAATCAGGTGCTGGAAAGCAGGTGCTTAGGAAAAAACAATTAACTTAATTTTCACAATTGGACCAGAAAACCATGTTAACGCCCTTCGTTTTGAACCAGTAGCTGCTATGTGGACACACGGCAGCCTTCCCACCTTTGGTGTGAGCAGCAGACCCCTCTGGGCCGATTTAAATCCCACCTGTGTACCGTTCTTGATGTTGGTTCGTTCAGTGAGGGCAAGTATTGTATTTAGAACAGATGCCTGACCCCAACATTTTGTTCAACGCGACCCCAAACCCGTCATTTATCAGAGTAGAGTCAGCTGCACATGCTCGTATCAGCTGCTGAACCGGGAAACAAACAAACAAGCGATCCCGCAAGCTGTGTTTGCGCTAGCAGCATGAACCAGTTTCATTTGTCTTTTTCAATTACAGTTATGACGGAAATACTCTTTTATCATTTGTTTTAGCTTACAGTAGTCATGTGGTGGTGTGATTAAAAAATAATATCGGGGAGTTTTAAAAAAAATGCAATCACAAAGGAGGGCGCCCAGGAAAGGTAAACAAATTTGAAAAGTGCAGTTTATTTACGGGTTTGTTTTTCCGTACAGACAACCTCCAGTGGTGCCATTCAGATCTAACGCGCTTGTCGTCAACGCATAGACGCCCCACTGACAGCAGTGCATTTCTGTCACTACAAAGACGAGCAGGGCCACACTGCCAGTTGTCTTCGTTGCTTTTATCTCAATATCTCTGTGCGTGGCAGCAGTCCCTTGCAGCATTTAAATGAATCCCATTGGACGATTTTTCGCACTCATTTCCTTGTCAGTTCAACATTTCCTGATGTCTCCCGTTTCGGGTAACCATAACAGCTCTACCTGTCATCTCAGCACTCAGTGGAAATGCTGCACTTTCAATTCCACAACATTTTGCCCCCTCCTGAGATGATGCATTCGATATTGATGTATATATAATCATTTATGAACATTTTGTATCCTACTATAATTGCAGGGTTTTCACTAGTAGATTTTTGTTGTTTGTTTTTGTTTGTTTCTTGTTCTTTCCTGTGGAAAAGGGATCAGGGACATGGCCCTAACAGACTGAGCCTTCTCGATGTTTCAGATTTCCCCTGGAGAAAAACACGTTTTTGTTCTGCACTTTTACCTCATCTGCAACATGTTCGTTTTGATCAACTGCTAGTCCCTCCGCAGTTGTTATGGTAATGGTGAGCATGTGCAGTGGATATTATTCAATGTTACTTCAGCATGTGGGAGCACAAGGAGAAGACACCAAAGGCTGCGATAAGAGACAGATCCCTCCTGTGGTTATTAGCCTCTTGCTAGGAATTAACAAGAGCTCTCTAGTAGCAGGCAAGCTACCTAGACTCACAATGACCAGCTCACAGGGACCCGGCTATAATAGTAGAGTATTTTGTCTGACCAAGGAGCTCTGACATCGTGCTAACGTGCTAATTCTGGTGCATTGTTGAATGGGAGGATGGGGCTCAGTTCCCATGTCGGGCAGACAGCGGTATTCACAGGCTCTCTCAGGGGCAGGGGTGAAAAGGGTAGAAAAGGGCACCACAGAACAATATGCCACATTTTCCTCTGATTGATCTGTGTTGTGCCTCTTAATTAACACTGACTGATAGTCGGTTTGCATGGCCCTTACCCCACTGGCAGTATGGGCCCCTTTTTAAGAATGTCTGAGGTGAGAGGGGGACTTGGCTAGAAGTGACCCTGTTGCTGATTTGTGAGCCGTTTATCCCACTGGCATAATGCCCTTTTCCCCCTTTTAAATTTCGTTCTTAAATTGAACGGGACATTTTGACAAAAGTGACCCCGATGTTTCAGCCCATTACCCCTCTGGGGTGACTGCCTCGGCTGTTAGTTTGGCCCCGTTGGAACATTTTTTGCTTAAACTGAGAGGGTCTTTTTCCCACCCCGAGCAAAAAAGGCAGGGTTGGTCCCCCTGCCCATCCACAAATCCACAGGCACAGAACTGTAAAGTATGTCCTTTGTCCATCGGAAAACTCCCTACTTGCTGAAGTGCGCCTTAGAGCAGATTAATTAGCCGGGTGACCAAAGGAAGGGGGAGAAACGTCCCAGCCCTGTCGAATCATTCTTAACCCCAATGGTGTATATTGGCAGGCAGGGAGCCAGACCCCCCTAATAATTTTCAGATCATGAACATTTTCACATCTCCTCCGGGAAACGGAATGATCCCTCAGAAGCGACCTTTGAGAATGTCAATATCAATTAAATACGTCATTGATGCACAAAGGAAGAAAATGTATATTGATCATTTACCATTCCTGTTGAATCATTTTTAACCCTAAGATTTTTTTTTAAACAAGTTTTTTTTTTTTTAAACGGTATCTGTTTGGTCATGATGGACAAGCTGCTAAACACTAGTACAAAAATAATTCAAACTGGTGTCGAAAATGATCTTGAGAAAAACATAACCGGGCCGATACTTTGTAAGGCTCAGAAGCGTGATGCTCCAGCTGTCTTGAGTGGCTTTTCTCAGATTAAAACTGAACCGAGAATCGAGGGATTGTCACAGAACAGACTATCCCAGCTGTAACCCATGATGTAATCACTCTCGTTTGTCTTTGAGAGATGGCACAGGATGACTCCGTTCATAAAATCGATCTTTTTCAAATCAAACCCTCTACACTGTGGAGGCACTTCCTGTCTCTAATCTATGTGGGAATTTCATAATATTGTAATGTCCAGGTGTCCCAGAATCCTGTTCAATAGTGTCAAATTCTTTTGCATGTCTTTGGTGTTTCTGTTCTCAGTGGCTAGTGACTGGTGCATGTACAGGTATATCAACCGAAAAAGACCAACCCACTCATGAGTAAGAAGGTGCTAACCATTAATTGAAGCATGAAGGAGAATGTTAACAAGAATGCACTACCTTCATGACGGTAGCTACTACCGAGTATATCGAACAAAAAACGAGACACAACAGAGGCCGTTTTGATGTTGTGTTCGTACACGCTGTGGAAGAAGGGGGCAAGGGGCTGGACGATGTAGGTTAACAATAGCACACTCTGTCTCTGTAATGATCCTTTAATGAATCTGAATGAAGTAACACGCGCCCGAAAGACTGGTGATCAATAGACCCTCGGTGCTGTAACGCTCTTCAATTAGCGGTATGCTCATGGGACCCCACTCACGCCAATGGGCAATCACTTTAGCCAATTATTTGGATGTGCTAGGCAGGAATGGAAAAATAAAACTGCTCAATATTTGATATTTTCACAATTAATTTTTTTCTGTTTATTAAAAAGCATGTCAAACATATATATATGTATATTTATATCAGCATTTCATATGAAAATATCATATTTTAGTATAAAAATATTTGGCAAATGTTTTTATGATGTATTCAGAACACTAAAAGAGGGTTGGGATTTTAAACAGTGATAACAACTTTTGTGTGCCAGAAGGCTGACAGCAGCTTGCACGTTCCATTCAGAATCCACCCACGGTACATGAAACCGCATTGAATGATGTAATGACCCATCTCCCCAAACCAAAACAATCTAAACCTTCCTGCAGGGATGAGAAGCATCTTCATTTTATTTAACAAATAGCATTATATATACAGGTATGCGCCACATAATGTCTGCTCTGGTAACGTCCAACAGCATACGCCCGTGGTCCCATAAGGTTATATGTAATTGAGTTCAGAAATCCCAATTGGAGAATGCTTTAGCTGAAAAACCGTACTGTATGTATCCATTATCTTGGCTAGTTAATCAATACAGGTACACTACAGTATCTCATATAGCTTTGCTAAGTATATGTATAATATGGTGTTTGCACAACATCCAAATCACATAACGTCCTATTTCGCTGAATGTATCATGGACATTAAGCAACGCATACACACACACACACATATATATAGATATATATACATTGATCATGTAGATACAGTGGGAATCGTTGTGAAAAGCAGAATGGAAACAGAGTGGATAGAGAATGAGAGTAATCACTTTAATAACCATTCGTGCAGATGCGCACACAGGTATTATTTCTTCCACAGCGAAAGCTAGTGCTTTTCCAGTCCACCAGCAGTCAGAGCACATATAACCTTTACTCGTTTATTTATTTTACTTTGCTAAAGGATCGTGAATGAAATGTTTTATTTAAATCAGAGCTCTCATGATTAAGTCTGTCCAAGGGTGTAATTAATCCGAGCCTTCCCCTCAGTGTGTTCGAGTGCCCCTGACACAAATACCACCGCAGTCTGGGCAATGGCGCAAGAGTGGAGCGATTGATTGAAACACGATTTTCAAATCAATTTCAGAAGTACTGTGCAGTTTATTAATTAGATTGTCTTTTTGCTCCATTAAGCCAACAAGCACACTTTATCACAGCTTGTGGCCTTTATTGCCTCTACAGAATTGTATTTTTTTTATTTGGAAACTAGGCTGTCTTTGGGAGGCCCAAAAAAGCTTACAATATGATTCCTATAGACTATGAGACTTAACAAAACCATTTTGGGATGTGGGCTACGTGAGAATGCGTGCGCGCATGCGTGTGTGTGTGTGTGTGTGTGTGTGTGTGTGTGTGTGTGTGTACATGTTTGGGTGTGGGTGTGTGTGTTTGTGCCTGTTTGCGTGTGTGTGTGGGTGCATGTGTGTGTGGGTGCGCGCATGCTTGTTGAAGCCCAGAAAGGCCAGCTAGGTTAAAGTGTCCATCTGTTCGAGTTTCAGTTTGTGGTTTGAGTGGCTCTCCGTCTCTGCCAACGCCACTCAATGACAGATGAACCAACAAAAACAATGTCAGAGAACTTTGAGTTCCGTATTTCCAAACAGATATCACTACTATACAAATTATTTGAGGACACACACAAATTAACCTCCCCCACCCAATCACACACACACGCTTTCCCTCCTTTGTCCCCCCCCCATACCATCCTTCCATCTCTGCTAGCCACAGTTGAAGGATACTTTCAGGTAATACCGCTGTCCTTTCCTGTAACCAAAGTAGGATGCTTTTCCAGTCATTCTCCATGCTCACATTATGATTACTGCCATAACCGTATGAAGCAACTCCTCTGCTTAATGTATGCATTAAGCAGAATGCTATCAAAGCACTTACGATGAAAAGACAAAGTGCACTAACATTAGCCCGATAAAGCAGAAAGCTGTAGGGGTTTTTGTCCGTTTATGACCCCATCTATATTTTTGAATTTTTTAAGTCCCAAAGGTCTCGCAGATGTACTGTTCACCAGAAGATGTCTGAAAGACTGTTCCCAGTCTAGCTCTTGGGAGTGCAATTAGCGCTGTTGTGGGCCTCGCTCTGCAGATCGGAGAGCGAACTATACCATGGCTTTTGTTTACCGGGGCGGGGGCAGGAGGAGCATCAGTGCCAGTTGTCGTCAAGCTAACATTTGTGGTTGAAGACGCCTCTGGCTCTGGTTGCTTTTCAGAGTCGATTGGCTTCGATTTTTTTGGTAAATCCAAAATCTTCCTTATTTTCTTTTTGACATATCTTTGTGCTGGCTACAAAACAGAGAAAATGATAACGGCAATTCAGCACGCAGACTGAGTGGGACTAAGAAAGTTGTTTTTTTTCTTTTCTCTTATCTTTGAGTTAAAGCGAGTCAAGTTTATGATATTGCGGTGCCACATTTGGTGGTGATGGCAAAAATAGCATGAATGCCGGTGTCTTTATTAAAGTGAATTAGTGATGAATCATCCTCACGCATGATTTATACCTCAATAATAGCCCAATTTTACACATGATCCATGAAGATGAAAATACAGAAAAATTGAAATGCATGGCAAAAATAGCATGTTGTCAATATTTTAGGGACCACCCCAAAAAAATTTCACAAATCATTTTTCAGGGGAGCTCATGTTTTTTTAAGAGGAGTCAAGCTCCCATCGGCTCCCCTGTAGTTCACACCCCGCTGCGGATTAATACCACAGGTGTTCACAGGACTGTAGTCAGCCCACACTACTCATGTAAAGGTGTCTTATGGCTGTCCTTCTCCAACTCAGTCCTGGGTACCCACTGTGAACGCTAATGCTTACTCCAGTCATACCAAACTGAATTCCAGTCATAATGTCAACCTCTGAACTATGACGAGTTGCTCACAGTTCTTTTAATAGTCAACCAACATACGCAGTGGGTCCCCATGACCAAACTTCAAAAACATTGTATGCTATTTCAATAATAAATGGAAGCTTTTATTTTGAAGGTTTTAATGTTCAGTAAGTCAGTAATGGCTGCTCTCATTTCTGATTAAGGTCAGTTTTTGAACCTCCATGTCAAACATGAATGTGGAATTTGCTGGTTCGTCCATTTAGGTCAGTCCAGGCCCACCATGTTGTGACTGTTAATACAAGCATCTAGTTTTATTTATTTATTTCGATTTTTTGCAGGGGGAGGAGTCTGCTAATGTATGTGAAGAGATTAAACATAAAGCAATGTTTACAAATTTATAATAAGACAAATGTTTATAAATGTTGACATTCAGGTTGATATTTCACTCATGCAAGGGTTCCTGTATTCGTTCAGTAAGCTGCATATTACAGATATCCCTATTATTCTACTATTGTCAGCAAACCCTTACTCCTGTCCTGAGCTAAGTCTCTGAAAACCAGCCCTTCAGTAAATAACAGATGAGAGTTGGATCCGTTCTTTGAAAAAAAAAAGTGTTTATCTAGCAAGGTGAAATGCAGTCGTCTAGCCAGGCATGACCGGTATTTATGTACATTCTCGTACATTCATGCAACCTGAGTTGCCAGCATAACACTGCAAATTGACTGAAAGCCTGGCTCTGAGTTGTGCATTTTAAGGCCCACGTGCTGATGGGCTACCGTACATCGATATTTCTGCTCATACATCTTCAGGCAAATTTGCGTAAGCCAGATCTGACTTTGATTGTTAAAGGACGATCTTGCTCCAGATACATATATGCTAAGATAAATGGAGCAGCGCGGGTCACGTGCTACAGGAGTCAAATCGGTTTTCCTCAGGGACGGAACTCCCTCTGACTGACGCCTCCTCCGGCTCTCCCTTCTCTCCTCCTTACCCAGGAATAAGGGAGCAGCGGAAACAAAGGGAAGTGAAAACAGTCACTCTTCGGTGGTTGTTTCCAGTGCGTTTGAATGTAATCCTGGCCCTCAAGCGGTTGGCCCCAGGTTGTAAAACACATCCGCTCCGGCGGGCCGTGAATCCGTGATTGACGCGTCAGAAGCGCCTGTCTGCCTCACGTCTTCCTGCTTCACGTTTCGCCTGAAATAAGAGACGTGTGGTTTCCGGACAAAAGGCAATGCTTCACATTAAATGAGCAGTGACCTTAAATTATCTTTAAATATGGTGCATTTGGAAAACTAAGTGCTTCATAAGAGCAGGAAATCTCTTTATAACACCTTTGCACTGCTGTCATTATCTAAATGTAAGTGCATTTGAGTAAAAATAAAGGAATATGTTATGTCTGGATATTAGGTCAGTTTATGGGCTTTAGAATTAATAGTGTAAAATCGCTTCAATGTCAAAGGCATGTTTGTTAATAGCCACTATATAGTTATAAATATCTAAAAATGTTATTGGTGTAATTAGATTGCAAGCACAGTTTGGTACTACCCGCAAAATAAAGAGCAACACTGCCTTTTTTGAAGCACATTTGCATGCTAAATTATCATTTCACAGATGCCTCCCTAGATAATTCTTGTTTTTCACTAGGCATTATCTTGCTGAACCGACCCAACTGTCTTTTTGTATGTTTTATATATTTATTTATTTTTTTGTTTATCATAAATCATGTTGCTAATGTGTTTAAATTCAGAGGATGGTGCCTGACAAATCACACTGGCTTTTCATTGTTCTCTCATCTGCAATTCTAATTTGAAAGCAGATTTTAAAAGAAATATATGCATATTGTTGAAACTTAGTGGAATTCATTATGCAAAAACTGTTCTGCTGCAGGAAAAAGGGTTTATTCCTGTGTTAAAGAGAGACTTTCGGCTTTGTTGTTCTCTGCATGGTGCTGGGGTGTTGGGAGGCTTCAAAACCAGGAACGAAAGTGAAAAGTCTCACTGATCTCCATTTCCGAAAAACAAAGTGCTCACTAGTCGCAAGCGCGGTGAGATATTTGATTCCACCACAGAAAGTGTTTTGTCTTTGAGAACTTATGGAGAAAACGCCCATGGCTCACAGTCAAAACTGCACCATGTGCAAAGAGCTTTATTCCACCTGTTAGAAACTTTGTCAGGTGAAAGAAATTGATTTCGCTAATAGCTTACAACCACTTTTCTAAAGTCAGTTTTTACCTTCAATTTTAGGCCTCTATTATCTATTCATTTAAACTTCATTAAAGGAC
This sequence comes from Albula goreensis, assembly GCA_022829145.1. NCBI lineage: Eukaryota > Metazoa > Chordata > Actinopteri > Albuliformes > Albulidae > Albula > Albula goreensis. The sequence continues at coordinate 34,806,025 of CM040749.1, forward strand.
AACAGGCCCTAGGCTGCAGGTTTGTTATGTCATGGTCATGTTCCCTTTTGATTGGAAAGGAAATGAAAACCAAAAAAATTTCAGTCCAAACCAAAAATAGTTTGATTGGAGTGACACCAGCCACATCCCAAGATTCATAAAGTGATCTTTCCCTCCTTCACCCAGAATCTGCCCATGGTGAGGGTGTCTGGAATCATTTTAAATATCCCCACAATCTAAATGTCCTGACAGGACAGTGTCTGCCCTGTCACCATGGAAACATCTTTTATGAGTAACCCTAAGTATGTGTCAAGCATTGTTTACTCCTCATTCCAGAACTACATGGAACTGAGGTTTCAAAGCGTTTTACATCAGATTCAGGGAAGATGGTCCCCAGACGCTATGCATTTTGTACTCTGCTTTCCAGCAAAGACCATTAAGATCACATAAATGGGGCGAGGTGTTAGACAAAGCGTTTGAAATGTACAATAATAGCAAGATTTGTAGTTGCCTCCCCACCACCCCGCTCAAGGGGGGGGGGGGGGGGGAGCGTGCCAACGCTTCCTTTAAATGAAACGAGTCCACCGTCACCGGCCGGCTGATGAGTTCCACTGGCTGGCGGGTGAGGGGAATACCTTACCGCAGCAGCGCCCAATCCCTGAGCCCCATAAATCATGCAGGAGCTGACAGCCAATGAAGGGACAGCCCAGCTCTCCTGCTCGCTACAGTGTATTTTACGGTGCTGTGGCGTTTTCGCTATTCTTTCCATTGGTTCCATTGGGTACGATATTTTTCTGTTTGCATGTGTAATGAATGGGAACCGCACAATATGGGAATGCTACTGTACATTTACTAAGACGGACCTCAGCAAGTCTTTCATTTCATGATAAACTGTTCACGTCAGATTTTCTTTACTTATAGTTATGTCATAAAACAGGAGACAGATGTTTACTGTTAATATTGAATCAAGTTTATGAAAGTTTTATGACAAGCATGAAAATGGATGCACATTGAAAATAGGCTGGGACAGTGTGTAGGTGTTGTCATGAAACGTAGTATGTTGTAACAGGGGAAATGAGGAACGATAAAATGAGCATGGATACAAACTGTTTTCCGTTTTCTCTGTTGTATCTTCATTCGTGATAAAATGGAGACTCAGGTCACCCCAAAGAAGTTTCCATTAAGTATTTATATTTGGGATGGGGAAGGGTCAAGGTGAATTTTGTTGAGTGCTCTTAAAAAAGTGACTACCGCAAGACAGGCCCTGAGGTAGCACTAAATCCTCGCCATGTGGCCAACTTTATGATGTGTAAAAAATTCCCATCATGCTCTTCATCCTGTAAGGTTAAACTGCACTTTGCTGGGATGTGTGACATTGAAGATCCGAATTCATTAAGTTTGTCAGTGGGAATCAATAATCTCAGCTCTTAAAAAAAACAATTATTTGGGGACAGGCGGCTGTAATGCGCACCCATTGAAGCTGGGGTGAAGGTGCACTTAACCCCATCCTAAGAGGCCCAGTCGGAGATGTATCGATGCCATTTCAGCTGTCGATCGCAGCCCAAATACAATCAACACACATGACCGAGTGCACATGTGTTAACGTGTGTGTGATTTGTAGAGCTAACTTTGCCTTTGGAGCACCTTCACAGCAAAATGTCTGGTGCTAATTCAACACTAACAGTGTACATACGAGAACAACTAGACTCATATGTACACTGTCAGTGTTAAATGAACACTGGACATTTTGCTGTGTTTGGTCACATATACATACTGTGTGAGTGATAACTTAAATGAGGTCAAATGATATGAATGAAAGAATCATTTTGTCATGAAGCATTATTAATGCATCCCAGCCTAAATATTACATGCTGTTAAATTAAGAAATTAAATTAATGTGAATAAATTAATGATAAACAGACTAAATCAATGTTTACACCTGTGCAGGTCAGCTGCTTTACCTTCCTCGTGTTCAAGTGTTGTCTTCAGCAAATAGCAATACTAACTACCAGTTCCAAGCATATGATATTTGTGAACTAACACAGGATATATGAATATGAACTAACACAGGAAAACAAACAAAATAGCTCCTGCCCTAGTCATTGAAATGCTGGTGGTACTTTAACTAAGAGAATGTGTCTTTCTGCTTCACATGCACACACACATAATTTTATCCTATAGCAGTAAACCTCAATAGGTATAGGTGGAGCCTAATAAAAGCAACTGTTTAAGGTTTGCAGTACACAGCCTTACTACACAGATACAAGCATGCTACAACATGCTCAGATGCACAGATGAACATGCTTAAACACACAAGCATGCTCGAGGTTATCGGTGTGACCACACTGAAATCATGTGCGCTACAGACTGACAGAGATTGCAGGAGTGTGTTAGTACTCCAGATTGTGTTTTAGAGGAGCCAGGGGTTAAGTGTGTCTGTTTTAGGCCCCTTACATTGACTCACTTAGCCTGGAATGTTGCCCCTACTATCAGCGCAGTGTGTGGTGCAGGATCTACTTATCTGTCACTGATCTGGGATCAGTTACCTATGGGACCGCAGCACATACATTTTACTGTATGCTTTTTACAGAGGGGCCAGAACAGAAAACGTGGGTCCTCTTTCTTGGTGTGTTGGGCTCTTTTGTGGATTTGTGTTGCAGGACTACTGATTTTTACTGGTGAAGACGGGAAGGACGGACCCTTTTGTGGTGTTGTGCTGTGTTGTTTATTGTCAGCTTTGCCTTTTTTGTATTCGAGATCTGTTTTGTATTTGCAGTGACTTTCACAGAAGTCAAAGATGATGAAGGCTTTTGGAGGGTGAATAGCGCCAGCTATACAATTTTAATGAATGCTGTCTATCCAGCGGCCAGTGACCTCATGGATCAAACGGCACATGTATCTGGAAGGTAGTTTATTCGCATCTGCCATCTCCTCGGGTCCGAGGCCGCGTACGTCCCCCGTGGTTAAGCTGCCATCCCTGATGGATATGAGGGCCATCGGAAGGAAGGAAGGAGGGAAGAGGACATCCGGATCCTCGCGCATGGTTGAAAGGGTATTCGCCGCCTGCCCGCTGTGCCCTTTTCCTGAAAGGTTAACGCGCAGTGGCGCCGACTCTGCTGAAGAACGTTCGCTCCGCGTGTTGATGTGAACTAAAGTCCGATCAATTTGTTCAGAGCTGAGAAAGCAATTCACTTCATTATTTAATATTTAGAAAAGCAAACATGTCAGCCGTCGTTAATATCAAGGGTGTGAAATGGCCTGAAAGTCCATCTCTCTCGCTGTGGGGACCTATGGGAAAGCGGTCAGGGTATATCTCCCACGTTCCCTGCCCCCTGACCCCCTACTGTCTTAATTTTCTCAAGAGAGAGCACCTTTAAGGTTAATTTTTCTTCCATGCCTTGCAGTCTTTCATAGTTAAAGAACGACAACAGTCATTACAGTACATTTCACCTCATCTCATTATCACCTTTGATTTTGGTTTGAAATGTATTCTATAACAGTTACCTGGCAACAGGTGGAACGCCAAACACATTTTAAACCATTCATTACTCTTGATTTCTACAACTGTGTTGCAGAAAATTTTATTTGATTGTGATCCGCGAAAATTTTGTACTTTGAATGCCCGTTGGACGACACAGATTCCACACAGATTTTTCCTCATTGAAATTAATTATTTGAAACACTCAAACTGAACAACAGATCGTTACACAAGGCTGGCAGCCATCAGAATACCTGACAAGCGATCCCAAAGTAGCTTTCTCTTTCTTCACTTCGCTTCACAAAATGCAAATTCTACGACAGAAGTTGCAAACGTTTCTACAAAGATTGGCGGCGCAGCACTAAACCCATGGACATGTGATTTAAAATCGTGTGAGTACTCATGAATCTTATCTGGATGTGGCCCATGGGGCATAGTTGAAGCATAGCGGAGATTATATGACAATGATTTATTAGATAATTGGCACACTTGTTTACCAAGGAAGGAAACCTTTGAAAAGGGTGCAATGAGGAATAATTCATGCTGGGTAAAATTTCAGGGCGTGTGAGCTAGGACTCATTTTACGCACAGCGTGCTGTACGCGTGTGTCCGTGTGTGTGTGTGCGTATCCGTGTTTGTGTCTCTCCCGCCCTGCTCTCCTGCACTAGTGGCAGTCTTTGAAGGTCAATCTGTAGGGCAACGAGATGTTGGTGCCCGGCGACATGAAGGAACAGCGGAGAGTTAATCTGCCCTTTAATCTCAGGGTGATGTCCCCGCTACAAGCCCCGCACTCCCGCTATCTGCCTGCACATCAGATACGCTCAGAGCCCAAACAGGGAGATAATGGAAAGGCGCGCATTGTTTTATGTGCAAATAACGGAGAGCGGGCCGCGTTTCAACGGCAAGCTTTTATCACCGCGGCGGAGCATGCTGCTGAGAGAGCACAATTACATATTCCGCTGCTTCGGTGAGGATCACAGAATTTTTCTCCTTTCATTTGTTGTTATTTTCTGCATTTTTCTAGTTTAAAACCTCAGGAACCCCTAAGTTCTTGAAGTGCTTGGAATTTGCGTTAAAGGAGATTTATTTCTCTCCATTTATGCTTTTTCCACTGCATGTACAGTGTCCCTTTAAACTGAGATCCAGCTGTTGAATATGGTTAATTCTGTGACATTCATGTTCTAGTATGTACATTCATTGATAAATGTGTTAGCACACAGAGTATGATTTTTAGTAAAATGTCTTGTTGATTTTTTTCACTTTCATAGCACATAATAGAATATTTTCATGTACAAAAAGTTAAAAAAAATGTCCGTGATGGTGAAAATACAGCTGGGTGGTAAATGAATTTGAATCAAAGAGATTGGAATTTATATTTTAGCGTAGCATGCTAAATGTCTGAATTGCAGAATGGGGGTTGTATGGTATAATGTGCGCAAATACAGCAGGTGATCTCTCTCTGTCAGGTAAACTCTACCTATCAACCAATCACTCGTCGCGTTCTTAGATGCCACGCCCATGAAGTGAGTTGCCAGTCAGTCCTGGCATGCTGTGGTAAGATGGTTGCAAGCAACGCTCCTCATGAAGACGAGTTGGTTCCCAGAAAAGGAAGTAATGTCACCTCAGTGACAGGGAATTCATTCAGTTTTCAAAATCTGAAGTTGAGCGAACTACTGTCCTGTGTAAACTTCATTGAAAGTCTGTCACAGCCAAAAGTGGCAGAATTACAAATATATTCCAGCACCTCCAACAGAATGGGAGCGATGTCTGACACTGTGAAAGGCAGATGCTAGCTGCTGTACACTTCCAAAGCTCCTGCTAAGAAGCAGATAACGTTAGCTGCATAATTTTCCTGTGTCACCCCATATGACATGAAAGAAAATACTTATTTGAATTATACCTTGGTCTTTATTAGTTTGTAAAGAGAAAAAACAAAAATGTAGATAAAACTGGTGAATTGACTGTGATTTTGAATAAATTTGACATTTCATGTTGAGGCCATTTCACCTAGCACTAAACTCACTTAAATCAAAAAGGTTTTTTTTTATTATTATTAACAAATGTAAGTATTTAGCCTCACTTGACATAGAGGCAGTTGTAAAATAATGCATGCATTCATGCCATGGCCCCTTCAGAAAGAAAGAAAAGAAAAAAGACTTCTTCTCTAAACTCTTTGCCAGGCTTATCTATCACTACCCTATAAATATTTAACAAAGCATCAATAACTGCATTATAAATCATTAATAAACTAATTGTTGATGTTAATGTAACATACATGTTTGTAAATGTGTTATTAAGGAGGTGGGAAGGGAAGGTTTAATGTGCACTTTTGACAGGACCATATATAAAACAGGGCAACAGTGCATATTTTATGCATGTGGTATTTTCTTAATCTCACAATCCCATTATTCATTTGTAATAACACATTATTCTTTTCGGGGGGAGTTGCAGTGATCTGTTATCATGGTGTATATATCACATGACTACACAGGAAGATCTACTTAAGACCTGAACTTGAGGTCAGTTTTTGCCACTTTGCACACACATACACTAGTCTCACTGTCTGAAAGTGCATCTGCATAAACTGTTTCCTTCAGTCTCAACATTTGTGCCCTACTTTAACATTTTTAAAATATCAAGCACACACATAGACAGTGCATGTATAAACACACACACACACACTGACACACTGAGTTGCACGCAGCCCGATACTGTTGTGGTTTCCACCCCATGCCAAACTAGGTCGAGATAAGAGCGCCCCTTCATGACAGATAAGATAAATGACTTTCTCTGTCTCTTTTGGCACCCCGCGCCACAGACTGTTTGGATCCGGCATAATCGGCTGTTGTGAGCGCCGCTGAACCGCGGCCTATCTCCCCTCCACTTCTAATGCGGCGGGGAGATACGCGCCGCTCAGACAGCCAGGCACGATGTTCCGGCTCATTCCAAAACCGCAAGAACATTCTCCCCTGGCAGGCATCCATTTCAGCTTCCCCTCTCCCTGCAGCTCCATCACTGTCCGGTATTTTACTGTAAAATCCAGGGTGTATTCAACTCAAATCTTTAATACATAAATGCTGAGCCCAGTTGGGTGGAATGGGCTATTCTCATTCTTATAATGACAAAAGATGGTCCAGATTCTGAGAGCCGTGTTCAGGTTTCCATCCTGATGTTCATCAGTAAGATATGGGAAAACCGACAACTTAATAGATTGTAGATATGTTAACTTACAGATATGTTAGAATAAGAGTGGTATGTACTGTGAGATTTTACAAAACTATTAGGCATAAATTATATTACTATCATGATGAATGATTGTGTATTAGGTGCTGATGTATCTGGACTTATTATGGGATACTTAAGGCGTTTTGCAGATTCTCTTGTTCAGAGTGATTTACAACATGGGGTTGTGCAAAAATACCCTTGAGCAGGGAGAGTGTAGTCCCACAGACCAGAAATGCACAAAACATAGGACTCAAACAGGAACCTGTTGGTTAACTTGTCAAGGAAAATGAATGAATAAGTAACAGACAAATCAATAACAATCAGTATGCACAGTACCAGCCTTCAAGGAGAACCACAATTAATAACCAGTAAATACAAATTATTTATTAAACAGTTATTTAAATAACAAATCAGTTGCACAGAAACAAGTATATCATCTGGTAAGTTTTACATAAGTGTTATGGAGAGTTAGAGGAAGGAGAGGAGAAGCTGAGGTGTTGTCTGAAGAGATGAGATTCACCCTGCACTGCCAGCGTCTCTGCTGTTCTGACGACCAGTGTCTCTGCTGTTCTGACCAGTGTCTCTGCTGTTCTGACAGCTGTGAAAGTTTGTCCCACCAAACAGTGGGCAGACATGACTAGGAAGTTCAGGTGAACAGGGGCAAGAAGCCAGGAGTCTAAGAGTTGCATAACAGAGAGGTCTGGAGGTAGACTGGGGTCTGATGATACTTTTGAGGTATGCTGGGTTGGTCCCCTTAGCAGCAATGGGCTAGACCAGCACCCAGGTTTTAAATTTGATGCCAGGCATGATGGGAAACCAGTGGGAGGCAGTGTGAACAGAGGTGAGCTGCAGAGGTCTGATGGTGGGGGGATGGGACACCAGCAAGAACGGAACTTTAGTTGGCCAGGCAGGAGAGTAAAATCACTCGGATGTGGAGCGAGATTAAGTGGATAGTGATGAAGGGGTTTTCATCAGATTTTCCTGTTGCAAAGGACGCAAACTCGAGCTTAACTACTGTATCTGCGGCACGGTCACAACAGCACTCAAAGTTTGATAGCCTTTACCTCCAGCCTGGGCAGATTCAGTCGTCACTGTTGGCCAGCCAGTCAAGGGACGTGGATGGTTAGTGATGGCTGCAGCTTCCATGTCCGCCTCAGGCGACCCAGGAGTGGGTGTGTACTTTTCATTGCAGAAATCAGGAGAAAGATGAACAAAATGTGTTTGAGACCATGGTGACTGCGTCGGTCTGTATTTTCATGAGTGCCTTAGTTTAAAATGGTGCGTACTCTCATTCTCTCACTGCACTGTAGGCAAATCTCCGTCCCACTGGTTGCACGATTCCACTGCTCAACTGCAGGAATGGCCTGTGCCAGTGGGGTCATGTGACCAGCTGGAATGTGTGTGTGTGCGGGGGGTGGAACCATGACACAAGAGCATATAACGGGAAACCCCTTCCCCACCCGTCCTCCCCAGTGGAAGACAAAGTCAATGTGTGTTACATTGTGTTATCTTCCATTTGAAAACAACCATACAAAGGGAGCCAGTGCTTTGGCCTCTGAGATATCCAACTTACAAAATCACTGTTGTAAGCTGTCTTGAATCATTTTAGAGTGTTCCCAGTAATACCACACATTATGAGAACCACATTCATTTAACAAGGCTGCTCACCCACAGCTGTGTTGCACTGTGGTTGCGTAACGTATGTGCAAGCAAAACACAAACATTAATAAAATACAGATATCATTGTGTGCCACACATTCAGATATCCCATGCTGATTGCATAATAAAAACACATCTCAGCATTTCCTTTATTAATATCTGTTCCTTTATTATTACAAATCCAGTTATATCTGCAGAGGTTCATGTCGGTCACTGCAGCTGTAGCCGTTAATCCATGTGTGAATTCTGGTCAGATATTCTCTTCCTCCATTACGGGCTAAGATAGCTACTTATTTTATGCCAGGGCTTAGATCTGTGTACGTGGGTGAGGTGAACTACCTCTGACAGATAATCCTGTCGTTCATAAGGAGGTAAAGTATAAATCACTTGTAGGTAGCACAGCAGATATGCTCTTTGGAAAGACTGTTTTTTAATAGGATTCAAGAAACCCTTAAGCGTCTGCCGATACTTCAAGCATTACACAGTCAAATGTCTCCCTATACATTAAGCATTTAAAAATAGGCTTTGATCTTGTGTATGTGCTCTATATTTCTAGCTTGTCATTATGTTAAAGTTCACTTCTTGAATGTAACTTCAGTCCTTGGATGATAATACTGGTGACAGTACCTCTGCATGCCTAAGCATGTCTGTGAAGGAATGTATCAGGAGGCTATGGCACACAATGGCCAAACGGCAGGTTCTCTTTCACACACCAAAATCTCTGACCCCACTAACGCCTGACCCCTTCGGGCTGTGTTCGGCGATGTCAGCACTTTGCTGGCGAAACTGCACATTTTCTGACGCCTGATGAAATGTGTTTGGCAACCTGAATTTGTGCAGCAGTAGAGATGTACGTCTACAATGGGAATTGTTTTGTTGATATTTATTGCATATTTAGAACATGTAATGAGACTGAAATATTCTATAGCAGATCGTAAAGTGGCAGCCCCACCCTCCCATGTTTGTCAAGTGCAAGCAGACATGCGACACTCTGTCAGCGGCGAGGCGCTGGAGCTGCTCGACCAGTGCCCGAGGGGGTCACGTATCTCAGTGAGTCGGATTTCGGCACCAGGATCTCGCCGCCAGCTGTCGAATCGGCTGCTCCCACACCTCCTCGAGGTCCTCCCAGCAGGCAGAAATGCTCACATGACATGATTTCAACCAAGACGTGTGAGTCAGCAGAGTACTAGACAGTTTCGAGTGCGGTCTCCTTAACGACTTTACCGTCTGTGACAATGCACCCTATTGCTGACAACGTCAGTCTGCGGTGTCAATTATGTGCATTGAAAGGGGGTCCATCGGTCTATTGATATCCAGGTGGTTTGCCATGCTGGGTGACACATACGCTTGGCAATTACCCAGGTGCAACCCATGACAGCTCATTCCCAGAGACTTGTCATTATCTTGTTGTTTAACAGGAAACCCCTTCCCCCACCCTCCCTGGACGGAAGACAATGGCCAGCCTATCAAACCATAGCTGATTATCCTATACAATGCACACACAAGATGGCTTCAGCCACATACTCAATAAGATCAGGCCAGTGGTAGGCAATGATATTTGGAATGTTGAAGTTGCCTTTTACATATTTGGAAATATTGTAGTGGTACATTATAATATGTTGTCTCTGATCTTGGTAGCACCTTTACAGTATATTTAAATCCGATAGTCTGAAAGCTTGTTTTTAGGGGGAAGTTTTAGTGAGCCTCATACCCATTGTGCATTACCATTAGACAACCATTAGGACCTGTGTTCCTCAACTGCAATGGAGAAAACTAGCGCCACAGCTTAGCTTTATTGGTCAGTTTTGTCCATCCATCTGAATGAATAACCTCAACAATATGCAAAGTTATTGTTTTCCTCTGCCGTGCTTGGGGCCTGTGTTTCATTATTGTTTAAATGTTGCATCATGCATAATTAATGCTCACTCAGTGCTGGGTGCCATAGGCAAGGTGATAAGCCTCATGTCTGAGTGGAGAATGCTTGAAAGTAGTTATGGTATCACTGAAAAATATTTACAATTGGGTCAGATAAGACAAGATAAGAGACAAAACTAAAACCTCAATTGATCGAGTCATTACAGACAGAACCAGGGTGTCATGTCATATGCCATATGATGTCATTGTAATAACATAGTTATTAATATGTTATGAATCATTAATAATTAAATAATAATACTAAAGTAGAGTCTTACATTTTTCAGAGCAATGCTTTAGAGAGAGAATGGGTGTGGAATACAGTCCAAAGTTTTCTCTCACCACCGTCTTTATCAGTGCTGGTAATTTACTAGGACATTCAGCTGGATGTGAAGTTCCCCAAGCACTGTCAGGAGTAGTTTATGTCCATGAGTTTATCAGTCTCTCCTGGCACAGGGAGGGGAATGAAAACTCTGTCTGACACCCTCCCCCTCGCACAATCACTGAGTGTCCCCGTTTATACCTCCTGACAGGGCGATTAACTGAGGTGCCTTTTAATCAGCTCTGAGCTCCGCTCGTTTCCCGCGTTACAGCGCTCTCTTGTATGAATTAACCCACAGACCTCCTCTCCTAAATGCTGTTAAAAGCCGCAGGAGCTCAGAGTTGCCGGGACCTGTAAGATTTAGCACCCGTTTCCTGCGAGGTGTTATGGCGTGTTTGCGAAACCCCAGGCCTGCGTTCTGAATGACCTCATCTTTTTAGATCGCAGCGTTCTGTCGGAGCGGCAGTCAGTCTCTGCTGTGAGCCTGCAGCTTTTGAGTGGATTTTGGCCCTGAACTGTAAGCACAAGTGTAAATAACAAATGATATTGGTAGGTTAACGTGGGACAGGGTACTGTTGAAAATACATAAACAGGTCAATGGAGTCTGAACTCACATAACTTATATACTACATTAACCATAAGAGTAAACAGGATGTTTGTTAATCAACCACTTATAAAAATGACTGGTATGTCATGAAAGTCTTCAAAAAGCCATGTCTTGATATCATGGTGGCCATTTTTTGGACAGTCCCTGGTCATTGCTGGTAAGAGCTACATTTCTATGTATTGTAATACAGTCATATTCATTATATTTGAGACAATACAGTCCGATAGAGCACAGTGCCACATGTCATGTATAGAAGTGAGTACCAGCCACACACTCCTCAGCTGTCCGTTGTGGCTGTGCCCCCAGTGAGTGTGTGTGTGTGGTGGTGATGCCTGCTCATATCACAACCCCACCCACCCACAAGCAAGAGGGGAGTCAGAGGTCATCGCTCAAAATTATAGCTGCAGCAGTTTAAGGTATTCATACTTAACAATGGGAAAGTTAAACCTGGAACTGGGATTGCTCAAAAACACAGATTTGGGTATACAGTAATGTAACAGTAATGTGACTGTAGATCTCTAACAGTTCGTTGGCCCTCCGAATCACTCTATAGGTCTTTCCAACATTCACCATCAGACCATCCTTATAAAATTTATTTGGCACAGATAACACTGATAAAACAGATTTGTTCCCTCTGGATTATGATTCATACAAGCTCGCAATAGCTGTGAGCAGGCCGCTCCCACTGCCACGCCCCCTTTTAGCCAATTGGCATGAACAGAAATATATACCTTCTCACACACACACACACTTGGCCTCCATGCCAAATTTCAGCCTCCTAGGGTGACAACTGTGGCCGCAATGTGGGGAAATTTTTGTGGACTGCCCACCCAACTAACCAACCAACCAACCGACAGAGTAACCTGTAGAGCTGCTGGATGCAGCCAATAAGAAATGAAGTTGTCACATATTTTTAGATATTTGCTATATCTTATTTATGATGCTAATTTTAACATTTTTTTCTTTAATGTTTTTCATTTCAAAGAATGTTACTGCACAGTTATTTCAACTGAGATAACTGAAAAGTTTTTCTGTTTGATTTTTTTTCTCGATTTCATTGCAAATATGTCTTTTGGAAATATGGTATATCTTGCCTTGTGCATGTCCGCTGGTGAGTACAATTAGGTTGGTTATTTACAGAGATAAAGTTGGGTTTTGTTGAAGAATTTCCAAGATGACACCCACCAATCAGCTTGCATCATATCCCGTCATTTCCTTGGCTCGCTGCAGCAAATGTTCCCAGCCAGAGTGAGTCACAGAGGTTACATTCATTTCTACAAATGACCTATTTAATACAGAATTTCAGTTACCCAGGGTCCATCTGTGATCCTCTATGTAAGAATCAAATTAATTTAATGTGCATTAACAGCGTGTAGATCTGCCAGTATAATTTTTACATTTATGAAAAGATTATTCAATCTGCAACAATTCCTGCTCTTCACATAAGCCTGTGGTATCAGTACGATATTACATTTAATATATATTATATGCAGTTTTAGGTCTGATCTAAAGGCAAGGTTGTGATCGTGTGGATAAAGTGTTCAAGGTTTTGAAAAAGCGCAGGTATCTGGAAATAGCATTCCGATCAAAGCACCTTGTGAAATATACGGTCCTCACGCATACCCACACGCAAGGGCAGACGACTTAACTTCACAAGCGCCTGTCTGGAGATACAGGAGATACCAGATCTGCACTCCGCTCATTCCTTTCAAATCTCCACAATCGTCATCCCGCTAATCTGCCTTATCAGACTGATGGAACTGTGCGCGCCTTATCGCATCGCTTTCTTATTCATCTCCCTTCTCACCTACCCGCTTTGATTAGCCACACTACCACCCGCGTCTCCTTTCCCAGCCCCAACGCAAGGCACACATGAACCCTGACCTCTTCGCCCTGCCGTTCTCTCTTTCTCGTACGGTTGTTAAACTTGTTCATTTCTTTTCTTTTACCTGCTTTTTTATTTTTCTCTTTCCACCAGTTTTTTTGTTCTGCTCCTTGGAATGGAATGGAATTTTAGACCCATTTCTGCAGTGGACCGGATGTGCAGGAAGTATGAAATGAAATATACATTTTCATTGAATTTTTTTTTAATATAAAGTGTAAGAAAAGTGAATAACAATACAGAAAATTAATAGATGATGAAAAAGAGCAATTAAAGAGTAAAAAGCAGTTACAAAAAATCAAAATAGTCATACCAGAAAATAGAGTGTTGAAACTGAATTTGAAAAATTAAAAATCAAACTGAGTTGAATTTCTGGTCGAACATAAAACTTCAACTCGTGAAATTAAAGAGAATTTTATAACGTTAATGGAGAGAAGCGCTAAAATTTTAAAAATGAAGGTGTGCAGAATTTTCAAGCAAAGTGTGTGAGATATCAAAAGAAGCTAAGATAAGATAATAATTTGGCTTATTATTTTAGATTTAGCTTTACGTTATTTTAGAAATCATGAGCAATTGAAACCTGAAATAGCTTGAGGTTTCAGTGATCAATTAGAATACATCTAGGCTAGTTATGAAGTAGCTGTGACTTATCTAATATCCCATCAACACTGGAGTGTTCCCATTAGTAACTGATCACTAATCGACAAACTATGTGTTGGTGTGGATGGTATAATATTAATTTAAAAGGCAGAATTTCCAATTCCACAATCGGGCATTTGAAACGTGAGGAAAAAACTGTCTGAAAAAGGATAGAGAGGACAAGATAGACTTACAAAGCACGTAAACACAAGCTCATTCAAAAGGTTATGAGAAACATTGATAATCCACAGTGCAGGGGGATATCCGTCTGGGTGTTCATTGTGACCCCATGTCTTACCCTGCCCTCCTGCAATGACTGGCATACAGGGGCCGGGGAGGTGGTTGGACTCTCTGACCCAGCAATACACGTCTTATACTGGCAGGTGGGAAGCCTTTTCGGTGAAATTTTCAGCCATGGCAACGGGAGAGAGTACCACAACAAAACACAGAATTGCAATATGTCTCATTTAGTTGATTTTAAACTAGGATAAAGAAAGCATGTGACTGCTCACCATACCCAGCCTCCCTTTTATTGTCGCAGGAACAAACCGCATGACCCCCACCCACCCCCCACTAATAAATAATCCAAATTCAACAGACAACAGCAAAGATAATGAGCTCAAAAATCTGTGTGGTACTGCGGAAGGAGGTTAGATAAGAGACATTTGAGAGGGCTAGGAAAGATGGGGGGACATAAATTATCTACTTATGTAGGCAGCAACAGGAAATTGGAAACTACGTGTCAGAAGAATGTTATCAACAAATTATCTGCAAAATACTCTCTTTATTACACTTAACTCAGGCATGGAAATAGCTGAAGGACTTTTCTGTGCAGTTAATACGTAGAAGCATGTGCCATGTGTTTTCCCTGCATATCATTTAGAAAGAAACTAAAAGATTTACTTTACCGTCGGCGATACACACCGACTGAAAATCTAGCCTTCCATACTCTTGACGTGTTATCGGTCCCTCAAAAATATTCCTCCTGAAGCGACGTGAATATAGTTTGCTCCACCGCACTGCACTGCACGTCGCGATTGGGGAAAGGGGGGGGGGGGATTTCATTGAATTCATTTTTTGGAGTTCAATAAAGTTTTCAGACGGCACTTTATTCAAACATTCTGACCCAACGTTCTTTGTGAGAGAGAGTTTTCGGTGCTGCTGCCTGGCCTCGCCCACCTATGTGACAGCACATCGGTGACACTTTTCGTAGCGCCCCCCAGGGTCCGGTGAGTCACCAAAATGGGTACACAATTCCCAAGCAACTGTTGCCATTATTAGTTCTCATTATTCTTTGTGGAAAGTTTGGCTGCATCGTGGGAGAAAGCAGCGGATCCCTAGCAAGAGCTTGTAGCCCCCCCACGGCCTTCTTCCCTCCTCTTTGCCAGGGGTTCACACCAAGTTCAGCACTCCGTCACACAGACTGATCGGAAATCTAAACCCCCCACCACCACCACCAAGCCCTCCATGTCTCCTGGGGGTTGGAATCGGTTATTTCAGCGAAAACAGGCTGAATCCGTTATTACAAGCCTGCGCTGGGCCGTCGGCCGTCTGTTGTAGCTGCAACGGCGCGTCCTCCATCATCTGACCAGCAATAAGATGGCAAACCGTTAAGCCGAGCGCTTCCCCTGAGAGAAGAGACACATGCATTTCTGATTTTCATCCTGGAGCCCACGTCTCTATGACAACGATGGATGGCGGACATGAGTGAATGTCTTAGAGTCTTTCACTCTCAGTTAGGAGAGCCGTTGATATCTGTCAGGTGAGATGCTTATGGTGGAGAAAAGACTTAAGGCAAAATAGGAGGGTAGATTTTTACATTTCCTCCATTGTGTGTGTGTGTTATATGTCTAGTGCAATTCTTACAGTGATTGCTTAAGTCCCCCCGAGCCATGTTATTGAATTTCTCACCAATTCTCCACTTATGTGTACAGATATATGTATTTTTGCTATCTGTCTTAGCTGCAGAGCAGCAGTTTGAAGGCCCACTCCAGCTAAACTTATTTGCCAGTTTTTATATAGTACCACGTCGGAAACAGTCTTCGGAGTAAGTCAGAAAATGTACTTTTGTGGCCATATTCATCTCGAGATATTGGCGAGATATTCACATATTCACTGCCAGCGCACAGGAGTCCTGGTGCGTGTCTTCCGTTGCTGGGGGAGGATGTTACTGCAGTGGTCTCTGGTTTATGAGCAGTGCTGTCTAAACTGGTAGGGGAAAATAAAATCACAGAAGATAGAGGATAGTTATTCTGCACCATAGCTGCTTTGCAGTTTGCCTCCATTACACCGTCTGCAATCTCCTAGCATAGGCTAATCAGAAGCTCCAGCAGGGGGCGCTAGCACGGAGCCAGGGTTTAGCATTAATGACCCACCCCAGGGGGGGACACGGGTTTACAAGAGCGCCGCCTCCAGCAGACACGACGAACGGGGCAGGACAGCTCCTCCCCTCCGCGATTCCGCTAATCTCGGGTGGCGCGCTGCAGCGGGGGTCCGTGCGCCTGAGCGCGCCAGCGGTAATCTCACAGAGACGTTCCGCCAAAAACGGATTATTGTTTAAACGGATATTACAGCGCATTTCCACTGGCAGGGCCAGGGAGGGTCTCCACAACATGGTTTTTTAATTTACTTATTTTTTAAAGTCAATAATTTTACCATGCAAGTCAAATGCAGAGCATGCCCATGCCTTAATAATGCCTTATTAAAGCGGACGAAGGATTCCGATTTCAGTTATATGATTACCCTGTGGAATAACAATAACCCCAAGATTCAATCTCACACAATTTACCTCTTGAAGCTCATGTGCAATTCAATCAAAACAGTCTCTATATAATAACATAGGTTCATATGAGTATTTTCTGTGTAGTAAGAGACAAGCAAACATGCCCTTCGTAATTATTATGAACTGAAATGTCATATTGCCCTACTTGCGTATGCTTTGATTCGGTCCTGGCCTAAGGCTTCAACATAAGTCGTCCATCGATGTAATGTGAAGGTATTTTTCTTTTGAATCAGAACATATGTCTGTTTTCGTCCCCCTACCCCCAATACAAATAATCTGACGGCAAGCGTGCATGTAACCTTTCATATACCTATGAAGTAGATGTTGGTGATTCGCACACAAATTAATATGTATATCCAATAATGAGAGCTGTCCAGTGCTGAAGGACTGAATCGTGACCTGTGTTTTATTTGTGTAGCTTTAGAAAGTGTCAACCTGTACGAAACAATATCAACAGTTAGGAGGATGGTGTGGAAATGAGGAGTAATTGTATGATTTACCGCATTTTATCACTGAGATCTTTTTTGAAAGTTTGTTTTCAAATGTGGTACCTTCTGTTGAGAGTGCTACAAGTTAACTTCTTTCGTTTTGAATGACACAATTGTGTGGTTAACATAGGACAGTTTTTTTTCTGAATTAAGAAGTTTCTTGTATAAAAAGTCACATTAGGTAGTGTGAAAAATGTCCTGATCTGTTAGTGTGCTGTTACTTCTGATAATAATGTGTGGTGACAGTAGAGAATTGCAGTGACAGAGGTGAGAATATGAGTGTAGAACGAGCAGGCGGGTGGGTGTGTGTTTCTCTGGCTCTGACTCTGAGTTACACAGACCGTTCTCTCCAGAAGCCTGTCTGCACCTGACTGTGCCAGCACCCCCCCCCACAATGCACCTCCGCCATGAAACTGTTCTCACCATCTCAGTCAGCTTTATAATGCCAAGTAAACGGTTCCAGAGAAATAAGCAGGCCAGCTAGTACGATTTGTGGCTTACCTTATATAAGCCTGTGGTACAGAACCTGACAAGATGATATCTTAGATGAGATTTGCTCTCTCTCTCTCTTTATCTTTCTCGTTCTTGTTCACTCTCTTATTTGCCATCTCTTACACTCTCTCTCGCTCGTTTGTGTCGTTCCCTGCTCTCCTCCCCTCCTCGTCCCTTGCTCGATTTGTGATATGTTGCCTTTTCAGGTCTCTTTTAACTGTCCCTGTTTATATGAAAATCGGTTAATTTTCCAGTTCGTTTCTAATGGGGTGTTAATGGCCATATGGCTAACTGGGTTGCAGTGTAAATATACCTTCTTGCTCTCATAGCATCTACTCAAAATTGGATTTGAGCCATGTGTTCCTAAAACCGTGGTTGACTGCAGCCATGCCTCCAACAGATACACAATCCAGCACCTGGAGAGACCTCCTATGGATTAACACACATGGCACATACGCACTATTTAGCTTCAACATAGTAACGCATGTTTTGCACTTGCATTTTCTTGTAATCCTGCACTTGGTACATTTTTCATGTTATCTTAGACAAATGAATCTCTTGTGAAGGAGATTATTTTACCTTAAAAGGACAACTCAGTTAAAATAACCTGAATAAAAAAAGATTGATCATGAGCACTGACAACTTGACTAATTGTTTTAGCTTTTAATCCTCCTAGTGGCTTCTGCGTGCCCGACATGGTAGAAACTCATTAGTGTAGGTCATTTCTCACGGCTGCTTCGCTGAGCTGTGTTGACAGGGGAGGGAGCAGGAGGTACGCATCGTAGTCGGTAAGGGACCCTCAGTGGAACTCAGGAGTAGCATGTTCAGTTCCCAGGTGGCGCACTGTCATTAAACCCATGAGCAAGGCCTGTATACTGATTCGCTTTCGAAAGAAAATCCAGCTGCATAGGTGGATAGAATGTAAAACTGTGAGCACTGAAAAGCCATCCAGGGTAGTGATGTTGGGAAAGGATCAATGCAGAAAAGAGATGAGAAACATTGATGTGAAAATATCTCTGTTTCTGGGTCACATTGTGGCAATGGCGCATAAGGATATTCTGACCAAGTCCTTTCCTGCCAAATAATCAGCATGTAGCGGAAAAACGTTACACATTTTTGACCGTTGTGGTTTTGAGCAGGTGTATTGGGCCTGTATTGATTAAAACAGAATTACGTGATCATTGATCATTCTTCGTTATTTTTTAAAATATTTTCACTTAAAATTGATTTTGAGGTCACAACCACTTGCTAGACTTCCTTCCTTCAGGCATGGGACTGGAAGACTGGAAAAGATGGTCACTACCCTCTGAAGGTGGAGCGGGCACCTTAAACCGCTGGAGAGCAGCAGAGTTGGTCAGCTCGTAGGCTGTTCCTCTGGAATACCTGCTCACATTAGATGTGCTCCATATCTCAGTCAGATGGACCTATAATTACTATCAACATCTCAAGACAACACTCCATTACGCAAATGCTTGTTTGTGTCACAAGCAGCCATTCATCCAAGAGAAGAGTTTCTGAAAGACCGCATATGACCATTTCAAAAGACATCGATCAACACGTCCCATTGTGGCTTTTCTTCATCGAGAGCATTGTCTCCACCGCTGCTGGCACGGAATCCCGCCAGATGGCGGGCGGTGCAAGGGCAGACCATGAGAGAGCCTGCCGAGCGAAAACGGCACCTTCTGCTTCACCGAGAGTGATCTACACCAGATGTTTCGCTCCAGCTGTTTTAAAAGAAGACCGCTGAATGACGGTTCGCTAACCCATAATGATCTGGCTTCGAGCACACGCACATACAGGTTGGTAGGGGGGGTATCGAGGTCACATCAAAACCCATGTTTAATAGATCGATTCAGTGATTCATCAACAAATGAATCATCGACTGGGCAGACAGTCAGAGATATTAATTGCTGCCCGTCAGTTATTTGTGTCCAAACTTCAGCGTCGCTCAGAGTGGAGCAGCTCTGCAGCATTCTTCAGTACTTTCTAAACCCTGGGTCTAACATTCACCAGAGAAACTGACTAATTGGAGAAGGGGGACATTTAAGACTACTTCTTCAGAAGACAACCATCATGATGGAAAACCCACCCATGCCCTACAGCAAGTCGCAACCCTGACTGACATCACTTAAAGGTGTGTGCAGCCAGAGGCACCATCACAACAGGCTTTCTGCTACAGATAATTCAGGAATTTCACCCCTGACTTCCTGAATTCCTTCTGCAATTTATCTCGCTGTTCAGGTATGTTCCATTTGTATAGGGATAGTACTTATTCTGATGCAAGTACAGGTATCTTTGTGAGAGGGGTGAAGGGTTAAAACCTGCCTGCTGCAGACCAGTAGCAGGAATCCGAGGGCAGCCAGCAAAACGCCTTCGCACACCTCAGGTGTATTGATAAGTCTTCCCCCGGTGGATTACTGTAAATGGAATAACCCAAGCGAAGGTCCTTATTTGTCACAGCGGGCAAAGTTCCTGCTCGTAGGCTTGAGTTAATTCCCTGGGCTGCGCTCCCATCCCGGGAAAACAAGCGAACCCACAGCACAGCCCCCCTGAGGTTCGTTTTTATATTCCATAAATTTGCACTCAATTGGCTGTTTCCTCCGCGCGGGCCAGGCCCCCTCTGTAATGGACGCACAGCTCCGAGGCCTGTTGCTCTCGTTAAAGGCAGGCAGGAGGATTATGGGCCGCTATCTTGTTTGTGGAGCCAAACGCGTTGAAGGCTGAGGCTGCGGATGTCACAGCGGCGTTCGGGCAGCTTTCCGCCGATTCCAGGCTCCCCGCCTCGTTCCAAGAGGAAACGAACGCCGAAGAGATTTTCCCATTGAATAACTGCTCGACCCTCTGCTAGATATTTTAAATCTGACTAAATGTCTAAATAACAAATATTAAATTATTACATTGACAACCTGGTTTTCAAAAGTTCTTTGTTAACTGTTGTCTGTGCTGTTGGTGGGAAAATCCCCAATTGATAGCAGAAGCCTAGCAAACGTTTCCCACAAAAGCTTTTCCCATACCCACGGCGCTATAGAAATTGGATTAGGACCAGCTTTAGCAGATGAAGAGAAGGCTTTCCAATATCTCAGGTTGTGTAAAAAAAAAAAAATCAAATGAAATGGAGTCTCTCAAAGAAAATGTCATTTGGCCACTTAGATTGACCCCCGTCTACCTGCCTTTGGAGCGACTGAAGGTAAAGCATAACATATGCGTTCAATTGAGAAACAATTCCAGTTCCTCATTGAAGTAGCTCTCTAAAAAAAATAGTCAAAAACCAAAGACCTTATGTATCCCTGTATATTACATATATGGATTCAAACCCCCCGGTGCCACAGTCGGCACAGACAGCCAGTCGAAATGGGCATCGCTCAAACACAGGAAATCAGAACTGTCCACAGCTGAAAAACAAAAGCAATCACCGCTTCACAGGAGCTTCCATTACACCTCAGGACAGGTAGCCGGACCGCATGCTCACAGAGGAAAAGAAAAACCTGTAATAACACAGTTCTGTTTTCATTTCTCTTTTGGTGTGGTATACAGTGCATCCATCAAGAGGCCGGGTTGGTTTTTTTTTCTCCTCTTTTCTTTTCCCCGGTAATGTTTTTTTTCATAAATATATATACCTGCTCTGTTTCCCACAGAAGGCAGGTGCCAGACGGATCAACAAAAAAAGTGAAATATATAGAGACGGGGATCCTTTGTGCCAAGGGATCAGGCTATTTCTCTCTTCATTGTGTTTTATGATAGACAGGGCCACACACTAATCAACAGCAGCCTGGGGGCTATGTGCCCAACAGTGCTGTCTCCCGCCTCCGGGCACCTCGGCCCTCTGATGAGCCTCGACGGAGCTTCGGTTTGGGCTGAGGAACAGCGGTGCCCCTGTCGGAAGCCTGAGAGAAATGGATTTTCTCTTATAACCCATGGGACACGGACACAGGCCTTACATTGCTGGGAATGGCTGAAAGCCTCATGTCTGAGTATCTGAGGTTTTCCTTCTCTGGACTACAGTTCACATCTTAACATTTCTCTGTCCCTTGTAAAGTACTGATTGGTACATTAGAGGCCACCTTATCAGGTACACATAATAAATGAACTGCCCCCTTTTTGCCGGCAGAGCAAAGTCTGAATTTGTTGCGGTGTGGGCTCAACAAGGTGTTGAAATTGCAACATGAGGATTTCGGCCCGTATGGACTCCTGTATGCGTCCTGTAGTTGTTGCACGTTAGCTGGTCGGTGGATCTCTACTGCAGAAGGCTTGTTCCGCCTCATACCGTAGATGCTCGATTGAAATTGAGATCTGGTGACTTAGGAGGCCACTGCAGTTGGATGAATTCCCATGAGTTCCCAGCATCATTCTTGGACAACGTTAGCCTTGTGCCAGTGGAGCACTATCGTGCTGAATTAGCATGATGGAATTCACAGACGGATGGACTTCCACAAGGATGGGATGCACCTAAACGGCAGTCATATTCAGATACTCTGTGTCACTGAAAAATTTCTCGAGGTGTCATGTCAAGGAACCCAATGTGAGCTACATTAACACCCTACATCATTACACCACCTGTTCGTCACTGTTCACAAATTATGCTGGCGCCCGTTAGCCTATTGTTAACAGCTGGTGTCCAACAACAGGTCCACTGTTGGCTGGATATTTTTTGAGTGAAAATGGACATTTACAGTAAAATAGGCAATTATAGAATTGGTCTTTAATGTCTGTGTTCAGTAATTAAGCAATTATATTCAATGTTAGGCAATATGTTAACTGTCTGTAACTCTTTACTTCATGTACTGGATACCATGCCCATTTTGTGAATTTGCTTCAGAAACAACTCACATTGACAACTGGTGCTGGTTATATATGCATTTCAGTGTCTATTAACTTATAGTATAAAGTACATTTTAGCTAAAGTGCAGGAAGAGTGGAATTTTTTTGAAGTAAACTCGCAGAAGAATGATAACGCTTAAGAATTATTTAGAAAGTCTGTCAGATGTGCATGCACAGACCAGCGCCATCTAGAGGAGACCTCTGTAACTGTACCTATAAGCCATGGAGTAGCAGTGTGTCCTCTGTCCTTAAACGTTTCATTGCGTTCTTGTGTCCCCATGTTCTGGAGAGGACATTGAAGCTGATTCTCAGAATTTGAAGTCTGTTCCATGGTGGGTTATTTGTTGCCAGTGAGCTGCGTTTCACTTTATTTCATCCCTGTTAGTCTGCTGCTGGAAAGAGAGCACAGCGAATGCATTTGGTCGCAGTGGCGGACTCTGAGGTTTCCGTCAGATTTTTGTCAGAAATTCCGTATCGAGCCTTTCCTGTTTGGTGTCGGACGATTCACTCCAAACATTCATCTGGTTAGCGACATCTGTTGTGGCTTGCCATTTTTTCCCTTTATTTTGCTTCGTCTTTATTTTACTTCAGTGTGAATAGGTTTTAAATATGTATACGAGCTCTTTTCCATACTTTCTGGTGTATTTATATGTGACATTTTCCCTGAACACATTCATAGCTTGACCAAAAACTATGGTGTTGTTTTGTATTGTTTGCTGTTGCTATTGCAGTTCTTGAGTCCACTGGGTGAAACAGAATAATTGGTGTTTTCTAATTGGTCAGTGAAAGTTCAGAGACATGAGCACCATATAAACAATGCATTGATAACTTATAACTATAAATAAAAATTACTGTCCTTTTCTTTCACTATCAAAAACAAAAATATTAAACACTGTAACTGGCAAAATAAAATAACATGTATATTTCAGTCATGCATTATACAGTATATTTCTTGGCTATTAACCTAAAAAGTTCTTGATACAAAAGACTGCAAGGCAACTGAGGAGGTTGGTGTGGATCTTTTCAAAGGGGAGCAGCAATTGACTGAAAAGCAGCTGGATTCTGATGCTTCAAAATGTGTGTTTTGTAACCAATGGGAGTAGATGCCATTGCTTAATGTTTTTCAGTGGACGCCTAACACAAGTTATGGTGGGATACATTTATTTTTAAACATTTATTTTCAATTGAAAGTTCATTTTGTTTGAATTCATTGTCACTCTGAGAGTGAGGTAGCCTGTTTTATTTTTAATTGTACCACGGACTTTTGCCAACTAGCTGGCTAGTTGTTATCCTTTGAAAGTTTAGTAATAATGCTAAAGTTTCCTTTTGTCGTTTTAATCAAGTAAGTGTCTTACATCATTTTGTTAATGCAGTCATGGTTGAGCAGGTTTTGCAAGCATCGTAAAGTGAAGCAAATTCATTGTTTTCAAAACTATATTGGGGGAAAGTTTTCCTAATTAAACAGGCACTACCTTCTGCTATGGCTATGAAATGGAGCAACACATTTGTGTCATGTTCACTAACACTGTTAGGGTGGGGCTACACTCTGATGTAAATAATTTATTTCTTTGATCCAATCGTAAATTGTTTTCTCTCCACAGCCAGTGTGGTCATTGGTCCAAATCACTCAGTCACTGACACTGCATGGTAGCTCCTCCCTCTTTTGATTTAATGAAACCTCACTCCCCCTCCACTACTCTTAAGACCCCCCATACGTTGTAATGTTGTGGAATTAGTTATAGCTCTCTGTAAATGAAGAGCAGAAATTCCACTTGACCACATAACGGACAGACTCAGTTTTTGCCAGCGGCTGCATTTCGTATTTGTCTGACTCACCAGCTCAAGTCGGTGATGGTGTCTTGCTAATTAGCTTCGAGGGCTTGAATTGAGATCGAACCGGGCCTCCATGTGTGGTGCATGTGTGCGGGTTTGTAAACGGGGCTGTTTCTCGAAAAGAGGACGTTTCCGCTCGGAAAACAAAGATTGCAGCCTGAGCGGTCTTTATTCCTATCAGACGGCTTATTCCCCGAGCTGTCACCAAAACAAAAAGGAGCCGGGAATCATCTTAAGCTTAAGTTCCCTCCTCTGTGGGGAGAGGCTTTGTAGCTGGCAAAGATTTGAAGAACCATGCTGGAATGAAGGGCATTCTGCCAGTGATTGACTGCCGCTCTGACTTTGAACCAGCTATTAATCGCTAATTACATCCACATTATTCAGATCTAAAGTTTGTTTTGGGTCCTGCTGGATCAAAAAAAAGAAGTATCAGCTTGAGTTAAAAACAAAAGTTCAATCTGAATGCAAGGGGTAAAAAGTGGGTAAAACTGAATAAGTAAAGTTTTGAGTTTTGTCCTATTTTTCCTCTCAGCTGGATATGTATCAGTGTAATGGCTTTTGTGTATAAAGTTAAGGATGAACGGTGATTGAATAAAGTCATTTCCCTTCTCGAGGGGGATTGGCACAGAGCGTGAGTGTAAGTGAGGGGATGGGAGAAGATAGATGGAAGCAATTGCCTCTTTAACAACCCCTCACTTTGTCACTTTTATGACAAAATATATTTGATATTGTACTTTTAATAATTTACTCCTCATCAGTACGCCCTGACAGCGATCGGGATCACATCGTCTATGATTTTTAACATTTCTGGGCTCCTAGATTTACCCAAAAGCGGGGAATTACCATATTAAGAGTCGCTTTATTATATAATGTTGAAATCCATACGGATTGTTTTTACGACATCCCTTGTACGTATGCAAATGAATCTCAAGTGCTGAAAAGACAAGATTCCACCCAGTCAGTGCATAAATTGCATTATTAATACTGTTGCTATTTTTAACTATCAAATTAGTAGAAAGCACAATTCATAATGTGGTCTGCTGGTGGATTTGATGAGATTAATAGCAGTAGGACAGTAGGGAATAGGGAGCTGAGTGTGCTTCTATACTTTCACCACTGAAATCGCGATTAAACCAAACCACTCTCCCAGCGGTAAATCTGGTTGATGAGAGTGATCACACCTAACTATCTTTACTTCCCGTACTGCCTAAAATATTTTGGTTGAAAACATTGCAGGCCCTATTTTGCTAGATAAGATTGACTAGATCTGACATGGCATGTCATTTCCATAGCGTCTCTGGAACTGGCTGGTGAAATGTTAAAACGCAGCGTTAAGCGGTTTGTGTTTGGTGACGATTTTGAGCAGATGGCTTTTTTTGTGGAGGAAAGGCAGGCGGGCGCACTGGATCTGAGTGCGTTTGCCCGTCTTTGATGGGATCTGTTCCGCACGCGTGTCGTTTTTCTTCGTCAGAAGACAGAAGCGTTTACTGGGTTTTCAGATGCAACCAAATTTTCGCTAAATTCTGTGCATTTATATGTCACTTAAGGATGCACCACAACTTCTCTGAAAATATGAGTAAGAGAAAAAAATGCGAAAATACCACCTCTCCTTCCAGACTGTCCTCAAAACTGGGTCATGAAATATCTTCTCTGAGCATTAGATAATTTCACGAAATCATCCTGAGCATTTTGGTTGTTTGAGTCTTTTAATTCCAATCACTAGAACTTGGAACGATACCTGGAGGCAGCAGGATACTAAAATCAGTCTATTCTTTTTCCCAAAATTTAAAGTGAGGCTTTAAAAAGCTTTCGTAATAATAGGAATACAAATTTTATTTGAATAGGGGTCCAGGAATCAGAAGTGTGTACTCAGGCTGTGTGAAGGACATAAGCTTAAAAATGTATTTCATTATTTTCATGCTTTATAGTAAATTGTGTGTTTAAGTCAGTCATTAAAATAGCACTTGCTGTTGCCATGTGCTGTTTTAAATAGTCTTTTTATATAAAAACTAGTATCAGGATACTGTCTACCCACATATTAGAGGTACCTCTCCATCTTTAATGTTTTCTCTTTGGAGTAAATTAGTCTGGAAAAAAGAATGTTTTTTTTTTTTTTTTTTTTACCTTGCTATCACGTATCGACAGTCTCGTTAGATATGCTGCGCTTTAAAAACAAAACTCTGGCAGTTAATGTTAATTTAGCTCCAGGGTGAACGACTCCTGAGCTTGTTGTAATTGGATACCCCAGTTTTAGGACCTGAGAACCTGGTCTCCCAGTCGGTGTGGGGTTATATCGCTGGGGAGGTACGGGGAGAGGTGTGAAGGGTTTGGGGTGCCGTCTGCATTTGGGATATGACAGGGTAACAGCGGGTAGCAGGTCTCACCCCTGTCTCCGGCTCAAAACTGAGCGAGCCAGCGCGAGAGATACTTGATAGCTTAATATTAGCGCTAATATAACCAATTTGGCAGTCCTAACCACACTGTTTTGAAAAAAAAAAAAAAATTAGGAAAACAAACTCTCTCACAGGCCTCATATGAAAGACGTGCGAGACTGGCACGACTTCAAGAAGCCGTCTCCATGACTGCGCCGGCACAGATATTAGCCATTAATTTCACGGTCGGGCTCCAGAAAACGGCTGTTTAATTGAGGCGGGAGTGATACCGCCGTCTTTGATGAGCGTAGCCACCCCTCCGTGTGTTCTCTTTATTCCCCTCTCCACGTTATAGACGTGATGCCCTGCGAGGAGTTGCTCTTGTTTCCGGTTTAGCCTCTCGGTCGTGCTCGAGGAAAGTCACGGTCCGGATCGTAGAGGCTGGAGACGAGGGGAGTGTATTTCTGCCTGGTCTTCAGGGACACTCGGTGCTTGCAGGGCATACATGTCACAGAGATTACGGTTGAATATGTTTCATGACTAGAGCGCATCAGACGCGTTTTGATCATGTCTGCCTAGGGCGTAGATTCTCCCAGTTGTTGAGTGATTCACATTTAGCAGTAAGCCACTGGATTTCATGATTTTGTCAGCATGATATCCGTAGCTGCTACCATATATATCCCTAATTTTACTGAGAAAGAATAAGCTCAAATTTAAGTTAATAGAACCATTGTGCTCATTAAGTGATATAATTAAGTAATTAGACATTGCCCTCAACCCCCTGTTACCACTGATAAGAAACAGTTTGCCAAAACTATTAAGCTCCATGCTTTGCACAGTGCCAGTTCTTGCACCCCAAATTCCATTCACCCTAAACCCCCGTGCTTCCAAACTGACAGTTAGTGGACACTGAAAAGCATGCATGCTCTAGGCTCTCCTTTCTCCTAAAAGTAACTGCTCGCAGTTATCTAGCCTTCAGGGCAAGGTGAGACTAAAAAACTAGAGGAGATGTGTTAACTGTGCCGTCTCGCTGTGTTAAATCCTGGTAAACAAAAATAAAAGCTGACCCTGTTGCTCCCCAGGACGAGGGTTGGCTATTCCAGACATTATGTAAAATCTGCAGTACACAGCGGTGCTAATAAAGTCTGGACTTACTGTGCTATTTTGGAAAAAAGACTACAAAAATGTCATATCTGGGTCTGGAAGTCCATTAAATCTGCTCCTATTGAACTGTAGTTTTTTGTGTGTTGTTATCACCCTTTTCCTCTGGTGTAAAAGCTTGCTTCCTGTGTATTTCGTCAGGTGACCTGTAACTGCTTCAGCATCAGTGACGGGGAGCTACAGGAAGTGGGCGTGGGTCTCTACCCCAGGTGAGTTATGGGAGGTGATCCTATAGCATGGGCCACGCCAAGGTGACATATGACAGTGCGCCAAATTTGGCTGAAAAATCCCCGAAAAGGGCCTCTGAAATGTCAAAAGCCCAACTGGAGTACGTTAATTGGTTTGAGGAGGAAGTATTTTTAAAAATCTTTCAAAACCTCATTTCCTAGATTATGCTCCTAGAATTGGGTCCTGGATCAGAATCCACATTCTGCCCAAACCATCTGTGTCCCTTATGCAAGATGCCTCACCTAAATTACATCAGTAAATATCCAGGTATACAAATGGACAGTGTGCAAAACTGTAGAGCTAAGTCTCTCTGGATAAGAACATCTGATAAATTCCTGAAATATAATGTAACGTAATGAACTTTGGCTCAGCTAAAGAGTTGGGGCAGTCATAGTCAGAAGATTTCCTGTACAGGATGACTCAAAATCGACTTTTGAGTGGGAAAACCTATTTTTGCCAGAGTGTCGAAAGCCATACTGTGTGATAGTTAAAGAAGATTGATTTAATTAGAAAACAAACCAGATCTGACTTCAGGTCATCGTCTGAGACATAAAAAATAAACTTAACAAGATATGCAAATCCAGCTGAAGATCAATTATCAGCCTCCAAAGGTGGCGACTGCTGTAGGGAGCGTTTTCACAGCGCCGATTTGAGTTTTAACCAGCGTCTGTGAAAAGCACTGATGAAGTCTGAGTCACAGTGCTCTGAACGGCTGCAAAAACACTTCCAAACACACAGGACTAAAATATGTGGGAAGACAGGTGTCAAGGAGTAAGCTCAAACACGCTGAGGAACACGAGGGCACTTAATCTCTGCATTTAAATAAAAAAAAAAAATGGGACTAAAATTAACTTTTTTTTCCGCTGTCAAAACCATCCCAAGGAAACATTTTCTCGTTCAGCTCAAATGTCTCTGCCGTTTCCTTGTCCGTGGACGGAAATTCACTTGTTGTGTAATCACAATATTCTGTTTTGGAATGTTAAAATGATTGAGTCACCATGTTTTCGGCAAATGCAGAATATGTTTTGATATTTTGTCAGGGAGGGATCGTCCACATACCTTAAACATTTGCCCCCCCCCACACCCGCTCCCAGCGATGGCAACCTGTGGGGAGACGGATCCCTTTCAGTGTCAAAAACACCAAAGAAAAACCCCACTACTTATATTCCAGCAATTAGACACAATCACTATTCCAGGTTTATTACCATAAAAATGACTTCTTGCTTAGACTTGCAGCTCGCTTGTAAATGAAGGGGATTTCCTCTGTAATTGTTATTGGAATACTTTCTTTTATTTTCAGCATGCAGGCTGTGCCAAACCTGAAACCGCACTGTCATGTGTACATACTTTGATACTCTGATGAACTAAACCTCTTATGTAGCCAAGAGCGCTCCCATATACATATGCATTTGATTTTTAATCACAAAAATGTTTCGAGAGAACCTATGAGGAACGGGGTCTGTTCGTTCCCAGTAATTCTGTGGGAGGTTTTGGTCTGGGTTGCGGCGGATGGTTTCCAGTATTGCTACACAAGGTCAGTGTTTCTGGTGTCTTGGTGTCTAGCATTCATGAAGCAAGAAGCTGGGGGGAACAATGAGAGCCTTTGCCAGTCATTAGCGCATATATGTATGTAGGCTGGGCCCTTTAGCCTAAGTATGCTGGAGCCAGGTTTATGTCTCTAGACAAATAGAGGGTTGCTTTGAGTTGGACAGGGCTCCTCAGGTTACCACAGCGTTAGCTCCTCCCAGTGACATCATAGGTAACCACAGACTACAAGGTGTCATAAGTGACAGACACTCCTCCCCATATATGCTTGTTCTCCTGTAGTATGTGTTTGTAAAGCATTTTTCAGTACCGCTTAGTTGTGAAATGGTTCATTACTACTCAACGCTGTACCAAATTGACCCCATATCAGCGTTCGTTTTTGAATCCATTACTAGTTCCAGTCCTTCGGTTCCTCCTGATCCTCTTGTTGGAACCCGTCCCTGCCATGGGGAATTTTTTGAAAATAAACCCGTACGGTTTTGAATTATCATGAAAATTCAAGTCTCGAGCCTGGTTTCAATCAGTATGTGTCCTTAAAATACCCCTGAAACAATTTTATGCCTCACTTCAACTGGATGTTTGTGTCACTGAAATATTTTTTTTGCAGCACAACGGATGTAGGAGTAAACTTATTGTATCGAATATGTGTAGATTACAAACAGGGCAGTTTCAAATTTGATTGGGTATCTGGTCAGTATTAGATGCTCGTGAACTCATTTGTGATTGGAAGTCCATTAAGTCATAAAACAGTGACCACCTTACTTTGCTGCCCAATGTTCTTTCATGTCGCAAGCTAGTGAGTCAGTTTTAAAGTAGGTCATTATGACCTCAAAGATAGAGACAGACAACAATGGCAAAGAGGTCCGTGTTGTGGGCTGCTGGATCAAGGCAGTGTTGGAAATGGTAGAAGCGGCAGCAGACTGTCTATCCAGTTTTGGAATGTTAAGCAAGCACAGCTGTCAGTACAACTTGCTAATATTCACTTCATAATTCACCTGTGTTCGTATATGGAACTGACTGGCAGTAACATAGGCGGTATTCTTGCAAGGTGTATCTACCTGAAGCCAGCTATCAAACTATCCTACCAGCCAACATCTGCAATATCTATGTGTTATGTGCAATATCTAAGTTAGGGCTTCTGCTTCATGGTAAATTCAGATTTAAACACTGCTGTGCCATGTGAGGGTGCTGCCAAAATTATTCACAGGTCTGATGATATAGGCATCCCATCATGCTTTGTGTTTATGTATTGTAACCATAGGTGTGAGTGTTTTAAAGTGTGTTTAACTTGAGTGTTATCACCATGATTTTAGGGCTGACCTCTTCTATAACAACTAAAAATTAATGCTTATGTTTTATGTTTGTTTTAACCTCTTTTGTTTTTACCTGGACTCATTTTTATTGGGTAATATTTAATCATCTGGCTGAAGTTACATTTAATCAAAAACCCTTCCAGATGAATCTCTGCGAATGTGCATTGCTTTTAATATCTTGCCTCTTTTTGACTAAATCCAATTATTCATTTATTTATTATACTGTGGCAAGTTTCTTTTGGTGACTTGCCATATTTGTGAAGGAAAAATGAACCCATGAATTTATCTTTAAGTAAAAGGCAAACGTTTTTATTGAATCCAGACGATGGTTACAAACGCTAATCTGAGTCCTCAAAATGATGTAAAAGAATTATTTATCCTCTTCAGGGAACACTAGCTTATAATGAGCCTTAATGATGAGCAACTGGAGCGGAAAGAGAGGTCGGAGAAGGAGCTGGCGAACTGACCCAGAGATCTGATCGAGAATTAAGGATGAGGACCCACTGAGACGCCGTTCCCGTAGCAACACAGGCCAAAGAAAAAGCAAGGCGTCTCGCTTTCAGAACGTATATTTCCACAGGAAAAGACAGAAAAATGGTAGTGCATTGTAAGTCAGTGAGTGCAGGATGTAATTTTTTCGCCGTGAACAGTGTCAATGGAAAGTGTAGATGTATTATCTTATTCTAATACGGCTGCTGTGAAAGTGGGTTTAGCATGCGTGTGAAAGCCTTTTGTCAAGTATCACCATGGGGAAAGGCAAAGAGCTGACAGATGGGAAGAAAGACATGGCTATTAAACTTCACAAATCAGGTAATGAGTACGAAGGCTCATAAAAAGTTACGTATACCGGTAAAAACTCTTAAGTAACTAAAAAGTTCAAAACCACCACGACTCTCATTAGTTTACCAGGAAGAGGACACCAGTACTCAGTGAGGACGAAAAAAGGGATCCAACAGTCACAGCTGTGGAACTGCCAAAGTGTTTTTTTTCTGTTCTACATCCTGAGGTCAACATGTTTACAAATCAAAAATTAGAGGCCACATCCATGCCAGCAACTACACAGAAGGTTTGGCAGAAGAACGTCCTCATCGAGAACAACAACAGTAATTGAAGTAGCTGGAGTTTGCCAGATGCCATCGGCGCTTTGATTTGAAACGGGTCCTGTGGTTGAATGAGACCAACATTCTGTGGCCATGTACACTATTGGTGCATTTGGCATCGCAAGAGGGGGCAAATAAAAGAACCTCAACGCTATTGCGAAATATAGTGGAGGGTTGTTTATGTCGAGAGGCGGTTTTGCTGCCACCGGTCCTTTGGCGATTGTTAAGATGAATGGTATTATTAACCAGGACATTTTGGCCAAAACCTGTCGTTGCCTCTGCCAAAAGGCCGGGACTTGGCAACAGCTGGACCTTACAGTATAACAGCGAGCCCAGACATACCGCAGAATCAGCAAAGACATGGTTGGCTGTAAACAAAATCAATGTTTTGTGATGGCCATCTCAGTCAGTGCTCTTGAGATGGTTGAAATCCAAATTTGGCCATACGATGGCCAATTCATAACCTATACTATACAGTATATACACATTGTATACAAAATTTTCCCCGCATATATCTTGTGAGCCACTTCCCCATCTGTTAACCCACCACTGGGTTCTGACCCACAGTTTTGGAACATCTGACCCACAGCGCCTGATCTCTCCAGTACTTGAGAATTACTTTGATAGAACTACGACTTTGATTCGCT
Source organism: Albula goreensis (assembly GCA_022829145.1). Taxonomy (NCBI): domain Eukaryota; kingdom Metazoa; phylum Chordata; class Actinopteri; order Albuliformes; family Albulidae; genus Albula; species Albula goreensis. The sequence goes on from CM040749.1 coordinate 34,838,509, forward strand.
GATTTTGTTTTGAGTAATCCATTTAGAGATGAACGTTTACTTAAATCCTTGAAATAATCAAAGGCCAACGCCTCACTTTCACAAAAGGGAACCACTTTTGATCCTACCCCGTATTTACATGCCATCTGCCTCTGCTGACAAATTGTGTGGGTTTGACGGTTTGGAAAGGTCAGAGGCGTGAACTCACAGTAATGCATATATTCACTGAACTGAGCGCAGCGTCAACTTGCCCTATTGAAAAGAAACACAGTATGAAATATTTCGATGAGCCTGCCAAAATTTTAACAGTAAGATTCGCAAGATTTGCGAGAAAAGCTGGCACTGCAAAATAAACCACAGGCTCGGTGCATCCAAATATACGATTCAGCCATGCAGAAAAGCCATTTCACCCAGCGTTGGGCAGGGGAAAGCATGTCAGTCACTGCCTCTCGAACATGCCAAACCCCAATGTGGCACTCCTGATATAAGTATAGGTGAGGTTCTTTTCGAGGTTATAGGTTTATCTTATTCAGCAATAGGGGTTCTAATGTTTTACACTGTAGAACACTTAAAGCTCATTTTGTTAATACATTGTTACTAAAATGATAATAGTTTTTTTCCTACGGCTTCAAGTGATGTTCCACTTTCTCCTACTGTCTATGGTATGATTGCACCATCGAAATTCACCATTTCTTTTCAACGTTATGCTTTAAGTTTTCTGTTATTCTGATTTTTGTTCAACTAAAATGTGTAAAGTGTCTAAAATGTGTGATTTGATCACCCCTGGAAACATGTTGCCTAACCCTTGGTAAAATTCCTTGACCTAGTCATTCTTGATTTCATTACTTTTTAACTTCCTTTTAATGTGTCCCACTAGTAACTGTTGTGCTATGCTATGATATTAAAAGAATATCTACTTTGTCACAGCTGTGATAGGAGGATTTTCTAAGGATTCTGGGTAAATTTGCCTCCAAGTCTTGCCATCAGGCAGTTTGCGTTCTTTGTCTTTGATTCATTGTAGTTTACTGCGTTTGTTATGACAATTGACATATCAAAATGTACTTCTAAAAGTAGCACAGCTATGAGCTTTTACCTCAGGTTTCGCCTTAGAGAAAGCTCTCTTCAGAATCTGCCATTAGCAGATGTGATGCAGGGGAAATTGCTTGCGTTTTGAAACGTATTTATTTTTTCTGGGAAAAGATATTTTCTTGTGTTCACATACCCACATATTTGAAACTTGTCACTGTAGAGGACTCAGAGATGACACATCGATTGTCAGAAATGTCAAATTCGTACACTTGAAACGGCAATTGAAAGCCACCTGAAAGCTTACCTTGGTGCTGAGACTGCAGCGGCAGTCTCATCATATATGATACTCCCAGAGAAGGAACGGAAAATAACTTGCCATGCCTTTGCAGTTGTTCAAAATACCTATTGCTTGGAGAGGCCCATGTTATTGTCACAATTATGAAATTTCAGAACCGTCAATTGCAAGGCTATGCAAGTAGCCCATCAGAACATGCCAGAAAAACCACGCGCATAAATTGCAACTTGACATCAATATAGGCAAAAACTGCACACTTTAACATGACGTATAAATAACATTTGGTGAGATAGCTGGATGGATACCAGCCAGGTTGGTTAAGTTCAAAGTACAGGTAAGAGGAAATCATAAAGTAAATCATTTTTACAAAAATGATTAATTATGAAAATATTTTTAAAAAATCACTGCAATACTGAAGTTGACAGACATTTTATCATGTGGATTCTCATAATTGTCCCTATGAAAATTATACATCCCACTGATGTGGGATTTTTTTAAGGTTTTGGGGTCCAAATAAAAAATTCTTCGGGATTGTGGTCCGCAAGGCACCACTGCCCCCTCCTGCGGCTTTTTAGGACCCCCGTGTCTAATTTAAGGTTGGTGGTGCAGAGAGCTGTATGAAATTCCCCAGCCTCGCTACCCCCAAAGCGGCACTTGTTCCCCTCCTGTTTGTACAAGCATGGCACTGTCCTCCCTAATCCCCGTGGTTTAGGTCCGGTGAATTCAGGGGATTTGAGCTGTCATCGTCTCCTTGTTTCCATGGCCCCCCACCTCCCACCTTCCCCACCTTCTCCACCTTCAACAGCGTCACGGTTTGCGAACGGCCGGGCAAGCCACAGGATCCGCATCCCATGTCAAAAGGAGAGCTTGGCGCTGGCAGCCGGTCCGGTAAGCCCCGGTAAATCTTAACGGGTGAATCACATCCCGACCGACACGCACGGTGCTACTCGGAAATTCGATGAGGATTTATGGCCACCCCGGAAAGGGAAAACCAAGGAAATGTTTGCCGTGAGACAACTATCCTTTCAACACCTTTGCATAAATCACAGAAGCAAAAAAAAAAAAACCTTTTTACGGTGATGTGTCATTTTGGTGCATTTGCTACAATTTTATGCTGGGCCTCATTTAAAAGTGGTGACCAAGGAATTATTCAGGCACTTATCCACTGACTTTATTGCTAATCAGCAAGAAGGGTGAATGATGTCGCCAGTAGGTGATTTGTTCATTTTTCACAGAGGGGAGGGCCCAATGGGAGCACCCCTCTGCCCCTACACCACCAACCAACACACACGTGTAAAATGGGGATGGCAGGTTAACAAGGGGAATGAATTTGGGTCATATTGCTAACAAGGGGGATGGCACCTCGCCCCAAAACCACCTACTGGAAGTTGCCAATAAAGGGGACACACACACTCGTCCATATGCTATACCTACAGTCATGTTTGTAAATGTTGATAAGCATGCACATGTTTAGGAATACTCAGGTAGCTTATAAGCAAGGGGATTTAAAGGGGAAACAGCGGAGTATCAGGTGAACTCTGTAGCCCAGAATGCGGGGCCCACATACAGGGGCATACGCGCATTATGCCCTGTCAGCTCGTGAGCCAGGAGTGTCTCCACAACTATTTGGAGGCATTAATAAAAGATGGGACGGCGCGGAGCAGCTCTCACTCTGCCTATTGATATTTTAGGTTGCCTAGCAACAGCCGGTGTTGCTGCCGCTGGTTTCCAGCAGACAGTAAAAGACAGGGGGAATTTTCCTGGCAAGTCTGTACTTTTGTCTTTTTGTTTTGAACCTTTTTTTTTCTTCTTCTTTTTACACTCCTCCTCTCACACCCCTCCAACTCCACCTCTCTCCCATGTAATTATTTAATTTTTTTTCATTGCTGTCCCATTTAAAATTCTCTTTTATTCCCTCACACATGTGCGGGCTTGTTAATTTTTGACGTGCTTGACATGGGGTGAAACGACTTGCTTATGAAAGCTCAGAGGATGGTTGTTATGTGTAGTGACGAGGGAGCGATCAGCAGACTTTGTACTACGAGGTGTCACTTGTCACACAACACATCCGAACTTTAGCTGAGCGCCTTTGAATTATGTTATTCTGCAACCAAAGTGTGATTGAATTAAAAATCTAACCCCTCCTCAAATCAGTTTTAAATATTAAGTATAAAAAAAGTATTAATATGTTAATCTGTTTGTCTGGAACATTATGAGAGTTATAGCTGGGCTAAATTAGGATTGTGTTGGCGTTCCATTAGAGGATAGCCTACAGTCTCTGGGAAGACGGTGACCTGGTGTTGGACTGCTTTAAAAGGAGTTTATTTGCAGTGCTGTGTATCAGCCTGGCCATAACGAACATCATTACATGTTGGCTAATCAAATTAAAATGAGTATTGAAATAAATAAATGAGAGGAGATTGCTTCTCTATCTTATTTATTTATTTATGGAAGGTGACGGACATTACAGTGATGAGCCAACAATTATTACAGGAAATTACAAAGTTGAGGGAAAAAGAACTACGGAATCTACAGTGAAATATTTGAGCGGAATTGGGGAGGTGAAGTTCAAAGATCTTACAGCACAAACTATAGCCATGGAGTTTCGGTGAGAACTGCTGAGTTGTTGCTGTTTTAGAGCTCTCGTCTGGAAATAGGAATAGCCACCCTCCACCTGCGAAACGCCGCCAGACAGAGAGCCCCCCACCGTCATGTTTGAAGAGCTACAACTCTCGCTCGTGTCTGCGTTACCTCTCAGCCAAATCACCGCAGCGTGGTCCTCAGAGCCATCACAGCGGGAGCCTTTGACAGGGAACAGTTTGTTCAGAGTTCAACAGCAATGAGAATCTAACCCAAAGCTATGGGACCGGCACCACATAAAACCGGATGCCTCTCAAATACAGAGTCAATTATAAAGTCTCCCTTCGCACCTCGCCCAAACAACTCATAGTTTCCATAGCGCACCTCTCTCCGTCTATCACTTCCCTACCTTTGGCTACAATGTCAAGTCTCTGTCAATCGATATGGCAAGGCAAATTGCATCTAAAGTGAACACACAATAAACTAATTCAGATTTTGATTTTTTTAATCAATTCTATTCGTTGTTTTTCTCTCTCTGCAGATATATGTCCTGTAGTGGATTTTAGGGAGTGCATTTGTCTCTGGCATTGGGAGAAACAGGGCAGCCCATCGTTTAAACTACCATCTAAGCTACAATCAGTCCTGGAGAGTCTCAGTGTCTCCTGATTTGCGGTGTTCAGCACTTAATTGATGAATAAGTCATTGATTGGCTATAGAGTCCACTTCACAAATGGTTGCGGAGTGAAAGGAAGCAGCAAATACCTACGCTGCGTCCCTCTCGGACTGGAGTTTGACACGTCTGATCTAAACGTTCTGATGAATTCTCTAGACTTCATCCTGGAGAGCCGTATAGCCTACTGTTGCATTTTCACTGTGAAACAAACTTTTTGAAAGATCAGATTTAAGTTCCGAGTACCAACAAAAACCATAAAGGGCTGCATCTCACGAGTTTTGTACTTGTCCTGGAGTTTGATCTCCCTTGGTGTAAATGCCCAATTGTCTCACGTAATGGTCACATTGTTTTGTGTCATTAACACTTACTCACTTCCTCCCACATCGACTTCCTATGATGATGTGGCATCACAGCTGAAGAGGTGCGAATAACATTATCACCAAACTCATACCCCAAGAATCTCACAACAAGTCAACGTGAGACACTGTGTAAAGATTTTTGGTTCAGATTCTGGTTTATGGAGGAAATACATTATGTGTACCACAGTGGATGGCTGGAAACCTGCTTGTTACTGTAGCAGAGATGATCATTTTCAGATTTTGTGTGACCAGTGATATTTTAGGTCGTCTAAAACTACAGCAGACAATGCACAAACCAAAAACCAGCTATTGTGTACGAAAATTATAATAATTTCACATATGACATTGGAATTGTATTACACTGGAAAGAAAACAAATAAAAATGACCATGGCATGTTATGTTGAAAGACGTATTTTTTGAACATTAACTCGTTAGTAGTCTTACTGCGGTGGACATTGTTTGTTTCATGCCTGCCTCTGGACCACATGTTTTGAAAAACGTATTCTAGAACGAGGCTCGAGAAAGCTGTGTTAGTGTTCACAGTGAGCATGCTCCAAAGTGTGAATGTTAGAGGATGTGTATCATGGGCACTTTTTTCCAGTTGTCTAACTAAGAATTCTCATACCTAATGGCACTGTTTCTCCAGTCCTGCTGAAACTTTTACCGTATTTCTGGAGATATGGTTCGCCCACAAAACAACAATTGCTGCCGGTAGAAGACAAAATCCATAGCTGCATACAACACTGAGCGCAATACCGAATGTATATGATGTGTCTGGATTATATGCAATGATAAACATAATAAAAATGATGACAAACAAACAGTATTCTGGGACATCTTAATATTGCATAAATCACAAGCACCCTTTGACTACCCTCTCCCCCTTTCTTCCTCCCTCTTTTAACTTTTGGCACAGACTTCTCCCTGTCCCTCCCTAGCTCTTCTATATCACCATGGGTGCTGTATTACTAGTATTTTTTGTTAGGCTTCCTCAACAGGTTCTTTACAGGGTTGTAGTCCAATCTTGTATTATCATTTCTTGCAGTTGAGGTTTTCGGCTCTATTGTCCCAGACTTATGCACTTCATGCTGTAAGAGGCTCTAGGTAAGCGCATCGACTGAATACCTGTAATATAACGTACTCTCAATCTCTCTCCTTCTTTTCCCCTCATCCCTCTCTCCCTCTCCCTCTGCTTCCTTTCCTTTCAACTCTCCCTCTCTCTCCCTCTCCTCTCCTCCCCCCCTCTCTCTCCCTCTCCTCTCTCCCCCTCTGTCTCAGCATGTCGCTGTTGAACCACGCCTGCAGGCCGAACTGCGTGATGGTGTTTGAGGGGAGGACACTCCGGCTGCGGGCGGTCCGGGACATCCAGCCTCTGGAGGAGGTACTGTTCCCCACATGGGCCGTAAGCTAGCCAGCGCTCTCTGGCTCACTGCTCTGATCCTCTGCACGGTGCAGCTGACCATTACATTTGGGTTGAAAAATAGATAATTGTGAGATACAACTTGTCATACAGTTTTTACAAGAAATTGGGCTAAGTGGCACATTTTGGCTTGGCCATTGAGACATCGTTGAGGGACATATTGTGTCCATTTGCAGCCTCTCTGCTGAACTAACCCTGTGGTACTGTGTACCTCTCTACCTCCCCCAAATCGACTCAAACTAAACTACAAGCAATCATATCTTAACTCCACCTGACCCGCCAGCCCTGAATTAACTACCACCCAATTCTGCCTAAATCCACCTAATGCAAACTGACCCACCACCACTGAATTAACTACCCTCCTTACCCTCTTAAACTACACTCCCCTCATCCCTGCAGCTCACCATCAGCTACACCGACGTCATGACGCCCAGCAAGGAGCGCAGGAAACAGCTGCAGGACCAGTACTACTTCCTGTGTCAGTGTGAGCGCTGTACCACTGCAGACCAGGTGAGCACACTCACAAGATGACCACATCTTTCTCTTCGCAACCACTATTTTTTTCTTCCTCTTCCTCCATCTCTGTCACCGTGTAGTGGAACATCTCCCTTTTACCCCTCCCACCTTTCTCCTCTCCATCTGTCACTTTCCTTATCTACCTTCTCCCGTTCCTCTCTATCTTTGGGCTCGGGTAGCACTTGAGAGTCCTCCTGGGACGACTTAGGATGCTCCTGGAAGTGGTGTTGATAGGCCAGTGGGGAGCTTCTCGTTCCATTCTTCCCCCTGACCCAAATAAAACCCGATGCCCAAGTGTACTGATGGTGAAAACAGTTAATTAGGAACGTATTGCAATGAGAAGGTGCTTTTCCTGGCATCCTTGTAAAATTTACGGCCTGGATTTCCCAACCTGGTTACCTGATCACCCCCAGTTTAACTGTCATCCCTCAATGTCTCAGCTGATGCGTGAACATTCTGGCACAAAATGGCTGCCGTGCATCATCTAGCACTTTGAGATAATGAGATGAATAGCACTATGGAAATGAAAGCTATTACAGTAGCCCATGATGACAGGTCTCCAGAGGAATGCAAGAGCATAGTATAAATACGGGTGGTGGCGTAGTGTATCGGTTAAGAATCTTGCCCTTGCAATTGTACCCTTGACTTCAGCTTCACCTAAAATTCAGGATTCAACTGCATACATGGGCGTACGATAAACAGATAGTCTGGAAAAAGCATGTGTAAGTCACAAGACAAGATTGTCTTGTAAATACAAAAGCATCCCACGGAAATTGTGCGTTGCACGTTCAGCACTGGTTACCACTGACATCACGGTGCGGCGATATAGCAACACCGTGAATGTGTCACACAGCTAACCCCTTGTGTTGTGGAGAGGCACTTCAATCAAACAATAGAGTTTGATTAGTTGCGTAACGTGCATGAAACATCAGCTCAATTACCAAGAGCAGCGCGTGGTTTCAGAGTGCGGTTACCCTAAAGACAGGCGTGTTTTAAAGAGGCTCTCTGGCCCACTGCTCGGCGTGTTTAATAATGCATTTGATGCATTAGCCTGATGAGGGAGATTCATGCCTGTAGAGGCCCTTTTATCCAGAAATGAACGCCCACCCCAACCATCTATAGGGGAATGTCCAACTCCGGCAGCTTCTGAGCTTCTGGAAACTATCAGCTGGGTGAATTATTCTGCGACCAAGAAATGCGCATGAATATATGAGTGAATAAATGGCTAATGTTTTCAATTTTTTCCAAGGTGTTTGACATGACGCTTCAAAACCTGACACTACCGATCCTTGCAGCAATGTTCAGAATTAATAAGATAGATTGTTTCAGAGTCAGATGCAATAGTCAGTTTAAAATTAGATCTAAGATAAAACTGTCAGTCATTTCCATGTACAAATGAACTTTAAATTAACTTTTATTTCATTTCGCGTGTCCGTCACCTTCAGCTAATGTTTAAATGCAGGAGCCGTCCAATATTTTATGGAGATGGGTGAAACTGTCGTCCTCCATCCATCATCTGTCCTCTACCTAATTGACATTAGCAGTTAGATGAGAAAAATATGCAAACAACATAAAACAAGTGTCTTGTTTTCAAATTCAATTAGCAGGATTTGCTGTCACTAGCCAAAAGTTTGCAGGTGTTGACAGTATTTTATATACTAATATATATCAATATACACTATACTAATATATTATTTCCCTTTTTATAACATCTGCTTCTAAAATCCTCACAACAATATCTCTCTTTGCGATTGTAATTAAGTAGAAATCACATTCTAAGGGTTTTTAGCCCAAAACCATGCCGACAGATGCATTCATACCCTTATAGCACCATGAGAACCCTTCACTGTTTAAACACTGTGGCAGATCCATTCTTCAGCGAATGGCCTGTAGAATTACAGCAATACTGCCACGCACTAAAAGTGTGGTCAGGATTAGGCTGCAAACCACTCAGCCTACGCTACTTGAACGTATGTTGCTAACATTCATGTATTTCTCCATTTGAAGTTTGTGTAACTAGGGACGGGAGTTGGAAAGTAGCAATAGCTGTAATCTCAGTATGCAGAACTCAAATACTCAAATAAACATTAAATAAACAAATGTTTTGCATGAGCAGACCTACAACGGAATGATTCAAAGACCTGTGCCAGATGAATGTAGGTCTTTACCTGTTCTGAAGTTTGATGAGTTAATAGGAGTCAGGTACAGAACGTGCTCGATTTCGCCACGATCGCCTCGAGCCCGATTTCCCTGGCGACGAACTTAGCTTGGTGACCTTCAGAGGAGAGCGGCGGTTGTGATTACATTATGGCCTGGGATGAGCTAAGCTACGAGCGATGACGGATTTGACAGACCCAGACTTAAAGTGACAGGGTCGTTCTAGGGGAAGAAACACTGCGGGGGGTCTGACCCGGCTTCGCCTCCCGTTTGCCATTCAGCCTCGTCATGCGGCGGACTCAAAAGAAACACCCTGAACTGTATCTACCACGTGACCACGCTTCATTCGTCATCCGATCCCACTTTTAATGACATGCGGGAAATGTCTGCATCTTCATAATGGTATCAGTTCATTAAGTCCCCCTTCTTCCTGATTCCAGTGTTCGCTCTGGACCGAAGTGGCCCACAACTAGAATTTTAAACTAGAGTGATAATTTCAGAGCTAAGTACCTATTTCACTGCACAGAACAATAGTACTCTGTCTTTCTGACCGTAGAATAATTTTCCCTTTTTAATTGTACCGAATTTTTACTTTGTGACTGGTTGTGATAAGGTATGTGCATTGTTTTACAAGAGAAGCTGTTTCAGGTGTTATTACAATCCCAAAAATATGTTCTACGGTATGGCCAGGTCTGCATATTGTTGTAAATCACAATTTAATTTGCATATATTTGAATAATGCAGTGTACTTGTAGATCTTTGTATGCAGAGTTCTCTTTTGGAGTGATATTTCAAGCTGTCAGTCTTATGTGTGTGTGTAACTCATTGTTCTCCACTGTACACTTACATACTACTTCTTTGATCATTCTATTTTCTCTTTTGGCCTATTCCTTCATTATTTTTTTTAACTTCCTCTGTTTTATTACAATATTGATTCTTAATGTGGACATTGTTTCATGTATTTGTATGCTGAATATCTACTTCTTTCTCTTGTATGGTGTCTGGGTCCAATCGGCTTCACACTAAATATACACTGTATGGGCATCTATTCTATCCTGATGTTGTAGTTAGCATTATTTACTGCACTGGATGTCACTTGCCATAATAGTGTAGGAAGTTGCCTGCTGAATGAATAGCTGTAAATGTAACCAGAATACCACAAAAATATCCTGAAAATAAATAAGACCAAAGAACATCCATACCAGGAAAAAAAAAACAATGATTTCAGTTAGTGCTGAGAGATGTTACCCAGAAGTGCGGTCGTATGAAATGTTCTTGCCCAGCCATTGGCCTTGCCGCTCCTCCCCCCCCTACCCCCACCACCCGACCGCAGCCTCTCTCGCACGGTCACCAGGGCCCGCTGTTCCTGGAAGATGACACTGCCGAAGTGATAATTACACCCTAAATACACAAGGACCTGCAGCAGCGCGGGGATGAAAGGAGCGATGAGGCAATAATGACACGTTAGTGACCCGGCGAGTCCTGACTCATGAGTGCGCGCTCTGATTGACGGCCGAGGCGGGCGATGAAGCACGGACACCTGTGTTTTCCTGACCAGGTGAAGGTGACTGTAGAGGAAGGAGGCGGCTGCGGGGAGGGAAACTGCATTGTTATGGCAACATGGGCTGCTTTCGTTGAGCTGAAATTGGATTGGTCAGTGCATCAGGGGGAGGAGCTGGGTGGTTACTGAACTCCATATGTTGTGAGTAGGATTGTTGGGAGACTCCCAGAATCCTTCATCACCCATACAGCAGCAAATGCGACCCAATAAATTTTGGACTTGAAAAGAAAATTAGTAACTTTTTAAAACTGAAATATTAGCTGGTCTTGTGGTTGTTGTCACCACTCATAAATTATATCAAGTATAATATGGTTACTTTTTTTTAAAATGATCATGTGCAAACAGACCCCATGGAAGTTAGTGCTTAGTGTACTACCTTGGATGAAACAAGACGTACCACACCATAGACCTCTCCTCTCATCCTGAGTGGAGTATAGCTTTGTGAGCATCTAGCTAGCGCCGCTGTGTACGTTTAGCTACTAACGATCTCCCGCAGTTCTTTCTCCCAGAATTCAGTTGCATCATAACTGGTTATGGAGCCGACTGGCACGCTGCTTCACCTCACTGTACAAACAAAACCCGGGCAGGAGATCGCTGTCCCTCCGGTGTCCTTCACTTCTGCCTGATCGAATGAGTATCCCGCTGTGAGAGCGGTTTGCAGGCGCCTGGATGAGACACACTGTGGGGTACAGACAGGCCTAGATGAGTCGTACGTGTCTGCTCTTTATGTCTGTTCAAATTTCCTGTGGTCAAACAAGAAGAAATAAAGAAAAAAGAACATTTAAAGTACATCTGCAAAGTAATTTCAGATAAGTAAATGCCTGGCTAGAGGCTGCAGGTTAAATTTTCTCGTTAACTCTTGCACATTTATAGGAGTGTTTATTAATGTGCACTGGCGCTGTCCGATTAAGTAGATAAGTACAATACAAATAAAAAGACTTTACAATGGACTGCGTCTGGCTGTGTTAGGACTACACCTGGCTGTGGTAAGATTGCGCCTGGCTGTGTTAGCTCTGTGCCTGGCTGTGTTATGACTGTGCCTGACTGTGTTAGCTCTGTGCCTAGCTGTGTTAGGACTGTGCCTGGCTGTGTACGGACTGCATCTGACTGTGTTAGCTCTGCGGTTGGCTGTGTTAGGACTGTGTCTGGCTGTGATAAGATAGCACTGTGCCTGGCTGTGTTAGCTCTGTGCCTGGCTGTGCACCTGAGGACTGTGGCCTGACCGCGTCTGGCTGTGTTAGGCTCTGCCTGGCTGGCTCTGTGCCTGGCTGTGTTAGCTCTGTGCCTGGCTGTGTTAGGACTGTGCCTGACTGTGTTAGCTCTGTGCCTAGCTGTGTTAGGACTGGCTGTGTACGGACTGGCTGTGTAGCTCTAAGGACTGTGTCTGGCTGTGATAAGACTACACCTGGCTGTGTTAGCTCTGTGCCTGGCTGTGTTAGCACTGAGCCTGGGTGTGACAGCTCTGTGGCTGGCTGTGTTAGCTTGTGCCTTGCTCTGATAGCCCTGCTCCTGGCTACATTATTTTGTTATTCCAACATCCACACGTTTTTTTTACATCCTCTGTTATCATTTCAGTGGTGGGTTGAAAATGGGCGCTGTTACAGGAGAACAGTGCGCACTGTAGTGTCTCCATCGCAGAGATATGGACCTTGCTGAGATTTCTGCACCGGTGATCACATGTTGAGATGGTGGACCCTCATCTGGGCTTTTAGTGTAAGAGTCAGCGTTTCTCTCCTGCTCCGGGTTTCCGCAGAAACACACAGACAGAAACCCACTCTCAGAGGAAAATAAGATCACTGTATCTCCTGGCCACGCTTTTTCATGTTTACCGTTTTAATTTGATCTTTTCAGAAAGACTTTTTAAACTCCCTCAGAACTCTTTAAAAAATCCTCAGGGTTCTTTTTGCTTGTCCGTCTTGTGAAAAAGGTTCTTCTTAGGTACTGATGTCTGCGAAAGGTTCTCAGTAGAACTCATTAGAGATTTCAGTACCAAAGACTCTTGAAGGGTTCGCCAAAGTTGACAAATGAAGGACCCTTACGGGAGCCATACAGAACATTTTTGTCTGATTTTGTAGGGTCTTATTTATTTATTTATTGCTTTTTTCATTTCTTAGCAGTTTTGGCCCATGCTCCCAAACACTCCACTGCCAGTCAAAAGCTCAATTCGATGTGTTTCCTCTAGCACTTAAGGCGAGCCTGGCGAAACCAGCTTAATTTCCTGTCTGGATTAATTTAATTAACAGTTGCATGATGCAGTCACTCGGGACAAGCTCGACTGTCGTCACAATAACATAAACGCAGTCAGGTTTCTAAGCAGTTTGTTTCCATCCTCAGAGGCGGCCAGCGCTTGTGCCCGAAGCCTATAGTGATCTGTAATCTCGGTGCGTTGTGCAGAGATGGCTAACATGCTGCGGGAAACAGACAGGAATGCACAGCACACGTTACCATGACTGATGGAAGGCTAATGATATAGCGCGTGCATTAGGCGCGCTGTTGTCGGTTCAGCGAGGCTTTCAGGCTGAGGTAAGCAGCGCGCCCCGGCCCAGGAGTGCCACTCCGCCCGCTCACGCAGGCTGGAACACGCCGGAGAATTCGCTGCTATCAGGAAGCGCGGCCCTCCTGCAGGCACGCTGCCTGTATTGTGTGTCAGAGCCGCTAAAACCTTCCATCTGCCACCTAGGTCGTTTCAATACATTCTGCCCCCTGAAAAAAAGTGTGTGTGTGTGTGTGTGTCTGTCTGTGTGTGTGTTTGTGTCTGTGTGTGTAAAGACGCAATAAAAATAGACAGCGAAGCATAATACGTTACAAAATCACTTCTTACTCAATATTCAAATCTTATAATTTTTTGCCATTCCATATCTTAAATTGTTCTTGGCATTCTTGTGATGGTCACAATGTACATGATTTCCATAATCCAAGACAGGGATGTAATTTTTTATGTTTTTAATGTAGTCTTATCTGTTAAACAGACACATTTTACACTGTACAGGACACATTACAACTGTAAGGAGCAGTGAACACTCTCTCCATTATGTATTATACACAGAGTTAACGAAAATTATTAAATTGAATGACAAAAACTGTACTCTGATACAAGTCTGATCAAATTGGTCTTCCTCAAATAGCTGTGTCCTTTGCCTTAGTCTTTATTTCCCAGTGTATAATTTAAGACCCATCCCTTAATTTAAGGGTCCTTTATTTTCTATTAAGTATGAACAATATCAGCAGTCAAATTGATCGACCAGCACTTAAAATGGTCCATTTAAAAGAAGAGCCAGCCCTGCTGTCCTCCCCTCTTTCCCCTGCCATTGAGCCATTTAGCTAAACAGGGAAACGGCATTCTCATTTTGGTGGAACAACAGACACAAAAGTGTGTTTCTCCTCCAGTACCCTCTGCAATGTGGTGCAATTAGAAGAACAATTTCACGGTCTGTGGTCATCTCATGGCCGTGGAGCCCAGCTGAAAATATGAAATGGAATTCGATGTTAGACCGAGCAATTAAAATGTAAGAATTTAGTACGACAGTGGGCGGGGGCGGGGGGGAGCAAGGAGCAGACGGAAGACCTCCCATCGCTCTTCCTCTGGACTCGAGTGTTTTGAGCGAGGGCCCGCCTCCCTTGGCCGCACGCTGAACAGATGGATATGACAGCTAACATATTAATCAGCGTGTTTGATGTATTCTCATGCTGACCTGAGCACACTGTTGGCACAGAGAAAACTGCAGAATGTGCAAAACTGAGCACCACACAGCTTTTAGCACACTCAGTACCAAACACCCTTTAATGCACTGAGAACAACACATCATTTAACACACTGAACACCACACATCCTTTAACACACTGAACACCACATTCTTTAACGCACTGAACACCACACATCCTTTAACACACTGAACACCACACATTCCTTTAACACACTGAACACCACATTCTTTAACACACTGAACACCACATTCTTTAACGCACTGAATGCCACACATTCTTTACCACACTGAACGCCACACATCTTTTAACACACTGAACACCACATCCTTTAACACACTGAACACCACATTCTTTAATGCACTGAACACCACATTCTTTAACGCACTGAACACCACATTCTTTAACGCACTGAACACCACATTCTTTAACGCACTGAACACCACATTCTTTAACACACTGAACACCACATTCTTTACACTGCACTGAACACCACACAGCGCAGAGCCATTTATACACAGAGACATTTATATCTGTTTCGAAAATATGTTCTATGAATATTAGTGAGTCAGACTATTTGTGCATCAAAGAAATGTTTTTATTGAGATAGAAATTTAATCCAGCAGCTATTTCCGCTAGCGTTTAACCTCTCTCACCAAAAGGTCCAGGCACAGACACCCTGCGAGCGGGACGGGGTGCAATGGAAAGGTGCATATCAACACAGGCCAGCTTTGATGTATGCAGGCCACCGTCACTCGGGAACCAGCTGTCTGACAGTAATCTCACCAAATTATGTCTCCCCACAACTCAAACACATTTTTCTGTGAAAGCGGGCTCGGCAATCAGTACAATAGCTTTCTTTTACACAAAAGAAGGATTTAAGTTGCCAATCATCCCTGGGACTCGGCGTTTCAATTTTCTTAGCCGTTTTCGACGTCTGTCGCGCCTCTTTGCGAGCCGCGCGGATCGCTTTGATGGTTGGAGGTTTTACAGGCAGGTAACGTTTGGAGCTTTTGTGTGTGCCTCATCAAAAAATAAAAAAATGAATCAAAATAAATCAAAGTTTCGAGAGAAAACAAGTGGCGTACTCCTCTGATGTCTTGAGTCGCTTTCCCATTCATGTCATGAAGAAGCTGCCGTGCTGGGACTGTGTTAAGAATGACATGTTAATATCGAGCACCTTTGAGTTGTGCTGTTGTTTCTAATGAGATGCAGTGAGAGCCTGCTCCATTTGAAATTTTAGCAAAAATCACAAGAAAAGCTTGTCACTCAGTAATGCCTGTGAAATGATGCTTCAATATCAAAAACATACGACTACCTATATAGTTATAAAATATTCAAGTAATGATTGATGCCTTCAGAGATACTTTAATATTTTATCTTTAAACATAAGCCCTTCATTATTTAATTTTCATATCGATTCTACAATTTCCAATCATAATTAATTCCTTAAAATTACGGTCATTTAGGTTTTTGTCCCCTTTTTGAGAGCTTTTTTCCCCTTTTGTCATACAAGTTGAGCATAGCCAGGTTGCCAGGTCAGATAGTCCAGGCAGAGACCCTTGGTGTGCTCAAGTCCTGGCTTGATGCAGTACTGGATACTCTAGAGATAAATGGTGAACCCTTTGGGCTGAATTGCCTACATATGTACTTGTGTTCTTATATCTGGTTTTGCCTTTGTTCTGTCCCTTATTAGTTGTACTCCAGGAAGGGATGTAGACAAGTTGAAAACAGTGTGTACTAAGTTTCCTCAGTTCAGTAATTTGTCTTTGATGGGAAAGTTAGGCTCATTAGGCGGCCCCACCATGCACTGTCAGTCACTGATTTGTAAGAACCAATAGGAGGGATTTGTTGTCTTAACCAGAGCAAAATTTTGCTCTGTGGAAATCAGCGAATCATCATTTAAAGCATGATCAGACTTCCTGTTTTAAGATTTGTGAACCTTGCTCTTCCTCAATTTAATATTTAACATGAGAACATGCCACCTGACCATTCCAGAAGACATCCACAGTCACTGTGAGCGAGTGTGTCTTACTGTCTTTAAGAAACGGCATGAAGAACTTTGCATGCAGTGCAAGATAGTTGCAAGTCATTTTAAATCCTGTACAGCAGCCAAAGAATATCCACATGATGTGTCATTTTCTCCACAGAACAAAGCCTACATCATGAGCCCAATTTACCCTCCGGTTAAACTAGGCCATCTTGACAGAGCATGACTGGCTGTCTCTCAGCTTGCAGAGACAGCGCACAGCTTCTGAACATTAGAGGGAAAGTTTAGCCCTAGTTAGCTCTGAAGAGTTTTGACAGGGCTCTGTGTAAAGTGAAGGATGTACACGTTGAAAACATCCAATGCATTTAAACCTTAACGTGTGTGTGGCGTTTTATGACCTTAAGGGCACTTCCGGGCTGAATCACAAAATGAAAACTTCCCTTTAAGCCATGGGTCAACAGGAAGGACTCACGGCCTTTCACGGGGTGTGCGGATCTGGCTCTCTGAGCGCAGCTTGAGGGGGAAAACAAGCGTGCCTGCGGCATTCTTTAATTGTTTTCTTTTACCCGGCCTCCCACAGGCTTACTGCGCAAAACACAGGATTATGCTAAAACAGCTAAAACACATCTCGACAAGGCTGGTGCTCTCAGCTGCGCATTGCCTCTTTTTGTTCTTCCGCACGAAGATCAATAATTGTCGAGTTTGTTTGCTGCCGCTCCCTTCCGCGGCGTTATGGGAATGCAGACGCGAAGCCGCGGTCACGTGCGCTGCGCTCGCCTTATTTATTTATCCGCTGATATTTCAGCTCCTGGGATTGCTCAGCTTGTTGACAACACGCAGTCAGCTCTCATTACAGAAAACGACAGAAGGAGAAAGCCAAATCGGGCATTCACTCTCATTTGCTCTTTTTTTTAGCGTTGAGTAGCAGGCAACTTTCGGACATTAAACTTTTACGATTTGTACAGATGCTTGCTCATGAATAGTGCAGTTCTGACAAGCACAGATGTCAGTATCAACCCGAGCGCATAGAGACTCGAGTCTCAGCACTGTGTGCTACCAGCTTCATCTGACTGGCTGTCAAGGCAGTGAAACTCTTTCTGTTGTACTGTTGCCCACTTTCTCTACTTTCCTTATACAATTGGTACTAATTTATCAAGCAGAGAAGGTTTCTCCAATGAATGAAAAAAGTGCTGCCAAGAAGTTTTTTCCTAGTTTGGTCTAAGTAAATTTGATGATGTTAATTTTTGTTATTTTGCTATCCTAAAGTCATTTTTCAATTTCAATGTCAATTCAATTTTAATTAAAGTGAAACTGAACATGAAATTGAAACCTGAATTCCGGGATACTAAAATATCCAAAAATAACATTTGCGAATTTAGCAAGTTCATTTGAAGCAAAGTTGAATCCTAATTTATCTCTTTTGATTTCTCCTCAGAGTTTCAAGTCCAACTTGTAATGGTGCCTAATTCCAGGACCACCAGCACTATGTTGTAGAAACATATCTGTAGTTCTACAGAGCTTTTTCCGGACCTTGAAAATGAACTCATGCGTCTGGGAAACAGAAAAGGACAGGGAGGGGTTGGCCTTCACATTAGTGATTGAAATGTTTTGACAGAATACCGAAGTATTGACTTTTGCTCTGAGGGGTGAGAGGTCTTCAGCGACATACGGACTTGGCTATTGTTTCTGTTTTGGTTTTGACCGATGACGCGTGCCATGTTCCGAGCCATAAGGTGACGCTTATTCGTTGTGTCACTCAGTGTCCTTCCTGTGCCATACACTCGCAGTCCGGATCTATGAAGCTATTTATAAAACCTGCCTGGAGAATGATGAACTTTGTCACAGCTGGGACACTTGTCCTCTGCGGTCCAGCTAGTGCCAACATCTGCAATGCAAATGTGAATTACGCATGAATTAAAAATAGAGACTCAGGTTCACATTGCAATCACAAGTAATAAAGTTTAAAATTAAGCAGAACGTGCAGATTACCCTGAACTTAGACAGGGCTTGGATAATTATGGATGATATAATTAGTTTGAAAAATTGCAAGCATCTTTTGACAAGTTGACTGTTATTCAAGTAATGGGTTTGTGAAAGTAGCCCGTTTGCTTGGTAGCCCACCCATGCTAGCTCATTAAGACATGGTTTCCATCGTCCTGCAACCTGATACAGAATCCTGAGCACACCTGGTGCTTGATTAGCTTTAGCTTGTCTGTGGTCCTCCAGATTCATGTCTATTTCACTGATAAGAAGGACTTACAGGGAGTCCAGCTGAACATTCTAATTTGGAGAAAGAAAATATGTGCTAAGAATTTAAGAAGTTAAACAGTGTGTTCATGATGTAACTTTGTCCACTTTGTGCTGTGTCCAGGATTCAGACATGCTGTCCGGACCGAGGAAGCCTGGACATCAATCCAGCGCAATATTCCCCGAATCGAGCTCCTCCAATCAGAGCAGAGTATCCTTTCCCAGCTGGAGCAGCCTCGCAAGTGGCTGCTTACGACACACACACACACACGCTTATCCTCGTACTTATATTCACACGGATCCTCACGGAAATATTCGCACTGATCCCCCACACAGGCATCACACATACATATGTGCGCACACACACATACACACACACATACACTCAGCTTTGGTTTCACATTCACCCCAGGCTACACTGCAGAGCAAAAACATTCTCTTGTCTTTCGCTGTCATCTCCGTCTTCTGTCACGAGCGTGAGTCCTTAACGCTCCCCGTCGCAGAGTGGGAGCAGGTCCTGGCGGAGAGCCAGACCCTCATCAGCAGCTGCGCTCGGTCCGTCCCGGACAGGAACGTCTACCTGCTCCGGCTGCTGGACCTGGCCATGGACGCGTGCATCAACCTGGCCCAGTGGGAGCGGGCCTTGGAGTTCGGCACCAGAACCCTGCAGCCCTATGGGTAAGTGCTTCAAAACCATGACCACCCGCCCCAATCCTTATCCAAACCTGTGTCACCATCACCATTGACACCAGCGTACATCTCAAACGCAAAAGCAAATCCAGATCCAGCACCCATCCATTATGTACACCGATTACATCCAGTTTAGGCTCACGGGGGGCTGGATGAAAGGGAAGGACACACCCTGGACAGGCCACCAGTCCGTCGCAGGGCCAGACAGAAAACCCCTTGCTCAGACCTACAAGCCATTCTACAAATTCAGCCTCCCTAATCTGCATGTCTTTTGGGCTGTAGAACGAAACTGGAGAACCAGGAGAAAAACCACACTAACATGGGGAGGGCATGGAAACTCCACACAGGAAGGGCCAAGCGTGAATCGAACCCCCCGGTCCTTCTAGCTGGGAGGCCACAGTGACACCCAAACTCTTACACCATTCCCTTTTAATTAGTTTGAGTTTTGTCGTCTTCCTATGAGATTCTCCCAGGGCAATTCCATTACGAACCAAAAGCAACAAATAAACGATTCCCAGGGTTGATCATATGGCATTGCTAAAATGGGTGTGAAAGGTCGTCGATGTCGTGTGTTTCGTTGCGGGGCAATATTCACTGGCGGAGAATATTTAAAAACAAACAAACTAAACGCCCAAAACAAGCGCTTGGCATCCCGATGCGTTATTAATTATGTTCTAATTAGTCACAAATAGGAGCGCGCCGAGGAGCCCAAAGGGTGGATCCGTCTGCCCCTGCTGCTCGCGCTATCCGGTCCGCTTCTCCGAAGATTTCATTCAGCCTGCGGCTCCTGTGATGTGATTTACAAAGGTGATCGTCTTCAAAATCGTGACCGATTCATTTAAAATAAATGTAAATAATATAAATATTCAGAACCCTGTTCTTGACGTAAAATCCAGGAAAGGTCGAGCAGCTTGCTTACTGTAAGCTCCAGTGACTCATGTAATGTAATTTCCTGTTATTTTTCAGATCAGCTTGGTCATCTTGTGAAGAGGTCAAAGAATAATTCTTAAGTGTCTCTGGAACTAAGTCAGGAACTTTGATTCCCTCTGGTAAATGTGGCCTGATTGTAAATGACAGTAAAAAAAAATAGAATAAAGATTAACTGACAACTTGAACTTTCTTGCAACTGATAGTAAGGTCTGCTTCTTCATATCAATGATTGATTAGGCAAAAATTGAAAGGGCAAAGTTGCAAATTAAGAGCAAAGTTTCAAAACTGGATGCATTTTCACACATTCAAATTAAGATATATACATTTCTAATCTTTTTTGTCCACTTCTACGTCCAAGTTACTTCAGAGCAAGGCTTTTATCCGAATAATGCAACATTTTATCCGCAAGTAAACCAGCCTCCAGAATCCGTTCAAATTGAAATACACAGTGAGTTGTATTTTAGCCTTGCTAACGCAAGTTTACTTTGTTAATCTGCCTTACGCTGAAATGCCGTTGTGCCCTACTAGCATCTTGTTCTGTGACGGCTATTACTTACAAATTTAGTTAAGGTTAGGGTTGTTCACGCACCGTGACAATCGAAACAAGGAAAAGCCAGGCATATAAAAGGAGCTACGCTAAAGGAGCATGGTCATATTTTAGGGAGAGGGTCTTAATGATGATGTTTTATGCATCTGTGATGATCTTTACTCACATTATTATTATAAATGAAAATGAACAGAACTGGACACACCCACCATAAAAACCCTTAACCACCATGAAGCTTAAATTGTACTGGATTACTCCTGTTTTTCTCAGGCCTGGCTAATCCAGTTGTCTTGCCAGTGAGGACCTCCGGCCATAGCTGATAATATTCACAGGAGCATGTGCCTTTAATTCATGCTTTACCTCAGGCTTAATTCGCAAATGCATATAAACTCCCCAGAACATGTGCATGTTGATTTTCACGCACACATTATTAAACTGTATCTTCATGTGAGAATGTTCATACCTAATGCAAACTCACACAGGGGTCACATACTTCCATTACTCACCACAGCATGGAGGAAAAGCAAGCTGCACTTCTGTCTCATCATTCCTTATCATTAAATGGGCTTACGTCGTTATTCATCAGCTATTCATTATTTATTTTTTTTTGGTTATAGATAATTTAACAGCTGTGAGCAATTACTGTGTTCACATAAATATACCAAACCCTTTTAGGCAAGACTGGTCTCATTGGACCTCTCATAGTGCTGTTAACAAAATATTTTGAATCATAAGAACATAAGAAGAACATATTATGACAAGGACAGGCCATTCGGTCCAACAAAGCTCGCCATTACATTATTTAAAGAGTATCCAAAACTGCATCAAGTCTGGACTTGAACACAGCAAGGGTCTCTGCCTCAACTACATGACCTGGCAACCCAGGTCGTACGGTGAAACTTGTCTCCATGGACTGTGCCGACATTTTTTCCACCTGTGATTGGTGGCTCATGAAACAGTCTCGTTTCGAACGAGCTCTGCTCCTGCAGCTCCGTGCTGAGCCGAGGCCAGCTCTGGAGCACCAGACATGTCATAGCAAGCTGACACATGCCAGTCGCTACATCCCGTCCACTCCCGGGATCCTTTCAGTGCAAAACAAGGTCTTTGCATCTCATATTCAGGGAACAGATCCAGCATATTCCAGCCGTTGTCAATATGCAGTGATGATTTAATCCAACCAATCGCTGCCTCCATGTTGCAGCAACTGGGATGTGATATAGTTATATAATCATAATATTTACAAATACAGTTATATAATCACAATATTTTTCAGACCGTTTATTTTTCATTCTCTCTGAGCCAGTGCCATTCATGGCTATGCAACATGTTTTAATTGATTTGTTATTCCTGTCATAACCTTTATTTTTGCAGTCCTGGATTTTATTTTAGTTCTCTCCTCTGGCATGATATATAATTGCAGTGTAGCTTGTAAAGGTCTGTGTTAATTGATTTAAGCCATACACAGTTAAATGTAGGTTTTATGGGGAATGGGATGTTGCGAGCATTCCCATGTATATAACTGTAGGGTGATTCTTATTTATAATTAAAAACATATGTATGTGCAATGTAAACAATGTTAATGAACCAGCTTTTTTTGTTGAACAAGCATATTTTAAGGTTTGGTGCATATAACTATAATGTAAAGTTATATAGATGAAGCTTCCGGAGGATTGTCGTTATTATTATTATTATTGTTGTTGTTGCGTTTGCTGTTGTTATTTTGCCGTAAGTAGTTGCAAGATTGTATTATTATCTTCAATAACGTTGTGCTTATTATTTTTCCTACTCTTCTTGTTATTGTTAGAGTATGAATGAGAATATGAAGGAGAATAATGCATGTTTTGCAGTTATATATTTATTTGACAGACTTTCTTGTCTGGTGTTGACATCACAGGGGCCATGGTATAAATCAAAGGAGCCGTGCAGCCAAAGTTATTTTACACGTCTTCATATTGTATTACATTATAATATAAATGAATACATTGATGAAAAGACGATGAGATGGAGACACCCACACACCTCCCTTTGCATGTAGCGCCTCTGGCCTTGGCGTTTTAGGTATTCTCTCTGATTGAAGCCGTCACCGTTACATCAGAGGTAGAGATCAGATCACGCTGTGCGAACGTTCGTCGCCTTCACAAAGACTTCCTGCTCTTTCCCCTTTCGACAGGATTCAATTTGCCTCCATTTGGAAAGCTATTTTTTTCTCCTTGAAAGGACTGCTCCCCCAATCGTACTGTGAGAACTGCGTGTCTTCGGGCTGAACGCAAAGAGATTGTTGACTTCAGTCTTCAGCGGTTGTCAGCGTGAAGCTACAGCAATGAGTCAAGCATCTACTTGTGAATCTGGGTAGAGGTTTGGGGGGGGGGGGTGCAGTCTTCCACAGTTTGACACCCAAGGCCCCACCTCAAAGCACGTTGTTGACATCTCTCACCGTCTGTAATGTAGAAAGCTTAAGTGGTTTTTTTCACATCTGTAGTCCTGAAGGATGGCCTCCATTCTCAGTTGCATTATTTTAAAGCGCTCGTTTCTTTGTTGTTGTGAGGTTCCTTTTCTGTTTTTGTACTGTCAGGTTAGCATTAACCGGTATTCTCTTGGCTGCTGTGACAAATAGCTGCTTTGGAGCGCGAAAAGAGAACTTATGGCGCAAAGAGAGAGAAAGAGGATAACAGCTGGAAACAGGCTCTAACATAATCTTCTCAGTATTCTATTCATATACATACAAACTGGATAAAAATAGTTATAAGTTGGTTGTTGTCTTTGTATTCATTTCAACTATATATAAGCCATGAAATCAAAAATAACTTCCCTGATTTACACATTAAGACAGTGTATTTAGTAATATATTATGATTTATGCCAAATGCGGTCATGAATTTTTCATGTATTTTAGTATTTTTACTTTAACTGTTGGTTTCATCATTGGTCTTTGTTAGCACACATAACATTATCCTAGATTTGTTCCATTTTATTATACAGTACTGAATATTAATGAAATTGTATGTAGTTAGATTGTGCATAAGAAGTGAGGTAATCGGTACAAAACATCTGTGAATTAAGTTATTTGGAGATGTGTAGTTTTATTGTTATTTGTGTTGTAACTACACACAGTGCAAAATGAAAGGGTACACCTTACAGACAGAACAAACTACATTTGAGCTCATTTGAGTGACCTTTTCATCACATTTCAAATAAATTATTTATTTCCTGCCATCAAAAGTGATTGTAGTTTTCATTTTATACGTGCATTTTATAAATACAAGACGGCATATATTTTTTCAGTGGCTTCTGGGATTTTACAATCACATCCTTAGTAGTGAAAAAGGATTGATGATGGCTCTTTTGTTTTCACTTCTGTCAACAGTCTGGTATTGGTTGTCTCCTTAAAATCAGAGAACGTATCCAAGACATGTATAAAAAAAAAAACCCCAAAAAACAAAGGCATGTCTAACAAAATGAATAAAACAGAAAAACAGAAAGAAATGTGACAATACTTCTGACAACAACGTACATTGTGATACGTTTGGGATTCCCTCCCCCTTTTTTCTTGTGTTTTCTCTCTCCGCTTGAAGACATCGCTGTAGAGCTTAGCCACTTCAAAAGGTTGACTTGGACTGGAGGGGGCTTTTAAAATGTATTGGAGCTTTCATCCCTCGTCTCCAGTTTACCACACGGAGCTGCGAAGTGACAGGGCAGGTGTTCACATTAAAGCACCTCTCCTACCCCCCGTTCCGTCGTTCCGTATATGTCTGAACTGAGCATGCCCAGTGACTGCATCGGGATGAGTCTGAGCTCTTACACCAAGGACGCCAGGAGCACGCTCTGTTCGAACACACTGAATTTCCTGACCTAGCTTATTGCTAGCTATACGGCTTGCTTCTTTTGGGAAATAAAAACCATGTTTAATCTGTCTTCAAGTTATATTTTGGATTCCCAAGCAGGTCAACCAGTGTGTTGGCCCTACGTATATTAGATGGATCAAAATATGTAATGACATCACGACAGAAGACATACAATTCCATACCCAGTGGAAATAGCATCTTGTTACCTCAATCTGACTGCAAATCATTGAATTTATTAGCTTACCCGTAGGGTCAGGAGAATGTAATGCAATAAAATAATGCAAGATATTATAAAGCATGTCACAGTTTGCAGAATCTACCATATTGAATATGTCAATGTAAAAACCGTACCAGGAATCTCAGATTTGTGTTTAATGGTTCATTGCTATGGAATCTTTCATATCTTTGTATGTAAACCATAAACACACAAGTTCATTCTTTACATTGATTTTATATTCGACTGTAAATGCCGTAAAACAAAGGCTCATATCGAATCTCATTACTGCTCATTACTATCTCATTTTAAGACTTCTTTGTCTACTAGCTTTTATGAGATTTGTTGGGTGTTGAGGATTATGTCATGTAATGTATTCGAACAATGGACAAACTGTTAAGAAAGCAGACGACGATTTAAGAGACTTATGGGACTTACAGGAAACCAAGTCATAGGAATGTTTTTTTTTTTTTTTTAAAAAGGAAGGAATTTGTAAGTTTAATGTGGAGTGTGCTGCCTTGGGGGTTTGGGGGGGGGTTGTCTTGGATTTTTGTTGATTTGCTCATAAGATTTGAGATATTTCTCAATGCCAGTATGATTCTTTTGACAATGCTTTTGATGGCATCATTGAACCCAATTTACTTCCTTCCAAATCCCTTGTTCAAGAGAGGGACGATCGCATATACTCTACAGTCATCCCCAAGGCCAACACATCCATGTGATGTTTTCCACACTATGGTCACAGAGACTTCAGGAGCTGTGACACAGATGAGAGAAGCATGTCACTGGTAGCCTCCAGGCATGTGGTGCTAATATAATGTTAACCAGGGGGGAATTGGAGAATTTATAGCTGCATTAGCCCAATAAAGCTCCCGGTGTTACACTGTGATAGACTCCAGTTAAAAGTGAGCTAGTGACATAGCTTGGGTTAAGTCAGCAGTGTTCAGGCTACAAGGTCCAACCGATATTCAAGCTGAACATTATCACTGACAGACTCACTCTGGAGACGTTCCTCTGTGGATTCATTCTGAAAATAGAAGCTCTTGACCTATGGAAGGTCCAAACACGGTATCAGAAAAGCTTTGGTTGACTGACAGACAAAGGGAAACAGCCTGAAAAGAAACAGTCACCTTTATGATACCTGAAACAAAGGAACCGATGATAACCTTTTCAGCCAAAGCTTATGGAAAAATTGGAAAAGTGGCAGGTTCTCTGGAACGTTTTATTTCAGGTGCTATGTGAAGGTCTGTAGGAGGGCATTTTAGTACATAAGAAAATGGAACAACAGCTTGACCCCAATTGATTGTTATGCCTTTTTTAGCTTTCCAATTTTAGCCTTTAATCCTTTGACTTCTGTTTTTTTGTTGGAAGATAAGAAAATGTTTCATCCTACGCTTCCTGTTACTCAAAGGTAGATTGTTTAGGTTTAGCTCTGTGCAGCAGAGGCAACTATGAAAAGCATATTGTGTCATGGTGAATTCTAACCATGCTCACAGCAAGCCAATGGACAGTTCAGACCCCATCATAGGTGCTTTATCTGACAACAAAGTGATTTGGTGAACCACCAAATCGCTGTATTCCAGAAAATACAGCTTTACAATGTAGCTGTTTTAGCTCCACATTCACAGCTGAAAGTTGAATCCTTGGATTTGCGTGGTAAAGAACGTCCATTATGTTTTGTTTTTTCTTCAGTTATTTATTATTTTTAACCCGCCCACAGCCACAGCTGTGCGCAAGAAGAAAAACACATGGACACATTTGTTTATTTTCAATTTATGCAGAGGAAAAAACACACATGAAAAATCTGGGTGAAAGTGTTAAGGAAT
This sequence comes from Albula goreensis, assembly GCA_022829145.1. Lineage (NCBI taxonomy): Eukaryota > Metazoa > Chordata > Actinopteri > Albuliformes > Albulidae > Albula > Albula goreensis. The sequence goes on from CM040749.1 coordinate 34,865,066, forward strand.
TATTTCATTCTCACCACACTCAATTTATGCAAAAAAATTCAATTATCATCCAGCATGTTTAAATTCTGGCACACGAGAGAGTTTTAAATAATTAAATCAATATTGCAGGAGCTCATTATTCATGGATGGCCTTTGCTCTGTTTTACACTTTGAACTTCCCTTTAATCTCATTATTAAAATTTAAATGAAATGAACTAATTGAATAATTGCACAGCCAGACAATTAAGCGATGGGATAAAATGCTCCGGAAATGTACAAATATTTTTAAAATTTGTCTTAATTTATTTTATGTTAACAGATCTGATCTTACTGCATTTTTATTAGTCTGAAATATATGTGAATGGCATGTATGCACAACCAGAGCCATACATGAATAATCAGACAAGTTACGCAGCTAATTAGACGAGTTTTTGAGCAGAGACTCCATAAAGAAGAAAAATAAAACAAATTACCTTTGAGACGTTCATGAGCTTCAGTCCATACCTTTTCGGACCCTTGGGTTGATATTTCAGACCCTTGGGCTTGCCCTTTTGTCTCACGGGGATCCCAAAGGATCGAATTGTTTTCTGTTTCACATAGTGAAGTTGTTCATCTGAATTAAGAGTGAGTGAAGAATACTTCTGCATGGCAAATACAATTTAGGTGACTGTGCAGGGTGCATCTATTTATCCAAATTCAAAAATTATCAGAATGGGTATGGACCATTTAAATTGGGTATAACATTTTGCAATAAGGGAATATTTTAAGTGGCATGCTACCTCTCCAAATTGACAGTCAATTACCCTGATCTCCTGCTTGTATCAGCTATTCAGGACTCCCGAATTTATGAAAGGTGCAGCAGCGATAGGACAGGCCTGTGAGTTTGATTAGGCATCTGACATTTGAGAAAAGAAAAAAAAATTGTGCAAAACTTTAAATACAATCTTTCTGCACAGCTTCATAAATGTGATAGAAGCATGGAAAAGTAAGCAAAGCGGTCTTATTTCCCTGCAAATCCGTTAGCGCAGTTTCCATAGAGGAAAAAACCAAATATCAGTACTTAAAGGGTGTATGTTCTGTCAGCTACCTGAGTTGGTGTACATAGTTTTTCCTCTCTGAATGCTCTTCAGCCCCAGAGTAATATGGGAATTTATTTTGTTAGCATCGCTCTTCCAGGAAGCTAAACTGGAGGGATATGCCGAGACTCATTAGTTATTCATTACGGGGAGAGTTCACTCTCTGGGCCTAATCTTCGAAAGCTAACACACATCTCTCCAGCAGTTAATGTCTGGGCTGTGTTGTTGTTTACATTGTGTTTGATTTGAGAAGGCATGCACTTGGTTTGTGCTGTTGGAATCGCTCTGCTTCGGGAGGGTATTGGAGCGGATGGGTGCCTTTCGCACAGAAGCCTGCTACACATCAAGATGATGGCCTCAACCATAGACATAACAAGTGATTCTTCCCGTGTAATGAGCGATTCTCAGGGACTAATTAGTGTTTCTTACTGTAACGAAGAGCCGGGCCATACAGAGCCCATGGAGGTTTCCGGAATCCACGCTGTTTGGATGTGGGGACTGCAGTACAAACACAGAAGATATGCAAGCATCATTTTTTCACTTTGTCTTCACAATCCTGGGTGAAAAACTAGTTTGGATTCGTGCTCCAAAAGGGGCTGATTTAATGACGATAGCAATGACTGTAACAGAGAACAAAAAGGTGCAGTTTAGGTGCTTTTTCACGTTTTTAGTCTTTTGGAATGAACAGACAAAAAAGTGTTTCCTTGCAGCTGAATTCAAATACAGTGCATTTCAGTGGGTTTTTTTTTCATTAGAAAAAGGAATTGATCAAGATGGTGTACACTTACAGCATGTAGCCTACAGAAACATCCAGTTAAATATAAAAATAACTTACTGATCCAAACCAAGGCACTAATTACAGTTATTTAGCTGACTCTTTTATCTGAAGCAGCTTACGGCGGATTAGACTAACCAGGGGCCAGTCCCCCCTGGGAAGGATGTAGGGTTAAGGGCCTTGCTCAAGGACCTAGCAGGTGCATTGATCGTATTATGACTACACTGGGTCTTGAACAGCTAACCTTCTGGGTCCAGGTCAAGTGCTAATAGCCTGCTACTGCATTAGGTTCATTAAATAGGTGACGTGTCATCCTAAACATTTTTAGCTCCATTCTGATTGTCAAGGCTGTATGAGCTTTTGTATACTCACCGAGACGAGCCAATCACTGTGCTCTGTGGTGGAGTGCCAGGTAATTTGATTGGGTCATTAAGAAAAAATAAGCAGAGCAAGGTGCTGGAATGCTGCATAACACAACACATGAAATTACAGTTTGTTACATTCTACATTTCAGTAATTTGGTAGAGGCCTTTAATGAAAAGAGTTTTGCAGTCAGTGTCAGTAGTTTGAGGACTGCAATAGCATCAAATCCATGAATGCCTAATCCATTTAGCCAAACCAGCCCTGATAATGTCCATGTTGGGTGTCATCGATGATTGCTTCCACCTTGAGGATGCCACCCTCCAGTAAGTGGCTGACCTCGATGGCCAGCGTAAATTGGGCCAGTCAGACTCTGAGCAGGGTGAAGGTCACAACACGCAGACTTCGCTGCCCTGTCAGTAGAACACACCCATTAACACGGCAGACATAGGCCAGTGCGTAATTATTATGTAAATAGGGCTATTAAGCGGTTAATCTGGGAACGTGGATGTGGGGCGCGTTCGTATGCACTGGTGGCCGAGTGGCTGAAGGCAAATTAACTTCGACCACGAGCTCAGAGCTCGGAATCGGTCCCTTCTGTCCCTGGCGCCACTTCATCACTGCCAGGACGACAGCTGTGACCCAGTTCTACCACAGGGCCATGCGGGGTCCGCAGACCTGTGTGTGTGTGTGTGTGTCCACACTTTTGTGATATTTACAAACATATTTCCCGGCATCTTACAAACCTTTCTACATTCCTCAGCATTTTCAGAAAGAGAGGCAGCAAGAGTGTGGGGGGCGTGTGTGGGGTTTGGGGGGGATGACAGCAAGAGAGAAAACTGAACAGAAAGTGGGCTAAAAGCCACTCTGAACGCTTTTTGTAAAATGTGAAAATGACCGAAAATAGAGCCAAGCGCAGCGGAGGTGGAGGAGTTTGCGGCCCTTGAGTAATCGCATCAGCTGTGTGTGACAGCGTACCTGAGCAGAAAGCCAAACGACAACCTCCAGCACAGGTAAACCCCGATCGCTGCCATTTCTGCGCTGAGCTTGGCTGGGAGAGCGTGCATGCAGCAATGACTACCGATGGTTGAAATGAGCTTCTAATGTCAGGGTGGAACTACACTCAGCTCTCAATCACTCGCTTGTCTGAACCAATCAAAACTGCTTGTGTCTGCAGCCAGTGCAGTCATTGGTTAAAAATCATTGAGTCACTGATACAGTTTGACAGCTCCTAACATTTTGGGTTCAATGAAACCTCACTCCCACGGTACCAGCTCACAAGTAATACTTACTTGGACTACAATATGATGAAATATATGTATATAGAAGAGTAGGCTATGTAAAATAAGCCAAAAAAATATCACAGATGATTGGCGTGTGATGGTTATCATGATATCTATAAGCTGATATTATATAAGCCATGACAGATTGTCTGAGAGATTGGTCTGTGTGAGGGATGGCATGAGAAATAGAGCAGCATTTTCATAAACACATGCAGAATATTGCTTTTTTCTTTTCCCAGGGCAGTTTCCTCTATGACATGGCTGTGATTGCAAACATTAGCCATCAATGCAAGTGACAGACACTGAAATGAATTTTGGAAGGGTCTGAGTTGCTCGGAGAGAGAAAACTGGCCAGCCGCAGCAGACAGCTGGAATCAAATATGAAAATGAATTTACTGAAATGTAGGTGAGTGAAATGTCAGGCAAAATGATGTATCACTTTTGTGTTATTCTCTCTACCAGTGGAAACACATCAGAATGGTTTCCACTTGCTTTAAAAAGCTACGGTAACAGCAAGATACATACTACAAAATATACATTGCTTATGATTTAGTCCAGTATAAGGAAATATTACCAAATGTGTTATGTCAGGGGAGGTTAGGGTTGCCAGATTAGTAGACTCTGCACACTACAGGTTATTACTGGTGTGAACACACCATACTTTAACAGTGTACTGTTATAAACCAGTGACTCGCTCTCTTGGTTTCTTTTCCGCTCCTTGGTTTCTGTAGCGCTTAGCCAGAATCTACCAGATTCTGCTAGACACCCCCACACTTTCCCTTAAAAATAGCGTGGTTTTGACGTGCTTCTGTTTCACTAGAGACGGTATCCATGAGAGGAGAGCTTTGTGAACCCCAAAATGGGCAGGGTCATGAATGTGTTATCAGTGATTGACAGCCAGTGGCAGCTCAATCCTTCATGAGGTCCTCAAAGCCCCACTACTGCTTCATGAACCCGGTAATGGGTGGAACCATCATATTGTTTGTCATACCACTGTTTGTCGAATTGTATACAGGTATGCGCTGCATAACATCTGTACGGGCAATGTTCAATCGCATATACGTCTATAGGCCCTTAAGGTTATAACAGAGTTCAGATATCCTGATCAGAGAACGTGGACGTAGGGGATGTAACCTATTTAACCCATTATTACCTCGCCAGATACATTAGCCAAAATACAGTACTGTATGTGTCCAGTATCTTGGCTATTTAGTCAATACAGGTACACTACAGTACCCCATATAGCTTTGATAAAATGGTGTTCGCACGACATCGAAATCACATAACGTCCTATTTCACTGAATGTATCATTAAGAAACACATACCTGTATTAGTTTTTGTTACCACCGGGAAGAAACGGCACTGGTTTGCCATCTGTCTGCCAGGACCAGACTTCAGGCAGGAGGTCCATTCCGCTCGATTTTGGGTTTGGTGAAAATACCAGAACCTTTTCTGCAAGGAAACACATATGAAAGCAATTGATTTTAGGGGCAAGTCATTCACACACAGGTGGAAATTGATGTTAGTTTTCCTGAGGGTGGAATCCACCCCTGCAGTTGCCACACACAAGGCAAACCTAAAAGGCTATCATTGACTTGTTTTTTATTATTATTATTTTGTCTGATTAGTTTCTGGTTCACAAATCTTTGCAAAACTGCTTCAGTCAGGCCTTTGTTTTATTATTGGTGTAAATAATGACTGCTTATGCATCACATTTTGTTTGCCTTAGATGGCAAACTGTTTGCTCAGTGATTGTCTGTTTGGCGGAGTGGGTGGCCGTCAGAACGCTTTAGCTTTTTCTCACATGAGACTTTGAGTAAAGACATTTCTCTGATCCTCTCTCTTCATCTTTATCACTAACACCCTTATCCATTGGCATTGTTTTTTTATCAGGAAGCTGATACCATCGTGTCATGCAGCGTAAAACAAAAAGAACAAATGTTCACTTTGTAGCAAACGGTTTTGAACATTTCTGAAATGTATTTTATAAAAAATAACAGAGTGAAATGGCTTTGCAGTTTGGGCATTGTGAAGCCCTCAGTGCTACAGTCTTCAGTCCTGTGTGTGTGTGTGTGTGTGTGTGTGTGTGTGTGTGTGTGTGTGTGTGTGTGTGTGTGTGTGTGTGTGTGTGTGTGTGTGTGTGTGTGTGTGTGAGAAAGAGAGAGCTAGAGAGAGAGTGTGGGTGTATCTATGTGTGTGTGTGTGTGTGTGAGAGAGAGAGAGAGAGAGAGAGAGAGCGTGTGTGAGAGAGAGAGTGTGTGTGTGTGTGTGTGTGTGTGTGTGTGTGTGTGTGTGTGTGTGTGTGTGTGTGTGTGAGAGAGAGAGAGAGAGTGTGTATGTGTGTGTGTGTGTGTGCTTGAGGAGGTGAAATAGGGTTCTCATTCACAGAGGATTTCCGCCTCCATCGGGCCGTGGTGTAAAAGTGCTGAGTTCAGCCCCAGGTCACAGCTGAGGACCTGGCTCCTGGCTCTGGGAGGCCTTTTGGACCAGGTCAGCATGGCTGGGGGCCCGCTCCGCTCTCTGGGCTGTAAACGTGACCCTCTCCCACATTCATACTGAGCCACGCAACCTGATAAACAACCCTGATGTTAATGCATTTGGTCCCTCAAGGCTTCCGTAGCTTACAGTAAGGGGATCTAATAATGCACTGTATTGTATTTACATCTCTATGTAGAGTTACATAACACTTCTTTCATTCATGCTGCATTGATATCAACTCATGGTTTTTAAACTATAGGAACAGAAAGCCATTTCCTTCAGCCATTGTTTATTGAATTGTTCTATAAATCCAATATATAATGAAAATAAATGAACCCAGCAGGACATTTTTACACTTTTGTTCACATAAGTAGCAGTATTAAGTAGTTTGTACACTAGATTTACAAGTTTGTATTATACACAGTGTAATTGTGGAAAATGTGTACTGCAATTTTAAGTAGATTTTTTATAAAGTGATTTTTGGTTCTGATTAACACATGAAAGGAAACGAATATTTAATTTAACCTGTGATGTTGCAATTCTCTGTGATCCCAGGAATCTGACTGCTTTTATGTCATTGTGGTCTCACCAGGTTTTCAACAACCCCACAACAAGCTCAGGCTATTTTATCTTAGCTCTGCCTTGCTGGATATTTTCCAAGGCAACATTAATAAATCTTTTAAATCCCTGTCTTTGTATAAAATAAACTCCAGCATTTTTTTTGCATTTTAATATGACAATGGATAAGCTGGCAGGCAGGCTTGGAGTAGGGAAGAAAAGCTAAGGAAAAAGAGAGCAACAACACAAATCTGTTTGTTCTTCGTGCCTGAGAAGGAGGGGAGGAGAGTCTGAGAAAGTCCTCTTCTTGTGTTGTCACCAGCAAAACAGAATTTTCATCCAGATTTAATATTGTTTGTTATGAATCTCTCGGTGCTGTGGGGCAGCTGTATTGTGAGTCATGGAGCAGATGGCTCGTGGCCTCTTGTAGCTGACTTTGTAACGATCATCGCCGCGGCGAGAGCGTTGTTATGCGAGCGTGTTCAGTCTGATGGTTCCGTAAGTGCGAAACTGCACCACGAAGGGTTTACGGCACGTCTGTGAAGTTAGAAAACCTGACCCCCCTGCCAAAAAAAAAAAAAACTAAATAATAAACAAATAACACTTTGGTTCTTTCAGTAAATGAATGGATGAATGAATGAGTGAATTAATATTCTTTTGTGTTTAACACTCTCTTAGCATCCCTTTACACACTCATAAAAATATCTATAGCATGATTAAAACCACCTCAATATGTTTTTTTTTTCTCTCTTTTGTGTGTCAGTGTATCTTTTAAGACTGAAATGGAACTGGATAGTGATTTTCTCTGTGACTCTTGTATGTGCAGGTGTAGAACAATCTCTCTCAGCATGCCCAAACTGCTGTCCCTCTCGGCACTGACAATAATAGGCAGGACTTTGGCTAGCGCTTGCCTCATTGCCAGTTATGTACAAAGAGCATTGTGGTGGTCAGTCGTAATGGTCAGGGAATGGGGACTGTAACAGAGAGATTACAGGCTCAGTTCCTATGTGGGGTACTGGCATTGTACCCTCGTGCAAGATATTTCACCTACATTGCTTCAGTAAATATATAGCTGCATAAATGGATCATGCTGAAAAACGTAAGCTGTGAAGTTGCCCTGGGTAAAACTGTATGCTAAATTGAAGATGTGAAGTTAGTTTAGCCACCCTTGTGTTTTTAGACTTTCATCATGTCTTATTTAAGCACCGTTTTCATAGCTGAGCTCAGGATAGTTGGACCTTGGTATCCCTTTTTGGCTTGTCTGCCAATTTGGAAGGCCCAATCACAAACCGAGGCCTGTCCTTTCTGTCACCCTGGGTACATGAGTCTGACAAATAAAGAAATAGGTTAAATACATTCTGTCACCAATGGGACATTACAACAGAGAAACACATGCACATTCAAATAAGACATTAATACTTCTGCAGTTCCATGATACATGATCAGACAGACATATTTGTTCCTCACTCAATCATGACAAATTCATATTCAATTCAATTGAATATAACGATAGTTTGAATATGAACAGATTATATAGTATTATTCAACACAATAGGAGTAAAGTAACAATGAAAAATACAACAAATCTCCCAAGACCATCACGGAAGATCGTCAGTCATTATGATCAAGGCTTATTTCCCCTGAGTTTGTGAGAGACTTCCGCCCCTCTTTCGTCTTTTTTATGATGACAGAAAAATGTAGAGCAGCTGAGCTTCACATGAATCGCGCCTGTGATGAACAGCGAGCTGACGGCGGCTGTCGGCCGACATGCTTCAGGTCACCTCATGGAATGCGAGGCTATAAAGAGCAGAGAGAGCCAGAGAGAACTAGTTCAGTCACTACTTTACTTTTTAATGAAAGGATCTAAACGGCTTTACTTGTTTGCCGTCACATAGGAGGCGACTGTTGAATCTCAAACAACAGGGATGTAAGAAACGCTTCTGAAGAGAGCGTGAATGGGTCTTTAAACATGGATGACCCGAAAGGTCTGCAAAAGAGCGCGGTAGCTGCGCATAGACGGGAGTTCAGAGTGCCTCAATAATCCACAACAAGGCCCGCGCAGGAGCGACCGGTGAAGCGGGTATTCGCGTAGCCACTGGAACACAGAGAGGCTCTTTATGAGCAGAGGGGGGCTCGAGATGAGCGCGGGGCCGGATCGCTCCGCTCGAGCCCAGAGGATGCGAATTTAACGGCTGCGATGTTCCGGAAAAATCAAACGAAATACCCCAGCCCCCGAAAGGTGACGTGCGGGGGTGGTGGCGGAGATGGGGGGGGGTGCGTCGCACACCGAAGAGGTGAACGGACGGTCAGGATGACAGTATTGTGACTCACTGAGACTGCATGGAGTCTCAGACTTGGTCTCCTAGCGCCAGACGCAACTGGAAATGGCCTTGTTATGCAAACACTATTCGTTTTTGTGGGGCGGTTCAGAGCAACCCACTGTGGGAGGGCTGGTGAGCAGAGCCGTAGATTCCTTCCCCTTTTTATAGAGAGAGAAGTGTGGGTTCACAAGGTTCACAGAGTTCACAGGGTGGCCACATGAACCTCACTGTAAAAATGTGTTTTTATCTCTCAAACATGCGAGAACTTCTGCTTTGTTTTTGGGTTTTTCGCTGTTGTGGTTAAATTCCCCCATGGCCCATATGGAGAGGTTGGTATGACATATTTTGACATGTATTTAAGATGTCCTTTGGATACACAATACTCCCTCGTTACTGCCAGTTTAAGACCAAGGGTGATAAATGAGGGTTGTGAAAAGGGCATGTAAAAATACATTAAATTAAGATGTTGTTTTTTCGATGGCACGCCAGTTACACTCAAAATGATCCAAATGAGGGTGAGAATAAGGAAGGTCCTGAATTTAGAAGCCCGTGTTTCTAGAAGAGTCTTCTACAGCTGACAATTGGTCCGAAGCCACTCTGTCTAGGATTTCTCCCACACTGAAGGCCTCTTCACTTGATAACGGCGTCCAGATAGAAAAAAAAAAAAACAGCTTCAAGTATCCACGGCAGATGGCAAACTCAGTAATTTTGATTGATTTCAGCGGAACAAGAGAAGTTAACTGATTAAGGGAATTGTGTCTTCAATTACGACGAAGAGCCTAAGTAAATTTGTCATTGTTTTCTGCCAGGCAAATTAATGAAGGTACGTCGTCCTCAGCGAGCAACCTACGTCTCCAGAATTCCTGAAGAACTCATTGTTTGATGAAGATTGGATCACGAAATTAATATTCCTCTCTTTGGTTTTCTCCCAACAGATAGCCACACTCTTTGTTCTCGGTAATGATCTAGCGCTGTACGACTAATAGCATAATAGCGCTCCGACTAATGAAAACCCAGTAGGGCTTTCCCCAGTCTTACATCTTTTCCTGTTGCCAAAGATGGCCGCCCTCTGTACGGGCTCGCTTGCCACACGGTCTGATGATGGATGCTGTTGATACGAGCTCGTCCTACCACATTTATAAATGAGACGCACTTAGGGCTATGATGATGAGGAGCAGCATTCAAACATTTTTAATACCCCCTTTCATCAGCGGAATGGAACGATGACTGGTCGTCGTTAATTAACCCGTAAACCCGCAGTGACGTTTCGGAGTTTGAGTCTGATAGATGTCCATGGTGAAGGATGTGTCGTACAAAGTTCATCATTCTTCGCCTCACACGAGTATGGATCATAATGAGGCTAGCTGCTAAAGTATTTTTAGCAATGAATCTCCATTTTAACCTAAATTACTAAATTACACACACACACACGCTTACACACACCTATAATAATTATTTAATTTAATTAATGTATGAAGTAATTTATTATATAAGACACTGTCATTACTTAGGCCTTCATTAACTGAACTGCAGTAGAAATACCGTAACATTAGTCATGCAGGAGATAGTGATATTTATTATCGTGCATACTTGACATTTTCATTGCTTGATTATGTTAGGAAGCTGCACAATTCAAAATCAGTGTTTCATTTTGTTTTTAACACTTCGACTCAATACGCATATTGGCTTAACCATTGAGGGCAAAACTTCAAGTGTTGAGGAATTTTTTTCTCACATCAATACCAGGCTGACAGCCTCTAAAAGTGTTTTGATGTTTCTGTGAAGCGCCAGTTAAGCTGGGTGTCAGACGCAATGTTCGTCCCGTGCCTGGGGCCGGTGTTTTGGCGGGGAGGGCTGGATCATGTGATCACCATGGCGGCTCGGCTTGGATCTCTGTGACATCCCTGTATGAAGGCTTTCTCTCACACGTTGTCATGTTTTGTAATCTCTCTCCTCTTCACAGTCCAGGGGATTACTTGTCAGATCGTTTTGTTTAACGGCCATAGTGTCGGAGGAGGGAGACTGAGGACTCCTAAGCTCCAAGCACCACCAGTGATTTTGAGCTCTGGAATGTAATGTTTGTGTGAATTTTAAGGTAAAATTATAATTTTGAATCAAGTTCAGTCAGGTTTACTGTACTGTACTTGAATCAAATATACTGTACATGGCTCAATGACACCAAAGTAAAACCAATTTTTGTGGGTTTAAATATTAGAAAGAAAAAAAGACAATCTGCTTATTAAATGACTAGATGCCTGGTTCAATGTTTCATTCATTAGCAGGTTGACAGTATTGTTAATTAAAATAGCTCTCAAGGCGGGGGGTATTTTGTCTGTCCTCTGTATGTATCATGGCAGGTGTGGCCACTGAGCTGGCTGAGTGGAAGGACTAGAACAAACATGAAGAACTACAGGAACAAAAAACTAGCCAGTGGATGTTTTATTTTCCCCTTTGAGAATGGGAACACAACCACACAAACAATCAAAACCTACAACAAGCGAAAAAATCCCAGGTTTTACTTTTAGAGATGCCTAAAAAGGCAATGGCGCTCACCTGTGCTGATTGCTGGACCTCCACAGATGAGTCTGCCTGTTAATGAGGCCACAGTTGTCCAAGACCCCATCGGCTCCTGAGGCTGAAGGAGGGAACAGGAAGCCCAATGGGGAGAGAAGACGGGCCTGCTGAAGGGGCCAGCTCCTCTGCTCCTCCGTCCAGCTCCCACAGTGTCGTTGTAGTCACACACATGTGGCGGATCAGAATGACAGGCCTCTCAGTGGTGCTGAGAGGTGCTCTTGACCCTGCGATCACAGACAGTGCAAAGTGGTGACAGGAACGTACGGCCCCCGCGGGCTTCTCCTCCATTTTATCTCCCTGCCCACGCGCCCCGGATTCAGTGGAAAACCACTTAAGCGGAGTGAGAGTCGGAGGCAGCGGCTTTGAACCGAAGGTGTGCTTGAATGCGCGATTCTGGCCTGACAGCCGTTATTGTTGGCGGCTCCTCTTAAAGATTCCGAATACAATGCCGCTCCGGTTTGCTGGTGGGAGTTTTATCGGTTGGCCTAACAAACACATGACCTCATGAATGGTGTTTCTGTCGCTCTACACAGCTCACACCTGTAGTAACGCAGTGTAGGACACAGATATTTTATTTCAAAATAGGTTACACTCCATTGGTAGCTTGAGTGTATATGAGAGGCCTACTCTTTCTTGCCCAGTCTCCTGCATCTATCCATATGGCTCCATGTCTGTCCTGGACAGAAAAACTCGCAGTATATCCGCCTGCACTTTAGTCTTTCCTCACACATTTCTTACTTTGGCGGTCCTGTCAAGGTTGTATATTTAAGCTGTATTTTAGGGGTTTTCCAAACTCCGGTCCCTCACAGACCCCTGGGCGTCATCAAAAAAATTGAAAAAATATTTCCCCTTTTAAGAATGCTTTGCTTTTGCTAATTTAGAAGTATATAATTTTTCGGTTTGGAACGATTCTTCTGAACTTTATTTGTTTTCACATTCTTTGTACTAATGTGATTATAGTTGTTATGTGGCTGTAATGTAATTTAACATTGTAAAGGTTGGACATAGGACATGCTCATTAAAAGGAGATGTTTGGTAAGTTTGGTAAAAATGGTAAGTTTGCGAACCTCTGTTCCTCTTTCGTTAAACGCGTCTGTTATAGGCTGTATTATCCAGACCCCCACCCAGCGCGGGCCATTCAGCTGATGAGGGTGGGGAAGCTCCAGCATCTCCTTGGGAGCCTGCCTGAGGCCCAACACACCATGAAGCAGGTACCGTACTGGGCCACCGCTAGCTGTACTGCCTACATCAGGGGATTGTCCTTATGTAGCCTGACTGTGAGACTATAAGAGTGATGGTGCCCCAAATCACCTAGTGCTTACCTAGATGGTCAGCTGGTTTGTGCTAAACATTGACAGTTCCATTTAACAATATTGCAGAATTGAAATGTCCGTCTGATTTGATGGTTGACCATGAATATTCATTCCAGTATGGTCATGGAAAGAACATCCATAGCCCGATGAAAAATTGAAAAAACAAAACTTTGCACACAAGCATGTCACTATATATATTAGGTGGCAGTTGTAGCGAGAGTAAACAGCAGACTCTGGACTGTCACAGTTTTGCTTTTAACTAGTTAAAGCTGTCAGCTGAGTCCCACTTCACTGGAAAAGCATGCTGTCCTTGTAAAATGCCCAACATCCATCCTTTATCTCACTTCTCACTAGAGCAATCTCCACAGCTTACACGTTTATATACTGTTGATTTATAGAGCTGGAGATTTACTGAAACCGAATGGCAGTACCCTTAATGGGAACTGAACCTGCAGCATCAAAGTTACTAGCTAGCTTCTTAAACAATACACTACACTGCCACCCCTCTGTTTCAAACACAGGCTCAAATTTTAGTCATGTACAATGCAATTTTTAAAATGAGGAATTCATCAGTGTAATAAACAAAATCATTCCTTTTGTTGTTTGCAGAGGTGGACAACTCCGGCTTCAGAAAGTAAAAGTCCTACCATATATTTGTTCTGCCCATTCACTAAAACCAAGTGAGTTCACTAAATAGCTCATCAACATGGCCAAAGAGCTGTGCTGATTAGAATCAGCTGGTTTATTGAATTGGCAGAACAAATACATGGTCGGACTTTTACTTTCTGGAGCCGGAGTTGTCCACCGCTGGTTGGTTGTAGAAAGGCATTACATGTACATTGTGAAAATGCCTCTCCCCTCGTTTTTTCTCCCCTTCCTCTCTTTCTTCAGGCCTTTGATGTCGTGAAGGTGACACACGGGGGTGAGAATGCCCTGACCAATGAGCTGAGGAGTAAGCTGGAGGAGATCCGGGCGGAAATGGACCGGGCCTAACCATTCCCAGAGGCACTGAGTGCCCTATTTTATAATCCAGAACAAAAAAATAAACATGAACCTAACACAACCTTTATTCTTCATGTGTCCGTCTGTCCATTATATCTGTGTTTCTCAAGTACATAAGGGTTACAGAAGCAGCAGTTCACTGAACATGATATGGAGCTGACATTTTAAGTAATTACATTTAATTACTATTGAATTACAATTGAATGTGAATCTCAAATAGGCGAAGGCTGCAAAAATGAAAGCGTTAAATTGAAATACCATCACACATCCCAGCTGTTAAGAGATCCCAGTGTTGGCTTGATTGCTAATTAACACAAAAGAGTATAGCTGCAAAAATAATTAACCTATTTACAAATTAGGCAATAACGATCTGTTATCTAACTGTGAGAAATGAAAGTCTTTATTTTTGGTCTTTGGTCAATTTTGACAGGACTTTGAAGAGTTTTAAAAGATCTCCGTTCCCAGTGCACGATTGTCACTTAGGTTCTATTGTATTTTATGAGTTTAGCCGGAGTATATCATTATGGGAAGGTACGAGGAACCGCTTGAATAGCAGTGAATACAGGGCCAGATTACTGAAACTATAATCACCAGTAATACACATGTTTATATCTTCCTCCTCCTTCCTGTTGCAGCGCTCAACATTCACCGATGCAACTAATAATTATGGGGCAAAAGAGTAAAAATAATAGTAACTATAATGAGAGAGCTTCCTTCCACTCTCTCATCGTTTACAAAACCTTATCTTTCACAATCGGTCATATTCGATGGCCACCCTCTCTACAGCCCTAGTGCGGTCATTACGTAGTGTCTCTGTTCCGCTGTCCAAACAGAGCGTGCTCCTGTGCTGAGGTCAGCGTTCGGGGGATGGTGTCGTCTCCCCGCCCCACCAGCCCCATGCCGTTCCTGCCTTTTGTCCGGTGCAGGATGTGATCCCAAAACTTGTTTTCCTAGTTAATTCTCCCTAACCCTCATCCACAGACCAGGACGGAGGAAGAGGGATTAATGCTTTTTCTGAACCTCCGCCCTCCCCCTCCCCTCTACCCCCCACCCACAAACTCTCACCCTCCTGGAAAATGCTGCAGAGCATCTCTGAGACTGAGATTACTTTGCTGTGTGCCGCTGTGATGTTGGCCATTGTTAGCAAATGGAGGCCTAGCTAGCTGTATCCGAGGGTTGGGGGAGCGGAAACCGCTATCGCCTGTTTATATCTCTGCATGGTGCTCATCTCTCCCACTCTCACACCCCCCAGCTCCACTGTTCACACACTCAAAGTGATGACTCCTCTCAGATGCAAGATACACAAATACGAACTGAGCTTGCCATGGCTGAATTATTCAGCCACTGTGGGACTTAACTGTAGATCCTGTTTTCTAGAAGGAGAGTCAAGATTCAGATAGAATCCAATGTATACATTTCAGTGTGGTAACGGAACATTGTATTCCTTCGTCAAACCGCATCAGGATTTTACTAAAATAGGCCTGTTATCGTATGTACAGTTATTACTATATTGCAATAAACACCACAACTGGATGTGCAAGTTTTTTTATTGTACAGTTTTTGTTCTTCATTCCTTTCCTACCTTACTTGTATTTGGTGATTTTAATTTCTTGATTTATATTGTGGTGTGTACCCCTCTTGTAAAAAACTTTTAAAACCTAGAGACCAGGGCTTTTTATTTCCGTAATGGAACGGTTTTGAGCCCGGCTGCTGAATTCTGTCACCCGGTCACTGCCTTTGGGAAAACTCAGCAGTTCATTCAGCTCACCGAGTCTGGTAAGTCTTTCTGTTGCTACAGTGACTGTTCATTCCCTGTCACATCCCATCTCAGAGTCTTGTCTCCCTCGCCACCATCAAAAAGCTGAAGTTCTGGTAAGCTCAGCCTGCATCAAGATCCTCTTTTAATGAAAGATTTGGTGAAAATCTCTGCGGGCGTTACCATTAGACACTGTTAAAAAAAAAAAAACGTTTCAAAGCAGTAATGGGTTCTCCTTCCTTATGCCGTTCTCGCTGATCATCAGACCCTCTTCACGATGTTTTATATCCCCCCCCACCCCACCCCACCCAAAACCCACCTCAAACGGCCCTTTTCCTCTGTCGGATCACTTCCGAAACCAACTTTTTTTCCCTGGCAGTCTGTTCAAAGGACGTTTTGAATTTGAAAGTGCGTTTTTTTTTTCCCCGCTAATGAAGGTGTTATTCGGAGTTAGGTAAGGAAACGGAATTACCGAGGCCGAGCGGTACAAAATCGGCCACATCAGAGGCAAAGAAGGAAACATGAAAGGCTTAGTTTTCTGCAGAAGCAATGCACCTTCCTTCCAATTGATCAATTTTACATTTCTGCCCAAAGAAATATATTTTTAATAAAATTCTGCCGCTAATTCTCCCCTCCTCTACGCTTCAGGCCTTCATTAGTGTCCGATTTGAAGTGCTTTACAATCACACAGGATGTCAGTTTGTTGATGCAGAGAGAGAGAGAGGGGAGAGCACTGGCTTGAGGAAATGTTACACCATTGAAATCTTTTCATCCATTTTTGAAAGAAATATCTTTATCTCCCTCATAGGCTTATAATTGCATACCGTATCCAGAGCAACCAAAGCATTCACTGTGACTGTGATTGGAAAGGTTCAGCCAATGACAAGGTTCCATGGGTGGGGCAATGGCCGGGGCTTCTCTGTCACACTAAAGTTTGTGTTTTCTGAGCAGCGGAAAAGTATTCACTTACCAAAATCGTTTAAATCTCAGTCATTAATAATTTATTAATACATTTATGTCATTAAAGAAATTTAATGTTGTAATATAATTCTCACTTATATTTTCCTTCGGTTTGGACTGCCCAATTTTTTCATGTTCATCACTGGAATTGCCTCTGTCAGTTCAAGAGAGCTCAAAAAAGCACAGCCTCTCCACCGAAATCGAAAATGACAGCCGCTGGTTTTTTCACTCTGAGAATGACCATGTTACACTGATGCTGAGTTTTCTTAAGCAACCTGAGCAGACAGACTGAGACTGATGTCTGAGACCCCTCCCACTCTGGAAAACGCTACAGCTAAACACACACTATCCTGAGGGCCTACTGGCGCAGACTGGTTTCAACACTAGACCAAGGCACAAGGTATTACAAAAATCTTCCTACTTAACGACAATATTGGTTTATGTTTTTTTTCTGCACAGTACATTATCAAAAGTATATTGTAGAGTCTCGGGTTCTGTTTGTTTCCTCATATTTTACTAGCTATGAGTCAGTAATTATTAGATTACATACTCCACCAGGCTCTTCAGATGAAAGAAAGCCCGGGCAAAATTAAATTAAGTAAGCCATAAGTTCACATTATTTATTATAGATAATGTACCACTTTTGAAATTATGCAAAATACGATTTCAGCATGGTCATTACATTTGAAATTTTTTCATAGATTTGTGTCAAACAGAATAAGAGGCTAGTTCTCTTATGGGCATTTCTTGTTTGTGTTTCATGATTTTCTTCTGGCATTTCATTCATTTTTGTCAGAATTGGCCAGACAGATTTCATTTGTCTCTGGTTTTTCTTCTGGCATGCTCACTGAAGAAAATGCAGGCCTAACAATCCACAGCCATTGTAACCACAACCACTATAAAGTCTAGGGTCTAATTTTCTGTGACTCCTTATATCCCCTTAGCTGCTCAAATGACTGAGCATTGGCTGCTAAGGTTGTTGACCGTGGTGCTAATTTGAGTCCAAACTTAACATCATAAAAACGTAACTTCCCATGAGTCCTTTGACTGGGTGTTCAGTTCTCAACCATTTCATTACCAACTGTGGTAGGAGGTCGGCACTGGAAAAGCAATAGTTGGCCCAGCTTTGTGATGGAAAGATAGGGGCTAGGCCGGTTAAGGTTCATCAGCCTCATCGGATTTTAAGCAGTTAGTCCTGGCTGGCTAGGAATCTTCCTGAAACGTGAACAATATTCCCCTGACTGCAGTTACGAGTGGTGACATCTCAAGTGCAAAAAGGGGTGAGCGTCAATCGTAGGAAGTCATGTGTTCTGTTTCTCCCTCCTAAGCCAATGGGTATCAGTGGGTCAGCAGGATTGACGGGATCAGGTGATGTGGTCATGTGACCACAGGTTCACCATCATTGTTTCCCTTTATGCTGTAGGCCTGCAGAGAATAGCAGCGCAGCTCAGCCCTCTACAATGGGGTCAATGTCGACCCAGAGACCAACAAGCAGCTCTGTATGGGGAAGCCACTGATCTTGGTCTGTAGAAATAATAAGCAATGAAATTACATTTCGAGATGTGTCATCGTGTTATATAAAGTGCAGTGGAGAAAACGAATGTGCTCGCCCTTCTGTGATGCCAAAGGATGACTATCTCTGTGAGTCAGTTGCTTTAATGCTCCCGTTGTCTTCCTGCAGAGCCTAAACATTATGATCAGGCATGGATCTGCATGTTCATATACTGCTCGCTGGGAAAGCAGTTAGTTAAAGTAAAAGACCATCCCGCTGTTGCCTCAGTGCCGATTCAATGGCCGTGTGATGTGCCGGATCATGCAGAGCTGTATTTGATCTTCAAATACAGCCATCCACATCAGGATCTCTGTGTCGCCGTGGACCGAATGGCAGCATCGGAGCTTGTTAGGAATGCTATTATTAGCGATTGTTGTTCGGCGGCATCTTGGAATGCGCTCTGGCCCCCGTGCACCGTGCTCGCGTTTGAGAAGCATGCCGCTAGCGTGGAACTTCTGAAGTGGAGGTCCAGCTGTGAGCGACGCATAGAGGCACAAGAGGATCTTTCTTCCCAGCTTTGAACCCTGGTGCTTTGTACCCCCTCCCCACCTCCAGTGTCCTTGGCCATGCCTCCGTCTTAAGAAATGTCATATGGTCACTCCTGGAGTTGTATGGTATGTTGTGTGCAAAATTCAAGGGCCTTCAATGCTCAAACGGTTTGAGTACCTCAAAGAACAGCAAAGAATGTGCTGCAGAAAGGGCAAGGACCCTATTTACAAATTAATTCTGTAATACTCTCAAATAAATGTGTATTCAAATCTTAATTCATTTTTATATCTAGTTGAACCTGTTTATGAATAGGATATCATTTATATAAAGAAAATTGCACTGGAAAAAAGTGGCCCGTTTCACCAACTCATTACAAACCTGCTGATGATTGCATTTCTTGAACAGCGAATAAAGGAAAATAAATAGCTTGTAATTCTTCTGTGAGAATTTGTCTTTTTTTGTCTTTGTTAGAACATCTCCTTGCCTATTCATAAATAAAATGTAAATTAAAAACAAAATTTAGTGGAGCAGGTTTCCCCTAAATAGTCTAATCTGTGATCAGGTTACATGCTTAATTTGTTCCCATAATTGCTATGACCAACGCAGATATAAAATGTTGACTTTCTCTTCCAAGGTCTGTACATTTTGTGAGATGTATCGTTAGGACAGAAATGTGATTTTTTTGTGCAAATCTCCAAAATCAGAGAGACAGAATGACTGCATCTTAGACACAAACTTGCGTATCACATTTTTTCTGACACGACCCCTAGAACAGCAATGTGGTTGATGTCACATCTGGTAAGATATGTAGCTTCAGCTTCATAAAAAAAGATTAGCTTCAGAAAAGATTTTATCAATATGAACCCAACTTCCCTTTTATGATCAAAGCCCTTTCACAACCTTGGATTTACCCATATTCAAGAGCTGGCACTCTCAAAGTTTTGGCGGACCCATGGGAACCATGACTGATCAAAGACTTGGACTCCAGAAGCTTTTCGAAACTCATGGTGACAGCGCTGTAATACTTAACATCAAAATATAATACCTACCTTTGAGGTCTAATCAAAAAGCCACCTTAAAATTTATTTATTTCATTGGCGTAAATTACGGGGGTGATTGGGGGTTGTAACCCCCTCCAGTAATCAAACTGGCCAATAAAATAATCATATTGTCATGATGAATGAAAAATATTCAAACCCCCCCCAACCCAAAGTTACGCCCAAATGAACTTTTCAACAAGTAATGCTTCTGGGATATCTTGACTTGATCAGTATAACTTCTATTTAAACTATGTATCAGGGCTATCTGCCTGTATATGAGGAAGGTTATATATCAATACATGTTTAATGTATTTATTTTTACATTTTCAAAATTTGAAAATGAGAAAGGAAAAGCAGCAACACAGCTTCTTCCAATGCTTCTTTATTTACATCAGTCCTCGCATCACAGTCGTCTCCTCATTTCCGTTCATTTTTTATTTATTCTAATGGCAGTTGAACTCACACAGAACTCTGTCTCTGTCCGTCTCAGGTTCACGCACGCGAAGCATGACGTCGGCATGCCCAAGGCCTGCTCTCAAAAGTCTGAACAAGTTTCAAACAGCTCTTTCCGTACACATCGTGTCAAATAAAAAGACGTGAATTCACACACTGATGTTGATAGTCACTCTTAGCCACTATTTGTGAAAAGAAATGTAAAAAAAAATTATACTTGAAAAGGTGACATACTTTCCGACGTGCGCTGCATATCACAACTTATTACATGTTGGAAAAGCATGACCAAAAATACACAAGACTGAGAAACCAATATTCTGCTGACAAACAGACCTGCGAACCGACAGAGCATTCTGTCTTACAGATGCAAGGACTCTCTTTCACTCTCTCTCTCGATTCAAACACAAGAGCGTTCGCATAAAAAGAAAAACATTAGTAAAATAGTACTGAAATACTGTCAGCATGTTGAGTATAGAGGGAGAGTGAGAGAGTGGAACACACACAAGTATATATGTATTATACATATATATATATAAATGGGCTTAGCTACTGGTCGAAAGTTCAAATGCATAGCACTTTGCCAACCATATTGTGTAAATAAATTATACAATATAAGCAACTCTTGTCTAACAGGCCTCCTGAGTTCATAAATAAATTATTTCCTTCATTCATTACTGGGATAAAAGTTGAGGTTGGGGGGGGTAGGGGGCCCGGGGCGGGGTGGGGCATGATAGCCCAGCACCCTCTATTGCTGAGGAGGTGGGTGGGGTCCCAGGGGATGGGTGGCAGTGGGGAGCGGGGGGTGCTCAGGTAAAATTGGGGTAAAAGTTAGTACCAGGAAACAGGCTGTATGTATATATTTATATATAAACATGTAGAGCTTAAACTGTGTGAAGCACCGTATATTGAATATAACCAAAGTGTATGCACCACTGCAGTGAGACCAGATGGAGCGGGCAGAGTTTTTGTATCTTCTCCACATTAGCAGTCATGTAGCGGGGGATGAAAAAGAGAAGGCTTAAGGCTTCATAGGAGTACATCATTTACTTCAGGTGTGGATGAAGGGGAAAATCTATCAATTTTTTGGTTTCTGGAGCACTTCCAATCTTAATGGTAAACTTGTGTAATACCCCATAGCTTACTTGATCTTGAACGGCTTTCTGTTGATGAATTGAATGATTACAGTTGGGTACTGTGTCAGCATACATTTTCTGAAATGTGTTGTCATATATAAGTGAATCATGATGGTTGCATACAGATAATTAGCTAATATTTCCATGGCAACTGGCTGAAATGAGATCGAGTGTACATCCCTGATTAAGTGTTAAATAAGCCAGACCCCATGGCAATCAAAACTGCACACAGTAACTGGCATAATTAAATGTCTTCTGCCAGTAAAGTACAACTGCCGCACCTATCTGTTAGGCCTGAAACTATTTTTTATTTTCAGTACGGAAATGCAGACCAGGCCTACAGGTAAAACTCGAGGGCTTTTCTTTCCAAATTTAGGCCTCAACCAAATCCAAAACAGAATTTCACCATTTACAACACAATAGCCATTTCCTTGTTTTTTGTTTGTAATTTTTCACCTTTGTTGATGGTTCCTGTTGTTTAGGTTTGTTTAAGCACCGTTTTATCTGGATGCTGTGAATAAGACTCCCTTATCGCTCGTGGATGATGTTGGTAAGAACAGTCTAGAATAATGCCAGAATAAGATGCGGCAGGCAGTCATTTAAATTTCATCACCTAAACAGAGGCCAGTTTTATGGTTTTCCATTCTATTCTCTTAACCCACACACTCCAAATGGTCTCAGAGTCTTTTTCTGGGATAAAAAATAATTAGAAAAACATACACGTAACTTTTTGTAACATATCGGTATTTTTAGACTATTATATATCAACACAAGTACAAAGATAGGACTGATAAACAGCAATTCAGGATAAAACACCAAGTAAAACAAGCTGCACTTTTTATTGTTTTTTTAATCTATTTCAGCTAGCACCAACTGTACACAAATAAACAAATTTTTAATACATGAGTCTTCACAAGGCACTTTTTGTCCTTTTTTTCTGCTCCATTTTCTCTCCCATTCTTTTTTTCATCCCTCGACAGTTCCTGCCTGTGTCTCAGGTCTTTGTCGAAGCGAGCCGCATTCTTTGTTGTTTACGGTTCTTGTTTACAACTGTCGGCTCATGAGTTACTTTGCGAAAGTGCTCAGTCTCTCTTCCTGGAGATGGCATATCCTTGGTTTTTGTCGGTCTCCACAGTCCACCCGTTCTTCCCTTCGCCAACTTTTAAAAACTATTAACTTTTTTATATCCATTTGCGCATCTCTCTTCAATACCAGGAAACTGCACGTAAACGCTACCTCTCCCCGCTCGCTCTTCCTCACAATCTCGTCCAAGCTTCGACTTTCTGTGGGCCCTTTGCCTTACCGGAGCCATCTTATGCTGCCCCCTCCCTCTCTACCGCCGCCTGGAGGTGACGTCGAAACAGGTGATCATCATCAGGTGGGCTTTGCAGAAGTTCACCCGGGTCTCCAGTCGCTCGGTGACGAACTCTAAGGCCTCCAGGTATTCCAGGGAGTCCACCTCGAACGTCTGCTGCAGGTCGACTGGGTCAGACAAAAAAAAAAGAAGTTCAGTTATTCCCATTGATCATCATAATGGCAATTATTAAACTTTAAGTTTGTCTTAGAAATGTGTGTCACTGCTTTTCACTACAGGCATGATGTTGGCTATCACTGATCCACTGTTGAACATTGTGAAGAGAAAATTGAGTCAACATCAAAAAATCTAAGCCTCTGTGAGTCAGTTCTTACAAGCAGAGAACCTTTAAATCTTTAACTCAATTATATTGAAATTTGTTGACTTATTTAGAGTAGGCCTGAGGAGAATTCAGTAAATTCCAATCACCGAAATCAATACTGTCCGATTACACATCATGGACAGACAGACTCACAGTGAATCAGGCATTTTCATTGACCTTACATATATTGTAGCTGTAAGGTGTTTTATGTGTTGTCATGGTGGTGAGACTCACATTCTCTGGTCCATTTTTCCGGCGCCAGCATGAGATGTTGTTTGGTCTGCTCCAGCTCCTTTTTCAGCCAGTCATATTTGGCCCGCACCTCAGAGATCCTCTGCTGCCGGTGTTCCAGAATCTTCAGCCTGGCGCTGAAATACACCACCTCCTGCGGAAGAGCCGTGTTCCAAAGAAAAAACAAGACCGTCAGGGACAGCTGAGTGTTTATATTCATAAAACTTTGACCATGGACCAGGTACCAGTAACTACTAACCTAAATCAAAAGAACAAAATATAGAGTGCCTCTTCTTTGTTTCTGGCATTATGTATTCATTTGTTCTTTCTTTTATTTACACATATGCTCTTGCACAGCGTGATTTACGAGGACCTTGAGAAGGGACATTGTTCTTGGCCCACTGTACGCGCTAAATGAGCGGTCATGTTTTCTAATAAGATTCTGTAGCAAATTTACCATCAAGTCCTGAAACGATCATTTTCACTATGGGCAGTGCGCTGCAGCCAGCTATATAACCATGTTCCTGACAGAATTCTGGACCTGAACGGTTGCCAAGGCAACCAAACTCAAATTTGTTTTTAAAAATTGGTCCCTTCAGCTAGATTAGCGAGAGGTGTAATTACCATAAGTTCAGCAACCAGGAGCTAACTGTACAGTCCAGATGGTGTCCCTACCCACCAGCTTCCCTTCCTTGTACAGCCAGCATTACCCCTCAGCGTTCGTCTGCTCTCACCTTGCTGGTCGTTCCCCTCCTCCTCTGTAGGCGCTCCACGTCGTCGATCTCGTAAACCTTAATCTCGAAGGGCTCGGTCAGCCCGGTCCTCTGGGCGGGGCGGAGCGGGCCGTCCACCCAGCGCACCCCGGGGCTGATGATAGGCTTCCTGACGGGCGAGGACGTCTCCAGGGAGAGGTTGGGGATCAGTCGCCTCCGCTGGGAACCTGAGACAGAGCGGAGCAGGGAGGGAGATCATGTCAAACCAGTCCAATACCGCACCATGGTGATGGGTGGACCGTGACAAAGACACAATCTCACTATAAAGGTGTGTGGGCTTCAGCCGTAGAATATAAGCCTGCATACATACAGAAGCACAGACTTTGGTTAATATGATGAAATATTATAGAATAAAACGAGCAGTGCATATCTTCGCAAATCTTCAAATTCAACCATTTATTTAAACAAGGAAAGTGTTAACATGTTAACAAGAAAAACATGTGACCTGACGACTCTATGAAGAAAGTGCTTAAATAACAGGCAATTCAAGGTGTAATTGAGAGATTACTGTACGTTTGGAAGTCTGCCAGAAATATGTTCTGTGGCTTTAAGCCCTGGAGTAGATCAACTCTTATCCTTTCAGTTAAAGTCCGACACAATCCAGTACTTAGTGGGAATTATATTTGTCTATTTTTTCTATAATGAAAGGGATAACCTTTCAATGTACTTTTAAAAACTGGCAAAATGTCAGAGAGCTCATGAAGACAGACATCTATAAATTTGTTAAGCATAGCCGCTGTAAACTCAGTTGCTTATAAAAGTTACATTTATCATTATTTCCAGCAAAATGATGAAAAGGAAAATGACAAACAAATCTTCTTTTCCTCTCGGCTAAAGGTCAAAAACTCCAATACATCGTATAAATGGGCTATCAAACAAGTATAGATTAATGATTGATTACTGTCCTTCTGTAGATTCTTTGATCAATACTTTTAATTGATTTAACTGCAGTAAAAGCATGGGAATTATATCATTAGATTTGATATTTGGCCTGTTGCTAGTCAGCTAAACCAAAACCATCCCGACGGTAAAGAATTTTGCATTTGAATCCCAAGTCATTTTGAGTACATTTTGAAGAACTTCTTTTTCCGTTTTTGTTTTGGCTGATAGAGAACATTCTTATAATTTCTTTCAAATTCTGATGGTTATATTGATTAAAATCATGGTGCACAGTATAGGCTAACATAACCCTACGTTATGTTGTAACTCTCTTAATTTCTCTTAAATTCCAGCTCTCTCAGAAATAAGTAGGGAATGTATATTGCCTTTCTGTCCCAAGGGAGGGTCTGCTGAGTAGAGTCTCATGCACAATGATCGCCTCACACACAGCAGCTAGTTAAAAAACGTGATAACGACAGAAAATGAAAACTCATACCCACACATGTACGAACTGACCCGTGACCGTAGAGGCCTATGCCAAAAATAACAGTATTCCGTTAAGACTGATGGAATATAAGGTTTGGGAGCACGAGCTCTTGGACCACTTGCCCAGCGCATATTCTGTGCAGCATTTGCAAACAGCTGAAAAGCGGAGGCCGCGCGGGATCGGGGTACGGAGATAACGGCATCGGGTCGCCCCCTTATCTGGCTAGAGCGGAGGAATGAGCCCAGCTCCATGGAATCTGCCGGCGTTGCTGTATTTGCATAGAAATTGGCAGCTGCAACGATCTCTTATCAGATCGGAAGCGTGGGCCCAGCCGAACGGGGGCCTTGCTCTTTTGTCTCAAACGGCAGAGAAAGGTCAGGCATTCATATGTCTCTCAATTTCCTCATTTTATTTTATTATTATTCCACAGGCCGAGGTTCCCCCTACAGATTTATATTTTAAAACATTTTTTTAAAAATCAAATTGAATAATCCTCAATACAAGAGTCACTCCATTGGAACCCATTAAAAAATCGTTTTCCATCCAAACCCCCTACTCCCTGTTCAAGCGACCACAGGCTCCTCCAGTCGGGCAGCGGTCCCACCGAAGCCTCAAGTCAAGCTTTCATAATGTGATTACTACGCTCCTTTCACTCCAACACTGTCTGTGAACTGCCCCCTGCCTCCATGCCCTATGAGAGGGTTAATGTTGGGGTTGTTTTGGCAGGGGAGGAGGTGGGTTTGGGACTGGAGGAACAAGCCCCTCAAGCAAAGTTCTGGATCGGAGGGAAATGGAGTGAAACATCCACTGAAGAGGGGGAGGGGGGGAGGGCGGTCGATGCTCTTGGCCTCCAAGGCAGTGGATGCGTTAGAAATCGAGCCCACCCACAGTGCATCGTGACAGCAGCAGTCTGTCGCATGTTACTCTGAACCAGTGGTGAAAAATATTTTGCAAATATTTGCACTTGTGTTATAGTACAGATACAGATAGTAAAACATTACAGACATAAGTCCAAAATATGGTCTTATAAGACATTCAACAATGCATATATACTTAAAAGCTGAACCCAAAGCAATATAACAATTGGTGTATGT
Source organism: Albula goreensis (assembly GCA_022829145.1). Classification (NCBI taxonomy): domain Eukaryota; kingdom Metazoa; phylum Chordata; class Actinopteri; order Albuliformes; family Albulidae; genus Albula; species Albula goreensis. Next base: position 34,891,308 of record CM040749.1, read on the forward strand.
CACATAAACATAACCCCCCTTGCCCCCTTTAAAATTGCATACACATCTTCTTCTGTCAAAATACTGTTTTCAATTCCCTGAAAACATACTTACATTAAGCAACTCTATTTATACTTGGTTACTTCCCACCAGTATATATTCTTTGTATCATTGGGGGAGTGGTGAGTGATTGAAAAAGCAAACAAAGTTAAAAGGCAAACTGTATATCATGAGTGAAATTATTTTCTTCACTGTTCTTTTGTAACTTTTCTGTTACAATGAATCATTTGCTCCACAATGATATGTTTCATTTGTGTGGATGAAATTTGTTTTATTCCTTCAAAAACATAATTTGGCATAGAAACGTAGAATCCAGACCATTGCTGATATAGTTTAGTACATAGCTACAAGGAATCATTGAAATAGATCTGGATTCACTGTATTCTGTTGTCTTATTTATATTTTTACTTCAGCTTGTTGTTGCTTACTCTTGGCTTGGTTATCCTTGAAAAAGAGGATTCGTTTCAGTTTTACCAGATGGAATGGAATAAATTAATTTTCACACAGTGGTTAATTCCTTTCTCTGGCCAAAGCAGGCTCTCCACACTGCGACCCCAGAATGTAAGCAGTGAGGCCATCTTACCTCCATTGTTCCTCTTCTTGGAGTTCTTCAGGCTCCGGCGGCTGCTGGTGGAGCTGCTGTTCTCACTCATGGAGTCTGGTGCGGAGGAGGTGCTGCCGGTCGCCTCGCTGTCCCGCATCATGCTCTCATACCCGCTGCTGCCCCCGCTGTGGTAGAAGAGGGCGGTCTTGCCCATGGCGGGTGGCAGCTCGCCGCTCAGCACGCTGCTGTTGTCGCTGGCGTGGCCGCTGCTGCAGCGGTGGGGCTTGCGGGGGGCGGTGATCTTGCTGTAGGGCGAGGGGAGGGTGTGGACCACCGCCGGCCTCTCCTCCCCCTGGGCCCCACCCCTCTCTTCAGAGTCTGACCCTGCCCGGGCGTGGCCAGCGCGGGAGCCCCCGCTGCCCTGAAGGAGCTCAGAGATCCGCCCATTCACGGCCCGCAGCGGGAGTTTGGCCGCTAGCCCCGAACCTCTGCTCCTACTGAGGGACTGGGTGGACCAGGAGCTCTGACTCTGGTTCTGGTTCTGGTTCTGGTTCTGATTTTGGTTCTGGCTTTGGTTCTTCCCATTCGGGGGCATGCTGGAGCTCCTGTTGACAGACTGGGGCAGAGACTTGGTGGAGAAGCTGAGAGTCTTGGTGCTGGAGGCTGACAGGCTACGGGCCTTCGGGCTCACCATCAGAAGCTTGCTGACCGCTGAGATCTTGGACTGGCTGGCCTTGGGTGACTGAGGGACATTGCCATTTCCGGCAGGGCTGGCGGTGGCAGAGGACATCGAGCGGCTCAGGCTCCGGCCCGCCCGGGGCATCGTACTGTCCCTCCCAATGCTGCACCTGGAGCCCATAGAGGCCAGGCTCTCTGCCCTCTCCAGTGACAGGCAGTCATAGTGCCCAGGACTGGATCTTCCCAGGGAGTTGGTCCTGCTAGCAAGCTGCTCCAGCTTTGCACTGAAGAGTCTGCTGCTGCTATCCCCCCCAGGGGCCTTCAGCTTCCCATTGGCACCAAAATCCTCAGTTGCACTGCCCAGAAATAAAGCTTGGCTGCTGGCTGAGCTGTGCTGCAGGCCAGCCCTGTTCCTCTGGTCCAGGCTGGACTTCCTCACTGGCGGCAGAGGTGGCATCCCTTTTGGCCTGGCAAAGAGGCCAAGCTTTGAGGATGAGCCTCTCCTCTCCAGAGTGGATCTGGGACTGCAGGGGGTGGAGCTGGTGGCCCCCGGTCCCCTGTGCTCCCCTCCAGCATAGCGTAGGGCATCGTCCAGGCCATCGTGCCTGTTCAGGCGGTGCCAGCCACGTGGGAGGCTGGCTGTTCGCAAAATGTCAGACGGGTACACTGAGGCGAGGCTGTCCGATCCGTCCAGGACCATTTCGCAGCCATCCACCACCCGCTTCAGAGCATCGGGAGAGCAGGCTGCCTCGCCACTGCTGGAGCTGAGCCTGTCTGCCGGGCTACAGCTCTTCACTTGGTCCATCACCCTCCTCTCTGGCTTCACCTCACATACCAACTCTCTCGACTTGTGTTCCTCACCATCCCTCTTCATCCAGGGGTCCTCAAAGCTAGAGTCTCCAGAGACCTGGTGGGGTGTTGCTCTGGCAGCTTTCGGCTGTGAGCTCTTGGCAAGGGAGGCCACTTGGGCCACATCCTGGTGGACCATTGGTTTGACGGCTACACATGGATGGACCGTGATGTTTGTCCTGAGCGGGAACAGGCCGCCTGAGCTGCCCAGGATATGAGCATTGGAGATGGTGACTGTGGTTTTGCCAAGCCTTCTCAGCTTCTCCTTGCTCAGTACACTCTTTGCTAGAGATTTATCAGCACTGGTTGGTGCATCCACATCTACATCCATGTCCATGGCTGTGTCCTCTGGATTCTTCTCACAAGCAAGACACTCATGCTGCCCCTCCTCCAGAAGGTTGAGCAGGGAAGGCTCAGCCAGGGCTTCTCCTTGGCCATAGCTCTGCTGGGCGATGAAGCTGTAGCAGGACTGCTCTCCATCACTGCCAGTGCTCATCTCACTGAGTCTGGAGCTGATGGATGATCGGCAGCTCGTCAGGGTCGCTCCCGCCTCCCCCTCTGTCCGGGGGAGGGACAGGAGCCTGGAGATGCTTAGCTCCGAGATGGCGGCAGAGGAGGGGTTGGAGGAGGTGGTGATGGTGGCCCTCGGGAAGCACTCCAGGTCCTCGCTGATGCTGCTGATGATGCTGACGGGGCGGGAACCCGAGGCCAGGGCCTGCACGGAGCAGTCGCTGTTGAAGCTGATGATGCTGGTGGGTCGGCCGTTCTCCAGCACCCCGCTGATGGTCAGCTCCTCCACTAGGGTGAACACCAGCTCGTCTTCCCCGTTCAGCTCCAGCGGTTGCTGCACTGTCACAGTGGCTACTGCAGCGACAGTGGGAGGCAGGTCCTCTTCCACAGAGGAGGACTTTGCACTGGGTGGGGAAGGGGACCTTTTCAGGGGCTGGGGGCTCATGCCAACAGGGGAGGTCCTGGACTCCGGCTGTAGCAGTGACTCAGTGGAGGACTTCCCACTATCGTGGCTCAGGCTTTGGGGAGAGGAGGGTGGGGCTGTCCCAGGCACCACCCCCTTCTGGGTGTAGACCTTACAGCGCTGGGATGGGGAGGAGGGTGGCTTATACTCCGAGGTTTTGGTCAGACTGGCCACGCCCAGTCTCGGGGAACCCATAGGGCGGGGTTTAGCATCAGCAGCTTCCTTGCCATCATGGAGGGTAGAGCTCCTGGCTCTCTGGAGAGGGGCAGACTGTGTAGCGTTACCAACACCGCCACTGCTGCCACTTGTCACACTCCTGCTGGTGGAGAGGACGCGGCCCCCAGACGAAAGCTGGGATAGACTCTCGATCATGGACTGTGCGATCTCTGCCTCCTCCACTGCCTCTCGGATCTCCTCTAGCTGCGGGTCGTTAGAGATATGTCTGCCGCCCGTTTGGGTCTGGCTCTGAGTCTCGGGCCTGGTTTTGCCTGCTCCCTCCCCCGTGTTCCCCGGCCTAGGCTCTGACCCCTCCACCCTATTTGTAGCGAGCTCATCAAATGGGAAGCTGTTGACCTCCTCGCTCCCGTCGATGCACCCTAGTCGCTCTTGGAGCTCAGCGAATGTGTTGCACTTGAGGCAGTCCTCTCCCGCTCCCCGGGCTCGCTGCCCTCCCCCTGGCACCTCCTGCGGCTGTGCCAGCGCAGACGGCTGTGCTGGCTGCGCAGGCTGATGATGTTGTAGAGCAGGCCTGGGCTCCTCCTGGGCTGGAGGAACAGCCCGCTGGTGGATTCCCCTGCTCCGCCCTGCTCTTTTGCAGCGAGGGGATGATGGGCACAAACTCCGGGGGGCCCTCGTTGTCCGTCAGCTCCTTATCAGAGAGGGCAGAGCCATTGGGGCCCACGTAGATGACTGTGTCACAGGACTGCTCGCTGCTGGAGTAGTCATCTGGGTCGCTGGAGATGTGCAGCATCGGAATCTCAGGGTCTACCACGTTCCGGGAGTTGAGGGTCCGCAGCTGGGTGGGTCGGCGCATCCTTCCCTCCTCGCATGAGCTCTCTCCCCCAGAGGAGCTGGAGGTATACTGCTGGAGGAGGGGAAACACAAGTCAATGTCACATCTATAATTACCCAGCCAATAACAATTACAGACCTTATGCTTGTAAAGTGACTGCATACAAATAAAATGTAGTTTAAGTCGTAGTGACAGTTATTTGTTTGATTTATAAAGCATATAGACTATGATTGACTATGATTGACATAGTCTATATGTTACATTACTTCTAGAACAGTCAATAAAGTTCAACCATGTATTGTACCTCTACAAAGTACAGCAAGCAAATAACAAACCTATCTGAATAAATTCGATAAAATTTGCAATTCATTTTCACTTCATTTATCGCAAGCCCACTTCGTACATTTATGGCTATGCATATTCCGTGGTGAATCGACATCAAAATTGAGCTGGCACCCACAGAGTTCAATATGTGACCATGAATATCAACACAGGAGGCTTGCAGACTTGTATTCATCGATTTCTGTCCGTAACCTTATGGAAAGTGCTTTTGAAAACAAACACGTCTCAGAGGATGACATCAGCTCGTCTCTCCACTCCAAAATTTACAGCAAAGCTTTTACGAATAAGCACGGCTTGTAAACGCAATTAGGTATTCCATATAAGGGGGACAAGAAGAAAAAGCTTAAAAATCACTGCGTATTTACTTTCGTCTTCTTCTTCTTCATCCTCAGGACCCGTGAGGAGATCTGAATGGTAGAGAGGGTCTCGGAGAAATGGCTGGGTGAGGCGGAGATATGGGCAATCATGGTGGTGCGACAGTTCATGTTGCCTAGTGACTCTCGCAGCAACATGGTCAGCTTACTGTCCCTGTTATTCATAAAAGACACACAGATGCACAAACTCAGGTTACCCAGACAGGCTTATCTCTGCCTGCACGTTATCGTACAGATAGTGTAGATTGAATTAATCAATTGCATCAGATCAATCGGCTATCTGGATATTATTTACATTACAACTTATAATAATCATATAATTTAATACAGACGTAAAGTAATTAAATTCAACTTCTGTGTCCTCTGTTGTTTTTTTTAATTGTTAGCTTGGTGCCTGCAGAGAAGATAATTTGTGTTAATTTTTATATTTAGTTATGGCTACCATGTGCAGCGGTTCCCTTTTTAAAACACAGCAGTGTTCTGGAACCAAGAAACCAAGCTTTAACTGTACAGTCTGCTTCCTAGCAGCAAGCAGCCGTTATCTGTCTTTCCATATTCCCCATGGCAACTGCTGGAGAGATGCATTTCTTGATAGCTCTCTGTGCATTTGTGCCAGCCAATCAGGGTCCAGCCATGAGAAAATATCATCCAATCAAAAACAAAAATGACTGGAATGGCAAGAGAAGGTGGCCTGTGTCACACTGTGCCAACTCACACTTATTTTTCAAAAATGAAGTACAATAAAGGAAAAGAGTTTAAAAATGAATTTTGTGATCCTTTATGCATACAAAAATCCCAAACATTAAAATAATACAGAGACAAAAATGATTGCACATTTTAATTGTAAGAGTCCCTCACAAACCCAAACCCTCGCAGACATCACATTTAAGTCGTATTGTAAAATGAGTCAATGGAATGAACAGGGCTTCATTCATTCTTTCAAATTAATTTAGGATATTAATATATCTCTGCAGCTCAGTAGATCTTAGACCACAGACCTTAATGGAAAAAAGCTGGTAACCTCTATATTTATGAAGTTCTCGTGTAATCAGGATGGTTATTCCAATCGCTAATGCTCTCATTAGTATGGCAAGCCGGAGAGGCCTTGGTGAAGCTTCGTTAATAAGTCTATATTCCATTCATTTCAGTGAGGCTCATTGCTTCAGAAATTGATTTAAAAATGCATTATGAAACATCTTCACCAGCCATTCGAGCAGCTTGGAATAACCAGAGCTAAACTGGTGTGGGTTCAAAAAAAACCTTACAGCCCACTGCATGAAAAAACAACCACCGCAAACACTTCTGGTGTTTATTAGAAAGTGGAGAGACTTTGCTTAAGTAACAGTGAGTTTGTAGAAGTGATGGGACTTCTGGTTCCTACCAGTCATACGATAACAGTACACCCTGCTAGCCTTTGGGTGACTAGACACAGGCATTTGTTCATAATTTTTACTTGACAGAACATGAGGGGTCATCGCATAATTATATGATATTTTTCCCTTACAAAATATTTACAGTTTGTTTCCATACAGGTCAAGAATATCTGCTCTTGATATGAGCAAAATCAAGAAGCCTAAAATGATCTCATTAAGGGGGAGGATAAAATGAAGAGACAGACAGCGTGAGCATTTAGCTCTAATTAAACTAAGCAGATCAGTGACTTTTCGCTGTGGATTTATGTTCATTTATGTTGCGTTTAAGTTATCTCCTGCAAAAATGTTACGCTTGCACTAAATGGCCCCAAACTCTAATTATGTCCTAGCTCTCCAGAGTGTTTGCTCTTCCTGCTTAAACCGACGCAGTGCTTTGCAATGTAAATTTCCCATGATTAAATTAGAATTGCACAGCGAGAAATTGTGTGAGTCCTGAGGGAAGACTGAGTATTGAGTATATTTTCAAAGTCTGCTGAAATCTGCGGTGTTATTTCAAAGCCGCGTTTCTAACCGGCATCAGCGACTGCCAAGATAAACAGTGACGACTGTGTCTTTGGTAAAGCCTCTGTCATAACAATGGCTACAGTGTTTTTGTGAACTGTGAACTGAACAAAGTGACAAATGTAATAAGCCAGTCACTGGTGAACTCACTGATCTCCACACTCATATGGTCAAAAGTAAAACGTAAGATTGTAAAGACCTCTTAAATACACCTCATAATGCACAGTAGAAAAAGGATAAATTGCACCCATTCATAGTAAAATATATTTCATTATAGCTATCGTTTAACACAAAACTAATTGTTAGAGTATGGGAGAAGCATGAAGATAGGTATTCATGGGAGATGTGTTTAACAGAATTTATACGTATTTATCTGGCTTGCTCAAAAGGAAAATGGCTTCCTTGTCGGGGATTTGCTTAACTCTTAAAGCATCTGTATGAGTTTATAGACCTAATGGTTGAATCTGCCATCTAATAATGTTTGCATGACCTGCTTGTCATACATGCACCTGGAGATTCTACTGGATGAAATTATGCAAAGTTATTATTATGCATTAGTTATCAGAAGCGATTTAATGGAGGATTCTAGTCTTTAGATATATATGAAATGGCTGCAAGTCTAGGGGACCCACCTTGTTGATAAACGTTCGCCACATTCGTTCTCCCAATGTGGGATATTAATATATCTTTGCAGCTCAGTAGGCCTTTAATGGCAGAAATCCGGTGAAATTTTTATGAAGTTTTCATGCAATCGGGAGGGCTATTCCAAATGCTAATGACCTCATTAGTTTGTCATGCTGAAGGGGTCTTGGTTAAGCGTCATTGACGAGTCTATACTTATTTCAATGGGGCTCATTGCTTCGAAAATCAATTGCATTCAAAACATCTACAGCAACCATTCAGATGGCTAGTGGACGCTTCACATTGGGTTTCTATGAGGGGGTGTGCTAAATTCTAACAATTCTCGTAGCTTGTTTGTAGAGAATGTGCTGCTCCACGCTAACAGTGTTTATATAAGTTTGAACAGTGCTTACTTGTACGGGATGTGCTTGCTGCCGTTGACCAGGGCCAGGATGACGTTTCCCAGGGCGGAGAGGGACAGACAGAGCCCCGTGGAGCTGTCACGGGTCTTACTCAGCACCTTCACACAGCTGCCCAGGTCTATCAGGTGCAGTCTGCTCCGCCCCCCGGACACTTAGCGGGAGGATGACGGAGAACGAGACGAAAGAGAGAAACGGGGAGGAAGGGGAAAGGCAAAATCAGTAAGCTGTTGAGGTTTATTGGTGGCGCTGTACGGTATCACTACTTGTTTTTGATTAAACTATATTATAGCACTTTGATGTCACATTTAGAGTAGCGAAAGTGATCACATTTGTCCCTCTCCTCCCTTCCTAAAACTGATTTGGCAGCTAAGCTGCAGGGTACCGCAGAACTTTCCCAGCAATGCTGAATTTACTTGTAAACTGTATGCAAACGGTGTCATTTTCAATAGTTACTGCCAGCTTGTTTACTTCACAGGCACACTAAGTCATTTCAAACTTTACAAAGGTGAGAACACATTTTTCATATATTTTTCAGATAATACATTTTCAGATAACAGACATTCCCACAATGCAACACTCAGAAAGTTACATTAATTGTCTTAACTGTTCAGTATTGATATCACTGTATAGCTCGATACTGGACATTTTCTGAAAGCACAATACTTTACAACAGATCTGAATTCAGAATATATGTCTTTTAGCTCTTGTTCCTCTCAGTATCCTCAGTAAAATATGCAGCTGTGCCAAAAAGAATAAACCCCAGACTCCAACAGCCGCCAATCTAATAAGCACCTGGTGCGTCTGATTGTGGAAGCAAATAAATACCCTGGTGACTGATGTAAGTTATACTGTATGTTGTGAAATCATTTTTCTACTGTTGTTATTTCTTATGTTTGCTTTGGCAATACTGTAATATTAGAGATTGTTGGCGGAGTGTTCCAGGCATGACAGTAAGGGTTAAAGTCTGGAGACAGCAGGTCTGGCTGTACTCACTGCCTCCCTTGCCGCTCTTCTCCATGCGGTACTGGTAGATGTGAAGGGTGAAGAGCATGTGCGAGTTCCGCTGCTCCTCCTCGTCGCAGTCGGGCCTGCTGCTGCTGCGCGCGGCGATGGCGGCGTCGAGAAAGAAAGCGGCCTTCTCCGCCGTGGGGGCCCGGAGCTCGCTCTGATTCTGGAGCTGAGGCAGAAGAGGGGGTGGGCCGTATTAGAGCAACAAAGGGGACTGGCTGACTGAGATAAACAGGCAGACAGTATACATTAGAAGAGTGAAGATGACTGGCTGAGATAGACAGGAAGACCATCAGAATAACGAAGATGCATGACCAGGGTCATAGCACCGGGGTGAAAAGGGCCAAGGGTTTGAGGGGCCCCACAAAAATCTCAGAGCCTGCCTGTGTATAGGGCCCAAATTTTCTAGCTACACTCCTGTGCATGGCACTCCTGAAAAAGACAGACAGAACTACATAACTACAAAGACAACTGACTGACTGACTGACTGACCGAAAAAGACAGACAGTCTTTATATAATAAAACTGCAGATGCCTTTTGTACTCAGAGGCTGAGTACAAAAAAAAGGATTGACAGACATGCAAAAGCATCAACTGAAAATCAATTCATGCAATGAATAATTCCAGAATATAAAAAAAGGATCGATTTAACAGGGTCGGGGTGGGAGGAATCCCAATATCATAAATCGTGCCTAAGAGATCTGGGAGGAGGAAACATGGAGAAGGGAGAGAGTGAAGAAAGCTGAATTGACTGATCCTATTATTCCAAGAAAAGATTACAACAGATTTGAGGAGGATTAGATAGCCATGCTTGTCTCGCATGACTAATCCATTCAGTGAGGAAGAACGCTCCACTTTAAACTGCACCGAACTGTTTGTTTAAAGTTGATCTTTATTAAAAAATGAACCACAGGATCATCGGTAATGACTGGAAAGGAATATTGCCTCGAGGTATGAGATGGCATGCATTAAGGGGGAGATTTAAAGATTCAGAATTACATCACTTAGTGAAAAGAGGTAAATTAGGATAAATGAGGACATGAGATGAAGGGATTTCTGGTTTCACCTCTACTATGAATATTTTGTCAGATATTTTTGAAGTTTTAGTTCATGGCCTTAGATTGAGACTACACCTAAACATTCCTGGGTAAGAATTCAGTAGACCCATCAAGTCATTTCTATTAAAATTTCTGTTATTGTTTTTGTTTTTGTGTGATTGTTGGTAACTATCGTAAACCAAAAGGGGATTCAGCTTCTGATACTTAAAAAAGTATCTTATAGTTATTTGTTGAACTTAAATAAAGAACTTTATCCTGGAGATCTAAACATATTTTCATTTCATTAAAGGGACACGGTAATGCCAGAAACTTCAATTAATTTTCAAGAAATTACACATCAAATATCTTGGTCATTTCATCATAATTTCTGATGAAATTTTATAAGCCGGCTCAAAATTTATCAATAAGCAGAAAGCGACCAAGATTATAAAAAATCATGCAGTAGTTTTAATTTACATATTTAAAAGGCTAACTTTTTCATTTTTTTTTTTTGCACACTAGCAACTTAATTATAACTGAACGATTTGATCTCTGAATGAATTCATTGCAATTTTGGTTGATAATAGTATTCTGTCCTTTCGTTTGATTCACTGGTGTAGGTTCCATACTTTTTAACACAATTAAGATAATGTTGATTTTACTGTTGCATGGAAGTGAATGGAAAAATGTTCTGTTCGCGATATAAATGCTCACAGACCTGCACAAGGATAAGGTCACTATGACAACAGTTTCTATGTACAGAACAGAGTGAAATATAGCTCTTCCACTGGCTAGCCCCAGTTTAAGAATGGACTAACAACCCAACCACAATACATATTCCAGAGACTAATGTAAAATTATTTGGGAGCACTAGTGTAACGTTTGTGACAGGCAGGTTGTGTACTTATTATCAGTATCCCTGAGCTGCTATTGTTTGTTGCTAGCGTAGGATTTAATGTGGATTCAGTGTAGAGAAAGTTTTAATCTTCATCAATCTGCGAACACTTAGCCCAAAATAGCAAACCCGTCTGAGCCATCAATGCAATTTGTTGAAAAGCCTTGTCAAAGACCAATATAAAGCTGATGCAATGTAATGCATTTCTGTCTTTTGAGGCTTTCGCCAGCTTTTAACATCCATTTAAACTGTGTTTTTATATTGAATTTCTATTAACAGATCCATCTGAACCGATGGGTGCAGACAGATCATCAGTGTAGATTAGACTTCCTAGGATAATTAAACAATGATGAAAGCAAATACAAGTGTACAGACAGGCACAGAATGCTAAAAAAAAACATGAGTCAATCATTTTTTGTCCTCCAGCACTGAGAACCTTTATCAGCGTTGTACAATATGATGAAGCATGATGAAATCATAACTGATTTTGAGTTTCATAAATCTCTCGATTCTCCATCAGTACCGTACCCCAGCATATGAGGAAATTGCAAGAGCGCAGAGCTCTCTTCCTCCCTTTGGTTTGCATGACCCACTTACCTGCATGCCGCAGATGGGGTCCTCGCAGAGGTAGACCCCGGGGGACTGGCCGTCCTGCAGGCTGCCTGTGGCCACCTCGGACAGCAGGTCCTTCAGGTTCTCGTCCTTTCCCCAGACCTCCACGGCGGAGACGCGCACGGAGAAGCGGGCGCCCGTCTTCTCCTTGCGCTCGTTGATGAGCTTGAAGAGCCAGGAGATGGCGCACGGGATGATACCCAGGTTCTGCATGGAGTCGTCTTTCCCGATCATGGTGTAGGACTTTCCTGTCGGGCACAGACGCAGACGGCCCGGTCACATGGAGGCCATCTTCCCTCCCAGCCCGCTTCACTAGGAGGGTAAGGACTTTTCAAGTGCTGTAACCTACATCTCATCATAACATAAAATTCACCTTGCAGCGCTACAAACAACCGCTTTCCCTTGCGTGCAAAAACGACCACAGGACCAGCATGACCAAATTGCTTTTTAATTACAAGTTTTTGCTTCTCGCTACCTCATCCATATTCATATTCAAATACATATTCATGAGAATGGGAAAGTACCTAAAATCCATTAAAAGAAAGATTTTAAATCGTTTTCATTATCATTGCACAAACCTTCACAAATACAATGTATGAAATTGTAAATGACTTCACTTCCTACCATAGTAAACATTATTATCAAAATTAGCAGCTCTCTAGTGGTATGAAAACACTGACCGCTACATTCGAATAGCTCCTCAGCCAACCAAACCAGCAGGCTTATCACGTAGCCTCATTGTATTATTACTATGGACGCATTTCTTTCCCTTTTCAGACAGGATTAAAAAAAAAGACCTATAAACCCATGAACACTTTAGTCTGGAGCCCTGCCAGTGAAACAACTCATTTGGTTAAAAAAAGTCTCAAAAGGCTTTACAGTTATGTGCCAGGGGTAGCAGGTAGCAATGTAGTGTAACAGTTAGGGAACCAGACATGTGACCTGTGTAACTTGTTCTGCTATGCTCAAAAAAAGTAATTGGTGATTTACTTGTTCTGTAATTGCTTTGCCAGTACTGTTAGCACGAATAGGTTATCATCGTGCTACTTCCACACTATAACAATGTAACCAGTTCAGAAAAAATGAGCACGGCATTAAGTTATCTGAATAACACTATCCATGGCCTTAACCCTCAATCCAGCGCTGGCTGCGAAATTGCCGCACATCATTTTAATTCGCGCTGCTGTCCCGTTAAGTCAGGGAGATTCCGCTGACGCTAGCACGAGTTCATAAAACCCTCTGTCTGTGTTTCAAATATCTTCACAGCGTTTTAAAATCCATAATCCTCAATATGTTTTACTCAGTATTTTTGTTAGATAAAGAAGAGAAAGCCACACGTCAAGGACACAGGCCAGCGGTACTGACCCAGTTTATGCGGCCGGCCTGACCCAGTTTCCTGCTGTGACTTATCCCTGTCCTGACTCACTGCTCTTTACCTACTTTTTAGCCAACATCAGAATCCTTTTTTTTTTTTTAATGAACCAAATCTTTTCCAGTAACATGCATTCCAGAATTTATAGATAAGCAGTATATATACAGGGATCCAGGTGGTGGCTAAAATGGTGGCCAATGCACCTAACTTTTTTTATTTTGCTGTGACTTTTTTCCTGCCAGATGCCAGTGGTCACCCACAAGCAAAAAACAAAACAAACAAACAACCAAAAAAAAAAAAAAAGCGCACAGCGGCAGGCTTTAACACTGTGCTTAACTCTTTCATCTGTGTATGGCTGCCCTGCTACACGATCACATGCACTCCTGTACTGTCCTGCTCTGTCCACAGCGATTGAAGTGTACACAGATGTAGAGAAGTAGTTTTTCTTGACAGTGTTTGAACTTCACCCCACTGCCGTGCTAGCTAACATGCACAAAGTAGCTAACTGCCTCGCTAGCTAGCCAATGGCAGCTACCCTCAGTAAAGGAACATCAAGGTCTGTACTAACTAAAGAAACAAAAATGTTGAATACTTCCTTACAATCGGCACTAAAAAAACAGTGCAGCCTCAAAAAAATGTGTGTTGACAATTTTGTGAACAGTTTCATCTGTCTTTGTGGTAAACAACCCATGTACAGAGAGACGAGCATTAAAATTCCATTATTTAAATCCAGGACAAAATACCAGGTCAACAACAATACCTCAGGGTTCTATTAAGAGAACTGTAGGTTTTTTTTAGGACTCGGCAGAACAGTAAAACCACAAAACAGGTCTTTGGTGTTAACATTAAAAAGTCTTATTGAAATCTTTGTTGACCACAAAACAGATTCAAGAATACAAGCATTATAAGGTTAACTACTGTGTCTCTGACAGACAGCATGTCTGTGTGTGGCACATAAATATATAGAGTTCAGAGTTTCAGTGGCTAGGCTTACAAAAGGGGTCAGTTAGTAGATTCCAGTTAGTTTCCAGACCTACTCATTTTACCGTGCATAATGTGGGACTGTTGTGCACTGAAATGACTGTAGAAAGTCTGCTAAACTCAACAGACATCAACAAAACTGTTGTTTGCACCAGTTCTCAAAGATGAAGAGAGCCTGTTGTGGTTTATAGATATCAGTTGATAAAATTCAGAAACAACACTCTCATCAGTAGCTAGCAATGAATGGATTCATGATTCTTTATGATCTTAAAGAATGGAAATTAAATGACCCACCAATTTAAGGCAAGCAGGCTGAAAGGGTTGCATCTTATTTGATGTTTTGCATTTTGCTGGATGAAAAACTTATATTGATCATTTATCCATAGTTTGGTTATCATTTTAGGATTGTTAGTAAGCAGTAATCCTTTTTTAAGGAACATTCTGTTATTGATGATGTTGATGTCATTTAAGTGTGTCGGCCAATAATTAAAAATTCTGGACATGGTGAATCATGACGCATTAGATATTTAACAAGCGCCAGACGAATCGTTGATCACTGGAAACTGCATAACAACGGATCTCCCTCCATTAGGAGGCTAAAACACTGGCATATTTTTATGTACACAGATATTATTCAGCTACTCCCCCTTTGTGACTCACTGAAAGATATGATCTCGGAGTTACAGTCTGCACTCACAGTTACTGCTAATTTTTACTGTTCCCAAGATTAGAACAGTGATGGGAAACCATCCACAGTCCATTACATAAAATGCACCTTGATTATGGAGCATGTTAAAACAGACTCTTAGATTAGAGAAAATTGGAGTGTCATTATCTGAATTTAGTATTCCAGACGTGACATATATTTCCCTGTTGACGTTCTTCTCAGGTTTCTGTTGAAAAACATATAAATGCTAAATGAAAACGAACGATTAAATGTGCTAAAATGGGAAGGGATTTAGTAAATGGGGCCCGATTCAATATTTTGTTGAATGTACTGAAACTTTCTCTCAGAGATTTGTACCAGGTGACAAAATCCCAGATGGGGCAGAGCTTTTAAACCAACAGAAAGATTTCTAGGCCTTCCTCACACGACTATAGATCTGGTTCTGTTTCCTCCTCTGAATGTGAAGGGTTTTGAAACAGAATTGACTGCTTTGGCATTTACGCTACCACAGCATCTCTGTTCCATAGGCTGAAAGCAGTGCATTTCTCTCGTAAATTGTGAATTATGCCACCGTTGCAGCGAGAAGCGTCCAATTATGGGATCACGCATTATACAGATGAGTATTTATTCACTGAATGTGATAACCGAATGACCATATAACTGGTTTTCCCGCCAAATCAATGGGGCATTAGGATGTCAACACTTTCAAGCTTCCGGTCTCTTTCACACGCTCTGCCTCTTGTATGGATTTTACTGAAGTAGTAATGGCATATTATAGTTGCGCCAGTGCAATGCTATACAGTCCTAAGGGGGGAACTCGAGATCTGGAGACACCCGAGCGATGTGGACAACTCTCTGTGCATTCAGCTTACATGAAACATGGCATGCAGGTAAGTGCCAGGTAAGAATGGAGGTAAAGAGGAACATCCGACGAGGACATAATGTAAAACGTCGGTCCAGAAAGCGTCTCCTTCATGGGGATGTTTTCCGCCACAAAGCGTCTTTTCTGCCAGCTGGAGCAGAGCTGACATTACTCACAGCGCCGGATGGCCTTGGTTCGCCTTAAGATTGATGTTCTGCGATGTGCGCCAAATCCGAAAGAAAGTAATTCAATCAAGCTGCACTGAGGATGACGTAATGTGAAGAGATTCAATTACCCTTCACTTCTTCGTTTACATCGTTCTGAGACGGCCCATTACAGCTTCTTACTGTTTATTGATTTTTTTTTGTTGTCTTTTTTCTTGTGGCGTACAGTAACCAAATGGACCCATCAAATGTATCCATTGGTCACAGGTCAAAATCACTCCACATCTACTTTGTGCATTTTTTTTTCCGCTTCTGTTTATGTTGCTTTTCTGTTGCCCCGGCCTAGGTAAATCACAGAGAGAAGACGGCTACAGATTAACAATTGTCTGGGATCTATAATTCATCAAACAGATTTTTTTACAATCTATTTATTGGGAAAGAGAAACTGAATAAATGATAAAAGCCTATTCAGCCACTCAAACCACTTGCCCCTGCATTTAAGCACCGGGGGACTGCCGTTTATTTATTTAAACTTCAAACAAAAATGTTGCTGTCTGGTGTTTCTCAACTGAAAGTTCAAAGCTGTTTACATCCAGCTTTAAACAGGACTGCCGTAATTCGTTGCGCTGCTTTTTTAGCAGACGATCCCTGAATGAAAAAACGCACACAGGTAATTACGACTGAAATAACTGACAAGCTCATTCTGGCTCTGTACTCTTCTCACTCGCTTAATTAGGATGGCAATGCTACCTGAGGAAGTCACTGCTAGCAACGTCTTTGATGATGTTAAGCTGCTGTCCACCAAAAAGTAATGGAACAGATCACGCGGTGAATAATTAATGGAGAATTAGCCATTGGTCTTGAAACATTTATGAATTTCCATTTTAGTTGTTGTAAATTGTTTGAAAATTATTGTCTATAAAAAAACTAATCAAACTGGGCGATAGTTTGTCCACACTAAGATATTTTGAACTCAGTTATATTCAGTATCACCAGTCCAACTATTTACAGTTTGCCTTGTCACTAGCACAGCTAAGAGCTTTGTTTAAAATCTTACTGCTGATGTATTTTACAGCAATAAAAACACAATAAAAAAGATACGATCCTCCAGCTGAAATAGAAACGTCTGACCATCATTTCAGGATATTATAATGCCAAGACAAGGGCTTTTTTTCCCTTTTGAATACAGATGAGTTATAAATGCATGAATTTTGATATAAAAAGTATAAACTTGGTCATAATTTAAGGACAGCCACTGAAGCATTAAGGGTCTGCATTCTGACACGCTAGGTCCGTCCTGAACATTCAGAGTTGGGAACCTCACAGCTGTTCTGGGTCCCCAAACCTCACTGGGGCCATAACTCCCTGCAATGCGATCCGTCCTGAGCGCTCATCCTAAAAAAATGTCAGCGAAGATTTAAGTCGAACTCCACCACTTCTTCCTGTCCTGAGCTGTCCTGTTTGAGGACATCGATTTTAGGAGGGGGGAGGGAGGGAGGAAGGGCGCCTGTCCTCACCCAGTTTGGAGTGACCGAAGCAGAAGACGCAGCCGTCAGCCCCGTTGACCACAGACTGGATGACTTCAGCAACGGTGCCTGCGCACACCTCCGCCTGGCAGTTAGAGAAAGGGGGAAACGGGGTGTTAGCATTAGCGTTAGCACCCCATCATAATCCATACCAGACAATGGATAGCACTAGCCCATTACATTAACTAGGGGATAATTCTTAAGCACTGTGATAAACACAAGCCTCAGGGATATAGGAGCTCATTTAATACAAGGATAGGAGACATGTTGGGTAAATACACCCAGGTCAGACGTCAGAGGTCACACCCAGGTTGGACGATATGCCAGGAGAAAATGCCTAGATTATAGAGAATGCATACTCAGAGAAGGATGGTGGGAGAATACACCAAGGGAGGAAAAGGTAGATAGAATGATAGAAGGATGATTTACAGATGGGAATAGCGATGTGTCAACGTGATTCTCGTTTACCTGGGATGCGCATCATGGGGAAACGCTGCATCAAAGGCGAACATCTTGGGCGGGACCTGCCCGGCCCCACCCCGTTTCTGCTGGGTGTTCTGCTGCCCATTGGCTGTCGGGTCCATTATGGTGATCTGCTTCTTGCGCGGGTCCACTTTCAGGAAGGAGCTCGACCCGGACGCATCCGGCGGCAGAACGGGGCACACCCGCAGCATGACTTTCACCTGATACAAAGAATGACAGACATGGGGCGAACTCAATTTTTAACCACATAAGTCTTACCATTAAACCAGTGAGCTTCTCTCACAGCGAAACCCTGCCAAAATATCTGTGCAAGTCTGTACTACCTTCTGTTTTCTATTTCTCCAGTGATTCAGAAAGGAAATGTCCAAAAGTCTACATTTACCAGCTGAATGTTGATGTGTTCCTGTCAATAGTACAAATTTGTTGGACAGCAGTACGTGTTTCCCATGTCTGTGCAAGAGGTAAGGTGAAAAATTTGATTTCAGGATGACGTCGGAATTTGGTTGCCGTCCTCTGATGTTGATTTCGAGTCAAATGACAGTTTAAATGAAAATGTCTGAAATGTAATCTAATGGTGTTGTGTCACATGGAGGTTGCCAGTGAAAGGCTTTTTGACATCCTGAAATTGCGATCAGATGTTACTATTTAGCCGTGTGCAACTGCCGGTGCAAATCCTGTTCTATGGCACCTGGCCCACAACCTCGCTCACTGATTTCATCTGGGCTATGCGGACTCTGAACAGAAAACCTGGCAGCATTTTCTTCAAGATTCAATCATCGTATCATGTCACTTCGAGGAATTTAAAAACCTCTTTGCGAAGTGAGATCTAGCCAAGAGTAATACGCAATAGATAGACAATCCGTATCGGAAATGTATTTTCACTTGGAGCAAAAATGACAGATGTAATAACAATGCTACAAGTAGTGGACCCCCTTGTAGTGGATATTTGGGTATATATATTGTATATTTTGTTGTTTGCTGGAAGGGATCAAGATCTACTTTCTGTATTTGGTTATGTCATTGAATGTGGAAGTCCCACTGAGTGATTTGTAATCTGCAGTGGTATTGCTTCCAGCTTAATGGCACTTTCCATGGTCCACTCCTCTCTGTGGCTCTGTGTAACCTCACCAGAACAATATACATCAGGAGAACTTCTGACACATACACACACATTCTCTCTTCGCAAAAACAGCCATACACAGTTAGTGCTTTCAAATGCACTTCCTGTATTTCCATCATCACCTCCAAGACCACTTCCTGTATTACCATCATCACTATCAACTACACTTCCTGTGCACCCTGCTGACAGCATTGCGAGCTCCTTTTCTGTTTGCTCTGTCTCACATGAGGGAGTGAAACGTCTCTGCCCTTACCGACGTGCGATATTGGTACTTGCATGACGCATGGCGGCCATTTTGTGGTGTAACACGCATCACATATGAGCTGAAGATCAGAGGCAGTGATTATGAGAGCCAGTTAAAATGATAGTGATCAAATGTTTAGAGTAATAATATATACAGACATCTGTAAAGCCTGAGAATCTCTAGAGCCTTTTTCTTGTCTGTTGGTCTCCTGGCACTGGATCGCTAACACAAAATCCCTTAAACCAATAAGATCAAAAGGCATAAAATCAATTTACATAAAGCAAAATCCAATCAAATTCTACATGATAAATCCCTGCTTGTTCTAAAGCAAATTCAGCCAGCTCCCCTTGACTTGTTGCTGCATGGACCATATCTTTGTAACTCATGAATAATAAGAGGAAAGAGGTTGGTCAGGTCTCAATAAAAAAATTCACCTTTAAATTATCTTTCTCCATGGACGTAATGTGGCAAGTTAGTTTTAGCGAGCAAGTTAGTTAGTTTTTGCAATCCCTAGTGAGCAGGCTTCAATACAGCAGGCTACAGTTTCCATAAATTGCTCTGCACTGATTGCATCTTTCACTCCAGAGCAGTAATCTACAGCCTGCACAATTGGGTGGGGGTTGAGGTTGTGGTTTTTACATTTATAAGAAGGATCAACAAGGTGAACTACATGATCTTTGAGGTTGAGTGCAGTCTGTAGAACAAGCTTGCACAGATGAATATTAGTTAAGAGCACATTCTGCGCCAATATCAGGAAGTATTACTTCAGTATTGTCAACTCTGACTCTTGGGCTGCGTTCCAATATTCAAATTTGTCTCCTCCTTTCCTCCTTTCCTCTCCTCCTTTCCTCCGTGCCCTGGAAGCTGATTCTGTGTCCTCCTTCCCTCCACTGTTCCAAAACGAAATCTCATCTCCTCCTTTCCCCCTTTCTCATCTCCTCCTTTCCTCCAAACAAAGGATACTTTGATGTATCCTACCGCGGAAGTCTGTTCACATTTCTGGGTGACATCATTGTGCTCACGACCAGTCACGTTAAAAGACCATCCCACAGAATATTTTGATTGGCTTTGGTATCCTCAGAGTCAGTCGAAATTATTACTTCATCAAATTTTCGATTCCTTTCCTCCTTTCCTCCACTCGTTTCCTCCCCTCCTTTCCTCCACATATTTCCGGCATATTTCCGGGCTAGGAAAGGAGGGGAGGAAAGGAGTAGACGAGAAAAAGTATTGGAATGCAGCCTTGGTGTGTTCAAGTCCAAGTTGGATACAGTAATGGATGCTCAATTAGCCTAAAAGATTAGCCTAGTTGGGCTTAATTGCCTGTTCTCATCATCACATATTCTTTGGAGAGAACCACACAAAGACAAAAGCTTTCCTCCATTTGAATGACTGTGGTATGAGAAGGCCAGAGTTCAGCTGACAGCCATTGCGAGGGTGTGTGTAAATTACACCAACCCCCCACACCCACACATACTGTCTGCTGACCCATTCTCTTATGATGGGCCGAAGAAAAATGTCCGTCTGCCCCCTGTGACGACCCCATAAACAGCTCCCATTTCCACAGAAAGTGCTCTCAGGGAAGTCACGACCCCGACATATCCCTCATCACGGACGTCTATATCCTCCTTATCGTCTAGGTGCACTGTAAGTACGTCTATACACCCGGCCCTCAGCTATACCCTCACGGTCAGGCATTTCCGAACCCAATCAAACCCCTTCGGGAAACGTTCATCAATCCACTGTAATGACACGTTATCACACACCACTTCACAGACTGGCAACGATACTAGGATGAGATGTCACCAGTACAAGACTAAACCAACAGCCCTTTGGTTATGCATTCAAACAAGAACAATAAACAAGATGTTTCCTGTACCCTCATTTTTAAATGCTGAAACATTCACAGCATGCAAATTAATTATTAATAATTAATCATTTCAGTCTAATGTCAGCCAGTTTTGTTCTTGGTCATTATTAGCTGAAAGTGAAGTATTATGATTATGTTTTGCCTATATAGCATCAATTACTTCAGTAAATATTCACCTGTACAAGTGTATTACGTAAAAACTACAAATAATAATTTATTTTATGTATTTATATCTTAAGTGGTATACAGTATAATCATGATAATTTCTATTTTTGAAAGACTCACTCGTTCATTCTCGTACCACATCAGTCCTGTGTAACATAATCTTATTTCAATGGAGGGGGTGTCGTATGAATAAAACAGACATCCAACGTTTCGACTTACTGTGGTCATTGAAGATTACAAGAATCTTCTAACAAAAAAACAACCAATTCCGTAGCCCTTGTTAAATGATGAAGTTCACATTTTAAAACGTCTGAATAAAAACACAAATGGCATTCCGCAAATCGCCACTTTTGGAACTTCGAACTCTGCAGCACTGGCGATATTACAAACTTTCAGCCTACCTTTTCTTTAGCATTCAGCTAAAAACCATGACACAGACACACTTAAAGGTCAGCATAGGAGATAGGTCTGCAAGTTTGTATACTTTTAGGATCTCAAATAGCAGAATAACCTTTTATCTGTATAAATAAATGAATAACCTAAATACATTTGACGTGAAGCTACAGCAACATTGGCATCAATGTCACTCAGTGGAGGTAAATATTTTATTTCAATGTCATTTGCAATAGAAAATATAACGAAAATGCATCTGGGAGCATCAAAAGGTGCAAGTGAATTATTTAGCGTGTTCCTTTCTCGGTATGATAAGCGTCTCTTCCCAGTTGCTGTTTATACACAGTTGATACACAGTCGATGACTTGTTGCAATGGTCCTTCTCTAAACCATTTTCCAAACTATACTCCATCAGGCAGAAAAGCCAGGGTATTTTTCCACTCTTACTTAACAAACTAAGTAACCACATCCAGTGATGTAGCAAAAGGTAGGGACGAGGACCAAAAAGCTTGCTTTTATTGTCTTTTCTGTAGGTCATTTTGGTGCCACTGGCAGTTACAGTATTTATGACCCAAAATGCAAGGCCCTGGGAGAGAAGTAGTTTGATTGTGAAAGCATTTTTCATATCAAGACTACAGCAGACCCTCAGTAATATGTAACCCAGTTATACAAAAACACTGGCAATGTGAAGTGTGGTTATAAATCTGGAAACATAATTTTAGTTAAACACACATTCATTTCAAATTGTTATGCAAAAGGCATGCACAGTTGTCTTATTTTGAAACAAAAATAAGACAACTGTGGACAAGATAATGGTAATTGGATATTATGACATGTCTTAGTATAGTTGCTGAAGAATGGCATTTGCGAAAATGTACAAACTCAATAGGAAAAGCTAGTTCATCAAAAAAAAAGATTGGTTGATGGCTAGCCAGGCCTCAGTCTTCCATCTCTGGCCTGGTGACCTGTAATGCCAATGAGTCCATTCCTACAAATAAGTGACAGCGCCCCCAGTGGCAAAGTCTGTTATCACAGCCACCTTTTCTTCTCAGCTATGGAAGGCCTGGGAGCTGCTGTTGGCTATGGCTACAATGGAAGTCAAATCCCTGGCTCTAACCTGAACGATGACCAAACAAATTAATCAAACTATGAATCTGGCATAGAGGAATAAATGCTTTTCTGTGTATGGCTGAGGTGAGATTTGAGCCATGGATTCCAGAGCCAGTGGCCAATCAGGGGACGCAAAGGCTTTTTGAAATGAACTCACCATCATGGTTACATCATCACATGACTTTACACTATAAATAACAAAAGCATTCAACAAAAACAAGGCACTACTATAGGAAATGGCATTTCGGCTTGCCATTTTTTCATCTCGGGTCCATTACTGCAATTTGTCTGAATGTCTTTCTTGGTCTTGATCAGAACATCTCCTTTTATCTGTGTCATGAACTGATAATGTCCTTTCCTCCCTCCATTTAAAGGAACTTTCCATGTAATTAGTGTGAAACCTAATTACGGAGGGCACCCCAGAGACGGAGGGAATGGTTGCCTCATAATGAATAGTGGATGTTCAGGAATGGGCGGACGACGTTCGGGAGGAGGTCATTACTGTACCTGAATGAGGCTCTCCCTTCAGTAGGATCAGATACGTAATTACCTCTCTCAAAGAACATAGAGACAAACCCCCACCCCCACACGCAAGACTGTCTGGCCATTGCCTTTATGCTGCTTCAAAGCCCCAACCACTGTGAATGATGTCATATTCAATTTCCCTTCAATTTGTTTGGGCTTCTGTGGAGTTCCTCCTGCTCGTATACCGAACCGTCGCGTGTCTTATCTTCAGGGATGTCTGATGTTCGGGAAGTCTCATCGACTCATGTCTGAAGCCCCAATCAATTCATTAAGCAGGGTGTTTGGTGTGCGGCTAGTGTGTTTCATTTACTTTGTGTTTCATCATTGTGTTTCTATGGCAACATGTCATTTCAATGCAATGCCAGTTCCTTCCTTCACCACCACAAATGTATACAGATTCAACTAAACATTTGAGCAAGGCATTGTACAAGTGGTAGGACATAATAGTAATACTACCAAAATACATAATAATAATAATAATAATAACAACAATTATTATTATTATTATTATTTTGTTGTTGTTATTGTTATTATTATTACTGGGTATTCAAAGTACTGAAAAACATTTAAAGGATTTCAGTTTCCATGTCTGAGCAGTGCGGAGCATTCTGTGCAAAAAATTAAGTAAATGAAAATAAACCTGTGAGACATGAAAGCGAGAGACACAAAACGACCTAACTGCTCCTGTGCACCAGCTGGGTATTTCCAGCCTGTCAATCACCCTTTAATATGTCTATTTCTCCAGAATGAATCATTCGTTATTTATGTATTCTCCTCAAAGACACACTTGCTGCAAAAATTCACAGCCCTTATGCCCACATCTGAGGTACCTGAAGTCACACTGTGGTAGCAGAGGCAGACCCAGACCCTATGGGAAAAAAGCCATCCTCTATCATCAAGGCCATTGAGATTTGGCCAAATTATTGTTGCTTCTAAATGATTAGATTGTCCTGAGGTTCCTGAACTATTATTATCCTGGAACTACCAAATGACCCACTTTGAGATGTTGATGCAGGAGGCAGGATTGCTCATTGAATATTCATGAACTTAAATTCCTTAATCAGTGAAAAGGTGACATTTACAAAAGGATGGAAAGTATTAAAAATCTTTTTTTATCCAGGGATAGGTCTTTTGTGGTTCAAAGGGAAACAGGCTAAAACAGAGCTACAAGGACACATGTAAGAATGTGTCCTCTTGACAGGCATGGTTTATGTTACTCAAAAACCTAAAATACAAAAACAGTCCATGTAAAAGGAGTGGAGACCTGTAACTCTCCTGTTCCACTTTTCACCCAGCCTTATGAAATTGAAACTGATTAGATGGTTCATTATCCGAAATGGGAAGGGGTGACAGAAAAGGTTTATCCGGGGTCATGTAAGAATGGTCTGTCTGACCTGTAAAAATCATTAAACATTTAGGCGGGGTCGGCACTGTCAGATCCAATGCTGGTTCATGGCTTTTATGTCTACTGTTGTTTCTAGTGTTTGTTCACGTTATCGTCATACAATCAAGAACCATTCAGTCCATCCAATAAAAACACAATTCATGTTTAACATGGTTGGGGGGGTAGAGCAACCATGTGAATATTGATTTTCCCATATCTAAAGCCTTCTTCTATTGGCCAATGAGAAGAGAGTGTTCTCTGTCTTTTATTTTAGAAAGAGTTATTAAATATTGATTGGGCTCAGAGGGTAATTTTTCAAGGTCATCGCCTGTGTCGGCAATATGATTGATGCTGCTGTCGGAGGCCCACTGTTCCTCTCTGCTGCCTGCCCGAAGTTTAAAAGGAAGAAAACGATGACTGACAGAGTAAAGGTAATTTTAAATTAAGTTGTAACTGTATTGTTTCTCAGCGGGCTAAATGCATTTCAAATAACCACGCTGGACACTTTGAATAAATGAAAGAAAAGAGATTGGCTTTCATTTCCTTTCTTTGTTAATACTTCCATTTACTTTCCGTTTTTCTTTTTGATAAAGGAAGCCCAGTGTTATTTTTTGGCCACTAGCTTTATTTTGTTAACAGCGTTTATTTTCATTCTGGAAAATACAGACCCAGCTGCTGAGGTTGCTGAGCAGGGGACAACATAACTGGAGCAACTGGTACAGGAAGATCACAAACACCAGTTTGAATGCAGGAGCCTCTACCTAGTACCCTGCTGACAGAAACTACCTTGATTTGGCATTGCTATAATTACATGCTATACAGTCACTCTGCAGGACATGTGCTAATGGACCATTTATATGCTACCCTGCAGAACGTTACAAAACAGTAAGAACCGCAAAGCAAGTTTCTTTTAAAGAAACTCCTTGTTATACTCCTTATAAAATCCTTATTTTTTTCCATGTTTACATTTTTTAAAAAATTAAGATTGAGTGTGCTGTGTTCTTATCAGAAGGATTACTTTTCTGCAGCAAATACAACTATTTTCAGAGGCTAAACTTGATTTGCTGAACAGTGCATTTCAGCACTGTGAAATTAAAAGATTAGAAAATGTATAGAAAATCATGTTTAGCCAGCACTTAATATACTTAACAGTACTTGATATAGTATGCCTAAACAGCTCATAGGTAAGCAGTGTATGTGCTTATTTTTAAGTGGTCTGAAGCTGCGGACCATTTGAAAATGATGAATCGGTGATGTTCTCAGTGATCGTCTGCACCCTTAACCCTTTCCTATGAACTGCGCACACAAACCCTGGACAGCGTTAGTGTCTGGCTCCGAGGAAAGGCCCCGATGGTGAGGTTCGTGAAATGCCCCTGAGCGTTTTGTGTCAGATGTGCTCCTTTTGCCCCCGTGGTGAGAGCGCAGACAGAGTGACTGAGAGGAGTGATAGATATGCTATTCTCCTGGCAGGCTCTACTGGAGATGGGTATCAGTTATCAGCAGAGAGGCCCAATCCTGAGCTCAGCAGTCCCAAAACAATTAACCTGGGGGGCATTACTGCTTTCAGGGAGGGGGCAATTTAAATGGGAAGGAATGTGTTGCAGGGGGTATACACTAGGGCCTGACTTGGCCACGCAGACTGAGAAAGATGGGTGAGGCCATATGAGGTATTGGAACGTTATACTAGGGAAGTAAAAACCCACTTCATCTCATAGTAGACCCTTTAAAGGCAAAAGGGTTCACCTGCCTTGGCAGTAGAGTAATATGACGGTTAGGGAGCTGGTCTTGTAAATTGGAGATTGCAGGTTTGATTCCACGCTAAGGCACTATTAGTGTACGCATACACCTGCGATACTTCACCTGAATTCCTTCAGTAAATACCCACCTGTCTGCAACATTTAAACTGCAAGTCACTCTGAACAAGAGCGTCTGCTCAATTCATGTAAAATGTAATGTACAAATTATTAAATGTCTGATATAAATAATATATCTGATATAGGGAGGTTAGCCGACAGGTCAATCCTTGACACCATATATATGCAAGCATTTGAATAATTTTGCAGGAAAGTCAACCTGTCAACCTCCCAACCTCCTGAGATAAATACACTACTGAATAAATTAAATACCATCAAGGTTAAATGGCCTCAGGTCATGGAAAATGGAAGACTCTTCCTGAAATGCCATGCTGTTGCAATTTTTTGTACTTCAATTAAGGACGGCATATTATAGAGGTGAGGGATGTCCTGAGTTCACAGCGAACATGTATGAACCAGCTATCCTGATACATATGTAGATATATACCAAATCTGACCCATGTCACTCATGCTAATAGAGGCCAAACCAAATCTGTGCTGCTAATGCTAATAAGGAAAGTAAAGGCAACAGATTGCTATAGTACATGTGTGCCACTGTACTGCCAGACACAGTAGCATGCACACATATCAGATTTTTACGTTTTGACTGCTGATCCAGTATTAAAAGTCTGTTTCCCAACAACATGAGGAATAACATCTAAGGTTCCTCCACCGCCGTTGTGCGCCAAGCCGTATAAATCCTTGCAAGTCTCCACCATCCCGTCGATATCAGGTTCCCAACCTTCCTCTCTTGAGCTAGGCTAATCTGAATCCCGTAGCATCTGCGCACGTTGTTATCAATCGGTCGGTGCATTCGCCCCATCTGTGCACGTCCTGAGCCAAACCTGTCTGATCTCCTGCCAGAAAAATACCTTTGTGTTTTTTTTTGTGTTTCCTTCTTCCTTCCTTCCTTCACCTGCTAGCCAACCCATCCCCACCCCCAGTCCCGGTACAATTACAGTCCAAGCCCAAACATATGGGAGAAGTGGATCTGGGGAAGGCTTGGTCCAGCAGGTGTCTCTACGCTGACAGTGTGAAGCAGGTCTTTCTTTGAAGACTCAGCAGAAGAAATACAGTGGGATCGCCAGTCACCTCTTTCCAGCTCCGCGGGTTAAACAAAGGACACGGACGAGCGGTGAAAACGATGCGCCCATGCCTTCTGCGTGATGATTTTGAGGTAAATTCCCTCAATGTATAGTTATGTAGTTTTGTGGTTTTCCTATAATATTTAATGTATTATACTCAACGTGTGATTGCTGCTACAAACCTCTGGTGCTGTCAAGCAGTCCGTTTTCCTAAGATATTGGTTCAGTGTTATAACTGAATCCTGACCCTTCAGGTGCCATTACAGTGCATAAATAGCTTATTATTATTATTATTATTATTATTAGTATTATTATTATTAGTTGTAGTAGTTTTAAACCAGGTATTATATCAAATTAATCACAGATATATCACACCTTTTTAGAAATGCATTTTCTCACAAGGCTGAAAATATTGTGGAGTTGACAATTTATTTCAAACAAGAGAATAATCTTGGGCAGAATCTGTAGCAAGCTTTCTGCTGCATTTTTAGTCCCCCAATGAGCTCCCAGAGGTGGACTTTTCTGATAGCAAAACAAAATAGTAAGTCATTACATGGCCGATCGATAAAGGTACACGCACGTGTGCGCAAACACACCTCAGGTTCTGCTGCTGTCGGCATGCGTCTTTCATTAAGTCCAGCTGGATAATGGAAACGGTGAAAATGACACCCCTGGTGTCAGGAGCCACAGAGGTACAGTGACCCCCCCAGGTCTAATCACAGCATTGTGGGAGTTTCTAGCATTGTAACGAGCCAAAGGACAAGGCCAGTTTTCACCACAAGACCCCTGCCCGCTTTTCCATTCTTCACACCCACGGTAACCGTGTTCCCCCTTTATTGCTCCAGGATCAAGGCTCAAACTCCAGGGTCAGGAATGGCACCTCTGGACCTAAGGGTAACCATGGTGAATTGGACAGAGAAGTCCTTTCAATCTCAGTGATTACACACAAAGGAAAGGCACATAGCTTCTGCACCAGGCAATACAGGGGATTTCATTTCAAATCCCCGCACTATAAGCTTTTTCTGATCGAATTTGCTCGCTAAATGGACATATTTGTCAGTATACGTTTTTGGGGATTTCGCCCCCATTTTTTCCATCTTGAACACAGCTGAACTGTTTAGCCTCCCGCAGCAACCATCTCCTGCCGTCTCAGGAGGAGGCAGCCGTGACACACGATTCTTCTGATTCACACAACAATAGCCTTTTGCTTCTATTTCCACAATTCAGAAGCGCCACCAATCACATGCTTCCTGTTGACTGAGGATGATGAAGTCAGCATACACTCAGCTTGTACATCAGCTCAGCCAATCAGAAGTGGTAGCTAAAGAGCAATGAAACTAACAAACATAATTAGCTTAACCCCAACCCTTCCCCACTGAACCTCTGATTCAAACACACAGTCGCAGGGTTTCACGTTAGCTTTCAGTAGATAATGATGTAGATGGCTGACAGCAGCTGGGTTCAAATTCCCTTGTCCTCCTGTTTGGCTCTGATTCTTCATTCTGCTTGCTATTTTAATTAGGGGTAGTGGTTTTGTTTCGTCGGTTCACTTGAGAAACTTAAATGTTATGAGGTTTCAGAGGTTGAGTTATTGAAATGTTAAATTGGCATATCAATATGGCTTGCCAATTCATACCACATGAGTTTCAGAAGCAGAAAATACAATCAAATTATAAGACTGACCGCCACATCGGCTACACGGTCAATCTTGGTCGACCAGTCAAGTGCATGAGATGGAAAATTCGGGTTATCCGTACCTTGCCCAGTCCAGGAGTGTCTTTGACTTTGTTGACCGCGCGGAGCAGGCAGGGTGGGGCTGGAGGGGGCGAGGTCTGCAGGATCCCACTGAAGTTGGTGGGGAAGAGAGGAGGGTCACATGCTAAGGGTGGAGCGGTGCGCTGCTTCTTCTTCTTGGAGGACAGGTTCAATTTCTGGGCAGCTCTGTGATCAAGACATAGACAAAACAGATGTTTGAGCCAGCCAGTAAAAACAGAAGATAGAGACACCAGAGTGACTGTGTAAAGTTGTCCTAAGATGGCAACTGACGGACGAGCCTAGATGGTCATTTTATAATTCCTGTTCCCTCAGCAGTAGGCCCTGAATGTCAAAGACTGCAACAAATGAGTAAATGTTTTAAAAGATGTTATTTATAAGATGGCAACTCTAATAGGCTACTGCGTAACAAGGAGCCAAGATGGCTGCCCCCTCATATTATGTCATATCATTTCATTGTTGATCCTGTAGCACAATGGTTGGAACAACTTAGGCCAAGACTCAGTCAGTCAGCAACTGGTTCACAATTAAATGTAAGTTTTAATTTTTAGTGTCACCAACACAGTTTGGCGAGTTCAGCGATCTCAAAAATGAACTTGCCAAATAGTTCTTGTATGGAAAAACTACAATGTACTGAATTGTAAGTAAAAGATAAGGACAAATGTTAATTGAATCCAAGCCTTCGTACAGAACTTTTAACAATGATAGATTCCTCAGCTAGATCCCATTCCGAGCATGGTAATGGTAATGTCTGGTAATGCCAATCTTCAGGTGAGTATATTAATACATTGTACAGTCTGTTCAATATTAAATCACTTGTGGAATGCTAATTTAACAATCTGCTCATTTAATGACCGTTCTTAATTACATCCAGCGCAAACTGAAGTTCTCCCTGGAAAACAAAGATGGATCTGTAGATAATGAAACGACTCTTTACGGAGCATTTTACAACAAAACACAGCTGGTATTCATAAGGCACAACTGTCCTATTACCTTTCGCCGATAGTCCTGGCTCCTCAGGACTGCTTGCACTGTCATATAAAAACCCCGGTAATTGCTTTTTAGGTCGTTAATTGAAATAGAATCAGATGCCGAGTATCCGGAGGACCTTGGGCATATTCAGAGCCTGTGTAGGCGGTAATGTTCTGAACATGTGGTCTTAGCGTTCCTCGTCGCTGGAGCGTCCAGCTTACGGCTGAGTATGGAAACACAGGAAGAAGGGAGCACACCTGTTCTCCTCAGTCCAGCACCCTACCACAGAAATGCATATAGGGGTGCATAATTCAGTGCCCCACAGCCATTTTAACAATATTGGGGATATAAGACACCGTGAAAAAATGACAATCACAGTGAACAGATTTAGTAGATATCTATGGTGCAAGGGGAGCTCCTCAATCTAATCTTCTTAAGCAATGTTTTCAAGGCCGACTTCATTAATTCCACAGGCACATTCAATACAAAACGTTTTGTTACATTTGCTAAGGTTTTCTCATTCAACAATGCGTTTCGTCTAAATTTCGGTAAATGTTCTGCAACAGTTTTTATGAAGATTTTGCTTAGAATATCTGCTTCACTGCACCTCTGGGGAAACGGGGAAACCGATCAGATATCATTCCAGAACTCACTGGGTAGAGACCATTCTACTCTGTATCTGAAATTGGTTTGCAAGGTAAAGACAAAGTATGCTGGGCTTGAATGATCTGTTTAGTGCTTAAATATTTTTGTGTGAGCTGATGGAGAGGGGAGCCATACCCCCATATCCGTGAAAGATGGGTTTTAGATGACTGTAACTGTCCCAATATCACATGAATTTCAATATGGCTACATATATAACATACATACACAAATAGAGCAGGCCAGTTTCATGCTGCTAGGGAACCAGACTGGAAACCAGGAGGTTACAGCCTGTGAACACGGCTGCTAAATGCCTGTCCTGGAGAACAGGCATTTTGATGATTATGAAAGCTACATAAATAAAAGTGTGCCAACTCCACCAATTTACACCATGACATCAGTGAACTCTATAACTCTGAGGCAGGAGATAATGAGAGTAATCTTTGTGTGCGTGAGCACATGATTCTGCCAAAATCTAGACATCAGCCTAACTATCTGTAGTTGCCCCAGGATACTTGATCGGGTTAAAACCTATGGTGCTAAGCAACAGATGCGTCCAACTAATCACAAGGTAAGTAACAACCTGCAGGGCCGCTGACACTGTACATTAGCCATGGGCAACAGCTACGATGATAATTCAGGACTTTTGCAGAACATGTAGGCATGCTTAAGCCCTAGCGCTTCTAATGAGGTCCAACTTCAAAATCATTATACACACTAATGTAACTGCAATCCTTTTTAGAAATGTGTTCTTTTTTAAAAGAAAGGCAAGATTCATCAAGATCAGTGATAATACTAACAGGCAGGCCTAATAGTATGCAGCTAATTAATAACTAGATATTTAATAACTGTGCATATGGTGTACAGTAAAAGTGCTACATTGCTCAGGAGATACATGGATAACAGACCACTTTACTTTAGTTTCAGGAAGTCTCATAAAATCTGTTTTGTGTCCGTGTATCATTATTCCTATGGTGAGCAGGCATGGCTTAAGCCGGCTGAATCTCTCACACTGGGTTGTGGTGTTGTATAAAAATAAATCACTTCTGGGTGGGTTAACCTTCAGCTGTGCCTCAGGGCCAAATCACACCTCCCAGTTGTGGTTTATTCTAAAAGGCCTTTACAAATCTGGTTATAATAATTCACTCCTTCTGCCATACAGAGCGCTCTGTTTTTCCCCTGGACATTTGTCTTTTCCAGTCTAAGCTTTACAAAATCCAGTTTGTTTTATGCAGTACTTTTTTAAGCTCTTTTCTGAAAAACACCTTCTTCTTCCCTCTCGCTGAATAGAGTTATATATAGAAAAAGACATGACTGTGCGGGTAAATAAAAGAGAAGGGATCTCATACCTAAAATCTGAAGTCGTCAAATACAGTTTTACACTGACCAAAATCATGACTCGTCTTCTTCTGAGAAAGTCACTGATTTCCCTAAAATCAACGACTATCACATGATGATTCAAATTTCAATGCTAATTACTGTAACAGTTTTCGTACATGAATATTCCTGATAACAGCTTTTTACATATTGTAAAAACTGTAAAAATGACAAATAAGTAATAATTATATTTAAATGAACATTACATAATAAATATTGTTTCGCACATTCTCTGGTTACTTTGCAGAGCCAATAATGAGATTTCTCAGCACAGTCTTATTATAGAAAATCTGTCTCTCTCTTGACGCAGACACATAGAAATTTAAAGAGACAGAGAGAGAGAGACAGGTCGAAAGAGATAGAGAAACGCTGTAAACAAAGATAATTTCATTTTGAAGACAAAAATACTTAGAGATGAGTCACACAAACACATAAAGCGCAGTTGCACAAAAACACACATCGTATACCCCAGCACGTACCTGCAAAATGTAACCTCTTAAGCAAAATAAGTACAATATTTCTCATGTATATATGTTTAAAAACAAGGCCACAAAACTGGAAGAGAAGATAAAGTTATATGTTTTTTGACCACAAAGCCTAGAGGGCAGTAAGCTGCCTCACTTCAAGTAAAATTACTCAACGTTCTCACCTGTCCATCCGCTCGCAGGGGCCTGTGTACTGACTGCTGCTCTGCTCACCCTATCCAAACCGTGCTCGAGCAAGTTTACCTCTCCACAGGTCATCTCATGACATCGAACAGCACAGGAGCGAGGGAGAGAGACGGAGGAAAAGAAAGACCCAGAGACAGGATGGGAGGATGAGAGAGACAGACTGAGAGACAGAGGGGATGGCATGTAGAGGGACTTTGAAAATGAGTTTTGAGGGATGAGCGAGAGACAGGTGTGTGAGGTGTTGAGCGTGATAATGAGGAAGATTTGGCGAAGAGGTGATGAGAATGATAGAGAAGATATAGAGACAGGAGAGTGTGGGAGCTAGAGAGATGGGCAGATGAACAGACTGAAAAAGAGTGATAGACTAGGTAGGAGAGAGCCAGAAAAATATTTTCAAGGAGCTGCTTGCCAGCCCTGTAAACTCAGCAGATATTGTCTGCTCTACAAAGGACTGCACCAATTTCCCTCCCTCCTTCCTCCCTCTCTCTCTCCCGTCTCCCTCCCTCTCAGCTATTTCACGCTCACTTCAGACTTCTTCCAGTAGCTTCATTAACCCGTTCCTTCACCGCCAACGCTAACAAACGCGCGGGCGCGTACGTACACAAACGCGCGCGCGCGCACACGTGCGGAGATAAACAAGGGCACGGAAGATTGTCGCAGACTCCGAGCCCGCTGACGAGGAAATACAGTTTCTCGGTGACACGGAGCGGGTGTCCGGAGACGTGCCTCCAAGCTGTCGACAGCAAGCAGAGTACGAGTGCAGCTGCACAGGGGGATCTGAAATTGACGTCTTTTCTTGAAGCTCTGCCAAACAGACTCTGGCAAAGTTTAAGGAATACTGAAACATATGTCAAGAGAAGGCATTTCACTTTGGGCCATGCAGGATATCTTTAGCTCTTCACTGGGCAAAGAAAATTGGGAGGTGGGGGAGAGAGGGGGGTGGAAGGGAAAAAACAAGGAAGAAGTTGGCACAGGAACCTTGGAATCCAGCCAGAAGGTAGAAAAAGGCAGAAGAGGGAACACAAGAGCTGGATTTAATATATGTCTCTCCTAAGGATAAAAAAAAAACACAAAACCCACAGAAAGAAATCTCTCATATTTTAGAAAAGTATCTACACAGTAACAAAATACATTTTTTTAACGTATTGGACCGAGATTTAGAGCAAGTAAGAAAGAGGTATGGGGCTAATGCCTAACTTAAACAACACATTTTGTGGAACAGAAGACAGAGAGGGGAATTCACTTCTTTGAGAAGGATTTCTACAGGTAAGTTAATTCCATTCAGACTCCCAAAAAGGAAGATGTGACTGAGTACTGATACAAAGCAATCTGAAAGTCCATCTTTACGTTCTAATGTAAAAGGATCATTTAACTTTCTTATATGGCAGACCCCAAGAAATGCTCATTATTGCACACCCCTAGAAGCAACAGAATAGGTGGACACAGGTAGATGAAAGTTGAATATGGCTTCACTGCTTTCTTATATCTTTAATTGACATGAGATAGCAGATGCCGTGCAAGCTAAACAGTTAAACTGTTGAAAATAAAATGGAGTAATTAAAAAGGAAGTCATAAATTCAAACCAGCAAACCGAAATAAAAATACTGCTTTTCGGCAACAGGAAAAAGGTTTTTTCTATTCTCTAGTGCTCTCTCATGTCACCAGGAGTTCTTGGTCTCAGACCTCCACAGGGTAAAACCTGAGCTGACTGGACTATTCAGCTCAGGTGCCCAATAGACACGACCCCATTTTCCCTTCCCGAGACCACGCCCTGCCACGCTCCGTTTCCACATACAACTATTCCCGTGCTAAAATACCTATGCTTTATATGATCAACAAACATTTCTAAAAGCATTCTAGTTATGCATTTTTACCTTACAAAATAACTCCAAACTGCATTTGTCTAATTATAGCTTTGACATTTAAAACAGTCATGCAAAATCATCAGCTAGTCATAAATCAATAGTTCACAAAGGGAAGTCCCAAGTACTTTAACAATTAATTCAGCTCACATCGATTTGTAGCGCATAGTCAGAAACAGAGTTACCATAACATCTGGAAAGGCAATCAGGAACATTCAGTATTCAAATTGTTATGTATTTTTTTTAGATTATTTATTCATGAATGTTTTTATTTTGTTTCATTTTATGTATTTACATCAGGTCTCTTTTGAAAATGAGATCTCTATCTCAATAGGATTTACCTGAATAAAAAAAAGTAAATAAGCAAATAAACAAACAAACAAACAAAAAGAGACCAATGAAAGGCTGCTGTATGATAATGGCCGCAAACACGTTTGCATTGAGAGTCAGAGGTAGAGAAGTCAAATTCCTCTTCCACTTCCCATGTACGCTTCCTCCACTGTGGAGCTACTGGGACGCCATCAAGGAGCAGTGGAACACATCTCAGAGCGTCAAAGGAGCAGCCCCTTTAACAGGTACCCTGCTGCTGCTCTGCAGTTTTAAGAAAACGTAAAGTTTGAATAGATTTGACTGTCCTATCATTATATTCATCTCTGATTTTTTAGCGTGCCAGGGTCAAAGTTGGGTATTCCAGGTCTTTTAATGAAGGCAGCTTAGAGCAAAATTAGTGATGAATGGACCTGAATCCATTAAAACAGGCCTTGTGTGGTGTACATTACTGGATATAAAAGCCGTGGCAATGCTAGTGGTTAACTCCTAATCAGTCACAGCTCTCACCTGTTTACTGATCATGGACTTATTTCCTTGTTTGCCACAATTCACCCACAATTAGTTTCACCTGCTGTATTGTTTGATTGGATTCTTAGTACTGCACACCTGTTAGTGATTGTGTTTAGTGAGTGTATTTAAGCTCCCTGGTTCTATTCATTCTCTGGGAAGTGTTATTTTCCACATGGTAGGTGCTTTGAGAGTATTGGTGTCCTCCGAGCTTTGCCTGTATGTAGTAAGCTCTTCCTTTTAAAAGCAATACTTGCATCTACCTCCTGTCAATGGAGAACTTGGTACAAAGGTTTTATCAGAATTGCATCAGGTTTCTCAGCCTTTTAAATCTTAATCCAGGGAAATCTGAAGTGAGTCGAAATGAAGTCAATTGGAAGGATTAATGACAAACTGGAACATCCAACAAAGCATTTTTTTGGGGACTTACTGTTTTTGTACCATCTGATTTGTGGCAGACAGTGATAGTCAGCATGTGAGACTGAGTAGGGTTATGAAGGCACCAGCGCAAGCTCTGGATATGAATATATTATCTGACCCTAAATATGACAAAAACAATATCCAGGTCTCCAGAAAATTGTCAATACATGTTTGAATATTGTCTTTCCGATTTTAATTGGGGTCAGATGAGCCATAACGATTTCTTTTCTTACTCCATTACGGCTGATTCACATAATCATCTGCTCAATTGAATGCTC
This sequence comes from Albula goreensis, assembly GCA_022829145.1. Taxonomy (NCBI): domain Eukaryota; kingdom Metazoa; phylum Chordata; class Actinopteri; order Albuliformes; family Albulidae; genus Albula; species Albula goreensis. The sequence goes on from CM040749.1 coordinate 34,927,279, forward strand.
TAAATTTCCTCAAGCATTTTATTTTGCTGTGAACATCAGTTTCTGGCCCGTGATCAGTTTCTGGTGTTTGACGTATTGGAATTTCGGGCTTTATTTCCACTAGTAAATCACCAGAGGATGAAGTCAATAGGTGTCATAGTTCATCTTTGGAGGGGGGGGAAGCAACTGGCAGTCAAGCTGAAAGGAGCCCGAGAGACACAGGGTGCCTCCACTTTTAAAGCTGTTCCTGATAATAGCGTAGGTTCTATAATTGCTTAATGATCCATTTGTATATTAATGGTGAGGGGAGACGTTTTTGGGCCCATGGTAAGTTTCATGAAGATGAAATGAAAGGTTAATGAGCATCTAAATTTGACAGATGCCCATATTTGTCAGTTGTGACGGCCAGCTCATCTCTAGTCTCCTGTCACAAAGCTTAAAGATTGAACCCTGTAAGTATGGGAAAAATGAATTCATTTACCGTAGTGCTCGCAGCTGTAATTCATACACTTAAGGATGTGATTTTCCCATTAGCTGCAAAGAGAGCTTTGTTTTGCCTCGAGTTTAATCTTCTGAAGGAAGCGTGTCACATGATGTGCGGTTGTCAAACACGTTTCAGGTATCATCCTCATTGCTCCTTTGTGTTGAATTAAACTACCAACTGACTTCACAACTTTCTGTGAGAGCATAATAGAAAACGATCATGATTTTTCCCCCGGGTCTGTGTTTCCAAGAACAGGGCTACCTAAGTTCTAAGCTCCAACATGGGTGAAAATCGAGGCCAATTAGACACAGCTTCCACAAATCCATTTGTCAAGAGCTGCGGAAATTTTTCGCTCTACTTGCGCTCATTAGGAGAGAATCCTCACTGGGGCTTGCACCCAATGTCAACCCCACGTAACCCTGGATTCGACAGTGTCTTATAACCGGAGGAATTTCCCAACGATTATCATAGGCGGGTGTAAAAGTAACCGATGTCTGCTGCGAAAGCTTCATCGGCGGGGACAAACAGCTGGCAAAGGAGGCTCCCTGGCTTGACCAGTTTGCTGGCAGACACCCACTGCAGTGTTGAGTTGAATTTCAAAGCCATATTCTCACAGCACTAATATTCAATTACCGCTACAGATGGGCGAAAAAAAAAAGGTCAAGGGGACTAGTGACCTGGAAAAAAGATGGTGTTTAGTGTTTTTTCCGGAATAAAGCCCACGGCTGCTGCCACCGTGTTTCTCAATGCCCCTTCTATTATTATCGTTGACCCACGCCAAGATGCGGCCCGCTACTGACTATGGCTGGGCCCCTGGAGTGGCATTGGTCTAGATTCAATCAAACACAGTCCATTTAACGGCATATGCAATTCAATCAAACAGACTTTGCACTGCAACATCATTTTTTTTGGGTATGCTGTATTTCATTGGGGACAAGCAAACATGTCCACTGGAATGTCTTTTTCTTTATCTGAAATAGATTTGCAAATTTCCTTAACGAGACTGTGTGTTTGATTGAATCCAGGCTATTGTAGCCAACTGACCCACCAATAGGTCTAGTTCGGCTCAATTCACACTCTTTGTTTGTTTTCTGGTTTTCTGTTTTGACATATTCTCCTCTGAAAGCTCCCACTGGCATGGAGAAGACGTTTCACATTGCACTGTCAGCGTAAAAAGAGTACATAGTGGCTGAAGCTAAATCTCACACTCATAACAGGATATATTTTATTCATGGAGAGGTAACAAAGAGGAGATTTATATCAGGAGCAGAGATCTAAAGCTATGCCCGACACAGTGTTAATACGCACTCAACGCTGTCAGCAAAATGTTGCACCGGGCAGGCTAAATAGCCTGCACTCATCATTAAACCATGTCATCTTATTAAGAACGAGCAGCTAGATATATTTTTATATTTTACCACATAACACAGAGGTTAAATAGAGGTCATTCACATTACATTAATGGCACTTTCCTTACAAAGATCAAGGTTAAATTCTCTTTCAGCATAATGTACGGGGGACCTGCTAAATTATGTGGCACAAATTCGCGACGGTATATTAATGGCATGACCAGTTAACTCGGCTTCATTCACACTGAATTAAGCTTTCGTTCTTGCAGTATGTGAACGCAGTGTTTCAGTTGCTATTACTTTAATCTTTTTGACAGACGTCTGGTTGTCAGGCCTCTGTGAAAGAAATTTTGAAATAGAAGAGAGTCTATACTATTACAAAGACAGAAGTTGGGGTTTTCTTTGACTTTATTTGTGGCTACCTACCTCCTAAACAAATTTAGGCCAGCTGTCCCAATTAATTAAGCCTAATTAGTTGTTTAATTGTTCAAGCCTCAATAGAGGTGAAATAATTGCATGACTAATTACCTTTAATTACCTTGAGAATTACGAGCTTAATGAAGAGACACAAATGCGCACAAAACACACGCAGGAACACCTTTACATCTAGCTTTTCATCAGCTCGCTCACACTTCCTGTTGCGCTCTTCCATATAAGGTCTTACAGCGGACAGAGTCAGATGATGTCAAATTCGGATCAATATCCAGCTAAAACCCCAAACATGAAAGATCAATATTCAGCTGAAAGCTCAAAAGATTACAGATCAATATTCCGCTAAAGTCTAAGTAAAACAGGTCGATGTTCGGTGAAAATGTTAATCAAGCATGTTTTGTTGAGCTGGATCAAAACACGGAATACTCCGCCTTTGAAAACATCCGGCAGGTATAAATGGGTATGTGGGAACCCTGAATTAGAACTGCAGTGAATGGAAGAGAACTCGCCTCTCCATAATGTGACAAACGGATAGAGGCCGTACTCTGCTCATCTCCCGGGATACGGGCAGCTTTGCTCCGATCCATCACGTATGTCGGCAGCCGTTAACACGGCCCGATGCCGTGCTTGCCACCGCATTGCCACTGCCACCTGTCTCCCATATCAGGCCTGCTTTCTACACACAAAACAGACTGAGAATCAGAAACAGAATCAGAAACCTGATTACCCTTAATTGAAAGTGCCCCCCTTTCGTCGTTGACGCACCGCACAGTTGGCTGATGGGTCATACCATTAGGGCATGCCAACCGGCTCACCCTAGCAGTGGGGCGCGGTGGTTCCGAAAGTGAGAGGTGTGACTGAGCACGCTCACTGCAACCTCCTTCTGTTTTCCTGATTGAGGATAGTCCTACGGGGGCGAAGTCCCACTATTTCTGTATTGATGAGCAGAGCTGAAGTGATAGTTTCAAAACGTATATTTCTTCCCCATGGGTTTGGTCAGAGAAATTGGCCTGCCCTACCAAAAAAAAACATGGCGGCAGCCACCACACAGGGCAGAGTAATTTATTCAAAGGGGAATCCTGTCACCCCCCAACCCCCCTTTCTGGCTGCTCTGAAATTCCGCCTGTGGAGCAGCAGCCGCCAGGAGGGCCCCCTCCCTCACCCACTCTTCCCCCGAGGGGAAACATTTGTGGAATAAATCAGGCTTGCTCTTTCGGCAGTGACATATTCCAAGTGAGAACACTGCTAATGAAGGCTCTCACTCCCTGCGAGAGCATGTCCCCACGGTTTGGTGACACGATCCATCATGCTGAAGGAGGGGCATGTGTGTGTGGGTGTGTGTGTGTATACATGTGTGTGTGTGTGTGTGTGCGCATGTGCATGTGGATCTATGCGTGTATGCATGTGTGTGTGTGTGTGTGTGTGTGTGTCTGTATGTACTGGAAAGGGAAAAACCAAAAAGGTCAGCTCTCCTGAGAGAATTTGGGGAATATCCTCTGGTTTTTGGGGAGCAGGTCACAGCTAAATGAGGGGGAGGAGTCAGTGACTTTGTTTGGGTACTAGATTAAGGAAAATTCGGCTGATCTGAAGTGAATGAGATTCCATTTATCATGTGTCCGGTAAAGAAGAGCAACAGAAAAACAGGCTTTCAGAGTCTACTCCCACCACATTTACTGTACACACACACACACATACACACAGCCACATACTCAAACATATACTCTCTCACACCCACACACACATACGCACAACCCCCTGACTGATCCTATACCTTTGGGATGGAGTGATGAGTGATCGAGGGAGGGAGGGAGAGAGGGAGGGAAGAGAGGGAGAGATGTCTGTAGCTGATAAAGACCCCCCATTCCCATTTCTCTGTCAGATGAGCAATAAAACAATGCTGGACTGAAATTAGCCAAACACATACCAGCACAGAGCAAAAAAATAAATCAGGGCATGTGAAAACAGGTTTTTTTTCTGGCTAGCACATAATATAAAGCTACTGTGTTCTGCAAAGCAGGAGAATAGACTGTACTCTATCACATTCGAAAGGGCGCCCTACTGTAATTAGCAGTGGCAGATTTCACCGCCAAATTCCCCCCTCCCACCTCACCAGCCCTCCCCACATGTTCCTGTTTGTGTTCCCCCCGCACTAATAATCCCAGAGAGGAAGGGGGTTGGGGTGAAATGAGAGAGGATAGACCAGCACCCCTCTGAGATTTTCGGATGTGCATGGCTGACCCTGCCATTGTACTTACCTAACCAACCAGCCATCATTATGAACCTGTGTGTGTGTGTGTGTCCTGGCAGGGAGAGTAAGGCCAGAGGGAGGGGGAGGGGAACGGGGAGAGGCAGGAGGGTGCTGGATTTGGGGGGTGCGGACGGGGGGGGTTGGTGATTGTAATTGAGCCATGGGCAGGTTGTCTTGCGGGCCGCTGTGCTAGAGTGTACCGTCACCATGCCAACATACCTGGGACAGACAGCAGGGCCAAGCTGTCACTGCTCTGGAGGTAAGCCCTGTTATATCCCATCCTCGGCAGCAGGCAGAAAACGCTCGGATTTATGGCAATCTTTACGATTACCATAAACACAAACACATGTGGCTTCAGAATGCCAGACACCCTGATTTAATAGCAATATGATACAACTGAGCTAATTTCAGTACCAACCAACACAAACATAAAAAACACAGCATGCTGTAATATGCTACAAAAATACATCAATACACAGTGCTCAGCGCTGTCCAAATAAATAAGCATAGCATTTACCTTTCAAATGTCGTGTTTTTTAACGTTCAATAAATGTAAGCCGTAACAACAAGAGCGGATTAAGAAGACAGCATGAGATGCACACATTTTCCCCCCACAGACGTGGGGAGCGCAGGGTGATGTATGAAGCGAGGAAATGCACATATTATCCACACAACAAAAGCTGGCGGGGATAAAGAAATAAAGGGATAAATAATAAATAAATTGCTTCAGAATGAGGAACAGAACAAAAAGAAGCATAAAGAACTCCTAACTATGAAGCATTGAGGAAATGCTTCTTGACTCAGCCTTTATACAGTCCTATTGCGCATTGACAGTGTGTCGTTTAAGGTATAGTAGCACATCAGAGCTGGGACAGCCCTTGGCAGAGGATGGTGTGTAGAATAAGGGTGTAGCAAGGCTTGTTTTGGGTGTAGCACAGTGTGGTGTGCAGTTTAGGGGTGTAGTAGGGCTTGTTTTGGGTGTAGCACAGTGTGGTGTGCAGTTTAGGGGTGTAGCAGGGCTTGTTTTGGGTGTAGCACAGTGTGGTGTGCGGTGTAAAGGTGTAGTAGGGCTTGTTTTGAGTGTAACACAGTGTGGTGTGCAGTGTAAGGGTGTAGCAGGGCTTGTTTTGGGTGTAGCACAGTGCAGTGTGTAGTGTAAGAGTGTAGCAGGGCTTGTTCTGGGTGTAGCATGTTGAGGTGTGTAGTATAGGATGAACATTGTCATTGGGGTGGCAGGTTGTGGGTGTGGTCTCTCATTTCCGGTCTCCATGGCAGACAGACCACCTGGCCCTCTCGCTCATGGCTGCTGGAGGGAAACATTCTGAGCACCCATGCAGAAAGCATCTCCGAATGAGTCCCTGGGCAGTGAAAGGGGGCGGAGCTGTTGTACGAGGCACCGCCCTCACAATCACATGCAGCCATACAACTGTCACAGTCTCGCAAATCCCTTCTGTTCATTCCCACGAAAACGATAGCAAAATGGTTCTGTGTAAATAAGTCCTAAGCTGATGAAAGACTTGTCAGGGTTGAAATTGCAATTATGGTGGTTAGTTTGGCTGGGTGAGGTTTATCGTCTTTCCGTTGTTTTCCTCTTCCTCTGTCTTGTTAATACTTCCCTGGCTGATCATAAGGACAAGAAAGAGAAAGATAGAGACTCGCTCTGCTGCCCTGGCAAACTGTACCGGATCCCTTTGATCGATGCTCCAGAACAGATAATAATTTCATGCAGCACAGAGAGAGCAGGAGAGCTGGATTACCATAGTTTGTAGAATCTTGTTTTGGCAGATGAGAAGTTCCAGAGAGGCAGTAACATCGATCCTTGTTTAAGAAGCTAGAAGGTTCCGGCTTATTACTCTGGAACTTGATTTCGAAACGATGAGGATTTATTATGCAGCATGCATGATATATCACACAGTCATAAGACGAAAAGAACTGAATATTAAACCAGGCTATAGTAAAAAGGCAGGGCATAAACTAAGTGAGGATGAGTGGAGATATTCAGAGGAGACGCACAACTCCACGCGGATTCCTGAACAGGGGAGACGACTTCAGCCGACCACAATTATCCAACGGCAAGGAGGTTCCCTTTGCTTCAACCAAAAACATCCAGCTAACTCAAGCCATGAAATCTGTGCCATAAAACATAATGATTGCAGACAGCCAATTACACTGCTCGTAAATCCCATGCTAACAGGACAAAAGGTTGAGATGGAGAATGGGTCCACTTTCTCTCTTCATGAGGGTAAGGATTCACCCCCCTAACCCCCAAAACCCACCTCCAACACCCCCACTCCCCACCATCTTGGACAGCAGGGCCTAATCGGCCTGAACCATAGTTTTAGGAATGCCGAAGTTTATCTCATTACCCTTACATAGGCTAACAGTACCTTACGCCCCTATATGGGTTACGCATGTACTGAACTAGGCTACGTTTCCACAGTATTCGGTTTGAGCTCACAGTATTATGTCAGTCATATCATACAGATACCACAGGGCTTGTAGTCCAAGCATGATCACTATAATGTACTCTGTACAGCACTCTTAAGCTCTAGCATACTCAAGCCAGAAAACACCTTTAATATGAGTTAAACGCATAAGGACAGTGATTAAACATGAACATCATAAGAGACTCAGACTTAATGTGACTATATGGCACTAGGGATTCAGCTCCCCATAAGACAGAGAAGGAGGAGGCTGTGTCACGGTATGTTTGTTCTTTCTCTTTTAAAGCAGCAGTAAGTCTTCACAAAATGGACTGTCCACTTCCCAGTTATTTATTCCATACGTATCCATCAGGGAAACATGCAATATGGGTGGCCTGCAATTTTCCCCCAGACATATTTAATGCCTGTTGTCAGACTAAGAGACCGGTATGTTTTACTCCGGGTCTCGGAGAGATACTGCAGACATCGAAGCTTAGAAAGGAGGCCTCGAGGTTTACCTAAAGAAACGGGTCCCACTTTTTATAATTTTGGCCTGCCTCATGTTATGATGAGGTCTGCTTATTATACAGCGAGAATATTATGTGTGAGGCGTTCGAAGATGATGTCATCTCAGATCATTTAGCATTCATTTGGCAAGCCTAAGCCTTACTAATGATATAAAACTAAAACATTTAAACAGAGAGAGGTGGGATAAAAACTGAAAAATGGGAACTCGTTTTATATTAATATTTATCTATCCATGAAGGAAAGTGATGCTTAATGCGTTCTAACCATGGCAAATCAATCATACATTAATCTCCCGTGTATGGAGAAAATGTAATTGACCTTCAAAGAACTGAACAATCTGAATATTGTAATGGTGACATTTTGTTCTTTTTCCATGGGCATGTGGAAATTTCTGTGATACTACCAAGTAAGGAAAGCTGAAAAAAATCTAAAAACGCCTTTTGACTGGTGTAGATTGGTCAGATACGTTAACTGTGTAGGAGTGGCAGACGTACGCTGAAAATTCAGCCATATATTCATTGAATATTTTGAGTTGTGTCTACATGCAGCCAGAGATACTTTCATTGGTCACATTCAAGGCAGGAGACCAGCTATCAGATCAGAGAGGAGAAAGGAACAAACTTTTTTTTTTACCCATGGTTCCTCTGGGTTTTTGAAAGGGCACCCCTTTCACTCAGCAAATGGGGAATTTACAGAATGGGCCTGTCTTCAGTGCATTTTGTTGCAAATGTTAACCCATGTGAACTCGTTATCTTGCACACAATTCAATGCTGATTTTCAATTACTGTTGCTAACTCCCCTTCCAGCCTCAAACACCTGTGTGGTCTCCGTGTCTTCCAAAATTCAGGTTGAGGCTTAAATTTGTCAGGCCCAGGAAAAACCGAGTATAGGATTCAGACAGATCAAAGGTTATATAAATATACATCTAAATCTGTGGTTCTTTGTCAAACAAGCCTTCCTTCGTTTCGTTTTTTGGCTTGTGGGGGAAGCGGGGATAAGCTGTGAGCGAATAACGGGTAGAAGGTTTGGGATGAATCTGGATTAAAGCTGAACTGTCACGCTATGCTCATTGGTTTTAGGAAACGTCATCGCACCTGAGGAGCCCGAAGCGAAATCCTCCATTATCCCACACGCGGGGCAGGGGATTCTGGGAGCGTTTGTTCCAGAAGATGAAAGGAGCACCAAATTTACAGAGTAGGTAGGATTCTAAAACTAGTCTCGTAAACCACAATGCAGTCCTTTATAGACCGATTCGGGCTGTGAGGAGGTAATCTCTGAGTGGAACCTGGATTTAGCGTTCACAACTGTGGACCGACTCAATACCTACCAGCAAAAATGACTCCATCTTATCAACTCTACCGTGTAGAAGCTGTTTGATGATGGAAGACACAGGAAAAGTTTCTATCCCATCGTGAAAAAGCAGAGACTAGATACAAGTGCTGAGGCAGTATTTTAAAGTTGGCTGATGTCTATAAAGAAAAAGGATTAACGTGGTATTGCTGCACCATGCTGCAGTAAAGCAAGTGAAATTTAAAACACTATTTAAAAATCCTATTTGAGACTATATACATAGTAGGGATTGAGAAGTTTCTTTTTTATGTAACTTTTAATCACTTATTTGACTTTTGTCCTAATCTGGATTGTCCAGGCATATTAGTAGGCCTACACTACTGTAAGGAAAGGTCCTCCATCAATTCGAGAGAAGAGATAAGCATGCATGTCCATTAGCATCCAGCTATCCAATGCTTCTTTTCTCTCTGCCATTGTGCCAGAGAACGGCTCCTGTCCAGACAACAGGTGCCTCATCAACCAGCTAACTCATCACTGTGCAAAGAGATCGATGATGCCTGTTGACTGACCTGGGATCAGTCTGAGCAGACCTCAGTGCTACAGCAGAACAACATGCTCGAACAGTGGTTACTGGTCTTACTCAAAATGTTACATGCACTGATGTGTACTGAACTAGCATACTGAAAAAGTAACTGTACATAATATATGTGTGTATTTATATTGCATATTGAAAAACTAGTATGTTAACTGTAATTTCAAGTACAATACATGCATATATATGGTGTATGCTTATCTGTCAATCACAACAGATGCATGCCAACAAAATTCCCATGTTGTAAAAACCGTCACAAACCTAAACCCTACCTGGCAAAGAAGGAGGCGGCCGCTGAGGTGCTGCTGGGGGGCGCTGCGGTTTCCGGGGGGGGCTGGGGGCTGGGGAAGCTGTACGTTGGCGGCAGCCGGTCAGCGTTGTAGCGGTTCAGCGCGGCCTCTGTGAGTCCCTCCCTGCAGCCCTCCGAAATCATCTGGGAGATCTGGACACAAGGAGGAGAGATGGGATTGAATGGCAGGGGTACGGGACCCATTGTACCCACAGTCCAAGTCATTACTAATTAAAAACTTCATGCTTTTCAGCAGAGAAAGATAAACTGGGTCTGGCACAGCTGGGGCCCACCTACACGCACAGCACACAGCACACAGTGTGAGGTTGAGTATACTGAGTATATCACTGGGTCATACTCTTGTTTAACCATGTCCCTCTCCTTGACACAAAATCCTGTTTGTGAAACTGGAGCGATATATCAGATTTGGATCTTCTAAGTGCAGTTCAGGAGTGCTTGTTACAGTAAAGTATTGCTGTACTTCATAGTTTGTCAGACATGATGTGTGTTTTGTTTCTTCCTGAAGTTTCTCCTAGCTTGGACCAGGTCTCTCTGTTGATAGGTATTCTGGCTATGGTCTAAGAGAGAGAGAGGGGGGGTTTTGAATAAATCTCCAGGCATACTCCTGGACTGTGCTCCAATTAGACAAGGGGCCTTAAGTTCCCCTCTCTCCAGCCCAAATAAGGACACTACCCTCACCGGAGACTAAACAGACAGACGGAGGGGGTTCACCGGAGTCTTCTCTTTGTTTACGGGACGTGCCTCTGTAACAGGGGTCGGGTTTGTGATGATAAGCCTCAGGGTGAATGTGAGAGAAGCCAGGTATGTTTTCCAGGGCACACTGGACCCAAAAAGTGTCATTTAGTGGGCGTGTGTGTGTGTGTGTGTGTGTTTGACAAAACTCCAAAGAAGGGTAAAAACTTTTCAGAGAAACAGGCTTATGGATATGAGACTCTGTATTCTATCATCCTCAGTATTAGGTTAAGGCCTTCGATTCATGGACACTTTTTAAAAAGTAGTTTATTTCTGGAAACGCACAACCTTGTCTAAATTAATTATTTAGAAGGCTTGTGACAGCACATCCCCTGGCCATGGCTCTGTGGGGCTGACAAAACAGCCTGCGCCCAACTGATATGTTTATCCAGCAGATTTCATGTCACATGGCACACTTTGACAGGGGACAGGATGGTCCAAAAATAAGAGCAGGATCACGGGGCTTCTGGTGAGTAGCTCGCTATCTGTGGTCAAGCACACAGGAGAGTCCAAATCAAGGTCAGCAACCCCCACCTCCCCATGGATGGTGAACACACTCTAGAGCAAACAAGCTGACAAAACCACAATCCCCTCCCCAGCCGATGCTGGCACCATGGAATGTCCTAATTATAGTCTTTTTGGGCACTCAGGGCTTCCGTAATAATAACTTTTGCTTCGTGTATGGAGATTGGGCCTACAGGCCAACACAGGGTGAGGACAGGGGTTTAGGGTTGGAGGGGGGGATGAGTCCAGTCCCTCCAGTTCAGTTTCGAGGTGGAGAGGCCCCCTGGAGTGGCGATTAGCACCCCCTCTGGAGCTTACGTCCACAGGAGGCGTGTTTAGAAGTGTCTCCACAGACAGCTCAGCGGCGTTGTCACCACCACACATAAAGAGATACAGAACCATGAAGCGGGGAGGGGCAAAATGCCCCTATTTGTCACGTCACATCTTCCCAGACCCCATGTATCTCCATTGTTTTTGCTCCTTGTCCTTTCGTGGAAAAGGTCTCTTTCATGTCATCACCTGGACCATACACTTGCGAGTCGATGGGTTAAATCTCCCCCTCTACCCGCTCCACACCACCACTCCCCATAACTAGGGACAGCAGTGTTTATCACACCGTAAACTAAGCAGATCATAACACAAGGATAAAATGTCTAACTGGCACATGAATGCTGGGAATGCAAGGAGGGTCTATCCTGCCTACATCGCCGAAAAACATTTTTTTATCCAGCCCTCACCATGACAAGGAAAAAACAGTAGCCACAGCCTAATAATATCCAGGGAGCGAAAGGGGTAATCAGCCCACAGAGCCAGTACAGGACAGACAGGAAAACCAATTATTCCATAGTTCACATTAACGGTGGATAGCAGAGGTTATGTTTATCTAGTCAAAGTTTATAATGAAGGCCCTGTTTGTAGTCTTAGGCCAGAGACGATTGATTAATTGCTCCCCGCTAATTTTGGCTTTGGGTTTTGAGGGGGACTGGTGCTACTGTGTTGGCTGGGGAACGAGGGGCTCGTTTGCCATCTGTTGTGCTTGAATGAGAGGGAGGATCATTAACTACAGCCGCCGTCGCTGAGATAGCTGTCCCTCTCCCCCTACCCCCACCCCCCCTCTCTCTCTGTATATATATTTTTTCAGTATTTATCAACTTACAGAAGACAACGAAGATCATAAACATACCATGCCATAATTTACAGATTTATGACAAAATAGATAACGTCTTCATCATTGTTTTTATTTATGAATATATATAACTTAATGTTACATATAGCTTCCTCTACATGGTTATGGAATATATATTACATGTATATCTCTCCCTTTATATGCCCTTTCTTTCCTTTATTTCTCCATTCCTTTCTCCATCCCTGCTTTTATACTTTCAACATTGATCTGTAATTACATTTGTCTGTCTCTTCTCCGTCTCCTCCTCCTCTCCTTCCACATTGCTAGTTCTCTGTCTCCCTCCATCGCTCCCTAATTCCTTCCTTTTCTTTCCATTATTTGCACTCTCTCTCTCTCTCCGCTGATCGCTATCTTCGTCGTCTTTCTCTGTTTCTCTCTGTCTGATAGCTACGACAGAAAGACCCACATGACAAAACACAGCAACAGTCGCTCCGTTCCCCATTTTCACCAGTTCAGCCTGCGTTCACCTCAACTGTGACCTTCAAATATGTTCCGTAGACCAGATGGTAAGCAGGGGAGATATTAAAAAAATAACTAGACTTTATTGAGATTTTCAGATACCGGCAGCTGATTCACTGATCCTATGATAACAACTAAACAAACTCTGCTTTCTGTTCCACTGTGTCCTCAATAAGGAAATGTTGAGTGAAAAAGTCTACCTTTCACTTTTTCTTTTTCATGCCAAAAGTGCACCAGCATGTCCCTCTCCCTTCTTACAGGGTTACGAGTACAAGCAGAATGGGCTTTCAATGCTTTTGTGTAGCCAACAGTTTAGTGGGAGAGGCCAGTGGGATTTTTTTGTCTACATATTCAATTAAAATGTTAATAAAAACATTTAAACTCCCTGATTTTCTAACACAGTCGGCGTGTAGTGCCAGTGTAATGGAGTCGATCATTAAGGTTCCCTTAATTAAATTTAATTTAGAAGTCTGCTGGTAAACAAACAGCTGAGGGCATTTTTAGAAGCAAAAAGTCCCTCTATTCTACCATTTTATGTCAGTCTCCTTCCAATTGGCTAATGGGAGAGGGGCCTCCGTGGGATGTATGTGGTTTAATGTCTGTGACTCATGACTCGAGGGGTGGGTTTCACACACTGAGGATGGGTTTCACACTGTATGTGTGTCTGTCCCAAATTTATTTACTCCCCAGCACAGCTAAACTATAAAACTCACACACAGAACTGGAATACATTCATAGATTATTGATTTGGGTGCTTTACAGCTTTAGTGCAATACTATAATCTAAAAATCTCTCTCTCTCTCTCTCTCTCTCTCTCTCTATATATATATATATATCATATATATATATATATATATATATATATATATATATATATATATATATATATATATATATATATATATATACTGAGTGAGACCTGCCATCCACTGAATTTAACATGGTGTGTTAAATGCGAATAAACTGCCTAACCCAAAAACATTGCTTTATAATGAAATTGACTGTTGAGACTGTTGAATCTGAATACTGTGGTAAGAATATATTGGTGTATATATTATAATTCATTCACATAATGTTCACAGGCTAGATTAACTGTATTGCTATGATACTGCAGTAATCAATAGTAATTTATTTGTGGCTCAGGAGCTGGAGGGGTCTACACAGCAGTGTGCAACTGTGCAGAAACCGTGGACAGTAACCAAAGGATTGATGTGATGGCGTGAATTTCAAGATAATGGTGGTCAGTTTGGGAAATGATCATTTATGGTAAAATCACATTATTTTCACACAGATATTTCCCAGAAAAACACATCAAAATGAGTAAATACCTGTAAATTAAAGCTCAGAATATGAACTGACAAAATGTGGTAGATATAGAAATGTGTATTATACATAATAAAAACACACAAAAATTCTAATAACACATTGTTTATATGTAAAGAACACATATATTATTTAATTCATGTTCGTTCAATTTATTATCCATTTAAGTCTGCAAAAATCTATTTTTGAGTGTATGGATTGGCATATGTTTGGTCAAATATGGCACTGCACTCAATTTTGTCAATGTCACAATTAGAATACAGTATTAATAGCTATCCTGATGACCCTAATCCTAAGCGAATAAATCCCACAAAACAATACCTATTGTTGTTGTCATTGTTTCAGCCTACCATACATCACGATTTTATTTAAATACATTGCAGGCAGGTTTGGTTAAAAAAGATATATTGCATTATTCATTTGCTTTGCAGATGCCCTTGTGAAGGGCAATTTTGCACAGCTGAATGTCGCACACTTTCAGCAAGTCATTTATATAGCAGGATATTTGCTGGAGCAATTGAATCAAAACCCATGACCCTTTAGGCCTATTGGGACCATAGCTGTGACCAGTGGCCAACACCGAGCCTGATCAAATTGGCCTCTGGTCGAGAATCCGTGATAAAGCTGACAGGGGGGTCACTCCTCGCTGTCTTTAATTGCGCCCGAATGAAAAATGATGCCGCGCATCTCGGCGTGAGCGGTATCCATTCATCACCGTGCGGATTGCCTCTCTGTTCCGTTCTTTCCCTTTCCGACTGACCGTACGTGTTTCATCTGCCTGCATTCGAGTGTGTGTCGAAGTCCCGGTGTGGCAACCCCGGTAGCGCAAGTAACCCAGGCAGGACGGGAGAGACGATGACGGATGGGGACTACGTGGATGTCATTGGTCAGGAAATTCCCTGAGTGTGTCCGTTTGTGTGTGCGTGGATACGTGCTCGTATGTGTTACCCTGATGAGCGTAGCTCAGTTTAAAATAACTACCGAGCAGGTCCCCCCTTCCAGCCCAATCCGTGCTCCCCTGTCCCGACCCGTAGGGGGTCCTCATTTGTCTTAATTAAAGCTGGAGCACCTCAGCCCAACATATCCCGTCCTTCCCCCATAACCCCCTCTCCTCCTGTCTCTACATTTATTCCTCTTCATCGCACTCTCTCTCTCTCTCTCTCTCTCTGGCTTGGGTCCCAGCAAACAGGGCCTGATGGGGCAGAGATGGAGCTTAAACCTGAGGTGTGTTAGAACAGTGTTAATTAGAACACTGTTCTAGCGGTTTCCATGGTGCAGTCATGTTGGCAAGGTCACCAGTGTTGTGCAGAAGACATTTTGTAAATTCAGTTCAATTAAAATCGCTACAATCCCAGGAAATATGGTGTGAAAACTAAAAAAAAATAAAACAATTCAGACATATTCACAAACATACTGCACAATTAAATGAGAGAATTGCAACCTCTTATTGAAGTTTCAGAGCTTGTGTAAGTGAAAAACATTTTTGACTAGAATGACCAATCATATTTACAGGGCCATCCCATCACTACAATATTGGTGGGGGGAGACCAATTTGCACGTCATCCAAAACACATTCATCCTGTCATTGCCTCTTTGGACTCTGTGGCCCGGTCCATCAGATGAGCGGTGTGCTGGAGGATTCCGGCAGTCATAGTGCAGGGTCCCGCTCAACAACACTACTGACCCATAAGGCAGCAGGTTCCTCTCTCGCTGACCCCCTCTCTCCCAGGGTCATGCCCAGGCCGTGTGGATCTCCTGGGACCAATCAGCATGGACACAAGTTTCGACAATTTTTTAATCTTTATTTAACCAGGCAGGACAATGGAGAACTCGGTTCTCTTTTCCAGTGACGGCCAGTACCTTTTCCAGCAGCAACATAGATTTCCCATCAAAAGAGCTAGCCAAGCCCACATCTACATAACCATTAACCGTACCGTTTTGACATTAGAGGGTTCATGGTGGTGTGGCTGCTGTTTCCAGATCATGGGGCATCTCTACACTAAGTACCACTACTTTAGCTGGATGCAGCACCAAAGCACACCTCATGAGTTACCTACTTGAACTCCTACCTCAAGCAACCCATCCTCTCACTGAGAATGGTCTGCAAATCCAGGTGTAAAGACAGCAGAGGAGCCAATATAAGAGAAACTTCACATACTGAGCTTATATATATCTTCTATAAGCCTAAGGGAAGCCATGTGATTCAGAGAGATAAAACGCGCCCACTTTTTTAGATGAAAACCAATATTGTCAAACCAATCACACCATGGCACACACCCTCTGGATAAGAATCCCACAAATGCTTAAACTCACCTCTATGGTAAGTATTGTTCCCAGATGTCACAAGTGCATCTTAAGACGTGATTGGCTGAGTTAAATCCTGATGTAAGCACTGAGGTGCCACTCTGTCATTTTCACATAAGGCTTACTAATATTTGAGCTGACGATAATGGTAATTGTGGAGTATATATTTAATTATGCTACTTCTCCTTGATCCACAGAAAGAAAATCTCCTTGAACATGCTGGCTGCTGATCTGTTGTTCTCGCTTGCTCCAGCTCCCCAACTCTCACTGGTGTTCTGTCACCTATCATCCTTAACAAGTGGGGGGAAATATTGTCTGTGACATTCAATGTCAATCTCAGGCATGACATCACTTCATGGCCACTGGTGCATGTCAAAACCTGGCTCGTTGTGTGTAGGCCATGTTATTCATTTTTATGGTCTTTATGTCCTTGACACTATCGCTGCAAGCATAATGAAAACACAGTGAGGTATGTACAGCTACCACACATTTTTCAGGGCAGGGCTGGTCCATGAATTTGTTTTTGCTAGAACGTCCATTCATAAAGCAAGAACCCTGATTGACGGCTCTGGATACCAGTAGACAGACATATGATATAGCGGTTATTTATTTATTCATTGATTCATTCGTTCATGGTGTGGCATGTGGTTGTCACACCAGACGACTTTAAACAAAATTATCTACAGCACATCTTGCTTTCATAAACCACTGCTTCAACTCGTGTTTAAAGTTATTTGTATCCTCAGGGCAGGGGGCACGAAAGAAAGGAGGCTGGGGGGGTTCTGGTGGGGTTATATTTGTCGCCCCTGGTGCAGTAAGGGGTTTGAAAGTGAAGCGCTCCGTTCTGATTCGGAAAAGGGCAACATGGGCCTCGTAAAGACCATTTAACTCTGTGTGTGGCATCAAAACTGTTGTTATAACAGGACCTCTGCATCAGAGATAATTTTCATTATCTGAGGATCCTACTGACAAGATGTCCTCATGTTTCCTGTATGGGGAAGAACTCCCATGGGCTCGCAGGCAGAAAAAAAAAGAGGTGAAGGGAAAAACATAGCCGGGGACAAAGTAAACAGCGATGAAAAGAGGAGAAGACACAGAGGACTCATCAAGATGAAGGCTGAGATAGGGGGGTTTTACTTTCATATGCAGAGTGGGAAAAGGAGGAAGAGATGGACAGAGAAAAAGAGAGAGTGCGGAGAGAGTGAGAGGGAGCGTTTGAGACAGAGGTGGTCGACTTGGGAGAGCTGGGTATTCGGGCCCTTTGAAAAAATGGTGGTCGAGGCTCGATGTTGTCTGCGTTGGGCGTAGCCATGTCTTATCGGTAAGAAGTTCCTGTTTGGTCCTGCATTTCGCCAGTTAGCGCTGCCAGGATTTCTAACCACAAACAAGGCCATATCTATAAGGGACCCCCCACCCCAACCCCATGACAACTGATGTTATGAGTCAGGATTCTACAGTTCATATATAACATGAAGACATGAAGACAGAAGTTGTATATTTTAGCAATGCATTGTTAATGGCACAAACTACATTTCTGGTTGATAATACAATTTCTTACCTATTTAGAATGATGTAGGTTGATATGTAATTGTCAGTAATTATTTAGTTTATAGTTTTAAGTACTGGGATGGTGAGAATGTAAAAAATGACAATTTCAGCTGAAGGAAACAGAAAAGGGTGGTGATGTACTCATATTTTAGGCTGAAATGGAAATTGAGGTTTATGAACACCCCTTGAATGGTGGGAAAAATATTGACTTTCCAAAAGTATTTTATTCAGGAAAAACCTAGCCTGTACAGGAAACATGAGACATAAATATTTCTATAAAAGTTTCATTTCTGTGAAACATGTTGAGTAATACTGGATAGGTGAGGATATGTTATGACATTTGTGCACTTACATTAATCATTACATTTTTGTAACAGTGAATGTCTGTTTCAGGACTTTAAGACTAATAATGTGTTATTAACATGCTGTTAGCATATTATGACTGTTTAATAAAAAAAGTTGTTGGCACGGAGATACATGTATTACATGGTAAATAATATATTTCTGATCTGGGGGATTTGAGGGAATGAATTTCTTTTTTGAGAGGGGATTTTTATTGAAGACAAAGTCTGTGAATGGGACTCTGTGTAACTGTGGGTCTTACTGGTTTAAGGTCCTTCACCATCAACCTGTTTTTGATTTATTCTCTCTCGAAGGAGGCATGCGATGAGCTGCCCACACAATGCCGGAGCCTGTTCCCTCAAAACAAAAAGCCAATTGTCTTTTTGTTTGTTTCTTTTTTAATTCCCCAGGAACCGTCAATCTCATGAAGTCCATCTACACTTCAAATTCGATTACAGAGGCGACATTCCACAGCCAAGAGATACAGTATGAAAAAAAGAAGTATTCTTCAAAAAAAAACTAAAACTAAATACCCATCTTGTTTTGAAGTCTGTTGCCTCAATGACGGTATTTTTTAAAAACTCCAAACATTAACTGCTATGTGACAGCTGATTCTAAATGGCGGTAGTGAAATACGATGTCCGCAGAATGAGAATAAAGAGTCCTTTTTCCAGTCTGCAGTGGCTCTGTCTTTTAACAAGGGCGCTCGATTCTACAGGCAGCACGCACACATCTTCATT
The DNA here is from genome assembly GCA_022829145.1 of Albula goreensis. Taxonomy (NCBI): domain Eukaryota; kingdom Metazoa; phylum Chordata; class Actinopteri; order Albuliformes; family Albulidae; genus Albula; species Albula goreensis. The sequence continues at coordinate 34,946,052 of CM040749.1, forward strand.
CATCTGGTACCCAAATGAATTTCTCACATCAGCTGTGATTTATTGTTATCATGCTTATTAACACGCTGGAGTCTTGGGTGGATGAATGTGTCGGCTTGGATAATGGCAGGACGGGCGGTAATGGCGGTGTAGCTCGGTCCTCATTGGCCGGCGTGGTTGAGTATGATTCATTATTCTGCCGTGCTCTCTTCCCAGTGAAAGGCCATTAGTGTACAAGTCACATGGCGACGTGTGAGCAGTGTGTGGAGTAGCTACATGCTGATCCCATAGTCTCAAGATTCCCCAATACATGCACTATACCAGCAGCCTACTGTATTCACCAAAGTGGCTAATCCAGAAATAATTAAACTATACAACATGAAGGAAACAAGCTGTATGCATGTGTGTCTGTATCATATTTGATTGTATGTGGTATGTCTGTCCCACTGTGTATGTGTGTCTGAACATGCGCGTGTCTGAGTTTGTCACACTCTGATTTAGGAGACTAACAGGATCCTGGAGGCACTAAGTTACTCCACAAACATACAAATGAAATAATTGCAGGCACAAAATATCCACTTAGCTACCGTGTGAGTTATTTACGTGGTGTCCTCATTCCCATCAAACAGAATCAGAGTGAGGGTGATGTACATGTGGTATGTATAGAAATGCACGGGCAACTGGCTCCGAATCCAATAAATAGGGACCAAGCCTACTACCTTCCTGGGCAGGTTTCTTAAACACGGTGAGCACACTGGGACATTCCTCTCTCGGCAGCACCTTCACCAACGCTCCCATAAAACTGCAGTGGAGCTCACTTTATCTCATAGGCCACCACTCTCAAAAAGACTCCGAAAGGATTCTTCACTTGTCCTGCTGGGGGAACCCTTGAAGGTTCATCTTTGATATGAATTTCACTCACATGTTCTCTTTTGTGAACACTCTCTGTTGAACCTTATTCTGAGGGTTATACAAAAGAACCTCTTAAAGATATTTGTATCTAAGATGAACCTTTAAGGGTTCTCCCAGCAGGAAAAATGAAAACCTTTAAATGTGCCAAAAAGTACTTGTTTTAAAGAGTGTATGTAACATAGCACTGCACTATATACTCAATCCATGCATAAGAAGGCCAGTTATGCTATATTGCCATGACTTGGTCTGTGTAGAAAAAACCCAAATGTGGGAGTCAGCCAAAAAAAAACATGTTTACTTTTACTAATGGTTTAATTTTTTAGGCTGTTTATACCACATTGTACAGACACAAATGTCAGTCCGGCTGTATCCCTTAACCATGTGTGCAAATCTACAAGAAATGATAGATACTTTGGTGTAACTAGCTCACTGAGTGCTCTATGTTGAAGCATATCTGCATACATGAGACCACGGTGAACTGCCAGACCCTACTGTGTGTGTGTGTGTGTGTGTGTGTGTGTGTGTGTGTGTGTGTGTGTGTGTGTGTGTGTGTGTGTGTGTGTGTGTGTGTGTGTGTGTCGGGTGGTATTGGGAGGCTAACGACCACCCTTGTGTAAACACCTTTCATTATCAATGTATGACAGTTGTCAGGTCAGCTTGCTTTCCCAAGAGCCCTTTAAAAAATAAACCAAGAGGAAAATAAGCAGAAGAAGGATGGATTTGCACCAAGGCCAAATTCATCAAAACCTTTTAAAAATACCAGCAATGTTGCTGAAACTGATGTGTGCAGCCAGTGATTTCACTGATGTTGTGCTTACAGTAATGTTCAGCCTTATTCTTGTCCCTCTGCAACTCTTTGTGGTGCAGTGAAAACAGACTGGCTACTTTGTCTTGTAATTTTCAAGTTCTGTTACCTTTTTCCACCAGCCTGTAATGTCTGATTCTGTTTCTAGGCTGGTATCTCATCACTGCAGCCTTTTAAATTGAAATTCATGACAGCACAAGTAAGCACACATGTAACAGGCAATCTGTTCACCTCATGAATTACACAGTGTATATTAATTTTAGTCTTTCAATTCATTTTCAGATTTATCCTAAATGTATTTCAGTTTATTTTAGTTTATCTTAATCTATGTCATTTAAGTATGTTCCTAAAATATGTTCTTTTGTAGAATTCATATTTTCATATTTGTAATAATATTAATTTAGCTATCTTAAAATTCCTAAATTAATATTATTTGTACATTCTCTAATTTTGTTTCTAAATGTAATTCATGTACATTTTCATTTCATTTCTTGTATGCTGTCTATTTCACCTTAAGTTCCCCTGTGGAGAAATTAAGCTCCATTCTATTCTACATGCTCTCCCCAAAGTGTGCTCTTCCTGTTACTTGTTTTCCACACTCCATATTCCCCCATCTGAGATGCGCAGCTACAACAAATAATGCGCAGATGGCGCAGGCAGACCTGCTGCATACTTGATCAGAGGACATTGCGAGCCATGAATATGAACCAGCCAACCGAAACCTACCCTCCCTGGCTGAGGCTATGCCCGGGTGGCGTGCTGCCCTGAGAGGATGCCTGCCGGCCACAGTCCGCATGTCATACCAGGCTACACATCCACTCAACAGACGGTGCCATTTAGCAGTCATGGATTCCGAAGTAAACCGTGTTAGCATCTGCCGGGAATTTTCTAATGAACAGTGCCGCTTCACTGAACCCTATCCTTTTCTTGATCTCTCGGTTGTTTTTGATCTTGCGGACCATTCAGTCGTTTCTCTTCTCATGAACCCGGGTCTCTTTGACGGCGGTCATGCTTGGTCCTCATCTCACCCTGCTCATGGCACTTATCAGATTTGCTATGGAGTCCGCCTTGTCTGTATCCTGTATCTCACCGCTGAAGACCTAAAGCACAGCACGCAATCGTTTGCACTGAAGAGGCTACTGTTTAGAATGATCCGGGCTATCAAGAGACGACGGTCAAAGGGTAAATACTTAGGAAAGGATTCATAATGCTTAGAGGGAAGGCTCGCTTTCTCTCTTAGATGGGACTCAAGCGCACGATTTGAGGATGGCGTAGAACCGGCTAACCGTGTAAGCATTGTGGCCGACATGATAGACATGATATAGATGGATGGGTTGTCTGGTCACTTTATCTGTCCTTTATCTGCCTCAGATCTCTGCGTTCCTATAAATAAGAAATTAAACACTCCTTATCTCCTCTCCCACCTTCCACTGTAACCTGAACACTGTGATAATCTGGCACCAGAATTTATTAGCGCTCCGGTTACCCCCGGCCTTGAATGTGGAAAAAAAAAACGACCTTGAACAAGACGTGGCGCTGAAAAGCAAACATTGAAGGCTCTGCAAAAGAGTCTCCCAGTAGTCTTAATTACCCTCATTTGAGTTATTACTGTCCTACTAACCCAGTACTGTCATTTTTAACGCTTTCATTAGGAAGATGTGAGAGTGTGCTGACAACGACCATATGTAACCTGCTACTCTCTTCTCTGATCTATCTACAGTTTTTGTTTTTTAATTCTCCTCCTTGTCATTCTGCACCCCCTCCCCGTCAAAAATATGTTTTGAAAGTCAACATTTTGACTACCATACAATAGCTGTTCATAAAACTTAACAGCCATTTTAGCCAAAAATATGGGTACATATGGTAACTTTCTTATCAACCAGAAATGTAGTATCTGCATTATTAAAAGTGCATTGTTGAAGTGGACACCCCCAACCTTCACGTTATTCAACATGTCCTCTCCTGTCCTTATCACTTTATTGCATGTGCCTGGCACAAGACAAAAGGAGCGTTCTTGATTTTCCTCTGGTAACAATATTAAGCGGAGAAATTCATTGGGATCACATGACGTCTGATTGTTTTTCCAGGTCGTTGGATCGGCGAACGCATTGACATCACGCCGGTGGGACGTGATTAGCCTGTTGTGACCGAAGAGGGTCTTATTGCATTTGTGCTTGACCAGAGCAGAAGCCAAAATTTGATTTGTTGCACATCTCCATTTAATTTGGATATCAGACTGAAAGAAAGTCACTTGAATGTGCTCTGTTGCTCTGTCTTATCAGCCAAGTCTCATCTCCCAAAACATGTGCCTGAACCGTATAAAAAGAATGGTATTTTTACAGTCTTTTTTTATTTACCGCCGAGTCTATCTGTGCATCTATTCAGCTTCTTTAGATGTGGCTGCTCTTTTTGCGCTCTGATATTACAAGCCCCCGAGGCTGAGCTACAACGTAAGACTGAGAGACTCTACTGTAAGTTTTTTTTTTCGCTCATTTTTTAACTCAGATGTAATCTTCCTTGAGTCAGTAGCAACATCAGCTATGGAAAAAAAGCTACAGCTAACCCCTGTGTCCTGCCTCTGGACAGACAGATGGAGCTCTCTGGAGTTAATGAAGGGTGCCCTGTTCCTACAACGGAGGCTCTCTGAGTCACAATGGCCAACGCACAGTTATACCGCTAAATATCTTTCCACATCAGGCTTTGGCTGCTACTGCAGCAAAAAGGGCTGATTCTATTACTAATGCTCTATATGCCACACTCGCACAGAGGGTATGTATGTATGTTTGTTTGTTTGTTTGTTTGTTCATAAGGGACATAGTCAGGGGACTCTGCTAGACTACTAGTGACTACTACTGTACTGCATGTTGGTTGTATGTACCCACACAGTTATAGCCAGGCTACAGATACTGAGGATGAAAAAAACATGCTAGCAACAATTAATTGCAGTCTTTAGTGTTGTTCGCTCATCTTATATCAATGATAAAATGCAGCAATTAGTCAATGGTGACATTCAAAAATTCATGTAAATGTGTTCTTTTACCCCACATTTCTGATGGATTTCATTGCCTCAGTCAAGGCCAAGATGGGTGATGCTCAATCTATTCTTTATATTGCTTGAGCAACAGTTGCTGTGCTTTTATATGTAAATTGATATGACTTGAACGCATCAGCTGAAGGGAACTATTCCACTGTTGTCATTTTGGGCTGGAGACTTATTGGGAGGGGTTTTCTATTTGCATTCTCAGGACTGTTGAGGAGTTATGGTCTAATTGTGCTGATTGGCTGATAGATAGAGGTTGAGGTGAAGGTGGAGCATGAAGCTGTGTGAAGCAGTAACCTCCACTGGATCATGTCTTTGGATGAAGCTGTGTGAAGCAGTAACCTCCACTGGATCATGTCTTAGGATGAAGCTGTGTGAAGAAGTAACCTCCACTGGACCATGTCTTTGGTAGAGTTTTACTCAGAGTTGTCAAGTTGTACAATAGCTTGCATGTCTATATTATCCTGGTTATTTAACACATGCATTGCAGAAATGTATGTTTCAAACATACCTGATAGGGGTAGAGGGTGACTCCATTGGCACGGGACATGGACCAGGTTCCGTCTTGGTATTGGTGGGTCTGGAGGGCCACGGAGCTCAGGATGTTGCCATTGCCGTTGCCATTCCCAGGGCTAACAGGTGCATGTGGCTGAGCGCCGGTCTTTCCGGTGTGACCGGGGGACCCGTTCTTCTTCTCCGTCCCGTTGCCCACCCCCAGGCTGTTGGGCTTGGCGCTGTGCTTGGGGTACGCCGTGTAGAGGCCGGTGGAGGTGGTGGTGGTGGCAGCGCTGTTGGTGGAGGGGGTGGAGGAGGAGCTGGGGGTGTGGTAGGCGGAGGGGAGGTATGCCCAATCGCGTGGTGGGCCCTGGGGGCCGGCGCGGGAGCCCATGAGGCTGGGCAGGTTGGCCAGGGCCAGGGGCGGGGGCAAACCAGGCGACACGTCACCTTGCTCCAGGGTGAGCACCATGTGGATGGCCTCCTGCTTCAGCTGGTTGAGGTGGGTGGCGCAGACATCGCAGCGGCTGTCGCGCTCGTTCCAGGCCTTGCGCGTGCTGTTGGGCACCTGCAGCTTGTCATGCAGCAACACAGGGAAGGATGGGTCCTGAGGAGGAGGAGACACACAGAGCCCAGGATTCAATCAACATGTCATCAACTTCGGCTCACAATTCACGTGTTCGTTTTCAACTTCAACACACATCATGAAAATGAACTCACCAAACTGTTCTTGTGGAGAAAAAAGTATAAAACTCCCACTCAATTGTAAGTTCAAACTACGGACAAATCTGGATCATATCCAGGCCAGAGATTTAAGGTGAGGGGTGAGCCATAATATTGTACAATTCTATGGGTGCCGTTCTTTATGCATATTAATCAAACTTATATGAATCTATGTCAAGTCACCTGTGCAGCTGTTGAGCAAGCATATCCTCTAGATGAGGCCTAGAAATTCTTGCTAGCTCACCAACTGGTCTTTGTGAACATAAGGAGAAATGTTTTACACAAAAAAATCTTGATTTCCAAAACGAAAACATGTGATTTTGTCATATCATGGTCATTTGTGATACATAATGAAACAAGCCATATTTGGGTTATTGAAGCTCCAAGTGCTCCAGGAAGAAAACTACAAGATGTATCTGCCAGCGCAAGCCATGCAATGCGAGGACCTCAGAGATCTGCAACAGCTTCCTTCATTTTATTCCAGTGCATGATTCATAGAATGCCTTCTGAACCGCCGGATAAAAGGCATTGGTGAACTGCTGAACCTCCTGGCTTCAAATAAAGAACCGTCAGAGACGACGGAGGCTGCGGAGCCGAGAGCGGAAGAGCTGTCACGCCGACGCTCTTCTCTCAAGACGCAACGGAACGCGTCCGTTAGACCAGGAGCGACAGGACTGCAGCTGGCGCTGTGGGTTCGAGAGAGGGGACAGAGCAGGATATCTGCCAACGCCTGTGAGGCGCTGAGCCACAGAGTTAAAAAAAAACGTTTTAAATTGACAGATTTTTTCCCAAATGGTGGCTCTGCCTGGCTTTCCCATTCTGAGTTGCACAGATACCTCCTTTTGAAACAAAATCAGAACAGTGTGACTCCCGTGCCCCTCATTTTACAGCACAGCTCATAAATGCACCAAAACATATTGTCAAAATTCAAGCCCAGCCTTTTAACTATCACTCATAGCTTTGGTGCATCTTTTCTGCTTTTCAGATACACAGGTATAATTTTGCACAATAGCCAATTACCCAGGTTTAGCACATTGTCAAACTTTCTAGGTTGAAATTAGCTTTGTCTCTTAATACCACGGCTACACAAAAGCAAATTTCAGTAAATGAAAAATCCAACTGTTACAATCCTTGCAACAACTGAATAATGTGTCTTTTTCTCTTGTACCTCTGGCTTGTGCATGTTTTCCAGTGCACGGTCTGTTTTTTTTTTTTTTTGATTCACAGAATCGTGTGATAAAGTAATCTAATTAATAAATCCCTAATAATGAAAGGCTGATGGCTGGGGAGCGAAGGGCTTTGCCTCGATTCACTCACACTGCTCCAGGGAAAGGGAACACACTGAGAGGGGGGCACAATTAAAAAACAACCTGTGCACCAATTAACCCAGAGCCCTGGGAGCAGAGACTGTCTTTACGGTAGCTTTGCTAACACCCCGGGAGGAGCCGATGAGGTGCAGCGCTTCTCTTTAATGGTAGTGTCCTGGGAATAGTTATCCAAGCCCTAACAAATTCCTCTGTGGTGTTCAGCCCTCACGGAGTCACTGCTGCTATAAGCCAATGATGAATGGAACAGCCTGGAATCTCATTGTCACCACTAAATCACTACATATAAGTTATATTGAGCAGGAATTGTTTTGTTCGACAAAAATTACATTATAAAAATGTATAATGCATAGTACAATATGATTTGATGCAATTCACAGCTTATTCATAGACATACACGATCAGATATTGTATGTTATAAAGAACCATCAAAACAGACAATTCAGTCTACTCAAAACTCAGGAAATCAATTCCAAGGGGCAAACCTGAAAAATAACAAAAGTATTTTTGGGGCTGTGAAGCAACAAAACAATATTTGCTCTCAGCTGATTTGTTTTCTCTTTCTGTTTTGCCAAAAATGAGAATTTATTGATAGAAATCACGCTCTTTGACCCATATGAGAGGGGTTTAGTGTACAGCGAGTGTTTCACTGCGGATTTTCCCTCAAAGAATGGGCAGATTTGATGAGTGGCAGGGCATGACAGTGAGCCTCCTACTTATTACTGCGCAGCCTCTGGGAACGGCTCTGATCTGCACTGAGCAGGAGCACAAACAAATCAATGACACACACACACACACACACACAGAAAGAAAGAAACACACAGAAACAGATAAGTACACACACAACAGATAAAAACACACACATACACAATAGATACAAACATGAACATAAGCACACACACACGCATGGATGGTAACACACAGAAACAGATACCTACACACACACAACAGATACAAATACACACACACACAGATAGAAAGATAGAACACTGAAACAGTGACACACACAACAGATGGTAACACTTCAAACAGATACACATATACCAATATACACAGAGAACCACTTATTCACACACACACAGTGACAACATACATAGAACAATAATGCATGCAAATACATTCAAATACAAACGCACACACACACACAGATAAAACATGAAAGAAAGCACTATACCCTGTAAACTGCACCATAGTTACCAGAATCACAAGCCACTGTGAATATAACAAATATGATTATGGATTATTAGCACATGATCCCGCTGTAGGATTTCCAGCTTTTCGCTTTGATGTTATTAGGCCTTGTGTTTGACTAATGCTGAACTACCCTTATTTCATATTTCTGTTATTAAAAACAACTGAAGCGGAAAATAACCACGAGTACAGCAAGCCATATGGACACCACCTGGTGACACACCTGTTCAGATTCCACCTTAGTTTCCAGAGACTGGTCTTGTCATCCATTGCAACATGTAACTGAAATCTGGTATAACACAACATGTTAGCCAATATGTGCCATAACTAAGTACTGTAAACACTATTATATGCTACAGTACACTACGATTCGGTGTAATATTACTTTTTTGACACTTATTTCTCCTCATAATAAAGACTGTTTTGGTATCATAGGCTTTTAGTTGAGTACCATATTTCAACTTGCGGACTCTTTAGCTGATATTATTGTAAGTCTGTTCCATCCTGAGATATGTATTTAATTGAAGCATGTGTCAAATAAAGAAAATGAAGCAACAAAATGTATTTAAAATGTTTTTTTAAAAAAAGGGCAAATCAGTAAAACACTGACAAATGTGATCGGGGGCAGGGTCGGGTTCCCCCTCTGGAAAACGCGAGTCCTGTCGTGTTCTCCATGTCCTTCTGTACAGAATGTTCCGGAGGGGAACACACTGAGGCTACTGAAAGCCAGTGTCCTGATCTCGCCTCTCTCTCCCCCTCCTCTCTTCCTGCCTGGGGGTGGGGGGGGGGGGGGCATGTCTCTAACCTGTAGCCACACAGGGCATGAGTCCAGAAACTCAAGGCCCCCCCCACCCCACCGACCCCCAGGCAGAGAGAACGGGGCCTGTTCAAAGTAAAAACCACACATTCCTGCTGTCGCTACAAATCTGAGGCCAGAATGTCTCTTAATCCTGGCCCTTATTGGTCACCCCGCCTTCACTTCTTTCACACCGATCAGCTGCGCTCAGTGGGCCCTGGTTACCGTCGCCCCTCCCCTCATCTGCAGTCCTGGAGCTGGGATGATGAGCAGAGCGTTACTTTGGGCTTTTCTTTTACCAGAAATCGGATCATCAGTCTCATAAAGGAGCTTTGTGTCCTTCCACACTACCCACTGTTTTGACAAGCTGCTAACTGGGGTTCTGTCCACTCTAATAGATTTGGAGATGGCTGGCGCTACGCTGTGTAAACACTCTGCAAGCTCGTACGCACGGGCTACGGACACCTGGGCGCTAGCCCGCTAACCCTCCTGAGTGAAACTGTCCTTTCTGTTTTGTGTTTGTTTGTTTTTTTTTTTTTTTTTTGGATACTTGCCAGCTGACAGCAGCTTTCAGCTCCATCAAACAGTACTGGCTATGACGCACCGGTTGGCTGTAAAATACATTCGAGAAATTTTCGGCTGCTTGTCATTTGCATATCTGTCCATTTGCATACTCCATTGTAGAACTTATTCTCCTGGGTCTTTCTTGCTTTTTGGATAGAATTTGCATGAGGACTGGTAGGCAAGTGGGGAAATCCGGCTTCCTTCCTTGGAGCTGCGATTTTGTAATGCATCAAGCTAGTCACCATTAAAATACCAGCGTAGTAACCACAGATTAAGGATACAGACATATGAAAATAACTAGTGGCAGTGCAGAGATATTCAGAGATTAATGGAAGTAGCAGGATGTATCTACAGACAATGACTGGAAGACAAGAGAATATGATAAATGTAGTGCGTTGACAAAGATGATCATAGTGCATGTCAGTGATGTATAAATGTAATTCGATGTCTGGCAAACATTACACCCTAGGAATGGCGTTACGACTGTACCTTAAGGAGAGGCAAAGATTGCCCAAAACTGAACGTAGGACAGCTAGACCAAAGTAGGACTGATCAGCGGGTTGAGAAAACACTTGAGCCAAATCTGTCACCTATTACAGCTTTACACCTGAAGGGGCGTTCAGTAACTGAGATGTAACTGTGAGAGAAGTGTAGCAGACTGGTTGTGAATGACCTTTATATGGAGGAGAACCTGTACCTGGAAAAGATTTTCTCCCAGCCATGGACAAGACCCATCCATTTTGGGTTTATGTTTATCTGTTTATGTTCTGTTAGATATTTCATGTCTGGAAAACAGCTTAGCTGTCAGTCTTAGAGAGGGACACCTCAAGTAAATGTTTTTGTTTCTTTGGTTTGTTTTGTTGCCCTGTGGTGGACTCTGTTGTCTCCATTTCACAATAAAAGCCTTTTTATGTTTACCCTGAAAAGCCTATTATTTGGTGATATAAGTCACTTTGGACCTCACCGTTGCACCAAAGCAGAACCGTAACTAAAGAAAACACACAGGTTTCCTCTTTTACTGCTACTGTGTCTAGTGTTTCAAGGAGGAACCTGTGGAAACACTCTGCACTGTAAATCTCACAGACCTCTGGCCTGTTTACTGCTATGCTGCTCCATCTGCGTTTCAACAGAGAAAGAGAAAAAAGCACATGGATCATGGATTTTGCTCAAACGTGGATTCACCCAAACACACACACACATACACACACACACACACACACACACACGCATGAGCTTGTGCACAGCTCCGCTCTGCTGGCAGTCTGTTCATTATAATCTTTTCAAAATCTGTGGATTTTCAAAGATCATCAGACCAGCTGATACAGCAAGCATATTTACATGCAAATTCGTGAGCAAATTCACCCTGCTCTTGATCGATATCTGAATTATGCATTCTCCTTTCTGTATTAAACACCCAGGAGCACTGATATGACACTTGGGCACTGTACTCTGGCTTCATCCTACTATAAATTCACAAACAGAGCCATAAACAACCTCCAGCTCAGTCAATATATAGATCAGGGCAGTATATTGAGACACTATATTAAATCATCCTTTTGACCTTAACGCAAATGCAGAGAGAAAAACCTGTTTCATATTTGTTAGGCTGTCTATGTGACGATATTCTGAAGTGATAAAATGTTTCAGTAATAGACTTTTCTAGAAATAATTACTATATTTGTAAGACTTTTGCACATGTTAAATTTTTTTGCATATGTTGTTTCAGTGCTGTGATTTGTGATCAGAGCAAACAAACTATCTCATCCAATCACATGCTCTATTAGTCTAATTGCACTAACAAAACAGTCTGGCATGTTCTAAATGCTTTAGTAAATATAGGCCCCAACTATCCTCTACTTACTTTGTTACATGTGTGTGTCATGTACTCCTTATTGAAAATTAATATAGTTGCACTAAAGGTTAATAAAGGAAGGGTGGCTTCGATTTTAATCTATGCATAATTCATATGCAATTTTTTTTTTTGGATCACATCTTGCAATGGCACAGTTTAAATGCACTGCTGGTGATTTTTTGCCGGAATATTCTATTCATTATCGGGGTCCATTCACATGACAATTGTAGTGCTAAATTTATATAAATGTGTCGCGGAACTGGAGGCGTAGGTGATCCACACGCTAATGTACCTTCATTAACATGCAAGACCGCAATACGAAATGAGAGGAGAGAGAGGGAGGGCCGATCGCAGGAGAAATATATCCGTCAAATTAAATGACCGAACCACTTCCATCAAGACCATATGACTCACTAACTGACTTAGCCACTGATTGAAACAGATGAAACTACTGGCACACAATCACACAACAACCCTCCTCACCTGGATCAAACATCACATCTAAAATTGGACAAATTAGTACTATATCATAGAAGTAAAACTGTGATATTTGATTGGTTATCCCCGGTTGTACTCAGTAAAAAGTTTTCTCTTCTTTCTAAAAGGAGATAACGATCCTTGGTTGGTATATAATTTTATTTTTAAGCTTAAAATTCCCATCAACAATGAACTGTCGACACCTTAATGTCAATAGAAATATATATATATTTTATATCATTGTACTTCTCCATTGTAGAACTACCATGAGAGTCTGAGACGAGGCGTGTTATGCAGTCAAAGAAGATAATTCCTCAGCCATGACCTTACTCCTTGCGAGGACACAACCATTGACATCCAAAAAAACGTAGTGACTATTGATTCCATCCAAGTTCCATTTTTGTAGTTCTTTTAAGATAAGTGCGTTGTTGTTCTGCGGTCAGGCGACGTTCTACAAAGGTACTGGGATAGTTCAAAATGGACCAATCTGAACATCTGTGGGCAGCTGCAATGTGTCAAGACTTACAGTCAAGGCTTACCTGCCCAGGTGTAACATCTGTTTCTGTTTTACACCATTTTGGCTCTGCTGCACGAACGCTGACTCAGTAAGAAGTGCCCTGTTTAAGCAGATGTATTCTGGCTTCACTTGAAACTGAAAATCCCCTCTTGAACACACTCAGCTCTGACTGCCAGCGCTAAAAGCTCTTAAGTGGAGGCTAATGAATGATCGCAATACGCGGCGTTAGACCCGACTTTCTCAAGAATGCCGTAATGTCTACAGATAAGTCTTGCCAATGTCAGCTCAAGAGACATGGCAAATCGTAAAACTGGTGGCTGTCTTCCTGTTGCTGCCGTGATAGCACGGTAACCAGGATACGCCGATTTCATCATGCTTCCAATTAAAGACATAATCCTCCTAATTTAATCACTAAACATATTCAAGGGCTGTCTAATCTCTTGAGAAATGCCAGAATCTTATGTACAAAGACATTTACAAATTTGATTAGCTGTTGACTTTCTATTTTGGTAAAATGTACTTAAGCCTTGGAATTTGTGATGTAAATTTTTTGGAAATAAATACGTTTTCGAAAATGTGAGTGGATAAATGCGAGCCCTGTGTGTACGCACAGGTTTCTGAGCTTGCATTTGCGTGCATGAGTGTACATTTGTGTGTGTGGATGCGCATTTGTGTGGTTTGTAAGTATGTGTATGTGCACTCATAAATGTGTGTGCCTGTGTGTGTGTGTGTGTGTTTGAGTTTGTGTGTATGTGTGTACATGCACGTTTGCATGTTGGTGAATTTATTACACTGATTTTAACATATCTGACATAAATTTGACATATTTGGAACAAACTACAATTAGATCAATACCTGTTTTGAGATATCATTACCGAGCAGCTTCATGTCTGAATTAGTGTGGACAGAGAAATACTTGAATATGTATATAGTTCTTAAATTATGATTTCCAAAGCAGCAATCCTGAGATTGTAAACTGACTGCTGACTCTGCGCAACTGATCAATTTTTGTGTTGTCATACAAACAAGCCGGGCTTGTAGAAAGAGACATTGGTTTTGAGGGTGAAAACTTGGTCATACCTTCAGTACAGTTCAGGCAAGCTACATACTAGGGCTATGCAGCCCGAGGCCTGTCGTTATTTCAGTAAAAAAAGTGTCGTGCCGCAGGCAGGAAGGCCTAACCCAAATGACATGAGACGCATCCCCCTGGGTGGGGCTGTCAGAAACGATGCTGCCGTTACAGTCTTTACATATGGCATGTGGGGACCTGGTTAAAATTCACTGGCATCTTCTGATTAAACAACTCCGAGTCTTACTAGGACTCACAGCAGAAGGGTTATAAGGTCTGTGTCGCACATAAAAAACACACAACCGAGCTGACAACCTCACACATGGGATGGTAGTCGCTTGCTTGCCATCTTGTATGTTATCATATTACAGAATTAAGAACCAAAATGGACAGTGTTACTCTAAGCTTGCGTGCACACACACACCCTCCCACACACACACACACCTCAAGTCAACAGCACTCCCTGCAGACGCCTATCTTTAATACAGAGTCGCTCAACCTCTTCACAGCACAGCAGTCATAAAAATCCAAATAAAATCGTCATGCTCCAGTGTAAAGACAAAAAAAAAAGCCATGACAGTGGCAGCTGCCTTCTCGTTACAGGCGACTGATTTTATTTGTCCTCTCACAGAGGACGAGAGAGCAAGAGAGTGAGACAGTGACTGAGGGCCGCAGCTCATGAGGTCTTCTGTTTCTATCCGCGGCGACATCGTACACGAACGAGCGAGCTTACAACGCCACCAGGGTCGCTCCAGAACGGGGGATGAAAATCTTCGACGCGATCCATGCTTGTACACGCACTGATTCCACCGATGCCATAAGGCAACGGCCAATGCCACTCGTTCTGACGCCTTGTCACAACAAACGAGAAACACTAAAAATTCAACAAGAGGCAGAAACAGATTCGCAGATGCAGAGGAAGCGGCAAAGCACTTAGACGCCCACTCTTCCTCCCGTCCAGCAACAGGCGCTCAAGACCGGGCCTTTTGGTTTCCATGGTTACTCATAACCTGAATTGATCAATTAAATCAGTCAATTACACTGTTGATACACCACACCTGGTTTCCCTTGTCCAAACCGATCTCTGATTTTAAGATAAAAATGAACCCGCAAACCTGGTAGCTTGGTCAATGGTATGCATTGAAGAGCCACAAAGATGGTTTTTGGACTTTGTTTCAGCTCAGATCTTAGAATTGTACAGCCACTCACTGGACACATTACTAAATTACATATAACGTTATGTACAACACGTGTTTATGCTTTTAGAGGTTTGGAGGTGCCTAAAACCAACAACAGCAGCCATCTTAGATCTGGTCTCGAGCAGTTTTCTAAGCATAAGGACAGCTCTCTGGTGGTGTCTTTTTTAATATCAAAGCTCTGCCCTAATGCTACCTAGTTTCCATTACCTCAGAAAGAAAATAAGTCTTTCCCTTTATTACCATATGCCAGAGGGAGATACCGTTATTGAACCAGTTATAGAAACACTTTGGTTCTTAATACGCTTTGCAGCTGCTTCAACCGAATCAGTTAGCATCCCACAGCTCTGTGGTGTCCCACTAGGCCAAACAAGGGGATACAGAGGTCAAAAGTCAAACACTACAAGACTGCTATTGAAACAAGACTAGTCCAACACATTCCACAGCGCCTCTCTTCATGTTCCCTTGTGAGAGACATAAAACTGTGCTAAAGCAGTGCCATGACATGGCATACATATCCATATGTTCTATGTGGATCTTGTTTTGGTTTGTTTTTTGAAAGAAGAACCAGATGAACACACATGTTGTTATCGTTGACGGTCCATCTAATCGTTTCAAGAAGGACGGGTGTTTCAGGTTAATTGTACCTAAGACTTTGCTAGCGCTGTACAAAGAGGTATTCAACGAGCTGAAAAGTGCTTGAGGACACACACGCACTAAACTTGAACTCTATTTACTAATGAGCAAGTATTTGTAACACCTTAACTACAGTTTGAGATGATGTTCATATGTCTTGCATTTCAAATGAACGTAAGATCACAAGAATAATACACAAGAATGATGCTTTATTTACACAGTAATGCGTCAATCACCTGTCTGACACCACTGTAGCACATAAAAACACTATTTACTAATGTGAATAAATGTGCAACATCATTTCAAAGGCAAACGCAAGCTGCTGAACATATGTATAAATATGCTATTGTCTGGGCTGACGCTACATGTGTGGTCACTGTTTATTTCAACCGTCGTACTGCAAAGGATCAGGACTATATTATGATGTATGTGTTATGAAATTTGTCTAGAACAGAATAGAGTAGAATAGAATGCTTTTATTGTCATTGCACAGCTGTATAATCAAATGTTAAGGTGCAATACCCCTCAGGTATTTCTGTAATACCGGTAGTACTGTATTAAGGTGTTATGGTTACTCTGTTAAGGTTGACTCTGTGGATTGTGGATTTTGTCTGGTTCTGAGAAAAGAGAGGGAGGTTCAATATGATTTTATATATAGCCGACAATGGCAGAAGAATGTTCCTTTGTGGGCGGGCCGGCTTTTTGCTGAATCATTCACAGCGCGGGGGCATGCGAACATGAAAAGCCGTTATTTTGGAACCAGCGTCAAAGAAATATCACTGTTTCCTGAAATCTGATTGGTTCCCCACTGTTTTCTTCTTATTTGGTCCTAGTTAAAGACAATATTTGCCTGGTCTGCAGGTCGCGGCCTTGATAAGCTATCGCCCCAACTATTGAGCCTTTGAAAGTGGAGGACCTGTGGTTCAGCACAGTGGTGCCCAAACTTTGGGTTGGGACCCTCTGGTGGGTGGCGAGAGGGGTTGAGGCGGGTCACGGGACACATGTGAGGAGCACATGTTTCACATCCTGTGGTTCTCATCATCGCTAATCAGAGTGAGCACACGCAAGTGGGTGTGCTCTCTTTCATGTTGATGTATATTCTAATTCCACATTTGAGAATACGTCGTGTTTTGATGACATTTTGAAATCAGGTGGGTCACTGAGAATGGGGTTTGTCTTTAAGTGGAGCGGGGACTTGGAAAATATGGTGAATAATGGACTGAGAATAAGTTTGACAGGCAAAGAATGTTTTGACTTTGGGTTTAAATGTTTTGAACGAAGGGTTCATCTGTACACAGAAGAATATATAGTTAAATGTAAAGTACGGTTAAACTTTACACTCTGCAAACCTGCTTTAAAGCCCAATACTAAGTAGTTTATTACATTAGTAACCAGATTATTAATTATTATTTGCCATTTGTTCATGTCTTTGACATTAATACATGCTAATGTCTGTGGCAAGTTTGTCTTTGTAACTACAACCCCTCACTATTATTTACCAATGAATAAAAATACATATTGTAGTAGATTACATTTATGTAGTACATTATCTTGATACCCAGAGCACTTTGCATTGTGGGGGGAAACTCACCTCAACCATCTTCGATGTGTAGCACCCACCTGGGTGATGCATGGCAGCCATTTTGTGCTAGAACGCTCACCGCACATTGGCGTGAGCCAACTGAGCCAATTACACTGGGGGAAGATTAGGGGGCCAGATGGAGAGCGCCAAGCTGGGAATTTCATGGCTAATTTTTTGACAAAATATACACCTACAAACTTACACACTGTCAGGGCTCTGGGATCAGAAGCAGATGCTACCCGATTCCCCCAGGACCTGGCTTATCCAGAAGCTTCCGCAGCTACCCCATCGCACTTCTCGCATTACGTCTTCGCAGGAGCGGCAGAGGCTGCGAGGTCGAACCGCGCGCGTTCGCGGTCGTGTTAGCAGCCGAGCCTCGCCCGCGCTGGCAAAGACCCCGCCTCTTAAAACGGCAGAAGTCGGGTGTGGAAAATCACAGTGGCTTCGGGACAAACCATCTGCTATTTTTCCTCCCTGTCAAGTCTCTTCCCTCTTCTTGACACCTCCGTCTCAGGGATTAATGAGAGGTGAATCCGTGCCATCAGCTCTCAGCAGCTTCTGATTTATAATAAGTGGGAATGGTGTTAAGGTCCCAGGAAAATCACATATCACCGGCCCACCTTTGAGCAACGGCTGAGCTCCTTGTCAGAAGCACATTAAATATGTAAGGAATCTTGGAAACTGGGAATTCATCGCCAATAAAACTTGATTTTTGTCTTAAAAATATATTCTTTCCACTGCTGTGATACAACTTATCCATATATTTGGAGAAATGGTTGAGTGTAAACTCCTTACAGTCTACTAAAGTAAGGTTGTTTACTCGATATATTCAAATCTTTTCAAAAACGCAAGGTAGCATTAAGGAAAGTGTAACTAAATGATAATCTAAAACTAGTGGCAGTGTGTGTCAACACTCAAAGAAATAATTTTCTAATGTGGCATGTCTCATTCACTGCTCCTGATTCAAAATTAATTTAAATTGTTCTATTTAACAACAAAATAAATTGCCATATTGAGCCAAATGTTTAAACAATTTGGATACAGTTCATTTATATTCACCATTCGTGCAGATTTGAGCAATAAATGACAACCAGATTTGAAGCCCATTTCAATGATCTCTAAACCTTCAGAAACGGCAGTTTTAGAAAGCGGGCGTTATAAGGTTCTAGTGTTCGGCCTATTCAGAAAGAACCGTGTTTTAATTCTTAGCATATGCATAAAATAAATGTTGTTGCTCAATGCTTCGGTCACGGTTCCTTGAGAAGGGCGTCGCCCTCATGGCAGGGAAGACCTCGGCAAATCAGGAGTTTGTTTCCATTGCGGTCACACATGCCATTCCGCGTTTCTCGCTACAGATGAGCGTGCGGTACCTGCAAGGGCTCAATTAAAGAGGCCGTTCATTTACGGCCCATTGATACGACCCCTCCCCTTTGACCATCGTCCACCATCAACAGACCACGGCTGCGGCAAAGACCACACCCACCCCCCCCCCAGCTCCCCACCTCCGCCCCCCTCCTCCAGCTCCGGGGTTTAAATCAATCCCTCAGGGCGGGCTGCCAGCCTCGTTTGGGGGGAGTACGGACAAGCCCCCCATTGAGAAGGCACACAGCCACTTCAGTGTAACCCAGCCCACTAGCATTTATTTGGCTTTGGGATATCCTGACCAAGAGGGGTACAGCCAAGACATGCCGGTAAAAATAAGGTGCCAATCACAGCTCCCTTCCTCTGCTGGAGATCAGTAGTTATTGAATAAATACACACCGACCCCCACCCCCCCTTTCCCCTCCAAAATCACAGCATGGGGCAATTCAGAGACCAATAAGCGTCCTTCTTCTCTTCACCTCCTCTTTAAGTCCCCCTCCCCTCTAAATTCAGGCTTTTCCTTTTTTCAGTCCAGTGAATGAGGGGATCCTGTGTGCGTATTCTGACTGATATACACTCAGCAGGATATTAAACCCCAGGAGCCATTCCGAAACGCGCCGCTGAATCTCTTACACGCTCGCGACGCGTGATTAAAAAAACATACTCCTGTACGACGTGCCGTGGCCGGTCCCCTTGAGGTCTGTCAGGGATACAGATGAGTCTGGGATGGCAAGCGCAAAGCTACGCGACTCAATCCCCCCTTCCCCCGCCCACTCCTGTGAAAAAAAAAACCCTTATGGCAAAGAAGAGGAACACAAATGAGCTTGAGGAACGACGCACGGGCCGTAACACGGGCCAGAAGCGCGAGGGCGACATGTCTCTCACAGCTGCTCTGCCCGCTAACCGTACCCTCCTCTCAACACCATACACCTCTACATGCCTGATTTTCTTATTTCCCCTTAACAGAAAAAAAACACATAGCTAAAATTGCTTTTTTCACTTGCAAACGAGCAGTGGAATTGGGGAGAGGGTCTCGACAGGAGAGAAAGAGAGGGGGAAAGGAAACGGCGAGGAGAAGAGAGTCAAAAGCCTCCTTTGATAAGATCCGAAGCCCGGTTACACACGCATTTGTCCCATCCAGCGCATAATAAAACACGTCTGTTTGGCTTGTATCTTGATCCAATTTCACCCCAGCCAGGAGAGTAATAAAATCAACATGCCGTCTGTGTCTGACTTGAGGGCCCCGCGGTACAAAATTAGTTGGGGGTGGGAAGGTGGAATGGGGAGTGGGCGCAACGAAAGCAAACAAAACAAAAAAGGAAAGAAAAGCAATGTTTTTATAAATTCAATAATTAGGGAGTTGGTGGGGTATTGGGGGGAGGGATACGGCTGACACAAGCAACAAAAGCTTTAAATTAACGCGGGATTTACATAAACATGTTCTGTATCACAGAACATTTTCCTGCGTTTAGCTCATTTTCCCTGGATTCCTACCAGCTCTGCCAGACAGCTAAACACAACGAAAACCACGGCCCACACAAGAGCCATTCATTTCCAAACGTGATGCCTGTCTCTTCACATTAAGATTGCTTTGGGTCATGTCGCACTTCACAAACCCCCCCCAGATTCACACTCGTGATAGCATCCTCTCTCTCCTCCGCAAAGCATATCCTATAACAATTCATGGCAGCTGACAGAAATTTTTATGGATTTATATGTAATCAATTTTCCTAATTGTAAAATTGAATGCTGTGTGATTCTTACCCATATGGTTTTCTCATTCGCTCTTCTTTAAGGACGACCCTCCAGCCAGCATGAAATTTTTACCACTATTTGTAATTTAGTCATATTCTGCCTCAAAAATGAATGGTAATCGCTCATACTATGTATACACCAGTACATTGAAAATATTATAGTGTTTAATGTATATGAGGAACAGTGGTTTGGTCTGTGACATGTAACAACAGTCTTGTGCACTTAGTGAAAGACGAAGGTCATCATCCCATACCAGAGCCATCCCACCTGAGCCGTTATTTCAGAGGTGTATTCCCTCCTCACCATCCTAAACCTCCCTGCTTTCCATTTGCCCCGAGATGGAAGCTAAGCCAAATGTAACAAATGGTCCATTCTGCATGTTTTCAAAAATCTGTGCCAAGGTCTTTTTGTACATCACCGTAGCAAAGGGTCATGGGACTTTTCAATCCATGCTCATGCTGAAGTACACTTCAGAACATGCTCTAGATTTGGGGCTGGGGTAATATACGCTCAGGAACTTACAAACAGGCACCATTTTGCATAAATGTGTTTGGAACACTGTGCTTGTGTTTGAGTGGACCAGGTCTGGGTGTACGCATGCTGAGAAACACCCATCTTTAGCCAGCGTCACTTTCAACATGGATGGAGACAGCATGACAGCGTGTGATGAATGACACTATAAATGAGTCTGGAACAGCCTCATCTCCAGCACATGTAAGGCGTTTTATACCAGTTTGCCCGGCACAGACTAGCATCAGCTGTGGACAAACGTCTCGGATAGAGGAAAACGTTTTTCTGCAGCCATTAATGCACCTCACATAACATGATACACACCTGTGACTGAATCCGTCAGACATCTGGCCATGGTTTTATTACTGAAATACATCTCGGTCCTGCTGATGTGTGCTTATATATGAAAGCATAATGATGGACAAGCTCCCTTCTGAGTGCTGAAACCAATACCGGTTCCGACCAGTCATGTGACCATGTGTCTCCCGGGGTGCTGCAGTTATTGGATAGACACAAGTCAATCTATTCCTCTAACCCAGCAAGAAAAAAATGAAAGGGGCATACACGTGACAAAAAAGAGAGAAAATCATAACATATTACCGCTATTTTCCCACTCAGCCAAGAAGACTTACAGAACCCTTAGGCAGAGATGCGGTCCAGGTTTTAGAGCGAATGTCTCATTGACCTATAGGAAGAGGGTGGATTGCTAAGGAGAATACAAACAGGAACAGCTACTGTACTGTTTAAACAGTTGACTAACAGATGCTCGAGCATTATATTGGAATCGATTTCTTCACTTTGACATGGCAATAGTGTTGCCATGACATCACAGTGATATGTTTTTGACATGCCATGGGCCTTCCAAAAGCAACAAGGCTTTTCTCTATTGATTCTTTTCTTGAATGGGTTGTAGTGGTAAAGAAAGACTTAGGATGTTTCAAGACACCTGATTTGCTTCAACCCCACTGAATTAAATGTCTCTACAGATATAACTGTATTGCTGTCCTTCCTTGTGGCAGCTGTTTCCAACATTTCCATACCCTGCTCTTTCGCTACATGTTCTTTACCTCATGCAGTTCAATACCTGTTTCCATGCATTCAACTGCAACACATGTTAAAAAATCCATCCTTTCATTGGACGACAAACAATGATAAAGTGTGTTGGACACGTGTGCTCAAATGTTGGTGGTGAATAGAATGTTGGTGGCAGTTGAGGCAAGTTTCTACCCTCAACTGCAAAGTGCTTTGGAGTTCAAGAAATGTATTATAAGCATGGATTACATTTATATAGGGTTATTCTTAAACCCAAAGCACTTTGCAGTAATGGGGAGAAACTCATCTGGGCCACATTTAAAGTGTAGAACCCACATGAAGTTTTAATTATTGTATGTTTGTAATTCAGACCATTTTGGAAATCCGGGAGAAAAAAAAAGTTTATCTTCTCTTGGCAGTAGGATGATAGACAGAATGACTGACATCAGGTTTACCATTTCCGAGCGAAATGGGTTGAGCTGAGGTGAGAGGTCCCCCCCTATTCAGGAGAACCCCCGGAGGTGAGCTTCCAGAATCGCCTCACATTGAAAAACCATCAGAGCGAAAATAGGAATTAGCTTGCCGAATCATTGCCTTACCCTCCCTGCAAACTGCGATTGTCCTATATCCTGATGTCAACAAACTGTAACGAGCCCATATGCTCGGCTCGCGCAGATGCACGCGGTGTAATGTAGGAAATTAGAGCCCGGAGCAGCCTGGGGATCTAACACTGGAAATGGGGCCAGCCTCTCAGAGTGCCGGTGAGTTCTGCTTACCATCACTGTGAAATAAGTACCGTCCAGCCACCAGGGGAAGGAGAGGAGAGCCTGATAGCCAGCTAACGGCAGAAGCTTGTCCCCTGGAGACGCGATAAAGTGCGAAAGTCAGAGAGATTCCAGTACGCCTATTCATTACCAGCATCGATGTCCTCAGCACTTCCCGACACACGTTAACATTTTAGCAGCCTTCCTTCAACTCACTGACACCGAACCACCACTCCCTAATGTACACTGAAACCAATAAAGTTGTTTATGATTCACACTAATCTCCCCTATGCACACACACTGACACAGAACACCCTGAAGTGCCTTTAAAGTACTCACACAGTACTTACACATAAAAACAGCAACTTTAAATGACTTTCACAAATCACACAGAAAAACTGAAATACCCTCTCAATGCTCGCACAAACCTGGTATCCTTAAATTAAACTCTCTCATGAGCACATACACACACATGCACACACACACACACACACACACACACACAGGAACTTTAAGTACACACAAAAAACTGGCAAACTGAGAGCAGACACATAAAAGCAGCACAGGAGCAAAGACAGTCATCGCATAAATAATAGAATGGTCCCAGCTCGGACCGTAACTGAAAACAACATCATTTAGCACAGGCCAGTAAAAGCTTTCGTCGAGCAATAGTCAAAACATGCAGGGCGTAACGCAGGTGCTCGCGCCGAGAAATACGGGTAAACTTAGCTAGTCAGGTGAGGGCACGCAGCACAAATCTGGCTTCACAATCACCAAAAACAGGTGTCCCCCAGTGGGTGCTTCCACATTAATGAGCTCAGGTGGCCGAAATCGGAGGGGAGGGGCTGAATCGATGCCCTATTCACCCGCGGCACCGGCGTGAGGTTCAGAGAGATTAGCACCGGCAGGCATGAGGTCACACACCACGCTCGGTCGGAGGCCCGTCTATATTTAGAGCTCTAGGCCGTCATCAATGCCAACTACAGGAAGAGAACAGTCACCTGAACTCGAAAAGTGAAATGGGTCCACACGGTTACATCAGATGGAGCCAGCTCTCTCTTTTTGCTTAGATCTTAGAATTTCAAAACCAATTTCTTTTCTCTGGAAATTAAAGACATTCTGCAACTGAAAGGTCCACCATTTGGAATGAAACTGATCAAAATTAAAAATTTATCGCAAAATATATTAAAGGAAAGAGGTGGCTGAAGGTAACCCAACTTACGCTGCTCTGCCGACAAAGTGGTCTTCATAAGAAGCTAGAATTCAAATAAACTAGGACTGGAAATAAACCTGTGTATACGTTATATATAAGCTAGTTAGGTATGGCATGCGAGAGGTCTGGGTCCATGCCCAAGGATGGTGAAGTTTTCCATTCCTGATTGTGAGAGCGTGAAAACCAAAATAAACGTATACATACATAAGTGTCCCAACCCTGAATAGTACATCGTAATGCTTCAGAGAAGACTATAATGCTTCAGATAAAAAAAACATCAGATAAAACATCTTGACTTTACAACAATGAAGCATAATATATGCAACTTGCACTGTATGTAAATCAGAAAGATATAAAATGTCTGCAACTAAAAGTCCATCCCAAGAAAAGCTGGCGCGCTTATTGAGATGTAGTTGGTGATTGCAGGTGTTTGAGAGTACCTTACAACAGTTTCAACTGTCTGTGGAGATTTCCTCTCCACTGTCAGCTCTCTCTCCTCAAAAAATCTACACAGTTTTAATTTTACACACAAACCAAGGAGTATCCCTTAATTTTTCAATGGAATAACAATAAAATATGTAAATTGTCATAAACTAATTGGCTGGATAGTTTAAAATTAAAACTACATTAATTTATTCCCTGGTTTCTAGGTGCTCACGCAATGTTTCATATTTTAATTAAAATATGGGTATATATTGGGTAAACCAATCAAAACTCATGATCATATAATTTACATGTACTGTCTGACTTCAACAAAAAAAAGAAAGAAAAAAACAACTTAACCAAAAGGTCTTAGTACTTTTCCCAGCTTTATACGAAAGCTTACATTAAGATAAACTTACAGTTCACAGTTGGTTCAATTTCTTAAACTCCAAGAAAATAAAGCAACCATTTACTTTAGCTTCCTTTCATTCATAGATATATTCTAGAGGCATACATACATACATTTTTTATAGGCCTTACATTAAAAATTTGCACAAGTATTTTCAAGCCAAACACTTGACGTCTCCATTCAATTCCACTTCCATCTGCTTTCCTCTGGAGCTCCCTCATAACCCATAATGCATCACTTCACTGCAGAAAGAAGGAAGGCTCTATGTTCCCACTTTGCTGTAATTGATTAATGACTCTCTGTGATGGCAGCTCTTTCCCATGTGGCTACGCTTGTGAGGACTGCAGACGGTATGACGAATGAGAATTACAGACTGGTTAACCAGGCCAACAACAAACCCACCTCATTCACGAGAGTACTGAGCAAGGAATGAAATCTTGACAACACCACAAACCGTAAGTTTGGACATTGTCAGGTACTGGCAAGAGTTGCCATGGCTTGTAATATAAATGTTTTACTCACTATTCATGTGCGTTTCATTTTATTTTATTAGAACATGTATATACATACATGCATACATACACATATATAATACAGAAAACAATATATTACCAAGCTCTTGTTAACACACACATGCGTAGGACCACAAACACCCAAGCTTACACACTCACGCTCACACACACACACACACACACAATCTCCACAGACAGAGATTTCATAAGATATGTTCTTCCATATCTTCAGTCAGAACTAAAATATAGATTATGACTGACTATTCAATGGGAATTAAAACTACATTAATGAATAACTTCAATATAATGACATGTCATCTGGGTTCTCTGTCTTGTGCTATTAAACAGAACCAGTTGTGTTACTTTGATTCACATGAAATATATTTTGTACAGCATAATTTTGCTGAGTGTTATTATTTCCATGAGGAGGTATAATAATGACACCTACTCAAAACCCAAAAAACAACACAGCGTGCACAAGAAAAGTGCATAAAGTGTTCAACAAAACCAATACCTGGCCTTCGCCCTGTTGTGAAGTGGTTGAGCCCTACTCTGGAACAGTCTGGGGCCAGCAGTTCCAGCAAGTTCCTTCAGTGAAGGACACATGGATGGTCACATGACACCGACACACAAAAGCAAGTTTAACACAAAGTTGAGCCGTTCAAACTCAAGACAGATGGTAGGCGTACATCATATAGACTGACAATGCACTGTGTAGACTCGGCCAACGCTGCACTGTGTTGAATGAGCAGGCCATAAGAAGAGGACTGGACAGCAGTGTAGACTAACAGGTAGACGGCTATTCTAAGTCCAAGGCTGAAGGTTAAGTTCCCAGGTAGGGCACCACTGGTCACCCCCTGAGCAAGGGACTGAACCCAAATTACTTCAGTAGATAACCAGCTGTATTAATGGATAGGGGCAGCCCGTAGTGGCTAAGGTACATGACTAGGACCCTTAAAGTTGGTGGTCCAAGCCACAGTCCAGCCACAGCAAGAACACCATTGCTGTTGGGCCCTTGAGCAAGGCCCTTAGCCCCACATTGCTCCCTGGAGGGATTGGCCCTTGTTTTGCCAAATTAACTGTAAGTCACTTTGGATAAAAGCATCAGCTAAATGACTGTAATGCAATGGATAGTGTGTATAAATGTGAACTGAGTAAGTTGCTCTGGATAAGAGTTTGCGCTAAGTGTGTAATTGTGTGTATACACAAGAACATAATGTTTGAATCCAAGGTCCAGCTGGGCTCCTCTTTGTCTTCTGTCTAGACAACATCCATCTCTCCGTCACGCCTTGCCTTGTTACTTTGGCTATCATGTTTTCCTTTTCAAATGTGCTCACATGGAAAACAATCACTGGAAATGAGTTCCCCCATAACTTAGAAATGGGCCATTCAGGTAGGCCATTTTTCTAATGAGATGATCGTCATTGCATAATGATGCAATTTGTGCAATCTTTGAAAGAGGCCATTCAAATGGCCAGTGAGCTGATGTGATAATTGTCTGATATTCGCTAATGGGGCTAATTTGTGGGTAACTACATGTAAATATAGCTCATTTAGATCTTGAGGACGCCGCATGATAAAGGCCGTTTCAGTTAATGCGTATGTGGGTGGCGGTTTTTCTACAAGACTCAGCTTGAATGTCTTATTTGTTGGATGCGGCGGCATAACAGACACTTTTTGTAAACTTTTCGAATCAGCCGCCTCCCCTCCATTCCACGCCAGTGAGACGACAAGCATAGCAACACAAGCAACACACAACATGGTATCCACCACAACCTTTTAGAGTGAAAGAATACAGATGAGGGAAAGATCCCAACAGCTGACTATCTGCTCTTTGTATAGAATATCTGTGGTCGTTTCAAATTCATAACTGCCCACCTGCTTGTGTTAGCTCAGAGGCTACACCACACCCAGCAACTCACATCACTGTCTCTCAGTATTGTGATCCACAGCATAATATAATAATCCAGACCTGTTTGCCGTGATGAAATATCAATTCATGTCAGTACAGTTCAATTCCAACTCAATGCAACCCAGCTCATTCAATTAGCTTTATTGGCATGAAAGGGGAAGGACATTGTATTGCTGAAGCATATGGAATATGCTCCAAACAATAATAACAGAAAATTGTAACAATATTAGGACATGGGGCGGAGGCTTTTAACCAAAGGTAATATAATCATTAATCATCATAAAAAAACAATTGTAAAAATCAATATGATTCATTTTATTACGTGAAGTGACAGAGTGACGGGCGAGACTGTGTGGCTTTCATATGGCCACACACCCCGCGCAGCAGTGAGTACACGGTGGGTCTACATGGATATGGAGACCCGGGCAGGTTTGAACACAGGGGCCACATTGATGGGCGGAGGGTTCCCCTGGGTCGGGCTGTGTGAGGCTCACTGTGTATAGGGCTGCTTCCTCCGCAGTGAATGGGAGCGTTCGTTCTCGTGTTGCACACGCTCAAGAGTTTAACTCCTCTATTCCCCGTTACCCCCCCCCCCCACCCACCCTCCAATTCCTTTTCAATTTAACCTTTACACCCCGACCCCCTGCCTCTCCTCACCCCCATCTCCCCCTAAACCCAATTTCACGCTCTGCGACAGGAGCAGGTCAGTGCTGCTTTCTCCCCTTCATGTATTCCTGGGTGTGTGTGGTGTGTATGCATCTGTGTGTGTGTGTGTGTGTGCACGCACGTGGCTCTGCTTGTGTGTTTATTTAATTTGGCTTTTGCATAGACAGCCAGGCCAGTGTGTGTACATGGGGGCTGCCGCTAGCAGCCACTACACACTGCGGTCGCAGGTTTACAAACCCGGCCCAAGCAAGGAGACTTGTTACATTCATTAAAGTCAACATGCCTGGGGGGAGAGCTTAAACTGGCAGTCTGTTATGTGTAGGGTGTGTGTGTGTGTGTGTGTGTGTGTGTGTGTGTGTGTGTGTGTGCCTGTTTGCACATGCTTCCTTGTGTGTGCATGTCTGTGCATGCATGAAGGTGTGTGTGTATATATGTGTGTAAGTACTCTATTTGTGCATGCATCTTCATGTGTATGCATGCAAGTGTGTGTGTGTGTGTGTGTGTGTGTGAGTATGCGTATGAATGTGCATGCATATGTGTCTGTATGCATGCTTTGTGAGAATATGTGCATGTATCTGTGCAAGTGTGTGTGTGTGTGTGTGTGTGTGTGTGTGTTTTAGCTGTTTGGCTCATATCCTGCAGTGAGAAATGTCTCTGGCTACTACTCCAGGAGATATGGTTTTGTAATATATATTCCTGTGTGAGTTATATATTCCTGTCTGAGTTATATACTGGTCCATGTATTATATATTTTTATGCATATTATTTTTTTTGCAGAGGTGTCCTCAGTGCAGCATGCTGCTGTAGAGCCATCACGCACACACACACACACACACAGACACACACACAGAAACGTCTACAGCCTGACATACCACTACTCAAGCTTCAGCGTTCAGCTGTACACAGTGGTCTGGTGGTCCGCTCCCAGAGGTACTCAGTGGACGGGATCTGCCCTGGGCCGCTGTATGCTATATATGGCTTTTAACACAAATCACGATCGGCAACCACCCAGTTACTTAGCAGCCATCTCTGGATGAGAATACTGTTTTGCTTATTGATCCGAGTTGCTATGGTAATGCTTTTCCCCCTTGATGCATTAAAAATTGAGCTCAATGCTTGCATATTATTGTATAAGTGAATGGGTGGACACATGTCAGGCCTCCTCCATAATTTCAATGTCAAAAAGGTGAGCTTAGTACCAATCGCTCCTAGCAATTAAAAAGGCCCTTAACAGGGTGTAGAGTGGTAGCGAATAAATGCATTACCTAGGCAGGTAGAGTACATGTTGAGTTTATGTGTGTGTGTGTGTGTGTGTGTGTGTGTGTAGGTAGCATCCGTACCTCAGAACATCAGTCGTACATTACCAGAATATTTAGTTATCGTCAACGTTTGTCCGACAATAGAACTCCAAATTATATTCAACATATATGTTATTTTTCATGCCCAATGCCTTCTCCTGGCTATCACAGTTTCATGTGTTCAGCAAGCATCAAAATGTATTTAAAAAATGTAACAATTTCATGATTTTCTCCATTTACCGGGTGTTGACTGGGACCGGGCCTATGTTGGGCACCGAGCATAAGGACCGCTCTGTGGCTTTCCGTTGGTGAGCTCTGTTAAAATCAGTGAGGAACGCAGGACACTCTCATCTAGGGGCTGTTTTTGTCCTCTGATTTCCCCCCCCTTCTTCTCACAACCACTTTAGAAAGGTCATCCAACCAGGACCCCCAGCTATGGCAGGCAGTGATGTCACCGGAGTTCAGGCACGGTGCCCATGTGACTGAGTCTGGAGGAATGACAGGATGACAGCACCTTCCGAGTGACGAGAGGAACTCTTCATGACTCCTCCAGTCCACTGCCTAGTACACAATCCACTCTCCTTCCTGTCACAGATCATCTTTTAGCTATATATGTGAAGACTGTGTGTGTGTGTGTGTGTAGTGAGTGTGTGTAAGCTTACCACTTCACTTAGTATTCTTCCAAAGACAACGCATAAAGAATCTAACATAGATAAAGAAAAAGGTTACACCTTAGCAATGTCACTCAGCAAATTAGCATTAGCATTAGCAAAGGCTTAGCCTCAGAGCTTGGTTCCAATTCAATAAATATTTATATGACTTTATACTGTCTGTACAGTTAGCACAGGGGCTACAAAGTTAACCAAAAATTACACGAACAGTGGACATCATAACAGGCACCAACACCATCTCTCTCTCTCTCCCTCTCTCTCTCTCTGACAGTGATAAATTGCTTCTAGCACAGAGAACAATCCATTTTCCTTCACCCTGGGCCTCAAACACATGGCTTCCAGGACCTATCCTCCGCTATCTTTTTTTCTCCCACTTCCTCGCATTTGGCCATCTCCTTCTCAACGTTAGTGTCCAGGTCTGTGCTTCGGCTGCCTCACCGAGTCACTCAGCCAAGAGGGTGAGCGT
Organism: Albula goreensis; assembly: GCA_022829145.1. Taxonomy (NCBI): domain Eukaryota; kingdom Metazoa; phylum Chordata; class Actinopteri; order Albuliformes; family Albulidae; genus Albula; species Albula goreensis. The sequence continues at coordinate 34,976,204 of CM040749.1, forward strand.
AACGGGAGGAGGGTGGTACGCGATTGGCCGGGGTGTCCTGGAGGCTGTTCCCCTGGGAACACAGGTAGTATTGAGCAAGCATTTGGGCCAAAGTCACATCTCCATCTTACGGTGTTGCAACAAAATGGAGGAACACACATTTCTGCTGAAAATCCACAGACTCCAAGTCCACACACCCTCATTCTCAAGCTTTTTGTGACACACGTGACATGTTATAGTGGTTTATTCACCACAAAGAAGCTCACTTTAAACCCAATCAAGCTCAAAACTAACTGGCTTCCCGCCTCAGCTCGCAACAACGAAAAGATATTGTGGCAGTTTTCTTATAGCACATTTTCATAACAGCAAGTTAATTCCCTGCAAATTTTGACAAAAAAAAAATCATATTTTGCTTACAGACGAGGAACAGGTAAATGTTTAGGAACAAGGAACTTCTTCAAGCAATGTGGCTTTCAAGGCCATACTGACATAGAGGAGCGTTTCATAGCGGCTCCCATTCTATAATGGCAGGTATTTTAATATTCTGGGCTGATCTCACACATAATTAACCTGGCGGACCACCTGCTATCCGCTCTGCTGAAGGTGGGTGGGGGGCACAGAAACAGTGGAACGGTTATATCTCTGCGTAAGAGTCACTGGCGCATTTAGCACAAGGTGACATTGGCCCAACTGAAATAGAGTGACTGATCCCTCTTTCATGGTGTGCTCTGAAAATCAGCACACAGACAGAAAGAGAGAGGGAGACCGGAGAAGGACAGAAAGAGGGAGAGAGTGAATGTGATTGTGAGAGACAGGGAAAGAGGGGGGTGGAGGGGGGAGGTTGGTTCATCTGGTATTCCTTGGTTGAATTGCCTTAATGAGACTAAGGACCAGCTTTATCAATGCCTTTAACACGTTAATTAAATTTCTTACACATGCAATTTCACTGACATGATTAGTGATTGAAGCAAGGCAACCACCTCAACCAATCAAATGCTGTCTTTGTCTCTTGCACAAGTAAAATAGTTTTGTATGCACTAAATGCTTTTGTAAATCGGGCCCTTAACGTTACGGTATCGAGCTTGTTCTTGTCCTGAACAGATACATTTGCGTGGAGCAGGGAATTACAAAGTGGTGCGGAAACTTCCAGCTTACCAGCATTTCATACCCACCCACATCCAAAGCAATACTTAGACATTCAACACACCACAGAGATGAACAGTATATGGTGCTATGCACACAGAGCAATTAGCCGGACGTCACAGGCAGACAGATAAAGACAGAGGGCCACCCAGACTTCAATCCTTTCTCATTGACCTAAATAACATTCCAACACCTGCGCGGCCACCGCTTGCATCCCAAGTGCGTACGATCGATGGCGGGGCTGCAGATCGAAAGCACTCAGAGCCTCCTAAGCCACGGCCGCTCTCTTTTCTGAAAGTAATCAAAAGAGAAAAAATCTTGAACAGTTTTACCATTTTACTGCCACCCACTCTGTTCTGGAACACAGAGAGTGGCAAGAAATCAAAACTGAAAATCTCCAATGAAGGGAACCAAGTTTTGAAGGGTCCTAGAGAGGAATTCCCAAAAATCATCCATCATTCAGGGATAACTGGCAGAAATAAGTGGACCATCTGATTGTATTTCAGTGGAAAAGTACAATGGAATTCGCTCCACTCTTCCCTGCCGTACCTGTGAGGTTTGACTGGGGACAGAGCAGTGAATCTTGGACAGAGCTGAAACGCATATCACTCTCAGTCTAAGTGGTTTTCCATGAAGGCCCAAAAAGGAATTTTCTTTGCCAGTTTTAGTTGCGGCTGCTTTCAGCACAATTTCACCGAAGGAATGCGAGAGCAGCGCACATCTCCAGATACGCACAAAAATAGATGGTTTATTCTTCCAATATTGCTCTCTTTTTCATGTCATTTTCCTCTCCTCCTTAGTGTTCCCCTCTTTGAAAAACTGAAAAACCTGATATAGAAACCATCTTTTCGGCCCAGATATACCCAAATGCACTTTATTCCCAACTTTGCACCGATGAGTGTAACACAAGTGTTCTTATTTCCTTCTGGAATCCATTATTTTGTGTATGAGATTAAACTTAAAGAATAGAAATTGTTGTTAAATGTGCCAAAGTTAAGGAGAAAGCACTCTATGTTCAAACAGAACAGAGGTATTTGGCTAGCTATGCATTATGGGAAGGAATCAGTTAGCTGGAGGACCTACTCAACGGGCGTGGCAAGGTTCTGTGACATACAGTAGAACTGGTTCCCTATCCTTGACCAGGGCCCTTGAAGGAGAGCTGCTGTCTTTCCTGATTGGTGGAAAAAGGTGCAGGGTGTGGTTAGAGGCGCGGTTTATACTTGCATTCCTCTTAAGGCGGTAAGAGTTCATGACTTAATTTCACAGCAGGAAGCTCTCAAGGGGGAGTTGATTTGACCGCGCCGCCACCAGACATGCGATTACAAACCCAAATAGCCAAGTCTGTCGGGCACACCGAAAAATGGGAAATAGGGTCATACATAGCCAACAGACAGAGAGAAAACGAGAGAAGGAAAGCATGAGACACAGAGAGCACAACAAAACCATTAAATGAAAAAAGAGTGCTCCGTACAATGACTCACCTTTAACACAGGGCTAAGCAGATACCTGCCTGTAATTACAGCCACTAATGTATCATTCACTTGTTTTAAAATGCAGTGACTATGTCTTTGCCTTATCTCGCGGCGCTAGAAGCATTTCTTCATTCAGGGTTTGTTTGTCTGATCCACCAAATGATGCCTGATGGTGTTGTTTGCCTGAGGCTTTTATTGTAATGAGTTCTGATCCGACAGTGTCAATATCCTCCACTGTGTAAACGCTGAGTTCTGATCCTACAGTGTCAATATCCTCCACTGTGTAAACGCTGAGTTCTGATCCTACAGTGTCAATATCCTCCACTGTGTAAACGCTGAGTTCTGATCCTACAGTGTCAATATCCTCCACTGTGTAAACGCTGAGTTCTGATCCTACAGTGTCAATATCCTCCACTGTGTAAACGCTGAGTTCTGATCCTACAGTGTCAATATCCTCCACTGTGTAAACGCTGAGTTCTGATCCTACAGTGTCAATATCCTCCACTGTGTAAACGCTGTGTTCTGATCCTACAGTGTCAATATCCTCCACTGTGTAAATGCTGTGTTCTGATCCTACAGTGTGCATATCCTCCACTGTGTAAACGCTGAGTTCTGATCCTACAGTGTGCATATCCTCCACTGTGTAAACGCTGTGTTCTGATCCTACAGTGTGCATATCCTCCACTGTGTAAACGCTGTGTTCTGATCCTACAGTGTGCATATCCTCCACTGTGTAAATGTTTCACACTTACTCAACACAGTGTTACAGAGTGTTATAGAGCGCCATTGAGTATCACAGAGCATTGTAAAGAGTCACAATCTTAGACCAACATGCAAATGAACAGCATCTCACATATGCACACTCATGCACACACACATACACGTGCATCCACATACAGTACACACGTGCACATTCAAACGCACAAACACATCAAACACTGTAGGTATCCTTTTCTCTCATTCCATTCCCATTTGCGGGGGGGTATTTCTTCTGAGATTCTGCAGTAACCCTATTGGCTCCCGGTAAGGAGCTGTTGGCCACTAAAAACTGAGAGCAGAGCGATCATGTCGTTCAACATGCTGGTGTGACTATCAGCAATGCAATGTAACTCAGCCACGATCATGATAAACCTGCCCGCACTGGGTATGATCAGACAGAACTGTCTAAGGACATTCTGCACCTCTGCTTAGACAAGGACAGGCAGCTTTTAAACCCTGTATTTATACAGATGGCTACTCTCTGATGTTTGTTGTCAAAAATATCTTGGTTGCCCTTGCTGAGAAGCAGCTAGGCTAGAGCGCAGGATGTTTTGACCGGAGGGGTTGTGGGATTTGAGTACAAAAGGGGCACGGTTCTCACGTCAAACCGCTCCAAGGAAGACCAGCGGACCACTAAAAAACGTAAGCAGCGCAAGTCACCCTCGTCATAATCCTGTCTGTAATGCAAATGCAGTGTGGTGATGCAGCACGACCGGAACACGCCTGCAGCTGTGGTGTTAACATAAGCATCCCAAACACACACACACACACACACACACACACACACACACACACACACACACACACACACACACACACACACACATACCCACTCCCTCACACACACACATTCACATACACACACACACTATTACACACACAGACACACATACACATACACACACCCACACAAAGACACACATACGCACACTCCCTCACACACACACAAACACATTCACATACACACACACTGTTACACAAACCCACACCCTCCCTCACACACACACACACACACAGATACACATGCACATACATACACACTCCCTCACATGTGCGCACACACACAGGCACATATGGCCATATACATAACAAAGTGCAGATTTTTTTACACAAGATATTTTATATCTTTCCATGACTATGTTGCTGCACTAACAAACAAAACTATATTTATGCATGAAAGCCTGAGAACAGGTGCAACGATAGGATTAATCATAGGGAATTTCAATAAAGCCACAACACTCACACCAGGAAATGAATACTTTATAATATTAAGCTCAATCTGCCACTGACTACAAGAGAAATGGCATGTTTTCAACTTAATTTGTCCAAGTAGTTGTTTCCTGTCCCATCCTTGTCACAGCACTGAGATCTGTTTACTGTGACATTAGTTTCATGTGATTTCTCCTTTGATCTTAGACAAGTGTGGACTTCAAGGGACAGCTTTCCTTATTAGTGTCACAGAACACAGCTGGATCCCCAGAGAGAGAAAGATTGCAGCGGTCCTGCTGCAGAGCTGAGAAAGTTCCGTTGTCTTTGCTGAAATGCCAAAGATGTTTCTGAAATGAGGGTCTCATAACATGAGAACATAATAAGGTTTGAGAGAGATGGGCCATTTAGCCCAAATAGTTTCTCATTTTGTTTACTGTCTAGAGACTGGCTAGCCTGTTCTTGAACATCCAAAATAAGAATTCTCCTCTATGCATCTCTCTTGCTCTCTTGCTTGCGCACAAAAACACACACACCCACAAACACGCTCTCCCATTGATCTGAACTGTGTGATCGATGCACAGGATCACAAGCCCCTGGGCTGTATCAGAGCGGTCGGCCTTGAGAGCAGAAACTCAGAGGTGTGAACCTGGGGTCCACAGAGGGGATACGCGCCGACACGCCGGTAACAGGGGGCAGGACCTCGCAGCCCAGCCAAGCCTCTGTTGTCATGTGGGTCACCAGCTTGCCTCTGCAAGTCACGAAAAACACAGCCCTCCAAGCCAGCCGAGAGGGGATCAGGAATGCAAGGTTTAAGGATACCCGCTGTGAGGCAATCTCGGGATTACAGATGGAGGGCAACTAAGAAAAATAAATTCCCTCCGTCTATTTTGTAATTGCGAACCGAAGGAACGGGCTGTCTGTGAGGTGTCCGTTACCATGGAAACTGTGTCCAAGTGTTCCGTTGACACCTCGAATGGATCAGCAGGTCCCGGACACCTGCCAGTGCATGTGCACAACTCTCCATGACAGAGAACTATTCCCATCTTCACAACATGCAACATTTAAGAGTTAAAGTTAAAGAGGTGGAAATGGACCATCTGTGAGGCCAGTACAACTGTACACAAGAGGGCTGCAAGAGAATAGGCTGCAAAAGAATCAGTTTCATCAATCAAGTCCTTCTCACAAAATCAAACGATTTTGTTCATTTAAATTCATACTCTGAAGCAAACACATAATAAACCTTTCATTATTTATTCATTCCACTTCTAGTTTCTTCTTTCCCAGAACCTTTTGAAGACTCATCACTGACACCATGTCTGAAAGTTAAGATTGATATAACTTTGCAAAAATAACAAAAAAAGTGTAAAGTCTTTATGTTAGTCTGTTTCCCAACATGCTCTCAGATACTGAGATAAACAAACAATCAAAAACGTATTTTATGTCTCCAACACACGAAAACATTAACCTGCTTCCAACATTAAACTATTCTAAAATACACTGGTGAAACTATTTTATCTTTTTGTGATGAAACAATTTCAAATGAGTTGGAAATACTGTTGGAATTGGGCCAGAAAGTTACTAAACTAAGCAGGGGCAGCATACAAAGGTTCTAACAAGAGAAACACCCAGAGACACAGAAGAGTAATTAGAACACCTGCTGTCACATGTGAAAACTAAGGCACAAGTTTGGCACATATTCAATACCCTTAACAATATGCAAATGATACATATTCCTCTATTTCATTTTTACTGCATAAGACGAGTTTCAGAAAAATATTTATCTTCAAATTCAAGACAACCTTCTCCATGTTTTGTTCAAATTATTCACTGATTAAAGAGACAAGCGTGAATTTGCAATAGCTGCAACCAGGCCACTCCCACTGCCACGCCCCCTTTTAGCCAATTGGCATGAACAGAAACACACACCTTCACACACACAAACACACCTGACCTCCATGCCAACTATCATCCTCCTTGAGTGAAAATTGTGGCCGCCAAAAGGTTGGGAAATTTTTGTGGACCGACCAACCAACCAACCAACCAACCAACCAACCAACCAACCAACAGAATGACCTACAGAGCTGCTGGTCACAGCTAAAAATCTGTCTTTTTATACATCATGTTTATCCTTGGAAAGGTAGGCAGCCAGCCCATTTCCCCCCGCTGCGCTGCACGCACAATGAACTAGACTACTACACTGGAGCAGGTGGGACATGGAGACTGCAGGTGTCTGTGATGAGGTGTGGATATTCTGCCGGCAACAATATGACAACAACAAATGCCTCAGCTGGGTACGCTAACACAAAATCCTTACGAGTGACTGAATCTTTAAAAAATGGAACAAATACAGTAGGCTGCTTCCCATTGATGATTAAAATGTACCGACAACGTACATATGAAGAGATTTGGAATTTGTTCTCTGGCTGTGTGTTTCTGCATTCTTCTGGATTCGCAAGAGAGTAAATGTTTCAGTTCTTATCTATACAGGAACATATACTATGCATGTATGCTTTCAATTCAATTGAGGTAAACGATCAATAATTATTAGTACAAAAGCACACATATACAGAAATGTATGACTTGGGTCCGTTTCCATTTGCTAACAAATTTCTGAGCTGATATATAAAGTTGTGTGAGAATTTATGGTGAAATAGACAAGATATCTGATGTGTAAAATATTTTACAAATATTTAATAATTACTTTAATAAAGAATGGAGGTTCATTAAACTATTAAAATGGGACTAGCCACCACCTTTCTTTTTCTCTCTTGTGTAGAACAATCAGCTCCATGCTGGTTTGGACAGGGAACACCAAACCAGCATGGCAACAGCCACAACCATCTCACCGGCCGCACGAGAGGCTCAGAATTCAGCCGCCGTCAGCGAAACCTTTTTTCCCATCAATTCCCCCCCACCTCCACTCCGTATTGATGAAGCGACCTCTTTATATGATAATGCCTTTTCCCGAGAGACATAAGGAGCGAGTGAATGTGAAATATGTATGCGGCGTACATCACTCAGGTTGTGGTTGCGCAGCCTGATTTAAAAAAAAAAAAAAAAAGATGTTCGTTACGCGCAAAGCACGTGCGTGGGTACGCACGCTCATTTCCTTAATTTTGTCCATGTGCAGGGGGAACGGCTCCTCTGGGGGACTTGGTTTTGTTATCATGTTTAAAGGCTGCCGTCATGCGCCACACCATGCTAAACGCGCTTAATTGTGAACAAAAATGTTCAGATCGTCCTATTTTGTGCATCTATAATTCTTGTCGACCTTGGACTGGTCTCGGTGGTTGACCTGGCGGGTGATTTGTTGTGAATGGGGAATGCAACTGAACAATGAAGAGAAGTCTTCTGGAATCTCAGGATCTCAAAACACTTTCAGCCTCGGCATCCAACTTCACCCTCACATTTCAAAAAACACATGTATGTGCCCTTGTTGACAGTAGCTTTGCAGGAAATCTGAAACTGGGGATTTGGTACACTTTGACAGGAAGTGTAGCTTACAGTCGTGAACATGTAGATCCATACTATGTTGACAATGTCTGCTAATCAGAATGGTGACAGTGTACCTCGGTAGTTCCAGTTCAGAGTTAGGCAGGACCTAATCAATGCTTTCACATTGCAGTACATTGTCACCTCGTCAAGACCTCACCAGTTTTTTCTTCCCTATCATGAAATTGTAAATCTGTGTGTACCTCAAAGCAGTGCAGAGACCAAAGACTCAACAGCGTGCGCTTTGCCAGACTTCATCCAATAGGAAGCTTACATCAAGCCTAACCCTCCATGTAACTCTCATTGTAATCCCACTCTAACTTCATTCATCCAAGGTCAAATAGACACTATTGCAATACCTTCATTGTACCTGCAAATGCCTCTGCAATGCACTTGCAGTTATACATCCATCCAGGTAGAAACTTCATTCATCCAAGGTGGAATTAAAATATACATGCTGTATCTCTTTCCCGAGGAAGGAGGAGTGGAGATTAAAGACTTTAGTTCATCACACCTCTCCTGCCCCTGCTGCAGGCTAACATTTTTAGAAGCCTGGGCAGAAGCAACCTCAACTCCAGCCACATACTGTCCAAGGCATCTATTATGGCTGCCATAATCACTATAATGAGGTGTTATTGTCTGCTTACTGTTTTATATCAAAATACAGTTATTCACTTTTATCATAGCATGGAACAATATGACTCAAAGCTAAATTCAAATCAGGAACACATGCACATAAGGGAAATATAGATGGTTAAACATACACTGAGTAACAGCGTAGCTTGAAAAAACATTGTGCGGGACAGTAGTGGGGAAACGAACAGATAATGTCACAGACAGAACATTCATAATGTCATTTGGAGGGCCATTGATGGATTCATTTTCCTATTAGTTCCATGGCTTGGGTTCAATTCTTTGTTCCACAATTAAAGAATTATGTTCAGGAGTTAACCTATGAGTTGTGGCAAAAAGTCAGTCAGGCAATTAGTAGGCATTATATATTAAATGTATGCAAGAATCAAACTTAAAATCAAAATTAGTGGAAAGTGATTTCCCCAGTAGTGAGTACATAATTAAGTCAAGCACCGCATACCAGTCTGGTAATCCTGCCTCTCATTTTTTCAGTTGTTTAGCTGATCTAAATAAAGCTGTCATCCAGCTACTGTTCTGGCTCTGATGGTTCCAGGGGGAACTCTTTCCAGACTAAAGATATTTAGAGCCTGAGACAAAGCCCCAGCTCACAAATTTTGGTGGCCAGAACATTCTCCAAAAATCAGGGCATATGTTCCCAGGACATATATCTTGTGTTTTCTTGATGTCCTTTGAAAATTATTTACCTGGAATGTTTTCATTGTGGCTTTGGCAGAACTTGTTTGTAACATTCTTAGAGTATAACATTCTTAGAAAGTCTGAGGAATGTTCTTTTATTTTAAAATTAAGTCGAAACTAGTGAGAATGTCACCCAAATCTTTTCTAATGTCCTGGGAATGTTTTGTGTTTGCTGGAGCATTGTCTTGACTTGGTGTGAGAAACTGAATAGTTAAGTGGGCGTGTCCCTTTGTACCTTTCCAGCAGACAGCCAATGAGGATCGGAGGATCGTCTTGCTCTGCAGCTGTATTTGGCAGTGGATTAGATGTGATGTATGTGAAGTATGACGCTGCTTTCTGGGGGCTACACTGATAAATACCTGAAGTATATACAACTGCACAACAGGGGGAAGTGATTAGCCATTAGATGTTTGGCACTGGTTTGTTGCATCAAAGAAGAAGAAACTCAACTCTTAATCTGCCCTATTTGGTGTGATGGCAGTGCTTAATCACAAGACGATGAATAGAAAATGCTCAATGTATGAGTTAAGACATATTTGCTCGAGATTAAAGTTAAAATTGAATTGATAAATTTGTCACTTCAAATGTGAGGTCACTTTCAAATGAAAATTAGACATTAGGTGTATAACCTTGACATGATAAATGTTGAATGTTCATATACAACTAAGACCTAATTCACTATCTGTAATGAGAGTTCAATGAAGAACCATTGAGTGGCTTTTTAGGTTTTGTATCTCACCCATAAATGTTTTCCATCAATGATAGGATGAAAAATCCATGAAAGTGTCAAGTTGAACCATTAAGTTGTCATTCTACCAAATACCTCCACACAATCTAGACAGAATCATCATAGAGCCAGTCAATTTCAGTTCTTCACATAACCAATTACATTTTTGACAATTTGCCATGAGGAATAATAAATTGATCCAACTATCACCATTTTCTTTCAAGGAGATATGGCTCAATTAAGAACTTCTGCAAAAATGTTCTTCCTAGAACCCTGAAAATAAAATAATTTAAAAAATAAAATACGAACCATTGACAAATTACAAAATTAGCTGCCAATTAGCAAATTACAAAAAGCATTCAAATGTGCAATGCCATGGAATTAAATGTAAAACCAATTCACAGTGTACTATTGTAGTACTTCGTTGTACCGGTCAATGCCCCTGCAATGCACTTGCAGTTATACATCCATCCAGGGAGAGAGTTCTAATGAAATACGTGCTCACTACTGCAAAAGACTGCCCCCTGTCTTCAATCTGATTGACTTTCCTGAGACCGACCTGGGCCCGGTCTGCAAAACCAGCGATGAAAACGCCCTGGCAGTTGCGAATCCACAGTAACATCTCTGTGGCGTATATATATCACTGCTCTGCGGGTGGGCCATCGTGATCAGTGCCATCACTCCACAAGCTGGGACGGCAGGTACTCAAAGAAAGAAAGGCTACTTCTCTCGCACGGTGAGACTGTAAACAGATGCTAGCGACTGAAAAACACATATTGGCCGCAATATAATATGTATTGTAATTAATAAGTGTACTCTGATTTTAAAAGCATTGCTTTGGTGAGGGCGAAGCCCCCTCCCCCAATACATAAATTAATAAATTAATAAAAAAGCATTAACGCAACGAATTACACAGCAGTGGACAGTTTCTTCATTTTATTGCAGGTGACAGTGCGTGTTCGTTTCGTGGTTCACATTTAAAAATATATGAGAAAACAAAGACGGGAATTGTATAAAATCGGGTAATACAGCTGCGCGCACAGAGCAGTCGAGGAATGGCACAGTGCTTTCTGAACTTGCATTCCATTACAGGGAGCGTCCCCTCCCCCTCGGCATTTTAACGATGTTTTTTATTACCCCTTATGTTCAAGCAGCTACAGCGCTGGAAGTCTGATAATTCTTTTTTTTTTTTTTCCACAAAGACTGCTATACTGGTCATGCGCACAACGCAGCTCTGAATTCACTGATTTGTTACCAATTAACTATATGCCTCAGGTTACATTCGCTAAGCCTGGCCCCCGGCAGCACGGGAGGGAACTTGGAATATGTTCTGCATACAGTCTGTCGGGGGAAAATGCAGTAAAATTGCTTTCATCCACCACATTGTAAAACGAGTATGCTTTTCATTAAGGAAATGCAAACAAAACAGTAATCATGTGTCGCTCCTCCAAAGAGAGGAGGTTGCGCCTTGTCAACACAAAAGGAAATAAGACCTTATAACTAACAGACCGACAGATATTCATACAACCCACCTTTTTTGTATTGAAGGACAACCAAATTTAAGCATGAAGCAAATGCAAAGTGCCAATTTGAGACATGAGAAACACTTCCTTTGCGCCTTTTAAAAACGGATAAGAAAACAAAGTTAAATTCCTATTAAATGGATTTCAAATGTTACTCGGTTGCAGAAAGATATAAAAACGATGGAGTGATTAAAATTAATGCGGTCATTGTGCTTGGACTCGGAGGATACTGTCATTATACTATAATGATACAAAATCTTAGCATAATGGTACAAAAACATGCGTCAATTTGCGATGTTTTAGGCAAGAATTTGGACATGTTTACAGTCGAAATGTAATAAAGACATGTTATTATCCATCATTATGTTCTATTTAACCATGGAACGCAAGCCTTGTGACCCCTGTGGAACTCAACCTTTAACTATTTAAAGGTATCCACTTCTTTATAGATCTTGGCTTGTCAGACCGTGGTTCAGTCAACTCTATGGTGAAACCGACTTTTACTTTCGGTATTTGTAACCAAATACAAATTGAAACACATGTTGAACTCTGTAAAATGGAAGTGCCAAATTGTCGTTTCATTATTCAAACCGTGTTTTCTTCCACATTTGGCCGCAGCACAGGCACCTCATTAATTCAGTGGTCCTAACAACTTAATTAGATTAAAATTGTGGGTGAGCCGTGCACAGATTTGGAAGAAAATAGCGAAAATTAAAATTTTCTTGGTGAAAAGTTGCATGGTACCCATATAATTAGTCTACGAAGGTTTTTCATATATCTGAGTATTGCTGCTCAGTAATAGAAACAAATGTGTCCATCGATGGCAAAACGGCTTTATTTTCAAGAAGCATTTCATAACCGAACGAGTTGTCAGCTTAATAGCCACTTTTCCGTCGGGACTGTTCGTAGAGGATGCAGGTTGACAGCGTGCTAAATATTAAGACGATGCAAATGTCCACACAATATATCGCTTTCAAAGGTGCATGTAACCGCAGACTGTATAATAGATGATTAAGTTTGAATGTTCATAACTTCCAGTGGGAGATTGACCTCAGTAGCAGTGTACCCACACACAGACACGTCTTATGGGCACATCTACCGTCCAAAGTGACAACCAAATAACGCCTTATTCGAAGCGACCTGTCAAACTCTTCTACGTGCTGTCATTTCTGCACAAAACGTATGTGGTGGGCGGTTTTAATTCGATAGCCTGCACCTCTCGACCATTTCCATGTTTTTTTTTCTTGTTATCATGACAAGAAAGTGGCAATCCTCCCTGAAATCCGTCTAATATCAACACATTGTAGCTCACACATTCCTCATAGCACATAGTCCATGCGTGAAATCAGCGAAATATTTAGTAACCAAGCATACGTACCTTGCTGGAGAGGGGTCCCGGTATGAGGAGTTTTAGCGCTTGCCTCTTCAGCTCCACAAGCCGCGCGTTACAGTTCTCGCACCAAACTCCTCGGTCAGACCCCGGGGAGCTTCCACTACCGGAGCCTGGTGATCCGGTACCGAATCCCGGGGAACCGCCCAAAGATCCCGGCGAACCTGTGCCAATTCCCGGGGATGTGGTGCCGGGGGAGCCAGAAAATGACCCTGGAGAGGATGTACCAGATCCAGGTGACGGTGTTCCAGATGAACCGGGCATGGAGCCGGCACCCTCGGGGGCGGGGCGGCTACCAGCCCGGGATTCTTCGTAGGCTTTGCGGTACCACGTCTCCGGAGAAAATGAAGCGGATTTGGTCGGAGAATGATCTGTGATCTGTCGGAAACATGCGTAACATTTAACCAAGAACAGTTTAGCCGATAACACAAGAAGAAGGAGCAGGCTACTGCAGGTCATAGGCGTAATCAAGGCATGCATTTGAGGTACTGGCCATAACGCACCACATTAACAAAATGAGCACGACCTTCTAAATTATTCCAATAGGTTATATGTGGAAATAAATGTGTAACAGGTATACAGAAATATTTTAATAACTGTGAACTCCACGTATTCATTTATGGTTACAGATTTAATATAAGTGGACAGCATCATCTGTCAAGACAAGATGAATTTATGATGATGATGATGATGAAGATGATGTTTGTTATTGAAGATTAAAGATTATATGATAATTGCTATGATTGCAAACACTAATGATAATAATAATAATAATAATAATTTTTGTCAACATACCCCATACTTGCGGCTTCGGGCGGTCCCTCTGTCTTTATTTCCAGATAGAGAAGTCATATTGAAGATTAGGGAAGGGGAGGGGGAGATATCAAATCTTCAGTGTTTTACATCCATCAAAAACTGTTTGACTTGATCCCAAAATCCTCTCTACACAACTCAGAGTGATTCAGTGTAGAATTTGCATCCAGTTCCGAACCACGACACCAAAACGCAAAAAAAGAAACTGAAAATTAAATGATGTGTCTAAAAGAATAATTCCACTCGCCCTAGTCCCAAGAATTTCCAAGCAGGGATTAAATCCACACTGTCCTTGTGATACTGCCGAATGTGAAAATCACAGAGCAAGCAGGTTGTCTTCAATGACGACAAGATCTGTTTGCTTGCAGCCAACATCTCCTCAAGAGCGCAATGCCTGGAACAGCGTGAGGCAACACGCGTTGCGGTCCTGCAGCTGAGGAACTGTAGAGCGCGCACATCGGTTTGCAGGCGGTGTCACTGTCTGTCTGCAGATCAACGCTCAGAGCAGCGCTGCCGTCCACTACCGCTTTGGGAGAGCTTCGCAAATCGCAGTAAAGGGAACCCGAAAGCGCGCAGTTCTGCCTATGGGTGGATTCTCTCGTCCTCACCCACCAGCCAATGGAAGAGCTATATCTAAATGAGTGACAAATGGGAGTCATTTTTCTCTACATAAACTATTGTATTTAGAGTCACCTACTAGCCAGATTTGAGTAGGCACGAATGCAAAGGAAATGGTTATTCACAAACTGCTTACGTTTTTGTTTAATTACCTTAAGGGAAAGTGTAAGTACAATGTAGGCACAGTTAAGAACGGGTTTGTTTTGTTTTTCTGGTTGTTTGGTTTCGTAAGAAGCTTCCAGAAAATACTGTGCACTAAGCCAAAGACAATTATGCACATAGTAATTGATAGTTTAATAGTCTGGAATAGCTAGGAATCACGTATGATGATCATGAACGTTTTATTTTATATAAGAAAAAATGTAAAACGTGACGAATCCTATATATACAGTGGAGTCCAAAAGTCTGTGACCATTAATGGGAGTGATTCTATATTGCATTGTTTTATAATTTCATGCATTTTTTACGACAAATTATATTAACAACTTGAGGGAAACGTCGAATCTTTGAAAAATGTAAATGCAATTCAGAATGTTTTAGTTTTTGGTATACCCCCCTTTTGCATTAATGACAGGGATAAAATGCGATAAAGGAGATAAAATGCGCTCCACAAGTTTGTGCAAAACCTGATGATCCATGTTATCCCATGGTCCTCAAGTGCCTAAGACTTTAGTGGCCCCATAAATGTCTGACCGTTTTTACATGTTAACATGGTCAATGTCACAAATTTGCTTAAATTTTGCCTATAAATAGTGCAGACTTGAATATTCCTTCTTCATTTTAAACCATATCTTTTCATTGTTTTAAATGTTTCAAAATCCTAAAACTTTCAGTTCATTTCCAGGTTTTACATGAAAACTAATTTGAAAAAAAAAAAAATTCAATGTGGTCTTACACTTTTGCACCTTACTGTACATTACGCGCTGGTTTCAATATACAGCAAAAATTCTGGCTATTTTTAAGGACCAGTACATGAATAAAACACTGGTATGATCTGACCATGGAGAGTGAGTCGAATAAGTCTCATGTTCGAAGTTGATTTCTGTGGTTCGTATTTCCTAGTTCTTACTATCTTTCTTTCAGTCAGGTGGCGCCATCTGTCGCCATTGTTGAGGCGGAGGCCGGTTTTTCGGTAGGGTATATCGTATCTTTACACAAACATTTGGGAAGAATCAGTTTGTTTACGTTGCAGATTATGATAATAGGATTTTTTTACAGATGTTGGTACTAAGACATTGTATTTAGTTCTCATATTCCGCAAAATTGGGAGTAGGCCTCATTTAAAATTCGCTTTTTTACATTTCTATATTTCAGTGTGATGTTTATATCCTTATATTAAATACACTCTGGTGAGGAAAAAAAAGCTCGCGTTTAAGAACTGGAACTCGAGGATATGAGCCTTGCGTAGTTTATCTTAATATTTCAAAGAAAGGGAACATTTTCTTACTGCTTTTATGACATGAAATATCACTTTACCCAATGTGTTTTCAAAGAACATTGGAACAAATAACTAATAAAATTGTCTTTCAATCTAAACCAATTTCAATATTTAAGATAAATGTATATTTATCGAAGCTGACCGTTTAAAAAACACTATCCAATCCAAAGCAAATATAAGGAACTATTACATTAGGTAATTAAACCATAACAACGATGCCTACAAAACATAACAAATGTCTTTTCGACAGAACAGCCACTGTAGATACAAGAATGCTTAAAAAATGTTAATTGGTATAATTTCAATTGCCCAAGGTTTTTAGATCGATGGGAATTTGACAATACAAAACAAGTTATAATTGATTACAGATTTTCATTCTTGAAGTGTAAATGAAGCTACTGAAAGAGGAGTACCCCAGCAAAGACTATAAATTAACTCAGTTTATTCATTTTTAGAAATCTCATATGAATATAAAAACAAGGAGTAAATCAACATTTGTCCTCAACTTTAACTTACAACTGCATAAGAGGGTTATGTTTCTTATCAACAAGAACAGTTTGACTTGATAATTTTCTTTATTGCTGAACTCACCGAACTGTGTTGGTGAAGGTGAAAATGAATGCCTCGACTGAACTATGAGGCAAAGGTAGGGACAAATGTTGACTGAATGTCAGTTTTTTCCAAGGACAGACACTGTGTTGAGGCTGAGGATTACATCTTTACAGATGAACTTTGCAGAATGTCCATGTGTCACCTGTTACCAGGGCAAGGATGTAAATTAGAGTGTGTGGGACCACGCTCTACGGATGCACCTACACAGCAAAATATCCGGCGTTAATGTACACTAACAGTGTACATATGAGAACAACTGGACTCATATGTACACCGTCAGTGTAAAATGAACACTGGAAATTTTGCTGCGTAGAGACAGAATCACCTGACCAACGCACTCTCAGATCGAAATCTTTTTCTCATCCCTGCATGTGCGTGACTGGAAAAGGTGTGAGAAATCAGTATCACAGTATGGACAGAGTAATACCATGGTAAATACATGAACACCACTGTGCACAGTACAACATGGCGTCCGCCAAACTGGACACACACTCAGTACAGGGAAAGGGGATGTTGGATATGTCTCTTTATAGTCTTTATTTCCCTTGTTCTTTATAAGAGCGCTCAGTGTTGACATGTTGAACGTTCACGGGGATCCTGTGATGTTGTGTCCCAGCTGTCATCACTGCTCACTGACGGTCATCATGCCCACAAAGTCCTTGTAGAAGATGACGTTCTTGTCGGGATCCACTGAGGCGGAAAGCATTTCCTCCATCTCGTCGTTTGAGAAGGGCTCTCCTGGATGGCGGGGGGGCAATGGAGAACAGGTTGGGGAGGGGCAGAGTGTGACAAAAAGGAAAATGAAACAGCATGTGATCATACAACAGTGTATAGGAGGGTTCCACCATCCTAAAGTATTATTTATACTCAATGCTGGTAATACCCAGTGACACTGTCTTTGCTATAACATGAAAATTATTTTACTAAAATTTTACAAATCAATTGTATTTATTTACTGCTTTGTTTGTTTGTTTGTTTGTTTGTTTGTTTGTTTGCATTGTTGTTTATGGTATATTTAAAATACACCAAATTCTGTATTAAATGTTAATCAGCCTTCCCGGTGTAATTTGTTGTGTGAATATTGCCTGTATCCAAATATGTATTGTCTTGGTTAATTTGAATGACATGACATGAATTTTGTCATAAAATGTTCACATAAAAATACCTGTAGAAACATACAGGCGATGGCCATCGTAATAGAAATGACATACCTTTTCCCACAAGGGGGCGCAAGCTCATAAACCTAGCAAGTCCTAAGTCCAAACACAGTTTTCAACTGTTACCAATTCAGTATAATTCCAAAAATGAATGGATATTGTGAGTTAACAGCACTACTCTCTTTTTAACATTTAAGCTTTATGAATAATCCTTTAAGAATGTTCCGGCACCTTTGATGAGGCTACATTAAAGACTTGCTGTGTGTCTTGGCTGTCCTGTATGAGCCTGCATTGAACAGGACCAAATAAACAACATTATTCATTCGTCGTTGCTGGTAGCAACAACAGCTCCAAAGCCATTATATGATGGTATCATTATCAAAAATACCTCCCATTTAATAAATAGAATATAGCCCACTTTGGATTCTGCATTAATAAAAATTAATTTTCATTCATTTTGGAATAAAATTTGGAAGGTGAAAGACTGCCATAGATTTATTATCATTTGACATGTGTGTTAATGCAGGTGCGTAGGAGGTGAATACCGTATTTATAGGTTTAAATCCATAAGGCTGTGTGTGTAAGCATTTCATTAGAGACATACCTTCCTGGGTCATGAATTTTTTAAGCTCCTCTGGTTCCAAGTAACCTTTTTTCTCCTGGTCTAAAACCTAGCATTGAGAGGGAAAAAAGATAAAAGTAAGAATACAATTTGTTGTCAATACATATTTCATGAACAAAATCACCAATTTTAAGGCTGCTTTTTACAAAAGTATACTCCTGCCTACACTACAAAACTACATGGAACTGACATGCTCTTAAAATAAGACCGCGATTTCAGTGTGATCAAACTATAAGATTCATCCACAAAGGTGATTGTAATGTTATTAATATAACAAACAACAATGAACATATAATACATTACGGAAATACATTCTAACAATTAATAATAATGAGAATTCTGGATTTAACACATGTGGTATGAGACATTCAGGGAGAGAAAGTCTGTATTTTTAAAGGAGTCAGGAATCTTAGAATTTAATTGTTTCCCCAGTGTTAAGTTGCATAAGATAAATTTTCCTCTGTCAGTCATTCTGTATCATTTCACTTAGAGGCTATGGTCTCAGATGTCTCATTGGCAGTAATTATTTCTAAAAAAAAATGTATCACTTGTCTTTTGTTGGTTAAGTTGCAATAACTGATTGTCTGAGACAACGTTGCAACAGAGAAGCTCTTGCTTTTGGAACAGGAAGTTAAAAATTCAGACCAGGTGAAGATTATATTTAGGATGTGACAAGCAACTACTCTTTGAGCCAAATGCTGATGACATCATTTGACTGCACCTATATACGGGTATATATAGTTCAATGAGCTGATGTCTCATAACTAACCGCAATACATAAACAAAAATGACTTGCATTTACAAATCTGCATTATTTACTATGAAATAGCATTTAACGTGTTTACATGTGTCTCCTGGACATGTCTCCTTTACATGGACTCCTGTTTTTCAATTGACCAGGCTGCCTCCCCCAAAAAACGTTAAGTAGCCAGTTCTAACAGTGAGCCACAGAATATTAATTAATAATGATGTGACAGCAGATCCAGGCGCTAGACTGGAGCAAGGCAGGATAAGAGAAATTTGCCATCTGTAAATTATTACAGTCTGGCACCTTAAGGATGACCAATGATGAGTTCTTGTATTAAAATTATTCGTGTTATCAATATGGCAGATACTTCCTCTGCCTGAGAGTAGCGTCTGAGTGACTCTGAATCACACGCTCACCTCAAAGGCCTGGATAAGCAGCTCCTCTGGGATGGGACGGAACCTGCCGGAAACAAGGAGAGGTGGTGCTGAGTGAACTTACTGGTAACCTTAGCTCCTACCTCACACAGAATTGCGAATCAATGAGTCTGTAGCCCTTTATTGCAAGGAGGGCCTAGCTTGTTATTACAATCACATCAAATTGCATTAATGGTCAACTTATATTGTTCTGAGAAAACCTAGCTCTTATTTGCCCCTCTGATTTTTGGTTGAGTCTGTGCAAAATTGAAAGTCAAGATTGGTGGGATTGCCCTAAGCATGCATTAAGAAAACTAACTGTACATATTTGTATTAAAATGCTTGCTGCTCCACTTGAGAGCAGAGACAGGTCATTTCAGAAATGTATTGGGTACAGATGAATAAATACTTCTTTACAATGAGGGCTTATGACCTTGTGGTTGTAAATTCCATATTGGTTCATAAACAGCTGCTGTGCCCCTGAGTCACTGTTTTCAACTGTAGTACTATAGTGAGAACATAACCATGGCTTAGTTAGCAATTAGCATAGAATTATTTCCATTTTATTTTTTAACCTGCTGGAAATAATCATAATCATAATCATAATAATCTCCATATTATTCAGGGGGATTTTTTTGTGAATAATTGGCACTGTTGGTAATATTTGGATATGATGATTGCTGGAAAACATAAGGCATACAGGAGAGAGGGAGGATTATAGCTGTCTCGGCTTTTCAAGAACCCCAGCGAGACATGCACTGACAGGCAGGCAGTCACATGACCTTCATCTTTGTTTTTCTTATTTTATTACCGTCTACATTCCACCGAATGGAATTTTACAACAAAATCCCCAAATTCGTTTGATGTACTTTTTACCATCAAAGGACAAAAGTTGACAATTGTCACGGACATCATGATTTTTCTCCCTACCTTTGCTTTGCAAAATGCAAGTAATAGCTGAGACAAAAGTCTCGCCTCAGACATTGAATAGGAAAAGATCAGTACGAGAAAGAAAAACTGTGAAAGAGTAGTTGCCACTTACTGCACATAACACAGAAACCCGAGGAGGGAGACAGAAGGAGTTCTTGACAAGGTAGTGAAACAGAGGTGTATTTCTTTGCTCATATTTTTGACTGTTCCAGAGGTGTAAAAAGATGGTGAGGGTTCGCTGCGCCAAAATAAACAGAGTGAAAGATTACCTGCTTCCAGCTCCTTGTTTCTTGAAAGAAAAACCAAACATACCAGTTCCAGGCTTTCCTCGAAACTGTGACCCATCGGTCAAGTTCAGGCAACTCACTGTGCAAGTATCAGAATGACTACGGGAGTTTGGAACAGAATATCTGCCATCTGATTTGTTCTGAACAAAAATGATATTTTTGTTCCCCTGCAAAATTATGTTTTCATTAGGTCAAGATAAAACGATTTCATAGTTGCTTTGTTTGTCTGAGCAGACCGTTTTGAATGTAGGCTAGCTGCTTTAGCCTACTTGTTATATACTTATATATGCTTACCCCTTTTTACCTAAAGGATTGCACATGCTACATATGCTATGCTAAGCTATCATTGCACTGCACCAGCTGACAATTTATATTATTTTACAGTTTCTAATTTAGGTTAAGCTTTAGCAATTCCAAAGGTTGCACTTATTCCCCATTGCTCAAAGGCTCTTGTCTGCAATGAATGTAACTATAGTTGCTGGCGCTACTTGCATTGTTAGTGTCACTTAAAAATCATTCCCATGATTTCCAGTCATAATGTTTTTATTTGCTTTGTATTTCAATTTTGGTAATAGAAGTTATGGTGTTTGTTTGATTCAAATACTGTTTACACCTGTATTCTGTAACCTAATTTTCTTTATGATTGAAAAGATGTGTTTATTCTTTCAGCACATGAGATAGCTTATACACACACACACACATACAAACACACTCACACACAATCATTTTTTGTATATCCGGCTTTAGATAAAACTCCCCAGCTTATTCTCATAGCTCTCATTGAATGGAAGCCTACATCTAGCTTTAAAATACTAACCATGGGCACTCCACACATTCTGACTAACAGGAACAAGACAGTGGCAAAAATGAAAAATGAGTGACAGTTACTAACTCTGGCTACAGAAACTGGGGTTTGTGTGGAGAAAAAAAAATTAATGGTGCAGAGCACTTTATTAACTGGTCAATGTACTTTTAAAATAATGTTTTCTCTGTGGATCACCTGAAAGTGATTTTGTTTTTGTTTTCATTTTTGTTCCATGAAACCTTTCTAGACCTGGTTGACTATAATATCCCAAGTTGCTTGTTGAAGGTAATGTCTAGTCTCTTTAAATAAGTGTTATTTCAGTTTCAAGCTGTAATCCCATTGAGAGACTTTATATAATTTGTTTACTGCACTACTAAAACAGGAAATGGTTTGTCACCCTCGTGGGATATTTATCTTCCTCAGATAGGAGCTCCACACATAAAATTCAGTGTCCACATAGCACACATTTAAAACTACTGTACAATAAAACTGATATAAAATGGCTCACATTTTTAAAAGTTTAGAGAGTGAATCGTTTTAAAACTGTAAGCAAAAAGATGTGGTCTTTTTTCTTCAAATTATTTTATTTAAAAAATCACAATTTTCATGATGAAAGATATTCTACCACCTTGAGAAAATCAGCCAGGGAGCATGGGACGCAGAAACGACGCTGAACAGACTAATCTGTCTTTTCAGGAAATTTCCACACGACGTGGAGCATCTGCAGCGGAACGCATAGCACACTGCGGTGACTTGCAACCCCCCGGCCAATCGCAGCCCGAGAACGGTTCCTATGTGCAGCCAGGGAGCTGTCAGCGGAGGACAGCGCCGTGCGCTGAGCTAACCGCCGTGTGATTCTTTCCCGCACTGCCACAGCATGCCTTGACCTGCGCTGTAAGGCAGTGGAAAACGTTCGAGGTTAAACCAGGACATCAGGTGTTTATGTGTTACTGCAGCTGCCTGCATGCGCCGCGCCGCAGTGCTTCAGAAACGAGCAGAGAGTCCTGTGTGATTTCGAGCTTCTCACCAGTCTGGAGTGTTTCTAAGAGCAGTGTGTTGTCGGGGGCTACTTACGTGTCATTGTGACAACATCAAAGGCCTAGGGGAATAGTGCCTCCTTTCTAAGACTGCAAGGCTAGTTTACTACTGCAAGACCATGGCCACTGCTAACATAAATATTACAGATTCACCAGCCACGGTATTGACTTACTTGCGCTCCATCAGCACCTTGGTCATAGTCGGGAGGAATTTCTCAAAGCGAATAAAACCTGTTGGCTCATCTTCCTCGACCTATGGGGAGAATTGCACAGAGGTTACATCACCCATGAGACCACAGACTCAAAGGTCTGTCGGTACACCCTCAGGATATTAACTAGACTGAGCTCTGATGTCATCACTTTTGTGTTATCTTTGAAGGCAGCATGAAGCATGTTCTTCAGTCCTCATTTTCCTCACTTTCCTCATAGTGACTCATTTTAAGACACAAAGGCTGCTGGGACTGATTTGTCTGACAACAGCTTTGGTTTGATGGCCTGTGCTTACGAAAAGAGGGGAAAAAAATTCTCCCACGAGTACACTCTGACTAGTCCGGTGACATCACTGTGAACACTGCTGATAGTCTTCTTTGCTATCCATCTTTAGCCTACATTTTTTATATCTTTACACTGCAGACACTCAGACCCAGAGTGACTTACATAGCTCACAATTTTACGTACCATGGATTTACAGTCAACTCACCACTGTTGATGAAAATGAGCAGAGGCAGTAGAAAAAAAAGGCCATGAGCTACATTTTATCCTCCTACAAGAAATCTATCTTACTTTATTCTTAAACTATTGTGAAAGAAAATTAATACAAAACAGCATTTTCTCAAAAAATCATCCTTTTCTCCAAATTACTGCCAAAAATAATGGCACTGAGCCTTTTCCTAAAATGTTCAATAATGTGGAAAAATATTGCTATGGATCCTAGACCATTCCGCTGTGCAAAATTTGTAAAGATCCAGGATGTCCTTAGGTCTATGTTTATGGACTGCCCTCTTAAATTCAGCGCACAAGTTTTCAAACAACCCAGAGGTTTAGTTGACCATGCCAAAATGTTGCATTTGTTTTGCGTCAACCATTTCTTTGTTGATTTTGAGGTGTATCTGTGTTTCAAGACTTCAAAATTACCAAAAAAATAAAATAAAATAAAATAAGGTTCTAAATATGATTGTCTTTCAGCAATATGCTAGTATTTGGTTTGAGCATCTTAGTTTGAATGTCATCCAATTGAGTCTATGTTAATACTGTACTTTTGTTTTGCTTGTAATTCCAAACAAGCCTAATCAAATGTATATGCATATTAAACTGGAGGTGGAAATGGCTAAATTAGCTGATGCTTACCTCTGTAATGATCTCATGCAGTTCACCCTCAGTTGGAAAGCATCCTAGCGATCGTATGATGGTGCCAATTTCTCTACGGCAGAAAAAGAATAGGGATATATACATGCTATGCATGTACTGGATCTGGACTTACTGTGTCCACATTCAGTTATTACGTTTTTGTACTGATTATATGTCCAACTGAGGAGTACGTGACATGCAGTGACCAGAACAAGACATTTGATCAAATGTGATAAACAACTAAATGGAAGAAAAGGATTTAAAAGAACAATTTATGATGTTGTCAACTCTTTGTGATTTACAAACATCTGAAATTGTGGAACCAAACGCTTGCCTGAACACTCTTGCATAATTAGGCTAGCTAATTTGGTTTGCACTGAATTAATTGGCAAACAATAACACATTCTGGGAGGGAACAGCTAAAGTGGGAAAACTGTAGTGTTCCTGCAAAGACCATCCAATTCATCTTATGTATTAATTATTCATTTTATTTACCTGACATCCACTGTCTTATTGGACTCATCGTCGAACAGGTTAAAGGCCTCAGTGATTTTTCTTTGCACCTTTGATACTAATGCCTCTGAAATTGTAAGAATAAGAATAAGAATAAAAGAATAAGGATAAGAATATGAATAAGAATAATCAGTACAGGCCAAAAGACCACATGTGGTTTAAAAAAAAAAAGTTTGATGATTTGCCGCTGTACTCCACCATTTTATATCAAACAATTCACATGTGGTTAAAGTGCATATTCACACCTTTTATTCAAGGGTGTTTTTTGCATGTGTTGCTCATTTTTGACAGTTGGAGAACATTGCAAATTTCTATAATATAATAAAATAGACATAAGCAGGTATTCTCATGCTTATGCCTTGAATACAACTCAGGTGGGTGGCTCTCTTTGAACTTTGGTAACCTGTGTAATCTGTCACACTACACTTGCCATTGCAACCTGCTGTTAGGTACTATAACGGGTTAAGATAATAACGGTGCAAATAAAGGTTAATAAAGGCTCCTTCTGAGCATCTCGATTCTCTCTTATTACCTCCAGCATAGGCTAATTCGTTTCTAGCTGTAACATTACAGATACTTGATACTATCGCTATGATGCAACGTTAGTGATGACTACATTTTATTTCTGTTTCTGTCCTCCCTTGTTCTGTTCTGACTGATGCCATTTCTTCAGATGTACTTTTATTCATTTAGATCCTCTGAATCTGAAAGATTCACCGTTCATTCAGCAGCAGTGATTCATATCGATACGTCTCTATTCCCAGCTACTTGACAAGTGATATTTGACCAGTTATGAAAGTATTTCATAAAGTGTGCTGTCATAGAAAAAGTGATACGATTGGATGACAAGTATTTCCTTTTCTTTCTCAATATAAACACGAAATCAGTAGCCAGCCTACTAATTAGAACACTTTTGACTAACTGAAAAACCTCATACTACCTGCGCTTTCCTTGTCCTCCGCCATGTTTTGTGTACACTGCTGTTGCTAAGGAACCGGAGTTACCGCTACAGAACTCACCCGCAACCGAAAAGTTAGCAAGCTATCTGCCGTTAGCTATTTTCCTCTGCTTTTTTCATTTGAGTGTGGGTGTCTAGATACCATTTTATCCACAATTTACCTCGTTCTCCCCTTCAGGACATGCAAAATAAGGTATCGCAACGTGGACGAATTCCTAATGCGCTTACTTATCTGTCTTTACGGTAGTCACCGCCCCGACATTACCCGTAATTTCGTATCATTACGGTAGGGTATATTATGTGCAACTGGAACTCACACACCCGTGCTGTTGCCAGTGATAGGGAAGGACACGCAGGGAGTGTTTTGGCGCAGTAAGAAATCTTGGCGGCTTTGAGTGCTTTCTCTCATTTAAATCGTCTGTCGACAGTGTCACAATTTCTGTTTTTGTACCTTTAAACACGGATTAACATACAGCATCTGTACATCGGCAATACATATATTTGGTTTGCGAAGTAATAAAAAACAAAATGAGTTCAATCAACGTGAAAAAGCTAAAGGTAAACGAGTTGAAGGACGAGCTGAAAAAGCGGCAGCTTTCCGACAAGGGGCTGAAGGCCGAATTGATGGACCGGCTGCAGGCCGCGCTTGATCAAGAGGCCGAAGCCGGAGGCGCCTTCCCGGGGCCTGGAGCCGAGGAAAATGGCAACGACGGCGGTTATGACGGCGCAAGTGCCCTGAACGATATGGGTGAGGAGGACCTGGAGGACGATCTGATCGGAGAGAGCATGGAGGCCGACGAGGAGGATGCAGATGGGGGCGAAGCTGAAGCCGACGATGCCGCTGCCGGTGGGGGCGCAGATGTCGATGAACAAGAGGACGACGATATGGGGGAGGAGGAGGACGAAGATGCTGGAGTCGAGATGGATAAGTCGGACGAGGATGATGATGTGATATTAAAAGAGGACGATGAGGAGATGGATAAATTCGACGATGAAGATGGTGCACCGGAATCACAGCCGGCTGAGGGTAGTTAGCGAAATTATCATTTAGCATCGGCTAACTGTACTTATGCTAGCTTGATCGTTAAGGCGCTGGCAATTCCAAATGTATCGATAGCTTGCCCGTTAGCCATTTCATGTCTTGACGTTCATGCGAAGTTAGCGCTAGTACCATTAGCTGTGTTAATTTAGCAAGCGTTATCTGATTAGCGGAATCAGATGGGCTGGTCGGCTAACGTTAGCTAGCATGCTAACCCATGTTCTCTCGAGTCAAATAAGGTCGGTTTTGTTCCAGCTCTCTTCCATAGAATTTAATGCATTTTGGTGTTGTCTGATTTTTAAATAATTGATTCTGATGTTTTATGCTTTGATCTGATGAAATTGCAGTAGCTATCTAGGTGCACACTTGGTGATTGATTAACGTAGCGATAGAATAAGTGGTTGCAAAAAAATGGTTTGAAAGCAAATGGTGAAATGGTGGCTCCTCGTAGCGGCGACATCTAAAGCGGCATGTTGATTCCATTGTTCACATTGCAAATGGTATATCTGACTGTTGGGTGGCTTTTATCCGTTGCTTTTTATGCGATATAGATACCTAGTTGAAAGGGTTTAACTTTTGATCACCGAAGAAGCATTTAGAAATTGCGTTATCGCTAGGTAGCTGACGTTAGATTTTTCCTTTAGCTGTAAGGTTACTGCAGTTCGTGTGTATATCCTCGATTTTCCGACTCCGTCTCGCCAGTAAGCTAACCTCGAATGTACTTTCGCTTTCAGTCAGAATCGTAGTTTGGTAACCAGGGAACTCACGTTAGCCACGGCTAGCATCTGTCAGTTTAGCCAGTCTGTTTTTCTTTTCATATCGATGAAGGGAATTGATATTAGGTACCGTTAACGTTACTGTAGTGCAAATGTCTAAATTGAGAAACCATATGTAATATTACAGATAAAAATGTGTGTTGCTTCACGCACATCCATACAGTCTAGGTAGTTGTATTTGTATAGCAAGGTCCACCTAAGTGAAATGTGTCTTGGCTGTACGATACTGAACGGTCCTTGTATTGCAAATGTAATTCATCCTCTATCGCATCGGACCTATGCAAATGTAGCTCGCTACCTTGACCGGCCTGTATTCTGATCCTTACATCTATCAGCACATGGATTCATAAATTCTGTTCAGACTTTGCCTGTTATGTTTTGGTACATTTTAATAAATGATGGTGGGGGAAAAACCCCTGCCAAATCCCATCCGTTAATTTTGTGTGGGCCACCCATGTAACAACAGGGTCCAGCACAGCAGGAAGGACCGCCTCATTATTTCTGTTTTATTTCCAAAGGGGATGCGGACACAGACAAGAAAGCTGAACAGAAGAATAAGAAGGGTGTTAAGAGACGCCGGGAAGAACATGGAAGGGGCTACTTTGAATTTATTGAAGAAAGCAAATACAGCCGGTAAGGATTGTACAGGAACGGCCTTCGGTATGCCTGAAGTGCCACTGTACACGGTTTTGACTTGTTGCATTGGTATGTTAAGAACCAATGCTTACATCATATCTATAATGACCCATCTTCCCCCAACCCCCAATTTCAAAGCAAAGTGCAAAGAAACACACATTTTCATTGAGCGGATCGGAGCACTCAATACGGCCGCAAAACACAAGGAGCTAGTTTTAACCGCAGAAAAAGGTCACCATTTAGTCTGCAAGGAGGTCCGTTCTGTGTGTCGCTTTAATATGACGTGCGTTTTTAAGCGTTTTCTGTAACCGAATATTTATTGCAGTTACCTTTTGATGCATTTCATTGTGTGGTACCTGGTCAGTTGGAAAAAGAATTGGAAAATTTTGCGTCAGGTGTGGCGAGTGTTTTGCGTTTCAGATGCACAATAGCGCATTGTTGGCAATATTGTAAAGGACGTATTCCCTGCAGGGAGGAGTCTGGTATGTTTGGAACTATAATTAGTCGAGTATATTGCACACAATGCAAAGTTTCCCTATATTTGTTTGAGGGGTATTGTAAAAGCTGTTACTTTTCCTTTGGAACTAGGGCCGGTCTTGACAGGTTTAATTGTTTTATTGTGTCTCTTGTGTTTGTCCATTTCTCTTTCAGGCGCAACCGCAATCTTCAGTGCTTGTCGCTTGTGTTCTCTTGCTCTTAAGTGAACCTGCTCCATTCCATTTTTTACTTTCTTCAGTACAAAACCTTTTGTTGAGCTTGGAGATGGAAATTGGATTTATGTTTTTACTAACATGTGTCAGTATTGGGTCTTTTATGCATATCAGCTCTGTTGTAGAGCAGGTGGAACTAACTTCATGTGATCAGCTAGCACTATTTAACACTTGAGTGGGAATTTTTAGATCAGTGTTTGTTTTTGTATTTGGGATGAATTAGTATGAATTATTTAGTATTAATTAGTTAATACAATGCGGTTGCTGATTCACTTTGACAACCAGGAAATCAATGGATGGATTTCGACATGAATTTGTGGCCTGTTCTTCACTGGGTGTGAATTCTGCAAGGAATAGTGCAAGTATAAAATTGTTAAGGTCACACGGGAAAGGAATTTGACCCAGTCATTGAGCTCAGGATTTCATTGGCTATTAGCTGCAGTACTCAAATAGCGTGAGTGAAAAGGGGCAAGTGCAAGGGTAAGAGGGGTCCAGCAAGAGCGTGGAGAATGTGTAACACACCACGCTATGTATTACGCTTTTAAAATGCTAACTTGGAACTCCCTCCCTCTAGCAGAAGGGTGCTTTTGTTGTAATAAATCGTTTGTGCATTTTTCCTTCGACCATTTCCTGGTTTAGTCTTCAAAACTAGATGTTCTCCTCCGTTGTTGTCAAAACTATATCTCTCATTTTAAATGTTCAGCTGACTAAAATCCTTCAGCCTCTGCCTTGACCTTTACTAGAATGCACCACCGCGTGTTGTGTTATATATATCACAGACCTTTTCACCGCATGGTTCTGGGATTGGCAG
Source organism: Albula goreensis (assembly GCA_022829145.1). Classification (NCBI taxonomy): domain Eukaryota; kingdom Metazoa; phylum Chordata; class Actinopteri; order Albuliformes; family Albulidae; genus Albula; species Albula goreensis. Next base: position 35,005,497 of record CM040749.1, read on the forward strand.
AGAAGCACAAGACTCGTGGTTTGCCTGGGTACTCCGTCTGTCGTGGGTTTTTATAAAAGGCGGTGCGAAGGAAATTCTTATGGCATTCCGTAGATGTTCGTCAGAACCGGACCTTTTTGGTAACGTGGAAAACGGTCCTCGAGGTCCTCGACGCGGCAGCGAAGGTGAACGGTTTTGTTTTGAAGGTCAGCGGCCGTCGGCCGCGTCCTCAGAGGGCTCTTGTTTCCTGACCCCGCGGGCGCGGTTTTTACTCCGCTGAACGTGCCGCTCTCTTTCAGGGCCAAGTCTCCACAGCCCCCCCTGGAGGAAGAGGATGAGGAGTTCGACGACACGACTGTTTGTCTCGACACGTGTGAGTACAGCTCTTGATGCACCCTGCCGTGTCGCTTCGTGACTGAACAGTATCGGAGGCACACTGGTATTTCTGGCACCCAGCCTTCAAGTCTCTCAAATTTCGCTCTGCTTTATGTAATTATAAAGATGCATCCAGAGCCGTCTAATCCAAATAACCAAAAATAAACCATTGCCTGTGTTGTAATTTACCCTTCATTTGTGGTATTATAAACATTAAGATGTTAAAATGACGGCAAAACCACACCACAGGCAAGAGGTCTGTGTTCACCGCGTGCTGGGCCATATGTGATACCCATTTTTTTTATTTTGTTTTTGAAGTGGCTTTTCATCTGGCAGACGCTTTGAAACCTCAGAACGCAGCATTGTTTCACTTCTTGTACAAGTAATTCCCACTAATTATGGAGTTAATATTAAGGTAGGTGGCTGACTTGGCTGGACTTTGTCTGACAGATAAATGTAATATTTTTTGGTGTTGGGCACAGACAACAGCGACCTGCATTTCAAAGTGTCCCGGGACCGATACAGTGCCTCCTCCCTCACCATGGAGAGTTTTGCTTATCTGTGGGCTGGAGGGAAAGCCTCCTATGGTGTGGCCAAGGGCAAGGCCTGTTTCGAGATGAAGGTGAGACTCGTCTTCCTCCTCTTACCTCTGTGGGATGGGTAGGGCTTATGGTATGTCTCATCACCATTTGAAATGAATTTAAATGAGTACCTGCAGAGTACCAACAGAGACCCTTATCTTACAGAGTTACCTGTATTGTGTTCAACTTTACACTCTTTGCTATTCCAGTATGCATTGCTTATAAGTGTGCGGACACTGCACCACTCAGATCTCTTATGTTATGAGATCGGTTCCTTAATCATTATACACCCTACAGTAGGGCTTGGCAATATAGCGTACCAGTGTGTTTTTGAGTGCATTAACAGTTGCATGCAGCGTTGGGTTTCGTTCCTTTCTCTTAGTCATCTTCAGAGACTATGTGAAATGCTTTTGAGCAGAAAGAAAAGTCTAAATTGCACTCATGGACAGCAGTGTTGTCAATATTATTCTTCACACCACACTGGTTGCACTGTTCCTCCATATTTCAGTGGGATGAAGTGTGTGTTGTTATTGTCACATTGTGATGGGTGTTATTATTGGAATATTATGGTGTGATTTCTGGTCCATATTGCCCACCTCTTAATTCAAAGCTACCATTAATTAATGCATTAGCATTTATGTATTTGTGTATGTCGGTGTCTTGTGTACCTAGTTGCACCCATCTATGCTAATGTTAATTTGTTTTGGTTTTTCTCCCTCTCCTCTCCTCTTCCTTGTCTGCCTGTCTACCACTGTGTAAAAAGATCATTGAAAAGATTCCAGTCAAGCACATTTCCAGCAAGGGCATCGATATCCATGAGGTTCTTGTGGGCTGGTCCCTGGCCAGTGGCAGCCTCCTATTGGGTGAGTAGCGGCTGTGTCACTGAGTCCCAGTTCTGGATTCTGCAGGCCAACCCTTTTGTAGCGTGTGTTTGTGTTCACTTCTTACTGGTTAATGAGAGTGGTGGCTGTTCAGACTGGACTTTACTAGCCATTTATGGTGAACTGTTTCAGATGTAAAATGGTCTATTTTTCCTCAGGGGAGGAGGAGTATTCCTATGCTTACTCTCTCAAGGGGAAGAAGACTGCGAACTGCGTGACTGAAGACTATGGAGAGTCTTTTGACGAAAACGATGTCATCGGATGCTTCATCGTAGGTTTCCCATTGTAACCTTTTGCCGCTTTTGCCTGGGTGTAAACTTTGGAGCGTAACAGTCCTAAAATTAAAACTATATGCAATGTGTGGATAGGGCTACAGGTTTGCTATCAAATTTAGAGAGTGTGAGTTTCCCTGTTGACATTCAGCAGAATATCGGTCTCATTGCTCAATTTGTGAAGTGTTGTGTGAAAATAAAGGTGGCTGAGATTGTGATTCAATGGAGATTAAATACATGGCACCAATTATTCTGATTGTTAGACGTTGCAACAATACTCAGATTGTTAACAGCAGTTTTTCAAATGGGGAGAAAATGAGGAAAAGTGTTAAACTACTGGTAGGCTGTTCTGCCTCTACTTACTATCTAATTCATACCATGATTAAGTTCATTGACCGTGTTAAACATTATCATATTTAACATGGTTTGTAGAAACCTGGTGAGAGTTGCTTTGTTATTTTAAATATTTGTAAATTTAGCTGTTATCATAAATGAGCCATCGGCGCTAATGAAAGCTCTTTTGCCTATACCTGGCAGAATTTCGAGGGCCCTGAGGTGGAGATCTCCTTCGCCAAGAATGGACAGGACCTGGGTGTCGCTTTCAGTGTCAGTAAGGAGGGCCTGGCCGAGCGAGCCCTCTTCCCCCACGTACTCTGCCACAACTGTGCCGTGGAGTTCAACTTTGGCCAGAGGGAGGCGCCATACTTCCCCACCCCTGAGGGATTCACGTTCCTGCAGAAGATCGCTGTGGAGGACCGTGTACGTGGTCCCAAAGGGCCGGAGACCAAGGAGGAATGTGAGGTCAGTGTTGTTTGGTTTCCAGCGAGGATGATTCGGGTATTGAGCAAGCAAATGAGAACATCACTGGTACCATGCCATGTCTTTTATTCATCTGTGTATTTTGACTTGGATTTTTTGTAATGCATTGTCAAAGCTAATACAAATTTCCATTTTGTTTAGTTTTGGTCCAGAATAGTCCAGAAAAAAATGTACTGCATTCGGTTGTCTCTCTTCACCTCTGCCATGTCTGCTCTTGCAGGTCATTGTTATGGTTGGCCTCCCTGGAGCTGGGAAGACAACCTGGGTTAAGAAGCACACTGACGAGAATCCTGGGAAATACAACATCCTGGGCACCCACACAATTCTGGAGAAGATGATGGTGAGGGAGACATTTTGGCACTTAAAAATGTTCAATGTTGGTTGGGCTTAATCCAAGCTGGAATTTTTTTTTTTTTTTTTTTTTTTTTGTAAAGTTTGTAATGCAATTTAAGTTTGATGACAAGGTGGCGTAGGTATACAAGCTTTTAAAAGCACTGGTTCTTTGTATATTTCTCAGCTTTAATTATTTTAATGACGTTTATAATGACCATATTTCAAATTCTTCAGGATGGCTGCGGCTCATTTTATGTAGTCGAGCATACAACGTAGTATGACAGTGCATGAATTTTGAGAGCCGGCCAGTAGTTTAAAGAGATGTCCATGTCGTTCAGTTGGGTTGGCCAGGTCGGCGTAGTTGGATTACTCTTGATGCTATTTCTGCATCTGCTGGACGGCAGTTTCGTGAATCTATTGGAATAGCTCCCATTCGCTGATCTCATAGGCTGCAAGTTAGCCCTCTCTTTCCACAGTTCAACTGACCTACCATTTCTCGAAAATGGCACCACTGCTGGTGCTTTTAATGCTGAAAGGAACATGCTGGTGATGTAGGGATCTGTCAGTCATAGTCAATCTTTTTCTCCAGTACTTAAATGGCCATTGCCTTGCATTTTACTACTACTTATCATTTTCAAACAATTGGGGTCCTCACCGTATACAAAATATATTTCTTCAAGGTAGACCTGGTCTGTCCAAAGCAGAGCTCCCCATCACCAAAGAGCAGCTTTGTCTTTGAGCTGTTTCCACTTTCAGCTTCTGAAACCTGACCTGTGTCATTAACATATACACATTTATATTCAACACTCTTTATGTGGTCTGCTGAAATGAGTCTATGTATTAGATTAATACACAGACAATAGGCTATGTGTGTATATATTGTGCATATTTGGAAAAACCACTCCAAAATGTGCATTTAGTTACAGTTGAGATGAAGACATTGGCATGTAGCATCCTTACTGTGCGCTAACAAAGAGGAATTGCTTTGGAACCTCTTGGATTTTAAACACAGTCGACCGCTAATTAAATGGTTGGTTAGCTGTGGTCTGAGCGTTGTACCAGCCTAGTGCCCTCGGGAGGCTATGGAACTCCCACTGTGGGTGAAACTAAAACCGTTAAGCTGGACAGGTTGCAGGGGGCTGGATTTGTAATGCAAAGCTCCAGGGAGGTAAGAGCAAGGTGTCTCCATGTCATCGCTGAGACCGAACCATGAGGCCGAGACACCATAGCCCTGCTGCTGTGAATTAGTTCATTCATTTCTTCCCTGCCTGTTTGCCTTTGTGGAAGTCCTATCTCTTGGCTGTAGAATCATTTTCTCCATATAGGAGAGTATAGATGTTCACTTGGACTGAAGCGCAAGCGGCCAGCCTCTGCTGAAGATGATATGTGGACTGTCTCTGACTGAATGCATCGTCCCCCAGTGCATCGCCAAGGCCGTTTAACGACAGGCCTCGCAGGGGCTGCCAGCCGCGAGTCAGCGGCTTCGCTGTCTGGATTCGATAAAACCGTGGCGCAATCCACTCACTGGAAGCGTCTCAGGAACATGAGCCGCCCAGCATAAACCTGTCACTGCATTCATGACGACATCACAATTTTGGCCCATGCTTCTGTATTGTGCGGAGATTACCAGAGCCAGCCAGTTGGCAAAGCGCAGGCTGTAGCACCTGACAAGGAGGGGAGAGGCGCAAACACAGGACTCAGTGTATATTAGGACTCCTAGACCAAAGCAGGCGATATCAATAGTTCCTCATTCTACAATTATTACTTTTTTTATAAGTACCGTTTAATTGAAAGGAAATCTGAAGTCTGATTAAAAATAAAATGTATTACGTCTGGATTGCTTTTGATGTGTGGATTTTTAGTCCAATATGATCAATGTCATGATTAATATTATGATCAATATGATTATACAGTGATTTGAGGCAGCGGTACTCAAAAGGTCAACAAAAATACTTTTAATGCTTGTTGTGCCCCTAAGTGAGTGTTCCTGTCTGTGTCAAATTAATCCCTCAAATCTGTAAAATATGAGTAAGAAATTTAGCAAGCAAGATAAGTTATGGACTGTATCTTTCCTTGTAACTGTAAAGCAGGTGTAACATTATGACCAACAAATTAGCAATTGACTTATTCATAACTGAATGCTTGGTCTTCACCCAAGCTGGACTGACAGGTCTGTAATACATTAGTTTGGAGAAATGTAGTGTTGCAGACCTGTTGCCAAGCCGTGTACATGCTGTCTGAATGTAGTATTATCACTTTCTGCTATTTCTGGCTGAAATTGAATACATTGCAGCTTACTGTAGCTTACTAACATTTGATTCATTACCAAAAAAGAATTTGATACATGGGAAGTTAACATTTGTTGTGTAGTTAACATCAGCTTTGAGAGGGGAAAGGTATGTATTACCTCCTCTTGGAGTCATGTGACAGCTGCTGTTGAACATCTGTTTTGTTTACAGTTTCTTTAAAAATCTTTTTGTCCCTTTTACCCAAATTCCAAACACAAACCAAATCTTTGTCGGGAGTTCTGTTATACCTGTACCGAAATCTAAACGATTGCTTTTTTTTTTTTTCTTTTCTTTTCTTGAGCCACATTGTGCTCTGCTATGCTGGTCTACAGTGTAGCTGAATACTGTAATACGTAATACCATCATGGTAACAGTAGGAGGTATCATGCTGAACGAGACACAAGGCTAATATAAACATGACGGATTGAAGAATCATTTTAAATCAATCCAAATTGTCTTTAAACCTATGCACCCATGTCTCCTGCTCTCCTGAAACAGATCGCCAGTCTGAAGAGGCAAATGAAGGACACAACCAAACTGATGGCCATTTCCCAGCGTGCCCCTCTCTTCCTTGGCAAGTTCATCGAGATAGCTGCTCGCAAGAAACGGAACTACATCCTGGACCAGGTGAGAACCTTTCTGAAACGATGGAATTTTAATTTCAGTTTATGACTGGAGGAAGATGTTTTACAGATTTTGGGTACAGGAGGAGAGGGAGGAAGGCACAGAGTTTAGAACAGTTTGCAGGGGGTTTAACCCCTTCTTCTTTTCCCCCTTCCTCCCAGACCAACGTTTCAGCCCCTGCCCAGAGGAGGAAAATGTGCCTGTTCGCCGGGTTCCAGCGCAAGGCCGTGGTGGTCTGCCCCACAGACGACGACTACAAGGAGAGGACCCAGAAAAAGGCAGAGACAGATGGCAAAGACGTCCCAGAACACGCTGTCCTCAAAATGAAAGGTGACACAGTGTGACAAAATTATTCAGTTACCTAGATTTTTTTTTTTTTTTAAACTTTGCTGCCTTTTTTCCCCAAATTACAGAATACAGTAATCAACAAGAGTTAAATTCATTCAAAATAGCCTGTCTGGACAAGTTAGCAATCATATTCGTCAATAACAAGTGACTAGTTTGAAAGATTTTAAACATTTTTGTTTTTATGAATTTACTTTGACTGTATTTAGGCCTGTTATGACTGGTTGCCCTCGTAGGGGTTCAGCACATCTATTTTCATAAACAATGTTCTGCCGATTTTTTTTTTTTTTTTTTTTTTTTTTTTTGCAATAAACCGTAACAGTAGAGATTTCTCTGGAAAGCTGGGCAGGAAAGTTGAGGTGATGCATTGTAACGGATCCGTCTGTTGGCCCCGCAGGCATCTACACACTGCCGGAGCAGGGCGAACATTTCAGCGAGGTCACCTACGTGGAGCTGCAGAAGGAGGATGCCACCAAGCTGCTGGAGCAGTACAAGGAGGAGAGCCGCACAGCCCTGCCCCCTGAGAAGAAGCCCAACCAGGGCGGGGCACCGCCAAAGAGGGGCGGCAGCCGAGGCCGAGGGCCCAAGAACCAGTTCGGCAGGGGAGGCCCAGGACAGAGAGGTGGAAGAGGGGGGTTCCAGAACCGAGGCAACTTCAGGGGAGGTGAGGTTTGGTGTCTGTGGTTTGAGTGTGTGCATTCCAACAGTTAGTGTGGATACACTTATGAGTCCACATATAAGATCTTGGCCGTATTCAGATTTTTGGTGTTTTCTGTTCCCCCCGGAGTGCCAGGACCCCGGCGGCTTCACCAGGCCACCCAGAGGCTTCCTGCCCCCACCAGCCTTCCGTGGGGGCTTCTCCAACCGAGGCAACTTCAATCGGGGCGGCGGCATGCCCAACCGGGGCGGGGCTCCAAGGGGAGGACCTGGGAGGGGCAACATGGGAAACCGGGGTGGGGCCATGCACCGTGGAAACATGAACCGTGGAGGCGGAGCCAACAGGGGCAACTTTAATCAGGTGCGTGAATCGGAGGCCGAACTGACGGACTGCTTTTCCCGATCCTTTTCCCCTGTTCAGAATAGTGTTCCAGGGGGGTGCTAAAGACCCCCTTAAACCCTGCCCCTCCTTTTGTCCTCCAGACTGACAGTTTGCCTGTGTCACCTGCCATGTCACCTGTGTCATGTGAAATTTTGGTGCATCAAAATTGTCGGCTACAGCTAGTTTCCATCTGCAGACCTTCGGCAGATCATAGGGAAATGCACAAGCACTTAGCACTAAATGGAATTGATACAGATAAACAGATTATATCTAAACATGTGCCAGATCTCTGGATAGTTTCAGATCCGTTAAAATGCTTTTGTATTTCTCTTAGAAGTTCAGAGGCAGAGGGGGCAACAACCGCGGCTTCAAGAACGGCAACTTCGGCATGAACAAGGCACAGGCGTTCAACCAGAGCTGGCAACAAGGAGTAAGTGCAGCTTTAGCAGTTAGCCACCACAGGACAACCTGATTTAATTCCGATGTAACGCATCCCGATAACCGTTTTGTATCAAAAGTTAAGAATAACTCTTAACTCTCTCTTCCATCAATAGTTCTGGAACCAAAAGCCATGGAGCCAGCAGTACCACCCAGGATATTATTGAGAGCGCACAGAAGAGAGCAAGAGAGAGAGAAGGCAAGCGCGCAAGACTGGCAGTGAATTGGCACACCCCCCACCCCCTTTTTCCACAGGCACCCATAGACACATCCACCATTTCCCTTATCGGTCCCAACATTCATTTTAAAGGAGGAAAACACATTCCACACGTGTCGGAGACATGCCTGTGGGGTCTGTTTAAAAGCTTTATGGGTTTATTTTTTTGTTTTTGTATAATTTCCCCGCTCCTTCGTTGTAAATCCCATGCTTTAAGGTGTTAAATGTTAGGAACCTCAGCATTATTCAGGATGGGATGTTTTTTTGTTTTTACTTTCAGGGTTCTTGCATTTTATCTGTAAGATGTGATTTTTACGAACTACGAATTTTGGCTTTTTTTGGCGTAGTAGCAGTACGTAGTGTTTCACACCTAAGAGAAAAACAGACACTTTTTAGAAGCATGTCGCAGTTGTGAGTAATTGTATCAGTAGTACGCAATAGCAGGTGCATTTCTAATGAGTGAAGCTAAAGTCGCTCTATAACATTAAAGAGCTTCATTTGTCCATCTAAAACCTGTAATAGCTAAAACTGTAGGTTTACAATAAATGGTCCTTTTGCTTTTTTTAAACAAAAAAGATGTATGGCTTACTCGTGTTCTTCGGTTAATTTCAAAGGCGTTAAGTGTCCTTTGATTCTGATACTCTGCCTACTGTCAAGTAGAAAAATATGCCAGATTTGTCACCTCAAATCAGGCAAACACTGTTCAAGAAAGTGAAGCTTTTCTCTCTCAATGAGGTCTTCCTGCTACAAACATATGTTAAGGAAACTTGACATGAGGGAAGCATCATGATAGCTAAGCTCATGTTAACACAACATTGCTGAACATAGAAGTCAAACCAGTAAACACAACCCACACCCCATGCTATGTAGTCTTTTAGATTTAAAAAAAAAAAAAGAAGGCTGATGTAGCAATTTTGGGATGCTGAAATTACTAATTTTTATTAGTGTAAATATTTGTAAAATTTGAAGGCACATCATTCCTGCCATGTAATATGTGGGTAAGTTTGCGTCCTACAGCTCAGAGATGTGTGTGTGTGTGGAGGCAGGGGTTACTCTATGGCTATGTTTTTGTTGTTTTTTTTGTTTTTCGGGGGGGGGGGAGTTATTTGTTTTTAGTTTTTAAATGGGCTCTCGAAGTACATATTTTACATTGACCTTTGGAATCTCGTTGACTTGCATCAGTGCTCCTTTGTGAAGATATAACTTGTTTACGTGGTACTTGAGTCCCTGACTTGTCGTCTTCACAGAAGCATCTGCATAGAAGGTGTAGACCTGACAATTTTCTTTTTTTTTTTTTTTTTAAATAGATTTGTTGGACAGACTTTAATGCAAGTGTAATTTTTGGATGTATTTATTTGAACTTGTTTTGTAATTTAGTAAAAACTAAAAACCAGCTCAGCGGTGGAATCTTTAAATTGGCGCTGAAAATGGCCATATGAAAATTGTACTGTGTAAAAAGGTTAGCGTTTGGGATTCTGACATCTCTTTGGTTAGGCCCCTTGTATGGGCACTGTTCGATCAGTCAATGCAAGCAGTGGAAAGACGGCGTGTTTTATTTCCGATCCGAGAGTTTGTGTGATGTAACTTGTCACCAAAAAGAGAATGACGCACAAATGCTAACGTGCACCAATGTGCAAGTTGTCACTGTGCATTTTCCTCAAGTCTCGATACCAGCAGGTAAAGTTCATCTTGGCCGCGGTCTAGACCGGACGGTGAGATGAGGTAAGCGTGTGAATGCGGATGGTTTTTTTTTTTCTGGAGGGTCATTTTCAGTGAGCAGGTTCAGTTTGTCAGAGTTGATTATTTCTTCTTCCTCTGAAGAGCTACAGTGGGAATGGGCCCCTGTGATAACGGCAGCTGCTTTGTCTTTGATAGTATTTGACTCGTTCTGTGTCCAGGCAACTCTGTGGTGTCCAGCATAGCTGGCAACCCTCAGACTGCCATGTTACTGTGTCTGTCTGTATTTTTTATTTTTTTTTCTTCATAGAAACTAAATGGCACTAATTTTTTCGTTTTTGTTTGCGGATGAGGTATTCAGAGTAGTCTTTCCACAGTTGAAACTGCTGAGGACAAAAGTGTTTCGGAAGTGTATTTCAAATACTCTGCTTTCATCAGGTTTTCAATTTTTTTTTTTTTTCGTTTTGGGGAGGGGGATGTTCAAACAACTGACCAAATTCCTTGCAAAAGCGGTTCATCTTGTTCACAAACAGGTCTGATGCAAGGGCAACAGTCCCTTTTTATAATTTAAAATGTATAATGGTTTTTACAGCAAATTTTATTGCAGATGCCAGGTATATATCATGTATCAGTTATAAGCAGAATTTGATTAAGGAATGTTTTGTACAAATAAGACAAGGATGGAACAATGAAAAAGCATGCACTGTAAAAATTTGCAGGTGATTTGAAGTGAAGCTTGCTTGTTTTAGTGTTTGTGGATGTACACATTTAAAAGTATTTGGTCAGGTGATGCATACCGTACGGATATATAATGTTAAGAATTTTGTAAAATAGACTAAACTTTTTTTTCGTTTGTTTCTTTTTATACCTTGCTATGTTTTGTATTTTGCTATGAGAAAATTAAAACAAAAATAAGCTGACCAAATACTTACTTTATTCTTTTTTCACCACACATTCTATGGAAATAAAGTATGTGGTTTTCTTTAAAAAAAATAAACCAAGTAGGTTACAGTGGTGCTGTTTCACTGTATGTTCAGGTCTCGGGATCCAGAGACTTAAGGTTTTTGGAGATAACGCCCCTAACTATTGACAAATGTGCAAATGAAGTGAGATCCATGCGAGCTGAAATTTAAACAAGTTTTTCAGCAGCACCACATTTGGCTACCAAGCGAACAGAATGTATTTGAATTTTGGAATTAATTTCATTCATGTGAAAACCCAGAATGTGTGTCTGACGGACCTAAAATTCTAGCATGGTTTGTGGTACTCAACTGCAGCAACTACCTAAGTGTATATGTACATCATATGTAATATGATGCAGAGAGCTTGATGGAAGCCTAAACAAAACAACACATTTGACTCTACAAGTGTATCTCTTTCCTGATGAAGTGTAGCTGTAACAGAACTTACAGGAACATGAATTTGTTGAATTTCACTTCTAGGGGCAAGTGTTCAGAATAATATTAGGTTGATTTAAGGGGCAAATGTTACATTTATTTAATTACCTTTTAGTGTTGCAAACTCAATTTTTTGACGGAGCACACTTTAATCTTTAATCTCTTGACATTTTCCGTCAATTCATTATCACAGTGCTTGATCAGTGATAAAGTCATCGGTGTGTCATCAATCGTATGGATGTCACTCGGTGCTCTGTGACATTGCAATGCTGGGACTGCTTAAGTGGCTTTGGTGCAAGTGGCTTTGTGCTGCCTGTCCTTAGCCTCCAAAGAAAGGGATAACGTGTTAACTTAATCCAATAAAATCAATTATGAATGCAGTTCGGCAAGGACAAAGTCAGGTTGAAAGGAAATGTGAAACCCCCAGTGTCTCGAGGATACGTTTCTTCACCCTGTAGCCTAGGGTGTATGTTTTAAATCAGTTAACAGTATGTTGAGACTCCCAGCACTACTTAACATGAGGCACAAATAACATTGGCAAATTTCTGAGAAATTTTTGAAGGTAAAAGTAATTCTGTGTAATGTATCCACTGCAGTGCCAGTATTTTAGTAATTCCTTGAATCTATCAAAATATTTAACCATAACCTTATGTTATGTGGAATTAGGTGGGGGGGAAAAAACCATGGGCAATAATAAATGGTCACTTCCTACACCATTGGTATTGCATTGAATCTGCAGAATCTCTGATCTTTTAAATCCATTGCATAGGTCATCCTGCTCACTAAGTTGATCGGCATCAGTTGAAGATCAGTGTTCCAGCTCAACACAGAAGAAGGTCGGCTTGTGTTAGTTCAAAGACCTGAAACTGCGCTGTGCAAAATTATTCTGAAGGTAGTTCATGAAGTGGAGTTAAGCAACTAAATTTTATTTTTTTGCTATAGTTCGCCAGCTTCCTAATCCTGCTTCTCAAAATGCCTAGATGTACGGTTTCATTTAGTGTTTAGCAGGTTTAGCAGTGTTTAGTGTTTGAGTGTATCCAGTTACAAACACAACACATTTCAGCTCAATACCAATACAGTCACATTATCATAGACTCAATTATGATTCACTGAGGCCCATCATATGAGCTGTCACTGTTGAAATGTTTATTAAAAAAATAAAAACATACAGTATGCTGTAATATATATCTGAGCTCTCATGACAAATGAAAGTATCCAGTTTGGCAAGGCCAATTGCTGTTTGGACAGGTATTTAGCCATATAAACTAGCTGTTGGTCAATTGTTTATTTGGACCACACACAGTTTTGCTGTTCACAAAAATTGATTCTTGGTAGAGACACTGAAACCCTTACCCATTCTTGTTATTACAAGGACTCTCCTCACTTTTACTTCCAAAAAGATGCTATTTAATTTCATAAAATTCATATCCTTCATTGAGTCTCCTTACCAAATGGAAGACGTTAATGAGGTTGCTCCCACCACTCCACAAACTAGCACTCAATTTATTTTGCTGCCACAGCTGTGTCAGGGTAGCGCTGGTTAGAAAGCTTCACAAATGTGCAGACTTTTCTGACCTGTTCTGAAGTGTTTTTTGACTTTCTGAGTCCAACCAGAAACCCATATCGGACAGTTAAATCAAAGATGACTTCTGGGTGCATTTTAGTTGTCATCTTGTTTTACCCTTCCATATCAAATATTACTTCTGCATTTGACAGTGTTTAATATCTCTGACATGCACTTAGCAGATTATGATAGACAGCTTAGGTGCAGAATCAATACAGACCTTGTGCATACTTCCTTTGATCAATGTTTTCTGGAATCCTCTGACATCATCGTGGAATTGCAGTGATTGTTCATGGGAATTGAAGTTCAGGGCTCACAGTAAGTAATCCACATTGGATGTTGCACAAAATGTATCTCAGCATTAGGAATTGGAACACACTCCAGCCAAAGTGTTTTTTTTTTTTTTTTTTTTGGCAAAGCATCTTGGGGCAGATCTTCAGGACCCCTGATGTATATCCTGCAGTCTGAAAAACCTGTAGAGGTCCAAGAAAATTTGATTCATAATTATTTTCAAAAACATGCTTATTTTAATTCAATTATGTTTATAATTATTTGTACATTATGTTTTAACTCAAAACCTTGGGTGTGATAGCCTCTTTTTAAAGCACCTTAGCTGTGTTTGTGGCCAATTAAAAGAGACCAAAACTGAACAGAAGCAGAAGTCCTGAAGATCTTCCCCAAGATGCTTTGCCAAAAAAAAAAAAAAGACCTAACCTCAGTTGGCTCACCAACAACTTTAAAAAGCTGTCTTGATATTTTTAACAGTACTAAGATAACTGGATAGTTAACTTCTCACCAACATTTCTTTGTCCATTACTTGCTGAAAAATGAAGCTAAACTGAGTTACCACTTTGTCAAATGTATGCTAATAGTTATCTAGTTAATCAATATTTAGTACATAATACTCAAGAAAGCCAATTAAAAATAGCAATAAGACGTTGAACTTGAAGCAGACAATTCTGGTGTTAAAATTTGTCTTCCATCTCAAATTTTACTTCTGCATTTGACAGTGTTTTAATAAATCAATTATAATATGTCCTCATGTTGTAAAACTGTCCCTCCTTTAGTCATGTTTTTTCCACTGACATTCACCTCTGCATTCCTTATCTTCCCTGCTTCTGAATGTTGCATTTAGAAAACTTAGGTGGCAAAGTAGGTAAACACTCCTGGGATTCTGTGACAAGGGTAAAGTGTGGATTCAGGCTAAAAATCTAGCCCTCTGAGATGAATGGCAAACCAGGAGCACATGCCTGCAAGTAACCTGTCTGTATGTATGTCCTATTCCAGGTGAGAGTTCCTTGACTGTCCTCCACTAAATATCCTGTACGAGTGTTTGTGCCACTGTCTTGGGGAAGTGAGTGTGGTAGGCTTTCCCCTGTTTGAGTCTATCTGAACTTAGTATCTGTAAGACCTGAATGTCACAGCAGCATGGCTCACTGGCACCACCTTGAGGGTGAGAGGGGCAACCTGAATCCCAGCAAAGCCACCCTTGTCACATTCTTAACTATGAGCCAGTAAGCCCGACAAACTACCTTTAAGGTTAAATAACACTTAGCCAACTTCAGATATGTTCTGTACAAATAAACCAACTGTCGTTTGCTGCTTCTGACCTATTTTAAGCTCATAAAGACAGGTCCTCAGTTGGAAGTGGCAAGTCAGAGGCAGAAAATGCTCTGGTGACCGTAGACATACGATAACATTTTTGGGCCAGATCCACCCACAGAAATCTGGCAGGACCAATAAGCTTATAGGAAGCCCATCCCTAAGCCAAAATTTCACAGTTTCACAGACGCACTGGCAGACATTGCACGTCCTGAGTCAACAATACATGAACTGTTCATTTGTTTTCTTTGCTGTTACAAGGGACAAATATATATGTGTATTCTTAAAATAAAAATAAATATTTTAAAAATGCATTAAAATGACTGACAAGGATGTAAATATGTATCAACACTGAAGTCCTCATTTTAGGAAGTCTTCATTTAAGGAAGATACCCTCCTCATTTTACATCAAAGTCTGTCATCCCATTCCACTCAAAATCAACTCTCAGATCCACTGAGTATGTAACCATTCCCAATTCAAGCTACATCCTACCTTTACTTCCTGTGTGCTCAAATGTGTTTCACAGTCAGTCTGTCAGTAAAATTATGACTGTAATAATCTTGGTGTAAATTTGCAAGGTAGTGAGGGGTGGGAGGATAAGAGGAAATTTGGACATGAGGGAATTCGACAGAAGGGGTGAGGTGTTTGAATGAGAGAAAATTTCAACAGAGGCAATTTCTCATTTACAACAGCACATGTGACAGTGGAAAGGACACAGTGTTCTAAAAGAGCATCGCTGAGTTGCAGAAGTGTAACAGCAATTGGGCTCACTGGTGCCCCCTGAGTGATGGAGAGAAAGCATGCATTGAAAACTGTTATAATTTTTCCTACAGGACTTGTCTGATTCAGAAGTGATTTATTTTTCAGTTCTTTGCTTATGTTTTGCATTATTTATAAATGGGTATTGTCATGTTTTTTCTTGATTTTCAGTGAAATAAACTTTCCCCAATTCCATCCCTTGGAAGCGTTTCTAACAAATTGTTCCAAATACGAAATGCGCACAATTGCCTATTGTTTTTAGAGAACAAAAAGTATTTTAGTGGCATCATATTTTTCTCTTTAGGGGATATGTGTTTTCATGTGAACAAATCAATCTCATTTACTCACTTTCAAATACAATGTGACCACTTTTTCATGCATGGTTGGGTAATGTAGCTGATTTAGTACCATTAAAGTAAAAAAAAAAAAAAATTGAAATACTTTTCTGTCAACCCATTTTTTTCCACTTTTGGAATTACGGCTATATTCATATGTCTTTTCTGGATTTTCATCAAAACTAATCGATCTCATTTACTCGCTTTTAAATCAGTTCTGACCACTTTTTATTGCAAGGTTGGGTGATATAGCTGATTCAGTACCATTTAAATAAAAAAAATGAAATATTTTTCTATCAACCCATTACCTTCACATTAGGTTAGGCCAATACATTTGGTCTGATGTCTTTTCTGCATTTTCATCTGAACAAATCAATCTTATTTACTAATTTCTGACCACTTTTCCTTGCATGGATGGATAATATACCTGATTTTATACCACAAATGGACTAAATGGCAGAAAACGCAAGGAGTCAGTTGAGCCCTAATCCGAAAAAAACGTAAGCTGCTGAAAAAAGTCAGAAACATCGGACCGCCAAACACTGTGGATTTTTCTGCTGAAAATGATTGGCAGTACCTGCTGACCAATAGATACGAAAGAAAAAGTCACCAGACATGGTTTAATGGCAGAAAATGCGAGGAGTCAGTTGAGGCCAAAACCGGAAAAAATGTACGCAGCGGACCTGAAAAAAATCTGAAAAATCGGACCCTCTAAAATTCTTGATTTTTCTGCTTAAAATGATTGGGCAGTACCTGCTGATAGTAGATACGAAGAAAATAGGAACCAGGAATGGATTAAATGGGAGAAAACGCAAGGAATCAGTTGAGACCACAACCGAAAAAAACGTAAGCCGCGGACCTGAAAAAATCTGAAAAATCGGACCCCTAAAATTCTTGATTTTTCTGCTTAAAATGATTGGGCAGTACCTCCTGATAGAAGATACGAAGAAAATAGGAACCAGGAATGGATTAAATGGGAGAAAACGCAAGGAATCAGTTGAGCCCACAACCAAAAAAAAAAACGTAAGCCGCGGACCTGAAAAAAAGTCTGAAAAATCGGACCCCCTAAAATTCATGATTTTTCTGCTTAAAATAATTGGGCAGTACCTGCTGATAGTAGATATGAACAAAATAGGAACCAGGAATGGATTAAATGGAAGAAAACGCAAGGAATCAGTTGAGCCCACACCCGAAAAAAACGTAAGCCGCGGACCTGAAAAAAGTCTGAAAAATCGGACCCCCTAAAATTCATGATTTTTCTGCTTAAAATGATTGGGCAGTACCTGCTGATAGTAGATACGAAGATTATAGGAACCAGGAATGGATTAAATGGAAGAAAACGCAAGGAATCAGTTGAGCCCCACACCGAAAAAAAAAAACGTAAGCCGCGGACCTGAAAAAAGTCTGAAAAATCGGACCCCCTAAAATTCTTGATTTTTCTGCTTAAAATGATTGGGCAGTACCTGCTGATAGTAGATATGAACAAAATAGGAACCAGGAATGGATTAATGGGAGAAAACGCAAGGAATCAGTTGAGCCCACAACCGAAAAAACGTAAGCCGCGGACCTGAAAAAAGTCTGAAAAATCGGACCCCCTAAAATTCATGATTTTTCTGCTTAAAATGATTGGGCAGTACCTGCTGATTGTAGATACGAAGATTATAGGAACCAGGAATGGATTAAATGGGAGAAAACGCAAGGAATCAGTTTAGCCCTAATCCGAAAAAACGTAAGCCGCGGACCTGAAAAAAGTCTGAAAAATCGAATCCCCTAAAATTCATTATTTTTCTTGCTAAAATGATTGGACAGTACCTGCTGATAGAGGATACGAAAAAATTAGGAACCAGGAATGGATTAAATGGGAGAAAACGCAAGGAATCAGTTGAGCCCACACCCGAAAAAAACGTAAGCCGCGGACCTGAAAAAAGTCTGAAAAATCGGACCCCCTAAAATTTATGATTTTTCTGCTTAAAATGATTGGGCAGTACCTGCTGATAGTAGATACGAAGAAAATAGGAACCAGGAATGGATTAAATGGGAGAAAACGCAAGGAATCAGTTGAGCCCACAAACGGAAAAACGTAAGCCGCGGACCTGAAAAAA
This sequence comes from Albula goreensis, assembly GCA_022829145.1. Classification (NCBI taxonomy): domain Eukaryota; kingdom Metazoa; phylum Chordata; class Actinopteri; order Albuliformes; family Albulidae; genus Albula; species Albula goreensis. Next base: position 35,023,125 of record CM040749.1, read on the forward strand.
GTCTGAAAAATCGGACCCCTAAAATTCTTGATTTTTCTGCTTAAAAAGATTGGGCTGTACCTGCTGATAGTAGATACGAAGAAAATAGGAACCAGGAATGGATTAAATGGGAGAAAACGCAAGGAATCAGTTGAGCCCACACCTGAAAAAACGTAAGCCGCGGACCTGAAAAAAGTCTGAAAAATCGGACCCCCTAAAATTCATGATTTTTCTGCTTAAAATGATTGGACAGTACCTGCTGATAGAGGATACGAAAATATTAGGTACCAGGAATGGATTAAATGGGAGAAAACGCAAGGAATCAGTTGAGCCCATACCGAAAAAAAAACGTAAGCCGCGGACCTGAAAAAGTCTGAAAAATCGGACCCCCTAAAATTCATGATTTTTCTGCTTAAAATGATTGGGCAGTACCTGCTGATAGTAGATCCAAACAAACTAGGAACCAGGAATGGATTAAATGGGAGAAAACGCAAGGAATCAGTTGAGCCCAAAACCAAAAAAAACGTAAGCCGCGGACCTGAAAAAAGTCTGAAAAATCGGACCCCCTAAAATTCTTGATTTTTCTGCTTAAAATGATTGGGCAGTACCTGCTGATAGTAGATACAAACAAAATAGGAACCAGGAATGGATTAAATGGGAGAAAACGCAAAGGAATCAGTTGAGCCCACAACCGAAAAAACGTAAGCCGCGGACCTGAAAAAAGTCTGAAAAATCGGACCCCCTAAAATTCTTGATTTTTCTGCTTAAAATGATTGGGCAGTACCTGCTGATAGTAGATACGAAGAAAATAGGAACCAGGAATGGATTAAATGGGAGAAAACGCGGACCTGAAAAAGTCTGAAAAATCGGAATCAGTTGAGCCCATAGTACCCGAAAAAAAAACAGGAATGGATGAAATTGGAGAAAGCAAGGAATCAGTTGAGCGGACCTGACCTGAAAAAAGTCTGAAAAATCGGACCACCTAAAATTCTTGATTTTTCTGCTTAAAATGATTGGGCAGTACCTGCTGATAGTAGATACGAAAAAATAGGAACCAGGAATGGATTAAATGGGAGAAAATGCAAGGAATCAGTTCAGCCCACACCCGAAAAAACGTAAGCCGCGGACCTGAAAAAAGTCTGAAAAATCGGACCCCCTAAAATTCATGATTTTTCTGCTTAAAATGATTGGGCAGTACCTGCTGATAGTAGATACGAACAAAATAGGAACCAGGAATGGATTAAATGGGAGAAAACGCAAGAAATCAGTTGAGCCCACAACCGAAAAAAACGTAAGCCGCGGACCTGAAAAAAGTCTGAAAAATCGGACCCCCTAAAATTCTTGATTTTTTGCTTAAAATGATTGGGCAGTACCTGCTGATAGTAGATACGAAGAAAATAGGAACCAGGAATGGATTAAATGGGAGAAAACACAAGGAATCAGTTGAGCCCTAATCCGAAAAAACGTAAGCCGCGGACCTGAAAAAAGTCTGAAAAATCGGACCCCCTAAAATTCTTGATTTTTCTGCTTAAAATGATTGGGCAGTACCTGCTGATAGTAGATACGAAGAAAATAGGAACCAGGAATGGATTAAATGGGAGAAAACGCAAGGAATCAGTTGAGCCCACAACCGAAAAAAACGTAAGCCGCGGACCTGAAAAAGTCTGAAAAATCGGATCCCTAAAATTCATGATTTTTCTGCTTAAAATGATTGGGCAGTACCTGCTGATAGTAGATACGAAGAGAAAATAGGAACCAGGAATGGATTAAATGGGAGAAAACGCAAGGAATCAGTTGAGCCTAATCCGAAAAAACGTAAGCCATGGACCTGAAAAAGTCTGAAAAATCGGACCCCTAAAATTCTGGATTTTTCTGCTTAATATGATTGGGCAGTACCTGCTGATAGTGGACACGAACAAAATAGGAACCAGGAATGGATTAAATGGGAGAAAATGCAAAGAATCAGTTGAGCCCACACCGAAAAAACGTAAGTCGCGGACCTGAAAAAAGTCTGAAAAATCGGACCCCTAAAATTCTTGATTTTTCTGCTTAAAATGATTGGGCAGTACCTGCTGATAGTAGATACGAAGAAAATAGGAACCAGGAATGGATGAAATGGAGAAAACGCAAGGAATCAGTTGAGCCCACAAACGGAAAAAACGTAAGCCGCGGACCTGAAAAAAGTCTGAAAAATCGGACCCCTAAAATTCTTGATTTTTCTGCTTAAAATGATTGGGCAGTACCTGCTGATAGTAGATACGAAGAAAATAGGAACCAGGAATGGATTAAATGGGAGAAAATGCAAGGAATCAGTTGAGCCCACACCTGAAAAAAACGTAAGCCGCGGACCTGAAAAAAGTCTGAAAAATCGGACCCCTAAAATTCTTGATTTTTCTGCTTAAAATGATTGGGCAGTACCTGCTGATAGTAGATACGAACAAAATAGGAACCAGGAATGGATTAAATGGGAGAAAATGCAAGGAATCAGTTCAGCCCAAAACCAAAAAAAACGTAAGCCGCGGACCTGAAAAAAGTCTGAAAAATCGGACCCCTAAAATTCTTGATTTTTCTGCTTAAAATGATTGGGCAGTACCTGCTGAGTAGATAGATACGAACAAAATAGGAACCAGGAATGGATTAAATGGGAGAAAACGCAAGGAATCAGTTGAGCCCAAAACCGAAAAAAAAAACGTAAGTCGCGGACCTGAAAAAAGTCTGAAAAATCGGACCCCTAAAATTCTTGATTTTTCTGCTTAAAATGATTGGGCAGTACCTGCTGATAGTAGATACGAAGAAAATAGGAACCAGGAATGGATTAAATGGAGAAAACGCAAGGAATCAGTTGAGCCCACACCCGAAAAAAAACGTAAGCCGCGGACCTGAAAAAAGTCTGAAAAATCGGACCCCCTAAAATTCTTGATTTTTCTGCTTAAAATGATTGGGCAGTACCTGCTGATAGTAGATACGAACAAAATAGGAACCAGGAATGGATTAAATGGGAGAAAACGCAAAGAATCAGTTGAGCCCACAACCGAAAAAACGTAAGCCGCGGACCTGAAAAAAGTCTGAAAAATCGGACCCCCTAAAATTCTTGATTTTTCTGCTTAAAATGATTGGGCAGTACCTGCTGATAGTAGATACGAAAGAAAATAGGAACCAGGAATGGATTAAATGGGAGAAAACGCAAGGAATCAGTTGAGCCCACAACCGAAAAAAAACGTAAGCCGCGGACCTGAAAAAGTCTGAAAAATCGGACCCCCTAAAATTCATGATTTTTCTGCTTAAAATGATTGGCAGTACCTGCTGATAGTAGATACGAAGAAAATAGGAACCAGGAATGGATTAAATGGGAGAAAACGCAAGGAATCAGTTGAGCCCACACCGAAAAAAAACGTAAGCCGCGGACCTGAAAAAAGTCTGAAAAATCGGACCCCCTAAAATTTTGATTTTTCTGCTTAAAATGATTGGGCAGTACCTGCTGATAGTAGATACGAAAAAAATAGGAACCAGGAATGGATTAAATGGGAGAAAACGCAAGGAATCAGTTGAGCCCACACCGAAAAAAAACGTAAGCCGCGGACCTGAAAAAAGTCTGAAAAATCGGACCCCTAAAATTCTTGATTTTTCTGCTTAAAATGATTGGGCAGTACCTGCTGATAGTAGATACGAAGAAAATAGGAACCAGGAATGGATTAAATGGGAGAAAACGCAAGGAATCAGTTGAGCCCACACCTGAAAAAAACGTAAGCCGCGGACCTGAAAAAGTCTGAAAAATCGGACCCCCTAAAATTCTTGATTTTTCTGCTTAAAATGATTGGCAGTACCTGCTGATAGTAGATAAGAAAAATAGGAACCAGGAATGGATTAAATGGGAGAAAACGCAAGGAATCAGTTGAGCCCACACCCGAAAAAACGTAAGCCGCGGACCTGAAAAAAGTCTGAAAAATCGGACCCCCCTAAAATTCATGATTTTTCTGCTTAAAATGATTGGGCAGTACCTGCTGATAGTAGATACAAAGAAAATAGGACAGGAATGGATTAAATGGGAGAAAACGCAAGGAATCAGTTGAGCCCAAAACCGAAAAAAACGTAAGCCGCGGACCTGAAAAAAGTCTGAAAAATCGGACCCCCTAAAATTCTGGATTTTTCTGCTTAAAATGATTGGGCAGTACCTGCTGATAGTAGATACAAAGAAAATAGGAACCAGGAATGGATTAAATGGGAGAAAACGCAAGGAATCAGTTGAGCCCACAACCGAAAAAAAACGTAAGCCGCGGACCTGAAAAAAGTCTGAAAAATCGGACCCCCTAAAATTCTTGATTTTTCTGCTTAAAATGATTGGGCAGTACCTGCTGATAGTAGATACGAAGAAAATAGGAACCAGGAATGGATTAAATGGGAGAAAACGCAAGGAATCAGTTGAGCCCACAACCGAAAAAAAACGTAAGCCGCGGACCTGAAAAAAGTCTGAAAAATCGGACCCCCTAAAATTCTTGATTTTTCTGCTTAAAATGATTGGGCAGTACCTGCTGATAGTAGATACGAAGAAAATAGGAACCAGGAATGGATTAAATGGGAGAAAACGCAAGGAATCAGTTGAGCCCACAAACCGAAAAAACGTAAGCCGCGGACCTGAAAAAAGTCTGAAAAATCGGACCCCTAAAATTCTTGATTTTTCTGCTTAAAATGATTGGGCAGTACCTGCTGATAGTAGATACGAAGAAAATAGGAACCAGGAATGGATTAAATGGGAGAAAATGCAAGGAATCAGTTGAGCCCACACCCGAAAAAAACGTAAGCCGCGGACCTGAAAAAAGTCTGAAAAATCGGACCCCCTAAAATTCTTGATTTTTCTGCTTAAAATGATTGGGCAGTACCTGCTGATAGTAGATACGAACAAAATAGGAACCAGGAATGGATTAAATGGGAGAAAACGCAAGGAATCAGTTGAGCCCACAACCAAAAAAAAAACGCCGCGGACCTGAAAAAAGTCTGAAAAATCGGACCCCTAAAATTCTTGATTTTCTGCTTAAAATGATTGGGCAGTACCTGCTGATAGTAGATGGACGAAGAAAATAGGAACCAGGAATGGATTAAATGGGAGAAAACACAAGGAATCAGTTGAGCCCAAACCAAAAAAAACGTAAGCCGCGGACCTGAAAAAAGTCTGAAAAATCGGACCCCCTAAAATTCTTGATTTTTCTGCTTAAAATGATTGGGCAGTACCTGCTGATAGTAGATACGAAGAAAATAGGAACCAGGAATGGATGAAATGGAGAGAAACGCAAGGAATCAGTTGAGCCCCAACCGAAAAAACGTAAGCCGCGGACCTGAAAAAAGTCTGAAAAATCGGATCCTCTAAAATTCATGATTTTTCTGCTTAAAATGATTGGGCAGTACCTGCTGATTGTAGATACGAAGATTATAGGAACCAGGAATGGATTAAATGGGAGAAAACGCAAGGAATCAGTTGAGCCCTAAAAAAAAAAAAACGTAAGCCGCGGACCTGAAAAAAGTCTGAAAAATCGGACCCCTAAAATTCTGGATTTTTCTGCTTAATATGATTGGGCAGTACCTGCTGATAGTAGATACGAACAAAATAGGAACCAGGAATGGATTAAATGGGAGAAAACGCAAAGAATCAGTTGAGCCCACACCGAAAAAACGTAAGCCGCGGACCTGAAAAAAGTCTGAAAAATCGGACCCCTAAAATTCTTGATTTTTCTGCTTAAAATGATTGGGCAGTACCTGCTGATAGTAGATACGAAGAAAATAGGAACCAGGAATGGATTAAATGGGAGAAAACGCAAGGAATCAGTTGAGCCCACAACCGAAAAAAACGTAAGCCGCGGACCTGAAAAAAGTCTGAAAAATCGGACCCCTAAAATTCTTGATTTTTCTTTAAAATGATTGGGCAGTACCTGCTGATAGTAGATACGAAGAAAATAGGAACCAGGAATGGATTAAATGGGAGAAAAACGCAAGGAATCAGTTCAGCCCACACCAAAAAAAACGTAAGCCGCGGACCTGAAAAAAGTCTGAAAAATCGGACCCCTAAAATTCATGATTTTTCTGCTTAAAATGATTGGGCAGTACCTGCTGATAGTAGATACGAACAAAATAGGAACCAGGAATGGATTAAATGGGAGAAAACGCAAGGAATCAGTTGAGCCCAAAAAAAAAAAAAAAACGTAAGCCGCGGACCTGAAAAAAGTCTGAAAAATCGGACCCCCTAAAATTCTTGATTTTTCTGCTTAAAATGATTGGGCAGTACCTGCTGATAGTAGATATGAACAAAATAGGAACCAGGAATGGATTAAAAACGCAAGGAATCAGTTCATCCCCAAACCAAAAAAAACGTAAGCCGCGGACCTGAAAAAAGTCTGAAAAATCGGACCCCCTAAAATTCTTGATTTTTCTGCTTAAAATGATTGGGCAGTACCTGCTGATAGTAGATACGAAAAAATAGGAACCAGGAATGGATTAAATGGGAGAAAACGCAAGGAATCAGTTGAGCCCACACCAAAAAACGTAAGCCGCGGACCTGAAAAAGTCTGAAAAATCGGACCCCTAAAATTCTTGATTTTTCTGCTTAAAATGATTGGGCAGTACCTGCTGATAGTAGATACGAAGAAAATAGGAACCAGGAATGGATTAAATGGGAGAAAACGCAAAGGAATCAGTTGAGCCCACAACCGAAAAAAAAAACGTAAGCCGCGGACCTGAAAAAAGTCTGAAAAATCGGACCCCTAAAATTCTTGATTTTTCTGCTTAAAATGATTGGGCAGTACCTGCTGATAGTAGATACGAAGAAAATAGGAACCAGGAATGGATTAAATTGGAGAAAACGCAAAGAATCAGTTGAGCCCACACCCGAAAAAAACGTAAGCCGCGGACCTGAAAAAGTCTGAAAAATCGGACCCCCTAAAATTCTTGATTTTTCTGCTTAAAATGATTGGGCAGTACCTGCTGATAGTAGATACGAAGAAAATAGGAACCAGGAATGGATTAAATGGGAGAAAACGCAAGGAATCAGTTGAGCCCACAAACGCAAAAAACGTAAGCCGCGGACCTGAAAAAAGTCTGAAAAATCGGACCCCTAAAATTCTTGATTTTTCTGCTTAAAATGATTGGACAGTACCTGCTGATAGAGGATACGAAAATATTAGGTACCAGGAATGGATTAAATGGGAGAAAACGCAAGGAATCAGTTGAGCCCATACACGAAAAAAACGTAAGCCGCGGACCTGAAAAAAGTCTGAAAAATCGGACCCCCTAAAATTCTAGATTTTTCTTCTTAAAATAATTGGGCAGTACCTGCTGATAGTAGATATGAACAAAATAGGAACCAGGAATGGATTAAAAACGCAAGGAATCAGTTCAGCCCACAACCGAAAAAAACGTAAGCCGCGGACCTGAAAAAAGTCTGAAAAATCGGACCACCTAAAATTCTTGATTTTTCAGCTTAAAATGATTGGTCAGTACCTGCTGATAGTAGATACGAACAAAATAGGAACCAGGAATGGATTAAATGGGAGAAAACGCAAGAAATCAGTTGAGCCCACAACCGAAAAAAACGTAAGCCGCGGACCTGAAAAAAGTCTGAAAAATCGGACCACCTAAAATTCTTGATTTTTATGCTTAATATGATTGGGCAATACCTGCTGACAGTGGATGCGAAGAAAATAGGAACCAGGAATGGATTAAATGGGAGAAAACACAAGGAATCAGTTGAGCCCTACCCGAAAAAACGTAAGCCGCGGACCTGAAAAAGTCTGAAAAATCGGACCCCTAAAATTCTTGATTTTTCTGCTTAAAATGATTGGGCAGTACCTGCTGATAGTAGATACGAACAAAATAGGAACCAGGAATGGATTAAATGGGAGAAAACGCAAGGAATCAGTTGAGCCCACACCGAAAAAAAACGTAAGCCGCGGACCTGAAAAAGTCTGAAAAATCGGACCCCTAAAATTCTTGATTTTTCTGCTTAAATGATTGGGCAGTACCTGCTGATAGTAGATACGAAGAAAATAGGAACCAGGAATGGATTAAATGGGAGAAAACGCAAGGAATCAATCAGTTCAGCCCAAAACCAAAAAAACGTAAGCCGCGGACCTGAAAAAAGTCTGAAAAATCGGACCCCTAAAATTCTTGATTTTTCTGCTTAAAATGATTGGGCAGTACCTGCTGATAGTAGATACGAAGAAAATAGGAACCAGGAATGGATTAAATGGGAGAAAACGAAAAAGGAATCAGTTGAGCCCAGTAACGAAAAAAAAACGTAACCCGCGGACCTGAAAAAAGTCTGAAAAATCGGACCCCTAAAATTCTGATTTTTCTGCTTAAATGATTGGGCAGTACCTGCTGATAGTAGATATGAAGAAAATAGGAACCAGGAATGGATTAAATGGGAGAAAATGCAAGGAATCAGTTGAGCCCACACCGAAAAAAAACGTAAGCCGCGGACCTGAAAAAGTCTGAAAAATCGGACCCCTAAAATTCTTGATTTTTCTGCTTAAAATGATTGGGCACTACCTCCTGATAGTAGATACGAAGAAAATAGGAACCAGGAATGGATTAAATGGGAGAAAATGCAAGGAATCAGTTGAGCCCACACCTGAAAAAACCGGAAGCCGCGGACCTGAAAAAAGTCTGAAAAATCGGACCCCTAAAATTTGATTTTTCTGCTTAATATGATTGGGCAGTACCTGCTGATAGTAGATACGAAGAAAATAGGAACCAGGAATGGATTAAATGGGGAAAACGCAAGGAATCAGTTGAACCCACACCGAGAAAAAAAAAACGTAAGCTGCGGACCTGAAAAAAGTCTGAAAAATCGGACCCCTAAAATTCTTGTTTTTTTCTGCTTAATATGATTGGGCAGTACCTGCTGATAGTAGATACGAAGAAAATAGGAACCAGGAATGGATTAAATGGGAGAAAACGCAAGGAATCAGTTGAGCCCACACCTGAAAAAACGTAAGCCGCGGACCTGAAAAAAGTCTGAAAAATCGGACCCCCTAAAATTCTTGATTTTTCTGCTTAAAATGATTGGGCAGTACCTGCTGATAGTAGATACGAAGAAAATAGGAACCAGGAATGGATTAAATGGGAGAAAACGCAAGGAATCAGTTGAGCCCACACCGAAAAAAAAAATAAGCCACGGACCTGAAAAAAGTCTGAAAAATCGGACCCCCTAAAATTCTTGATTTTTCTGCTTAAAATGATTGGGCAGTACCTGCTGATAGTAGATACGAACAAAATAGGAACCAGGAATGGATTAAATGGGAGAAAACGCAAGGAATCAGTTGAGCCCACAACCGAAAAAAAACGTAAGCCGCGGACCTGAAAAAAGTCTGAAAAATCGGACCCCTAAAATTCTTGATTTTTCTGCTTAAAATGATTGGGCAGTACCTGCTGATAGTAGATACGAACAAAATAGGAACCAGGAATGGATTAAATTGGAGAAAACGAAAAGAATCAGTTGAGCCCACACCCGAAAAAAACATAAGCCGCGGAGCTGAAAAAAGTCTGAAAAATCGGACAACCTAAAATTCTTGATTTTTCTGCTTAAAATGATTGGGCAGTACCTGCTGATAGTAGATACGAACAAAATAGGAACCAGGAATGGATTAAATGGGAGAAAAAGCAAGGAATCAGTTGAGCCCTAATCCGAAAAAAACGTAAGCCGCGGACCTGAAAAAAGTCTGAAAAATCGGACCCCCTAAAATTCTTGATTTTTCTGCTTAAAATGATTGGGCAGTACCTGCTGATAGTAGATACGAAGAAAATAGGAACCAGGAATGGATTAAATGGGAGAAAACGCAAAGAATCAGTTGAGCCCTCAAAGGAATAAAACGTAAGCCGCGGACCTGAAAAAAGTCTGAAAAATCGGACCCCCTAAAATTCTTGATTTTTCTGCTTAAAATGATTGGGCAGTACCTGCTGATAGTAGATACGAAGAAAATAGGAACCAGGAATGGATTAAATGGGAGAAAACGCAAGGAATCAGTTGAGCCCACAACCGAAAAAAACGTAAGCCGCGGACCTGAAAAAAATCTGAAAAATCGGACCCCTAAAATTCTTGATTTTTCTGCTTAAAATGATTGGGCACTACCTCCTCATAGTAGATACGAAGAAAATAGGAACCAGGAATGGATTAAATGGGAGAAAATGCAAGGAATCAGTTGAGCCCACACCTGAAAAAACCGGAAGTCCGCGAACCTGAAAAAAGTCTGAAAAATCGGACCCCCTAAAATTCTGTTTTTTTCTGCTTAATATGATTGGGCTGTACCTGCTGATAGTGGATGCGAAGAAAATAGGAACCAGGAATGGATTAAATGGGAGAAAACCTAAGGAATCGGTTGAACCCACACCCGAAAAAAAACGTAAGCTGCGGACCTGAAAAAAATCTGAAAAATCGGACCCCCTAAAATTCTGTTTTTTTCTGCTTAATATGATTGGGCTGTACCTGCTGATCGTAGATACGAAGAAAATAGGAACCAGGAATGGAATAAATGGGAGAAAACTCAAGGAATCAGTTGAGCCCACACCTGAAAAAACCGGAAGCCGCGGACCTGAAAAAAGTCTGAAAAATCAGACCCCCAAAATTCTGGATTTTTCTGCTTAATATGATTGGGCAGTACCTGCTGATAGTAGACACGAAGAAAATAGGAACCAGGAATGGATTAAATGGGAGAAAACGCAAGGAATCAGTTGAGCCCACACCCAAAAAAAACGTAAGCCGCGGACCTGAAAAAAGTCTGAAAAATCGGACCCCCTAAAATTCTTGATTTTTCTGCTTAAAATGATTGTGCAGTACCTGCTGGTAGTTCTTACGAAGAAAATAGGAACCAGGAATGGATTAAATGGGAGAAAACGCAAGGAATCAGTTGAGCCCACACCCGAAAAAAACATAAGCCACGGACCTGAAAAAAATCTGAAAAAACAGATCCCCTAAAATTCTTGATTTTTCTGCTTAAAATGATTGGGCAGTACCTGCTGATAGTAGATACGAACAAAATAGGAACCAGGAATGGATGGAATGGGAGAAAATGCGAGGAATCAGTTGAGCCCACACCCGGAAAAAACGTAAGCCGCGGACCTGAAAAAAGTCTGAAAAATCGGACCCCCTAAAATTCTTGATTTTTCTGCTTAAAATGATTGGGCAGTACCTGCTAATAGTAGATACGAACAAAATAGGAACCAGGAATGGATTAAATTGGAGAAAACGAAAAGAATCAGTTGAGCCCACACCCGAAAAAAACATAAGCCGCGGAGCTGAAAAAAGTCTGAAAAATCGGACAACCTAAAATTCTTGATTTTTCTGCTTAAAATATTGGGCAGTACCTGCTGATAGTAGATACGAACAAAATAGGAACCAGGAATGGATTAAATGGGAGAAAAAGCAAGGAATCAGTTGAGCCCTAATCCGAAAAAAACGATAGCCGCGGACCTGAAAAAAGTCTGAAAAATCGGACCCCTAAAATTCTGGATTTTTCTGCTTAATATGATTGTGCAGTACCTGCTGATAGTAGATACGAAGAAAATAGGAACCAGGAATGGATTAAATGGGAGAAAACGCAAAGAATCAGTTGAGCCCCAAAAAAAAAAAAAACGTAAGCCGCGGACCTGAAAAAAGTCTGAAAAATCGGACCCCTAAAATTCTTGATTTTTCTACTTAAAATGATTGGGCAGTACCTGCTGATAGTAGATACGAACAAAATAGGAACCAGGAATGGATTAAATGGAGAAAACGCAAAGAATCAGTTGAGCCCACCCGAAAAAAACGTAAGCCGCGGACCTGAAAAAAGTCTGAAAAATCGGACCCCCTAAAATTCTGGATTTTTCTGCTTAAAATGATTGGGCAGTACCTGCTGATAGTAGATACGAAGAAAATAGGAACCAGGAATGGATTAAATGGGAGAAAACGCAAGGAATCAGTTGAGCCCACACCGAAAAAACGTAAGCCGCGGACCTGAAAAAGTCTGAAAATCGGATCCTCTAAAATTCATGATTTTTCTGCTTAAAATGATTGGGCAGTACCTGCTGATGATAGTAGATACGAAGAAAATAGGAACCAGGAATGGATTAAATGGGAGAAAAAACAAGGAATCAGTTGAGCCCTAATCCGAAAAAAAAACGTAAGTCGCGCGGACCTGAAAAAAGTCTGAAAAATCGAATCCCCTAAAATTCTGGATTTTTCTGCTTAATATGATTGGGCAGTACCTGCTGATAGTGGACACGAACAAAATAGGAACCAGGAATGGATTAAATGGGAGAAAACGCAAAGAATCAGTTGAGCCCACAACCGAAAAAACATAAGCCGCGGACCTGAAAAAAGTCTGAAAAATCGGACCCCTAAAATTCTTGATTTTTCTGCTTAAAATGATTGGGCAGTACCTGCTGATAGTAGATACGAAGAAAATAGGAACCAGGAATGGATTAAATGTGAGAAAACGCAAGGAATCAGTTCAGCCCAAAACAAAAAAAACGTAAGCCGCGGACCTGAAAAAAGTCTGAAAAATCGGACCCCTAAAATTCATGATTTTTCTGCTTAAAATGATTGGGCAGTACCTGCTGATAGTAGATACGAAGAAAATAGGAACCAGGAATGGATTAAATGTGAGAAAACGCAAGGAATCAGTTCAGCCCAAAACCAAAAAAAAACGTAAGCGGACCTGAAAAAAGTCTGAAAAATCGGATCCCCTAAAAGTCATGATTTTTCTGCTTAAAATGATTGGGCAGTACCTGCTGATAGTAGATACGAAGAAAATAGGAACCAGGAATGGATTAAATGGGAGAAAACGCAAGGAATCAGTTGAGCCCACACCCGAAAAAACGTAAGCCGCGGACCTGAAAAAAGTCTGAAAAATCGGACCCCCTAAAATTCTTGATTTTTCTGCTTAAAATGATTGGGCAGTACCTGCTGATAGTAGATACGAAGAAAATAGGAACCAGGAATGGATTAAATGGGAGAAAACGCAAGGAATCAGTTGAGCCCAAACCAAAAAAACGTAAAGCCGCGGACCTGAAAAAAGTCTGAAAAATCGGACCCCTAAAATTCTTGATTTTTCTGCTTAAAATGATTGGGCAGTACCTGCTGATAGTAGATACGAACAAAATAGGAACCAGGAATGGATTAAATGGGAGAAAACGCAAGGAATCAGTTGAGCCCAAACCAAAAAAACGTAAGCCGCGGACCTGAAAAAAGTCTGAAAAATCGGACCCCCTAAAATTCTTGATTTTTCTGCTTAAAATGATTGGGCAGTACCTGCTGATAGTAGATACGAAGAAAATAGGAACCAGGAATGGATTAAATGGGAGAAAACGCAAAGGAATCAGTTGAGCCCACACACCGAAAAAAAAAACGTAAGCCGCGGACCTGAAAAAAGTCTGAAAAATCGGACCCCCTAAAATTCTGATTTTTCTGCTTAAAATGATTGGGCAGTACCTGCTGATAGTAGATACGAACAAAATAGGAACCAGGAATGGATTAAATGGGAGAAAACGCAAGGAATCAGTTGAGCCCAAAACCAAAAAACGTAAAGCGCGCGGACCTGAAAAAAGTCTGAAAAATCGGACCCCTAAAATTCTTGATTTTTCTGCTTAAAATGATTGGGCAGTACCTGCTGATAGTAGATACGAAGAAAATAGGAACCAGGAATGGATTAAATGGGAGAAAACGCAGGAATCAGTTGAGCCCACACCGAAAAAAACGTAAGCCGCGGACCTGAAAAAAGTCTGAAAAATCGGACCCCCTAAAATTCTTGATTTTTCTGCTTAAAATGATTGGGCAGTACCTGCTGATAGTAGATATGAACAAAATAGGAACCAGGAATGGATTAAATGGGAGAAAACGCAAGGAATCAGTTCATCCCAAAACCAAAAAAAACGTAAGCCGCGGACCTGAAAAAAGTCTGAAAAATCGGACCCCCTAAAATTCATTATTTTTCTGGCTAAAATGATTGGACAGTACCTGCTGATAGAGGATACGAAAAAATTAGGAACCAGGAATGGATTAAATGGGAGAAAACGCAAGGAATCAGCTGAGCCCACACCGAAAAAAAAAACGTAAGCCGCGGACCTGAAAAAAGTCTGAAAAATCGGATCCTATAAAAGTCATGATTTTTCTGCTTAAAATGATTGGGCAGTACCTGCTGATAGTAGATACGAAGAAAATAGGAACCAGGAATGGATTAAATGGGAGAAAACGCAAGGAATCAGTTGAGCCCTAATCCGAAAAAAACGAAAGCCGCGGACCTGAAAAAAGTCTGAAAAATCAAACCCCCAAATATTTTTGATTCTTCTGCTTAAAATGATTGGGCAGTACCTGCTTATAGTAGATACGAAGAAAATAGGAACCAGGAATGGATTAAATAGGAGAAAACACAAAGAATCAGTTGAGCCCACACCCGAAAAAAACGTAAGCCGCGGACCTGAAAAAAGTCTGAAAAATCGGACCCCCTAAAATTCTGGATTTTTCTGCTTAAAATGATTGGGCAGTACCTGCTGATAGTAGATACGAAGAAAATAGGAACCAGGAATGGATTAAATGGGAGAAAATGCAAGGAATCAGTTCAGCCCACACCAAAAAAAAAAACGTAAGCCGCGGACCTGAAAAAAGTCTGAAAAATCGGACCCCTAAAATTCATGATTTTTCTGCTTAAAATGATTGGGCAGTACCTGCTGATAGTAGATACGAACAAAATAGGAACCAGGAATGGATTAAATGGGAGAAAATGCAAGGAATCAGTTCAGCCCAAAACCAAAAAAAACGTAAGCCGCGGACCTGAAAAAAGTCTGAAAAATCGGACCCCCTAAAATTCTTGATTTTTCTGCTTAAAATGATTGGGCAGTACCTGCTGATAGTAGATACGAAAAAATAGGAACCAGGAATGGATTAAATGGGAGAAAACGCAAGGAATCAGTTGAGCCCTAACCAAAAAAAAAAACGTAAGCCGCGGACCTGAAAAAAGTCTGAAAAATCGGACCCCCTAAAATTTTGATTTTTCTGCTTAAAATGATTGGGCAGTACCTGCTGATAGTAGATATGAAGAAAATAGGAACCAGGAATGGATTAAATGGGAGAAAACGCAAGGAATCAGTTGAGCCCAAAACCAAAAAAAAACGTAAGCCGCGGACCTGAAAAAAGTCTGAAAAATCGGACCCCCTAAAATTCTTGATTTTTCTGCTTAAAATGATTGGGCAGTACCTGCTGATAGTAGATACGAAAAAATAGGAACCAGGAATGGATTAAATGGGAGAAAACGCAAGAATCAGTTGAGCCCAAAACCAAAAAAAAACGTAAGCCGCGGACCTGAAAAAAGTCTGAAAAATCGGACCCCTAAAATTCTTGATTTTTCTGCTTAAAATGATTGGGCAGTACCTGATAGTGGATACGAAGAAAATAGGAACCAGGAATGGATTAAATGGGAAAAAAACAAGGAATCAGTTGAGCCCAAAAAAAAACGTAAGCCGCGGACCTGAAAAAAGTCTGAAAAATCGGACCCCTAAAATTCTTGATTTTTCTGCTTAAAATGATTGGGCAGTACCTGCTGATAGTAGATACGAACAAATAGGAACCAGGAATGGATTAAATGGGAAAAACGCAAAGAATCAGTTGAGCCCACACCGAAAAAACGTAAGTCGCGGACCTGAAAAAAGTCTGAAAAATCGGACCCCCTAAAATTCTTGATTTTTCTGCTTAAAATGATTGGGCAGTACCTGCTGATAGTAGATACGAAGAAAATAGGAACCAGGAATGGATTAAATGGGAGAAAACGCAAGGAATCAGTTGAGCCCACACCAAAAAAAACGTAAGTCGCGGACCTGAAAAAGTCTGAAAAATCGGACCCCTAAAATTCTTGATTTTTCTGCTTAAATGATTGGGCAGTACCTGCTGATAGTAGATACGAACAAAATAGGAACCAGGAATGGATTAAATGGGAGAAAACGCAAGGAATCAGTTTGAGCCCAAAACCAAAAAAAAAACGTAAGCCGCGGACCTGAAAAAAGTCTGAAAAATCGGACCCCCTAAAATTCTTGATTTTTCTGCTTAAAATGATTGGGCAGTACCTGCTGATAGTAGATACGAAAGAAAATAGGAACCAGGAATGGATTAAATGGGAGAAAACGCAAGGAATCAGTTGAGCCCACACCGAAAAAAAAACGTAAGCCGCGGACCTGAAAAAGTCTGAAAAATCGGACCCCCTAAAATTCTTGATTTTTCTGCTTAAAATGATTGGGCAGTACCTGCTGATAGTAGATATGAACAAAATAGGAACCAGGAATGGATTAAATGGGAGAAAACGCAAGAATCAGTTGAGCCCACAACCGAAAAAACGTAAGCGCGGACCTGAAAAAGTCTGAAAAATCGGACCTAAAATTCTGATTTTTCTGCTTAAAATGATTGGGCAGTACCTGCTGATAGTAGATACGAAGAAAATAGGAACCAGGAATGGATTAAATGGGAGAAAACACAAGGAATCAGTTGAGCCCACTAACCGAAAAAAAAGGTAAGCCGCGGACCTGAAAAAAGTCTGAAAAATCGGACCCCCTAAAATTCTTGATTTTTCTGCTTAAAATGATTGGGCAGTACCTGCTGATAGTAGATACGAAGAAAATAGGAACCAGGAATGGATTAAATGGGAGAAAACAAAGGAATCAGTTGAGCCTAACCGAAAAAAAAACGTAAGCGGACCTGAAAAAAGTCTGAAAAATCGGACCCCTAAAATTCTTGATTTTTCTGCTTAAAATGATTGGGCGTACCTGCTGATAGTAGATACAAAGAAAATAGGAACCAGGAATGGATTAAATGGCAGAAAACGCAAGGAATCAGTTGAGCCCACAACGAAAAAAAAAACGTAAGCCGCGGACCTGAAAAAGTCTGAAAAATCGGACCCCTAAAATTCTTGATTTTTCTGCTTAAAATGATTGGGCAGTACCTGCTGATAGTAGATACGAAAGAAAATAGGAACCAGGAATGGATTAAATGGGAGAAAACGCAAGGAATCAGTTGAGCCCATAACCGAAAAAAACGTAAGCCGCGGACCTGAAAAAAGTCTGAAAAATCGGACCCCCTAAAATTCTTGATTTTTCTGCTTAAAATGATTGGGCAGTACCTGCTGATAGTAGATACGAAGAAAATAGGAACCAGGAATGGATTAAATGGGAGAAAACGCAAAGAATCAGTTGAGCCCACACCGAAAAAAAAACGTAAGCCCGCGGACCTGAAAAAAGTCTGAAAAATCGGACCCCTAAAATTCTTGATTTTTCTGCTTAAAATGATTGGGCAGTACCTGCTGATAGTAGATACAAAGAAAATAGGAACCAGGAATGGATTAAATGGGAGAAAACGCAAGGAATCAGTTGAGCCCACAACCGAAAAAAACGTAAGCCGCGGACCTGAAAAAAGTCTGAAAAATCGGACCCCTAAAATTCTTGATTTTTCTGCTTAAAATGATTGGGCAGTACCTGCTGATAGTAGATACGAAGAAAATAGGAACCAGGAATGGATTAAATGGGAGAAAACGCAAGGAATCAGTTGAGCCCAAACCCAAAAAAAACGTAAGCCGCGGACCTGAAAAAGTCTGAAAAATCGGACCCCTAAAATTCTTGATTTTTCTGCTTAAAATGATTGGGCAGTACCTGCTGATAGTAGATACGAAGAAAATAGGAACCAGGAATGGATTAAATGGGAGAAAACGCAAGGAATCAGTTGAGCCCACACCGAAAAAAAAAACGTAAGCCGCGGACCTGAAAAAAGTCTGAAAAATCGGACACCCTAAAATTCTTGATTTTTCTGCTTAATATGATTGGGCAGTACCTGCTGATAGTAGATACGAACAAAATAGGAACCAGGAATGGATTAAATGGGAGAAACGCAAGGAATCAGTTGAGCCCAAAACCAAAAAAACGTAAGCCGCGGACCTGAAAAAAGTCTGAAAAATCGGACCCCCTAAAATTCATGATTTTTCTGCTTAAAATGATTGGGCAGTACCTGCTGATAGTAGATACGAAGAAAATAGGAACCAGGAATGGATTAAATGGGAGAAAACGCAAGGAATCAGTTGAGCCCAAAACCGAAAAAAAAAAAAACGAAGTCCGCGGACCTGAAAAAAGTCTGAAAAATCGGACCCCTAAAATTCTTGATTTTTCTGCTTAAAATGATTGGGCAGTACCTGCTGATAGTAGATACGAAAAAATAGGAACCAGGAATGGATTAAATGGGAGAAAACGCAAGGAATCAGTTGAGCCCACACCGAAAAAAAAACGTAAGCCGCGGACCTGAAAAAAGTCTGAAAAATCGGACACCCTAAAATTCTTGATTTTTCTGCTTAATATGATTGGGCAGTACCTGCTGATAGTAGATACGAACAAAATAGGAACCAGGAATGGATTAAATGGGAGAAAACGCAAGGAATCAGTTCAGCCCACAACCGAAAAAAAAGTAAGCCGCGGACCTGAAAAAGTCTGAAAAATCGGACCACCTAAAATTCTTGATTTTTCTGCTTAAAATGATTGGGCAGTACCTGCTGATAGTAGATACGAACAAAATAGGAACCAGGAATGGATTAAATGGAGAAAACGCAAGGAATCAGTTGAGCCCACAAACCAAAAAAAACGTAAGCGCGGACCTGAAAAAAGTCTGAAAAATCGGACCCCTAAAATTCTTGATTTTTCTGCTTAAAATGATTGGGCAGTACCTGCTGATAGTAGATACGAAAAAAATAGGAACCAGGAATGGATTAAATGGGAGAAAATGCAAGGAATCAGTTGAGCCCACACCGAAAAAAAACGTAAGCCGCGGACCTGAAAAAAGTCTGAAAAATCGGACCCCTAAAATTCTTGATTTTTCTGCTTAATATGATTGGGCAGTACCTGCTGATAGTAGATACGAACAAAATAGGAACCAGGAATGGATTAAATGGGAGAAAACGCAAGGAATCAGTTCATCCCAAAACCAAAAAAAACGTAAGCCGCGGACCTGAAAAAAGTCTGAAAAATCGGACCCCTAAAATTCTTGATTTTTCTGCTTAAAATGATTGGACAGTACCTGCTGATAGTAGATACGAAGAAAATAGGAACCAGGAATGGATTAAATGGGAGAAAACGCAAGGAATCAGTTGAGCCCCAAAACCAAAAAAACGTAAGCCGCGGACCTGAAAAAGTCTGAAAAATCGGACCCCTAAAATTCTTGATTTTTCTGCTTAAAATGATTGGGCAGTACCTGCTGATAGTAGATACGAAAAATAGGAACCAGGAATGGATTAAATGGGAGAAAAACAAGGAATCAGTTGAGCCCACACCGAAAAAACGTAAGCCGCGGACCTGAAAAAGTCTGAAAAATCGGACCTATAAAATTCTTGATTTTTCTGCTTAAAATGATTGGGCAGTACCTGCTGATAGTAGATACGAAGAAAATAGGAACCAGGAATGGATTAAATGGGAGAAAACGCAAGGAATCAGTTGAGCCCACACCGAAAAAAAAAAAACGTAAAGCCGCGGACCTGAAAAAAGTCTGAAAAATCGGACCCCCTAAAATTCTTGATTTTTCTGCTTAAAATGATTGGCAGTACCTGCTGATAGTAGATACGAAAAAATAGGAACCAGGAATGGATTAAATGGGAGAAAACGCAAGGAATCAGTTGAGCCCACAACCGAAAAAAAAACGTAAGCCGCGGACCTGAAAAAAGTCTGAAAAATCGGACCCCTAAAATTCTTGATTTTTCTGCTTAAAATGATTGGGCAGTACCTGCTGATAGTAGATACGAACAAAATAGGAACCAGGAATGGATTAAATGGGAGAAAAACGCAAGAATCAGTTGAGCCCACACCGAAAAAACGTAAGCCGCGGACCTGAAAAAGTCTGAAAAATCGGACCCCTAAAATTCTTGATTTTTCTGCTTAAAATGATTGGGCAGTACCTGCTGACAGTGGACGAAGAAAATAGGAACCAGGAATGGATTAAATGGGAGAAAACGCAAGGAATCAGTTGAGCCCTAATCCGAAAAAAACGTTAGCCGCGGACCTGAAAAAAGTCTGAAAAATCGGACCCCTAAAATTCTGGATTTTTCTGCTTAAAATGATTGGGCAGTACCTGCTGATAGTAGATACGAAGAAAATAGGAACCAGGAATGGATTAAATGGGAGAAAACGCAAGGAATCAGTTGAGCCCACACCGATAAAAAAAAACATAAAAGCGGACCTGAAAAAAGTCTGAAAAATCGGACCCCCTAAAATTCTGATTTTTCTGCTTAAAATGATTGGGCAGTACCTGCTGATAGTAGATACGAAGAAAATAGGAACCAGGAATGGATTAAATGGGAGAAAACGCAAGGAATCAGTTGAGCCCACAAACGGAAAAAAACGTAAGCCGCGGACCTGAAAAAAGTCTGAAAAATCGGACCCCTAAAATTCTTGATTTTTCTGCTTAAAATGATTGGGCAGTACCTGCTGATAGTAGATACGAAGAAAATAGGAACCAGGAATGGATTAAATGGGAGAAAACGCAAAGAATCAGTTGAGCCCACACCGAAAAAAAACGTATTCTTGAAGCCGCGGACCTGAAAAAAGTCTGAAAAATCGGACCCCTAAAATTCTTGATTTTTCTGCTTAAAATGATTGGGCAGTACCTGCTGATAGTAGATACGAAGAAAATAGGAACCAGGAATGGATTAAATGGGAGAAAACGCAAGGAATCAGTTGAGCCCTAACCGGAAAAAAAACGTAAGCCGCGGACCTGAAAAAAGTCTGAAAAATCGGACCCCCTAAAATTCTGGATTTTTCTGCTTAAATGATTGGGCAGTACCTGCTGATAGTAGATACAAGAAAATAGGAACCAGGAATGGATTAAATGGGAGAAAACGCAAAGAATCAGTTGAGCCCACACCAAAAAAAACGTAAGCCGCGGACCTGAAAAAAGTCTGAAAAATCGGACCCCTAAAATTCTTGATTTTTCTGCTTAAAATGATTGGGCAGTACCTGCTGATAGTAGATACGAAGAAAATAGGAACCAGGAATGGATTAAATGGGAGAAAACGCAAGGAATCAGTTGAGCCCAAAACCAAAAAAAAAACGTAAGCCGCGGACCTGAAAAAGTCTGAAAAATCGGACCCCCTAAAATTCTTGATTTTTCTGCTTAAAATGATTGGGCAGTACCTGCTGATAGTAGATACGAAGAAAATAGGAACCAGGAATGGATTAAATGGGAGAAAACGCAAAGAATCAGTTGAGCCCACACCCGAAAAAAACGTAAGCCGCGGACCTGAAAAAAAGTCTGAAAAATCGGACCCCCTAAAATTCTTGATTTTTCTGCTTAAAATGATTGGGCAGTACCTGCTGATAGTAGATACGAAGAAAATAGGAACCAGGAATGGATTAAATGGGAGAAAAACAAGGAATCAGTTGAGCCCACACCCGAAAAAACGTAAGCCGCGGACCTGAAAAAAGTCTGAAAAATCGGACCCCCTAAAATTCTGATTTTTCTGCTTAAAATGATTGGGCAGTACCTGCTGATAGTAGATACGAAGAAAATAGGAACCAGGAATGGATTAAATGGGAGAAAACGCAAGGAATCAGTTGAGCCCACACCCGAAAAAAAAGTAAGCCGCGGACCTGAAAAAAGTCTGAAAAATCGGACCCCCTAAAATTCTTGATTTTTCTGCTTAAAATGATTGGGCAGTACCTGCTGATAGTAGATACAAACAAAATAGGAACCAGGAATGGATTAAATGGGAGAAAACGCAAGGAATCAGTTGAGCCCACACCCGAAAAAAAACGTAAGCCGCGGACCTGAAAAAAGTCTGAAAAATCGGATCCCCTAAAATTCTGGATTTTTCTGCTTAATATGATTGGGCAGTACCTGCTGATAGTCGACACGAAAAAATAGGATCCAGGAATGGATTAAATGGGAGAAAACGCAAGAATCAGTTGAGCCCACACCGAAAAAAAAAAAGCCGCGGACCTGAAAAAGTCTGAAAAATCGGATCCCCTAAAATTCTTGATTTTTCTGCTTAAAATGATTGGGCAGTACCTGCTGATAGTAGATACGAAGAAAATAGGAACCAGGAATGGATTAAATGGGAGAAAACACAAGGAATCAGTTGAGCCCAAACGAAAAAAAAAACGTAAGCCGCGGACCTGAAAAAGTCTGAAAAATCGGACCCCCTAAAATTCTTGATTTTTCTGCTTAATATGATTGGGCAGTACCTGCTGATAGTAGATACGAAAAAAATAGGAACCAGGAATGGATTAAATGGGAGAAAACACAAGGAATCAGTTGAGCCCACACCCGAAAAAAACGTAAGCCGCGGACCTGAAAAAAGTCTGAAAAATCGGACCCCTAAAATTCTTGATTTTTCTGCTTAAAATGATTGGGCAGTACCTGCTGATAGTAGATACGAACAAAATAGGAACCAGGAATGGATTAAATGGGAGAAAACGCAAAGAATCAGTTGAGCCCACACCCGAAAAAAACGTAAGCCGCGGACCTGAAAAAAGTCTGAAAAATCGGACCCCCTAAAATTCTTGATTTTTCTGCTTAAAATGATTGGGCAGTACCTGCTGATAGTAGATACAAAGAAAATAGGAACCAGGAATGGATTAAATGGGAGAAAACGCAAGGAATCAGTTGAGCCCACACCCGAAAAAACGTAAGCCGCGGACCTGAAAAAAGTCTGAAAAATCGGACCCCCTAAAATTCTGGATTTTTCTGCTTAAAATGATTGGGCAGTACCTGCTGATAGTAGATACAAACGAAAATAGGAACCAGGAATGGATTAAATGGGAGAAAACGCAAGGAATCAGTTGAGCCCAAACCAAAAAAACGTAAGCCGCGGACCTGAAAAAGTCTGAAAAATCGGATCCCCTAAAATTCTGGATTTTTCTGCTTAAAATGATTGGGCAGTACCTGCTGATAGTAGATACGAAAAAATAGGAACCAGGAATGGATTAAATGGGAGAAAACGCAAAGAATCAGTTGAGCCCAACCCTGAAAAAAAAAAAAACGTAAGCGGACCTGAAAAAAGTCTGAAAAATCGGATCACCTAAAATTCTGGATTTTTCTGCTTAATATGATTGGGCAGTACCTGCTGATAGTAGATGCGAAGAAAATAGGAACCAGGAATGGATTAAATGGGAGAAAACACAAGGAATCAGTTGAGCCCACACCGAAAAAACGTAAGCCGCGGACCTGAAAAAAGTCTGAAAAATCGGACCCCTAAAATTCTTGATTTTTCTGCTTAAAATGATTGGGCAGTACCTGCTGATAGTAGATACGAAGAAAATAGGAACCAGGAATGGATGAAATTGGAGAATACGCAAGGAATCAGTTGAGCCCACAAACGGAAAAAACGTAAGCCGCGGACCTGAAAAAGTCTGAAAAATCGGACCACCCTAAAATTCTTGATTTTTCTGCTTAAATGATTGGGCAGTACCTGCTGATAGTAGATACGAAGAAAATAGGAACCAGGAATGGATTAAATGGGAGAAAACGCAAGGAATCAGTTCAGCCCACAACCGAAAAAAAACGTAAGCCGCGGACCTGAAAAAAGTCTGAAAAATCGGACCCCCTAAAATTCATGATTTTTCTGCTTAAAATGATTGGGCAGTACCTGCTGATAGTAGATACGAACAAAATAGGAACCAGGAATGGATTAAATGGGAGAAAATGCAAGGAATCAGTTCAGCCCAAAACCAAAACAAACGTAAGCCGCGGACCTGAAAAAAGTCTGAAAAATCGGACCCCCTAAAATTCTGATTTTTCTGCTTAAAATGATTGGGCAGTACCTGCTGATAGTAGATACGAAGAAAATAGGAACCAGGAATGGATTAAATGGGAGAAAACGCAAGGAATCAGTTCAGCCCAAAACCAAAAAAACGTAAGCCGCGGACCTGAAAAAAGTCTTAAAAATCGGACCCCTAATATTCATTATTTTTCTGCTTAAAATGATTGGACAGTACCTGCTGATAGAGGATACGAAAAAAGTAGGAACCAGGAATGGATTAAATGGGAGAAAACGCAAGGAATCAGTTGAGCCCACACCCGAAAAAAACGTAAGCCGCGGACCTGAAAAAAGTCTGAAAAATCGGATCCTATAAAATTCATGATTTTTCTGCTTAAAATGATTGGGCAGTACCTGCTGATAGTAGATACGAAGATTATAGGAACCAGGAATGGATTAAATGGGAGAAAACGCAAAGACTCAGTTCAGCCCACAACGAAAAAAAACGTAAGCGCGGACCTGAAAAAGTCTGAAAAATCGGACCCCTAAAATTCTTGATTTTTCTGCTTAAAATGATTGGGCAGTACCTGCTGATAGTAGATACGAAAGAAAATAGGAACCAGGAATGGATTAAATGGGGAAAATGCAAGGAATCAGTTGAGCCCACACCGAAAAAACGTAAGCCGCGGACCTGAAAAAAGTCTGAAAAATCGGACCCCTAAAATTCTTGATTTTTCTGCTTAAAATGATTGGGCAGTACCTGCTGATAGTAGATACGAACAAAATAGGAACCAGGAATGGATTAAATGGGAGAAAACGCAAGGAATCAGTTGAGCCCACACCCGAAAAAAACGTAAGCCGCGGACCTGAAAAAGTCTGAAAAATCGGATCACCTAAAATTCTGATTTTTCTGCTTAAATGATTGGCAGTACCTGCTGATAGTAGATACGAAGAAAATAGGAACCAGGAATGGATTAAATGGGAGAAAAACACAAGGAATCAGTTGAGCCCACACCAAAAAAAAAACGTAAGACGCGGACCTGAAAAAGTCTGAAAAATCGGATCCCCTAAAATTCTGATTTTTCTGCTTAAATGATTGGGCAGTACCTGCTGATAGTAGATACGAAGAAAATAGGAACCAGGAATGGATTAAATGGGAGAAAACACAAAGGAATCAGTTGAGCCCACACCCGAAAAAACGTAAAGCCGCGGACCTGAAAAAAGTCTGAAAAATCGGATCCCCTAAAATTCTTGATTTTTCTGCTTAAAATGATTGGGCAGTACCTGCTGATAGTAGACACGAACAAAATAGGAACCAGGAATGGATTAAATGGGAGAAAACGCAAAGAATCAGTTGAGCCCACACCCGAAAAAAACGTAAGCCGCGGACTGAAAAAAAGTCTGAAAAATCGGACCCCCTAAAATTCATGATTTTTCTGCTTAAAATGATTGGGCAGTACCTGCTGATAGTAGATACAAACAAAATAGGAACCAGGAATGGATTAAATGGGAGAAAACGCAAGGAATCAGTTGAGCCCACAACCGAAAAAAACGTAAGCCGCGGACCTGAAAAAGTCTGAAAAATCGGATCCCCAATAATTCTGGATTTTTCTGCTTAATATGATTGGGCAGTACCTGCTGATAGTCGACACGAAAAAATAGGATCCAGGAATGGATTAAATGGGAGAAAACGCAAAGAATCAGTTGAGCCCACACCGAAAAAAAAACGTAAAGCGGACCTGAAAAAGTCTGAAAAATCGGATCCCTAAAATTCTGGATTTTTCTGCTTAAATGATTGGGCAGTACCTTGCTGATAGTAGATACGAAGAAAATAGGAACCAGGAATGGATTAAATGGAGAAAACACAAGGAATCAGTTGAGCCCACAACCGAAAAAAAAACGTAAGCCGCGGACCTGAAAAAAGTCTGAAAAATCGGATCCCCTAAAATTCTGGATTTTTCTGCTTAAAATGATTGGGCAGTACCTGCTGATAGTAGATACGAAGAAAATAGGAACCAGGAATGGATTAAATGGGAGAAAAACGCAAGGAATCAGTTGAGCCCACAACGGAAAAAAAAACGTAAGCCGCGGACCTGAAAAAGTCTGAAAAATCGGACCACCTAAAATTCTTGATTTTTCTGCTTAAAATGATTGGGCTGTACCTGCTGATAGTAGATACGAAGAAAATAGGAACCAGGAATGGATTAAATGGGAGAAAATGCAAGGAATCAGTTCAGCCCACACCCGAAAAAAACGTAAGCCGCGGACCTGAAAAAAGTCTGAAAAATCGGATCCCCTAAAATTCATGATTTTTCTGCTTAAAATGATTGGGCAGTATCTGCTGATAGTAGATACGAAGAAAAAATAGGAACCAGGAATGGATTAAATGGGAGAAAATGCAAGGAATCAGTTCAGCCCAAAACCAAAAAAAACGTAAGCCGCGGACCTGAAAAAAGTCTGAAAAATCGGACCCCCTAAAATTCATGATTTTTCTGCTTAAAATGATTGGGCAGTACCTGCTGATAGTAGATACGAAGAAAATAGGAACCAGGAATGGATTAAATGGGAGAAAACGCAAGGAATCAGTTCATCCCAAAACCAAAAAAAACGTAAGCCGCGGACCTGAAAAAAGTCTGAAAAATCGGACCCCTAAATTCATTGATTTTTCTGCTTAAAATGATTGGCAGTACCTGCTGATAGTAGATACGAAAAAATAGGAACCAGGAATGGATTAAATGGGAGAAAACGCAAAGGAATCAGTTGAGCCCACACCGAAAAAACGTAAGCCGCGGACCTGAAAAAGTCTGAAAAATCGGATCCTATAAAATTCATGATTTTTCTGCTTAAAATGATTGGGCAGTACCTGCTGATAGTAGATACGAAGATTATAGGAACCAGGAATGGATTAAATGGGAGAAAACGCAAAGAATCAGTTCAGCCCACACCCGAAAAAAACGTAAGCCGCGGACCTGAAAAAAGTCTGAAAAATCGGACCCCCTAAAATTCTTGATTTTTCTGCTTAAAATGATTGGACAGTACCTGCTGATAGAGGATACGAAAAAATTAGGAACCAGGAATGGATTAAATGGGAGAAAATGCAAGGAATCAGTTCAGCCCACACCCGGAAAAAACGTAAGCCGCGGACCTGAAAAAAGTCTGAAAAATCGGACCCCCTAAAATTCTTGATTTTTCTGCTTAAAATGATTGGGCAGTACCTGCTGATAGTAAGATACGAACAAAAAATAGGAACCAGGAATGGATTAAATGGGAGAAAACGCAAGAATCAGTTGAGCCCACAACTGAAAAAAAAAAACGTAAAGCCGCGGACCTGAAAAAGTCTGAAAAATCGGACCACCTAAAATTCTTGATTTTTATGCTTAATATGATTGGGCAGTACCTGCTGACAGTGGATGCGAAGAAAATAGGAACCAGGAATGGATTAAATGGGAGAAAACACAAGGAATCAGTTGAGCCCTAATCCGAAAAAAAGGTAAGCCGCGGACCTGAAAAAAGTCTGAAAAATCGGACCCCCTAAAATTCTTGATTTTTCTGCTTAAAATGATTGGGCAGTACCTGCTGATAGTAGATACGAAGAAAATAGGAACCAGGAATGGATTAAATGGGAGAAAACGCAAGGAATCAGTTGAGCCCACACCGAAAAAAACGTAAGCCGCGGACCTGAAAAAAGTCTGAAAAATCGGACCCCCTAAAATTCATGATTTTTCTGCTTAAAATGATTGGGCAGTACCTGCTGATAGTAGATGCGAAGAAATTAGGAACCAGGAATGGATTAAATGGAGAAAACGCAAAGGAATCAGTTGAGCCCACCCGGAAACGAAAAAAACGTAAGCCGCGGACCTGAAAAAAGTCTGAAAAATCGGACCACCTAAAATTCTTGATTTTTCTGCTTAAAATGATTGGGCAGTACCTGCTGAAAGTAGACACGAACAAATTAGGAACCAGGAATGGATTAAATTGGAGAAAACGCAAAGAATCAGTTGAGCCCACACCCGAAAAAGACGTAAGCCGCGGACCTGAAAAAAGTCTGAAAAATCGGACCCCTAAAATTCATGATTTTTTCTGCTTAAAATGATTGGGCAGTACCTGCTGATAGTAGATACGAATAAAATAGGAACCAGGAATGGATTAAATGGGAGAAAACGCAAGGAATCAGTTGAGCCCACACCCGAAAAAAAACGTAAGCCGCGGACCTGAAAAAGTCTGAAAAATCGGATCCCCTAAAATTCTGGATTTTTTCTGCTTAATATGATTGGGCAGTACCTGCTGATAGTCGACACGAAAAAATAGGATCCAGGAATGGATTAAATGGGAGAAAACGCAAAGAATCAGTTGAGCCCACACGGAAAAAAAAACGTAAGCCGCGGACCTGAAAAAAGTCTGAAAAATCGGACCCCCCAAAATTCTTGATTTTTCTGCTTAAAATGATTGGGCAGTACCTGCTGATAGTAGATACGAATAAAATAGGAACCAGGAATGGATTAAATGGGAGAAAACGCAAGGAATCAGTTCAGCCCAAAACCAAAAAAAACGTAAGCCGCGGACCTGAAAAAAGTCTGAAAAATCGGACCCCCTAAAATTCATGATTTTTCTGCTTAAAATGATTGGACAGTACCTGCTGATAGAGGATACGAAAAAAATAGGAACCAGGAATGGATTAAATGGGAGAAAACGCAAAGAATCAGTTGAGCCCACACCCAAAAAAGACGTAAGCCGCGGACCTGAAAAAAGTCTGAAAAATCGGACCCCCTAAAATTCATGATTTTTCTGCTTAAAATGATTGGGCAGTACCTGCTGATAGTAGATCGAAGAAAATAGGAACCAGGAATGGATTAAATGGGAGAAAACGCAAGGAATCAGTTGAGCCCTAATCCGAAAAAAACGTAAGCCGCGGACCTGAAAAAAGTCTGAAAAATCGGACCCCCTAAAATTCTTGATTTTTCTGCTTAAAATGATTGGGCAGTACCTGCTGATAGTAGATACGAACAAAATAGGAACCAGGAATGGATTAAATGGGAGAAAACGCAAAGAAATCAGTTGAGCCCACAACCGAAAAAAACGTAAGCCGCGGACCTGAAACAAGTCTGAAAAATCGGACCACCTAAAATTCTTGATTTTTATGCTTAATATGATTGGGAAGTACCTGCTGATAGTAGATACGAAGAAAATAGGAACCAGGAATGGATTAAATGGGAGAAAACACAAGGAATCAGTTGAGCCCTAATCCGAAAAAAAGGTAAGCCGCGGACCTGAAAAAAGTCTGAAAAATCGGACCCCCTAAAATTCTTGATTTTTCTGCTTAAAATGATTGGGCAGTACCTGCTGATAGTAGATACGAAGAAAATAGGAACCAGGAATGGATTAAATGGGAGAAAACGCAAGGAATCAGTTGAGCCCACACCCGAAAAAAAAATAAGCCGCGGACCTGAAAAAAGTCTGAAAAATCGGACCCCCTAAAATTCTGGATTTTTCTGCTGAAAATGATTGGGCAGTACCTACTGATAGTAGATCCGAAGAACATAGGTACCAGGAATGGATTAAATGGGAGAAAACGCAAGGAATCAGTTAAGCCCACACCGAAAAAAACGTAAGCCGCGGACCTGAAAAAAGTCTGAAAAATCGGACCCCCTAAAATTCTTGATTTTTCTGCTTAAAATGATTGGGCAGTACCTGCTGATAGTACATACGAACAAAATAGGAACCAGGAATGGATTAAATGGGAGAAAACGCAAGAAATCAGTTGAGCCCACAACCGAAAAAAACGTAAGCCGCGGACCTGAAAAAAGTCTGAAAAATCGGACCCCCTAAAATTCTTGATTTTTATGCTTAATATGATTGGGCAGTACCTGCTGATAGTAGATACGAAGAAAATAGGAACCAGGAATGGATTAAATGGGAGAAAACACAAGGAATCAGTTGAGCCCTAATCCGAAAAAAGGTAAGCCGCGGACCTGAAAAAGTCTGAAAAATCGGACCCCTAAAATTCTTGATTTTTCTGCTTAAAATGATTGGGCAGTACCTGCTGATAGTAGATACGAAGAAAATAGGAACCAGGAATGGATTAAATGGAGAAAACGCAAGGAATCAGTTGAGCCCACACCGAAAAAACGTAAGCCGCGGACCTGAAAAAGTCTGAAAAATCGGACACCCTAAAATTCTTGATTTTTCTGCTTAAAATGATTGGGCAGTACCTGCTGATAGTAGATACGAAGAAAATAGGAACCAGGAATGGATGAAATTGGAGAAAACGCAAGGAATCAGTTGAGCCCACAAACGGAAAAAACGTAAGCCGCGGACCTGAAAAAGTCTGAAAAATCGGACCCCTAAAATTCTTGATTTTTCTGCTTAAATGATTGGGCAGTACCTGCTGATAGTAGACACGAACAAATAGGAACCAGGAATGGATTAAATGGAGAAACGCAAAGAATCAGTTGAGCCCACACCCCGAAAAAAAACGTAAGCCGCGGACCTGAAAAAGTCTGAAAAATCGGACCCCCTAAAATTCTTGATTTTTCTGCTTAAAATGATTGGGCAGTACCTGCTGATAGTAGATACGAAGAAAATAGGAACCAGGAATGGATTAAATGGGAGAAAACGCAAGGAATCAGTTAAGCCCACACCGAAAAAACGTAAGCCGCGGACCTGAAAAAAGTCTGAAAAATCGGATCCCCTAAAATTCTGGATTTTTCTGCTTAAAATGATTGGGCAGTACCTGCTGATAGTAGATACGAAGAAAATAGGAACCAGGAATGGATTAAATGGGAGAAAACGCAAGGAATCAGTTCAGCCCACACCGAAAAAACGTAAGCCGCGGACCTGAAAAAGTCTGAAAAATCGGACCCCCTAAAATTCTTGATTTTTCTGCTTAAAATGATTGGGCAGTACCTGCTGATAGTAGATACGAAGAAAATAGGAACCAGGAATGGATTAAATGGGAGAAAACGCAAGGAATCAGTTCAGCCCAAAACCAAAAAAAACGTAAGCCGCGGACCTGAAAAAAGTCTGAAAAATCGGACCCCTAAAATTCTTGATTTTTTTCTGCTTAAAATGATTGGACAGTACCTGCTGATAGTAGATTTTAGGAACCAGGAATGGATTAAATGGGAGAAAACGCAAAGAATCAGTTGAGCCCACACCCAAAAAACGTAAGCCGCGGACCTGAAAAAGTCTGAAAAATCGGACCCCCTAAAATTCTTGATTTTTCTGCTTAAAATGATTGGGCAGTACCTGCTGATAGTAGATCCGAAGAAAATAGGAACCAGGAATGGATTAAATGGGAGAAAACGCAAGGAATCAGTTGAGCCCACACCCGAAAAAAAACGTAAAGCCGCGGACCTGAAAAAGTCTGAAAAATCGGACCCCCTAAAATTCTTGATTTTTCTGCTTAAAATGATTGGGCAGTACCTGCTGATAGTAGATACGAAGAAAATAGGAACCAG
Source organism: Albula goreensis (assembly GCA_022829145.1). Taxonomy (NCBI): domain Eukaryota; kingdom Metazoa; phylum Chordata; class Actinopteri; order Albuliformes; family Albulidae; genus Albula; species Albula goreensis. The sequence goes on from CM040749.1 coordinate 35,054,287, forward strand.
GAATGGATTAAATGGAGAAAACGCAAGGAATCAGTTGAGCCCAAAACCAAAAAAAAAACGTAAGCCGCGGACCTGAAAAAAGTCTGAAAAATCGGACCCCCTAAAATTCTTGATTTTTCTGCTTAATATGATTGGGCAGTACCTGCTGATAGTAGATACGAAGAAAATAGGAACCAGGAATGGATTAAATGGGAGAAAACGCAAGGAATCAGTTGAGCCCACACCGAAAAAAACGTAAGCCGCGGACCTGAAAAAAGTCTGAAAAATCGGACCCCCTAAAATTCTGGATTTTTCTGCTTAATATGATTGGGCAGTACCTGCTGATAGTGGACACGAAGAAAATAGGAACCAGGAATGGATTAAATGGGAGAAAACGCAAAGAATCAGTTGAGCCCACACCAAAAAAAAAAAAACGTAACCTGCGGACCTGAAAAAGTCTGAAAAATCGGACCCCTAAAATTCTTGATTTTTCTGCTTAAAATGATTGGGCAGTACCTGCTGATAGTAGACACAAACAAAATAGGAACCAGGAATGGATTAAATGGGAGAAAACGCAAAGAATCAGTTGAGCCCACACCGAAAAAACGTAAGCCGCGGACCTGAAAAAAGTCTGAAAAATCGGACCCCCTAAAATTCTTGATTTTTCTGCTTAAAATGATTGGGCAGTACCTGCTGATAGTAGATCCCGAACAAAATAGGAACCAGGAATGGATTAAATGGGAGAAAACGCAAGGAATCAGTTGAGCCCAGAACCGAAAAAAAACGTAAGCCGCGGACCTGAAAAAAGTCTGAAAAATCGGACCCCCTAAAATTCTGGATTTTTCTGCTTAAAATGATTAGGCACTACCTCCTGATAGTAGATACAAAGAAAATAGGAACCAGGAATGGATTAAATGGGAGAAAACGCAAGGAATCAGTTGAGCCCACACCCGAAAAAAACGTAAGCCGCGGACCTGAAAAAAGTCTGAAAAATCGGACCCCCTAAAATTCTGATTTTTCTGCTTAAAATGATTGGGCAGTACCTGCTGATAGTAGATCCGAACAAAATAGGAACCAGGAATGGATTAAATGGGAGAAAACGCAAAGGAATCAGTTGAGCCCACACCCGCGAAAAAACGTAAGCCGCGGACCTGAAAAAGTCTGAAAAATCGGACCCCTAAAATTCTGATTTTTCTGCTTAAATGATTGGGCAGTACCTGCTGATAGTAGATACAAACAAAATAGGAACCAGGAATGGATTAAATGGGAGAAAACGCAAGGAATCAGTTGAGCCCACACCCGAAAAAAAACGTAAGCCGCGGACCTGAAAAAAGTCTGAAAAATCGGACCCCCTAAAATTCTGGATTTTTCTGCTTAAAATGATTGGGCAGTACCTGCTGATAGTAGATACGAACAAAATAGGAACCAGGAATGGATTAAATGGGAGAAAACGCAAAGAATCAGTTGAGCCCACACCCAAAAAAAAACGTAAGCCGCGGACCTGAAAAAGTCTGAAAAAATCGGACCCCCTAAAATTCTTGATTTTTCTGCTTAAAATGATTGGGCAGTACCTGCTGATAGTAGATACGAAGAAAATAGGAACCAGGAATGGATTAAATGGGAGAAAACGCAAGGAATCAGTTGAGCCCACAACCGAAAAAACGTAAGCCGCGGACCTGAAAAAAGTCTGAAAAATCGGACCCCCTAAAATTCTGATTTTTCTGCTTAAAATGATTGGGCAGTACCTGCTGATAGTAGATACGAAGAAAATAGGAACCAGGAATGGATTAAATGGGAGAAAACGCAAGGAATCAGTTGAGCCACAAAAAAAAAAACGTAAGCCGCGGACCTGAAAAAGTCTGAAAAATCGGACCCCCTAAAATTCTTCATTTTTCTGCTTAAAATGATTGGGCAGTACCTGCTGATAGTAGACACAAGGAAAATAGGAACCAGGAATGGATTAAATGGAGAAAACGCAAAGAATCAGTTGAGCCCACACTCGAAAAAACGTAAGCCGCGGACCTGAAAAAGTCTGAAAAATCGGACCCCCTAAAATTCTTGATTTTTCTGCTTAAAATGATTGGGCAGTACCTGCTGATAGTAGATACGAACAAAATAGGAACCAGGAATGGATTAAATGGAGAAAACGCAAAGAATCAGTTGAGCCCACCGAAAAAAAAAAAACGTAAGCCGCGGACCTGAAAAAAGTCTGAAAAATCGGACCCCCTAAATTCTTGATTTTTCTGCTTAAAATGATGGGCAGTACCTGCTGATAGTAGATACGAAGAAAATAGGAACCAGGAATGGATTAAATGGGAGAAAACGCAAGGAATCAGTTGAGCCCACACCCGAAAAAACGTAAAGCCGCGGACCTGAAAAAAGTCTGAAAAATCGGACCCCTAAAATTCTTGATTTTTCTGCTTAAAATGATTGGGCAGTACCTGCTGAAAGTACACACAAGGAAAATAGGAACCAGGAATGGATTAAATTGGAGAAAACGCAAAGAATCAGTTGAGCCCACACCCGAAAAAAACGTAAGCCGCGGACCTGAAAAAGTCTGAAAAATCGGACCCCCTAAAATTCTGGATTTTTCTGCTTAAAATGATTGGGCAGTACCTGCTGATAGTAGATACAAACAAAATAGGAACCAGGAATGGATTAAATGGGAGAAAACGCAAGGAATCAGTTGAGCCCACACCGAAAAAACGTAAGCCGCGGACCTGAAAAAGTCTGAAAAATCGGACCCCCTAAAATTCTGGATTTTTCTGCTTAAAATGATTGGGCAGTACCTGCTGATAGTAGATACGAAGAAAATAGGAACCAGGAATGGATTAAATGGGAGAAAACGCAAGGAATCAGTTGAGCCCACACCCAAAAAAAACGTAAGCCGCGGACCTGAAAAAAGTCTGAAAAATCGGACCCCCTAAAATTCTGGATTTTTCTGCTTAAAATGATTGGGCAGTACCTGCTGATAGTAGATCCGAAGAATTATAGGAACCAGGAATGGATTAAATGGGAGAAAACGCAAGGAATCAGTTGAGCCTAACCCGAAAAAAACGTAAGCCGCGGACCTGAAAAAGTCTGAAAAATCGGACCCCCTAAAATTCTGGATTTTTCTGGTTAAATGATTGGGCAGTACCTGCTGATAGTAGATACAAAGAAAATAGGAACCAGGAATGGATTAAATGGGAGAAAACGCAAAGAATCAGTTGAGCCCACACCGAAAAAACGTAAGCCGCGGACCTGAAAAAGTCTGAAAAATCGGACCCCTAAAATTCTGATATTTCTGCTTAAAATGATTGGGCAGTACCTGCTGATAGTACACACAAACAAAATAGGAAGCAGGAATGGATTAAATGGGAGAAAATGCAAAGAATCAGTTCAGCCCACACCCGAAAAAAACGACAGCCGCGGACCTGAAAAAAGTCTGAAAAATCGGACCCCCTAAAATTCTTGATTTTTCTGCTTAAAATGATTGGGCAGTACCTGCTGATAGTAGATACGAAGAAAATAGGAACCAGGAATGGATTAAATGGGAGAAAACGCAAGGAATCAGTTGAGCCCACACCCGAAAAAAACGTAAGCCGCGGACCTGAAAAAAGTCTGAAAAATCGGATCCCCTAAAATTCTGGATTTTTCTGCTTAATATGATTGGGCAGTACCTGCTGATAGTGGACACGAACAAAATAGGAACCAGGAATGGATTAAATGGGAGAAAACACAAAGAATCAGTTGAGCCCACACCCGAAAAAACGAAAGCCGCGGACCTGAAAAAAGTCTGAAAAATCGGACCCCCTAAAATTCTGGATTTTTCTGCTTAAAATGATTGGGCAGTACCTGCTGATAGTAGATACGAACAAAATAGGAACCAGGAATGGATTAAATTGGAGAAAACGCAAAGAATCAGTTCAGCCCACACCCGAAAAAAACGTAAGCCGCGGACCTGAAAAAAGTCTGAAAAATCGGACCCCCTAAAATTCTTGATTTTTCTGCTTAAAATGATTGGGCAGTACCTGCTGATAGTAGATACGAAGAAAATAGGAACCAGGAATGGATTAAATGGGAGAAAACGCAAGGAATCAGTTGAGCCCACAACCGAAAAAACGTAAGCCGCGGACCTGAAAAAGTCTGAAAAATCGGACCCCCTAAAATTCTTGATTTTTCTGCTTAAAATGATTGGGCAGTACCTGCTGATAGTAGATACGAAGAAAATAGGAACCAGGAATGGATTAAATGGGAGAAAACGCAAGGAATCAGTTGAGCCCTAATCCGAAAAAACATAAGCCGCGGACCTGAAAAAAAGTCTGAAAAATCGGACCCCCTAAAATTCTTGATTTTTCTGCTTAAAATGATTGGGCAGTACCTGCTGATAGTAGATACAAACAAAATAGGAACCAGGAATGGATTAAATGGGAGAAAACGCAAGGAATCAGTTCAGCCCACACCCGAAAAAACATAAGCCGCGGACTTGAAAAAAGTCTGAAAAATCGGACCCCTAAAATTCTTGATTTTTCTGCTTAAAATGATTGGGCAGTACCTGCTGATAGTAGATCCGAAGAAAATAGGAACCAGGAATGGATTAAATGGGAGAAAACGCAAGGAATCAGTTGAGCCTAATCCGAAAAAACGTAAGCCGCGGACCTGAAAAAAGTCTGAAAAATCGGACCCCCTAAAATTCTTGATTTTTCTACTGAAAATCATTGGGCAGTACCTGCTGTTTGTAGGTATGACAGAACAAGTACATGTTTTTTTTTTTTTTTCGCAGGTTGCTTCTTTTTGGATTTCTCTCTTCTGTTGTGGCCTGGCTATTCACCCTGGACCAATACTCCTTCTTAGCTGCCCAGTCTCTTTCCACCATGCAACCCACTTTTTGGAACCAGTTGTTCAACGGTATGGACAGTTCCTCTCATATTGCTTTCTAGAGATGGATTGCAGTTATTCATTATGCATCTCACCATTTCACTTTCAGTCATGTCTGGCTTCCACTTTAAGCACAAAGCTCTGTAGTCATAAACAAAGTCCCTTAGGCATTGATCTGGAGCCTGGACCCTGACTCTCAACTGTTCCTCCACCTCCATCATGTAATCAGTGGGCAAGAATGCTGTGAGAAAGGCCTTCCTAAACTCTGACCAATTACAGACTCTAGTCTTTTCTGCCATCCACCAACTCCTAGCTGGGCCTTTCAGCACGGTTGATAAGGTGGCAATGAGTTCAACATCTGACATAGACCTCAGTGAAAGAAAGTTTTCACAGTGCTCCACAAAGTTCAGCACCTCCGTGGTGTCTCAGGACTCCTCAAAACTTCAAAACTCTAACTGCACAGGAGGATTAGCATAGAGAGTAGAAGTACCAGACACATTACTACCAGAACCATTCCTGCTATCATGCCCAATGGGTGTGGGGTAACAAAAGGAAGTTTGATCTGTAGGGGTACTAGTGAGCTTTAGCCGATTGATTTCTTTTTTCCACTTCTCGTCCCAAAGCTGAAGACATTCAACTACCCCTTGCTCTAGTTGTTTCAATGAGTTTTGAAGCAAAGTTTCAATGCCTTCAAACCTCTGTTCAACATACTCCCTTCAGCTGGTCTCTCGGTTTACAGTACTTCCAAGTGAGGTTCTGAAATCATTTTCCAAAGTTTCAAACTTGTCACTCAGAGCACTAACAGAATCTCTGATTTCCTCCACTACATTCCAGGTTTGTATAGCGGTTACATTATAAGCATCAGGATTCTCCTCCTCAGCATCATCATTAATATATATGTCACTCAGAAGGGATGAAATCTCAGGCACTCGTTCTCCAAAAGTCACAAAAGACCCTGGCCGAAATATAGGGGTTTCACCTTGATCTGGCTCGGACTCATTTTCAATACTGTCAGCCATTTTGTTAGTGTCAAGACCGTCAGCCATTTTGCAGATGGGAATTTTACAGGATACACTCATTCACCCAGTTCACTACCAGCCCAAACAATTCTCCCATACGGGCCATCACTCTATAAAAATCTATTTGGATGTCCCCCAATCAGTGTTACAATAAACAGGACTAGCACTGTATTTACCTGGGAGGTACACAAAATACATGTTTTTTTTTAACCCAGTGAACCAATGTATTCAATCTTAAGTGTACCCCACATTCCCAATCCATACACATCAAACACATTTTATCAATATTTACAGTGGCCACACAAACTCAAACTCACAAGAACACTCACAAAACACAGTCTCCAAAAGTAGGCCTTAGGAAACAACAAAAAATCCACAAAGAAAGTCCATTAAAGGAGTGGATCTCACCCACTTCCGAAGGCTGAAGTCCTGTCCATTCAGGTCTGTGTCCTGAGCAAGCTGACCTTCTTTTTCCTTTTTTTGGCTTGTGTGCAGTTATCCTTGGTTTGTTTTGTTTGGTTTGTATCCTTTTTTGTTTTGTTTTTTTCCACACCGCCCAATGTTGCTGAATAGGGTTGGAATAGGCAGTTACCACCCTTGTGGTCCCACTCTTCTCACACCCTCTCCCCAAACATTTTTTCCCTCCTTTTTTTCTTCTTCCTCTATGCCCAGGAAGTACTATTTTGTACAACCCCAGCTCTACCATCAGGCTGTCTCTTAAAGGGGCAACGACATATACAATATGCAGCCTTATGTTTTTTAACCAGTTAATATCAAAGCATTTGCTCAGTGTTGCACAAGACAAGAAGAACAATCCTTCAAATCCCCCAACCCATTTTGAAAGGTTCACCTTGCAAGGATTTCTTTAAATAACCATTCATTTTTTTGGTTTGGGCAGAAACATAAAAACAACAAGCCTTAATTACTTTGTGGCAGTGTCACAGATCCCCCAGCCGGAGGTATATGGGGACCTTCCCCAAAATAAGGTTTTAGATTCACTACATTCACTGTATCTGTTCTGTCTGCTTGATTTTGCCACTGAACTTTATAGTTAACTGGTCCCATTCTTTTCATCACTTTTGCTGGCCCTGACCATTTAGGTGCAAGCTTTGATGAAAAACTATCAGAGGCTTTAGACTGTGGATGTGTCCTTACCCAGACCAGATCTCCCACTAGGAACTGCGCGGGTCTCCTGTGAGCATTATAGTATCTGGCTTGTCTGTGTCTGGCTACTCCCACTCTCCACCTAACCTCCTGTGCCACTTGGTGTTGCCGCTCCAACAAGGTGTACTGTGGTTGGCTGGGTGCTGGAGCTTTATGAAGAAGCCTCTCCAGTGGACCCTTCAGGGGTCTCCCCAGGGCAAACTCAGCTGGAGTTTGTCCTGTGGTTTCATGTTGTGCAGTGTTCATGGCAAATCGGAATTCCGCTAACCACTTATCCCACTCTCGGTGGTGTTCCCCCACAAAGGAAGTCATCATGGTTTTCAGGGTTCAGTTGACCCTTTCCGTGAGGTTGGTTTGGGGATGTTAGCTTGTAGTCATTTTTTGGATAATTCCACATTTTCTCAAAAGATCCATGAGGAGCTGGCTGGTGAACTGAGGCCCCCGATCAAAGACGATGTACTGCGGTACCCCCCACTGGGTGAATATTTCGTCTCTCAAGATCTGGCAAAGGCGAGGTGTTTTACTGTCCCATAGAGGAAAGATCTCTACCCATTTCATGAAATAATCCACAATGACGAGCAGATAACAGTTCCCTTTCTTACTTCTAGGGAAAGGGCCCATGAAGTCCAGGCCCAGCATGTGTCCTGCTTCCTCCACTTCCGTGGACTGTAGCAATCCAGCTGGCCTCTGATTATCTGGTTTGTATTGTTGACACACAATGCAATGAAAGACATCCTTTCGCACGATTGGCCACCACGCCACCTCTAAAAGTCGCAGCAGTGTCTTCAGTTGGCCCAAATGAGCGCCCAGCAGGTTATCATGGAAATAGTGAAGGAAGTCCTTAATGAGCTGCTGGGGAACCACTACCTGGTACTTCCTCCCCACCCCTTGCACTGGTATCGTCCGGTACTAAACATCTTGGCTGATCTCCCATCCAATCCAATCTGCATGTCCCCCAGATGGATCAACCTTTGAGTGCAACTCATCCACTTCAGGATCGCTGTTCTGGGCGCATGCTATTTCTGCAAGTGAGGTTGGCAGGTCAGAGGAACAGGTTGTCTGTTTGATAGTCTTATGTCTTCTCTGGATTTTCATCAACACACATAGATCTCATTTACTCACTTTCAAATCTCTTTTTTTTATTCCTGATCACTTTTTCTTGCATGGTTGGGTAATATAACTGATTTAGTACCATTTAAAGTAAAAGAAAAATGAAATATTTTTCTGTCAACGCATTAATTCACTTTTGGAGGTAAGGCTATCGTCTTATGTCTTTTCTGGATTTTCATAAAAACACATAGATTTCATTTATTCCCTTTAAAATAATTTCTGTCCACTTTTTCTTGTGTGTTTGGGTAATATAGCTGATTTAGTACAATTTAACATAAAAAATGAAATATTTTTGTGTCAACCCATTTTTTTCCACTTTTGGAGGTAAGGCTTTTCTTGATTTTCATCTAAAGAAGTTAACTGCATTTCACTACTTTCAAACAATTACTTACCACTTTTTCTTGCATGGTTGGGTAATATAGCTGATTTAGTACAATTTAAGTAAAAAAATGAAATATTTTTCTGTTGTGGTCAAGGGAAGCTGACAAGGGGTTCAGGCTGTCTAGACGCAAGAAAAAAGGAGGCCCTGGCTGTGGAGTGCTCGTTCTTGGGGGTGCTCCCCACCTCTCCTACTTGTCTTCCTCCACCATATTCCAGGCCTCATCTTCCTCAACCTCGGGCAGCCTCACCATCTGGGACTGTAGGCCCGTCCTCCTCCGAACAGGATACACTGTTTTGAGGCTGGCCATCCCACTTCTGACACCAGATGTGGTCTAGGGTAGGCCAACAAGGGGTTCAGGCTGCCTAGATGCAACAAAAAAACTGGCTAGATAAATATATACAGTGCAAAGATATATATATATATGTATATGTACATACAATACAAAAATACAATACAAAAATAACAAAAAACAACAAACTCTCTCAACAATACAGCTACTCTGATCTCACAATGAACTCTCCTCTCTCCTCCATGAATGAAAACGTGATTTTTTAAGGGTTACGCCCCTCCCCCTGGGACCATACCAGCAGCTAGTTTTAAATATACAATGATTATAGTGAAACATTACATGGCAGTACTATAAACATTTCCCATTACAATTATTTCTACAAGCCTTACTTTGCTTTACGTGCGAATATTCAACTTTTTATTGCCAGAAACAATTAACGATGGTGTCACTCATCCCAGCCTGACACCACGCATGTGCAACTCGGGACAGGCACTATAAAGCCAGCCTGAGTTGCTGTGCCTCCATTTAGGCCCTACCATTTCACCCGGAAGCAGAGCGTTTGGCGGTTACCTCAAACTATTCGCAAACAAACAAAGAAGACAGGAGACAGAGAAAATGACAAATAAATAAAAAAAACAACAGAAAACAAAGCAAAGTGCACTACAAGCGATAAGTACAATAAAAACATAAACCAGACATTTATGTGTGTGTGTGTGTGTTTGTTTGTGATGTTAGATAATATGTTGACTGTTAGGGGGTCAATTTGCTGGTGAATGTGTTTGTGTGTGTGAACCAGAAAGCAGGCAGCTAGCCCCGAGTGTGCACCCCCGGAGCTAACGTGTTATTTTTCTGGTGTTGATTAGTAGTGTTAATTCCCAGTGTTAAATTCAAAAGTTAACTACCACTGCTCATTTCTGGTGTTAATTTCTGGCATTAATTTGTAGATTTAATTACTGGTGTCATTTCTCAGTGTTTCAATTTCCAGTGTTCATTTCAAGTGTTAATACCTGGTGTTAATTAGAAGTGTTAATTACTTGTGTGAATTCCCAATTTTCCATCACACATCTCATTATTCACATTCAGATCTTTTCCGGACCATTTTTTCTTGCATGTTTGGGTAATATAGCTGATTTAATACTATTTAAAGTAAAAAAAAAATGAAATATTTTTCTGTCAACCCATTTTTTTTTTCACTTTTGGAGGTAAGGCTATTGACTTATTTCTTTCCTAGATATTCAGCACAACACAATGATTCCACTTTCAAATCATTTTTGAAAAGTTTTCCTTTCATGGGTGGATAATATAGCTGGTTTAATATAATTTAAGTAAGTAAATAAGTTCATTTCTGGTGTTAATTAGTAGAGTTAATTTCCAGTGTTTATTTCTGGTGTTAATCAGTAGTGTTTATTCCCAGTGTTAACATTTGATGTTAATTACTAGAATTAATTCCTGGTGTTCTTTTTTCAGTGTTAATGTCCAGTATTCATGTGCAGTGTTAATTTCTGGTGTTAATTCGTAGTGTTCATTCCCAATGTTAATTTCTGGTGTTATTTAGTAGTATTCATTGCCTGTTTTAATTTCCAATGTTAAGTTCTGGTGTTAAATTTCTGATGCCATGTGTTTTCTTGATTTTTGTTGAAATACACTTTCTCACTTTCCGACATGTAATAATAATTTTTTTTTCTTCACTTTTTGGAGATAAGTCTTTTGTGTCTTCTTGGTTTTCAGTGAAATCAATTTTTCCCAATTCGATCCTTTGGAAACATTTCTGACAACTTTTCCCAAGAGAAATAGGGAATGCACATGCTTGTCTATTGTTTATTAAAAAGAAGATTAAAACACAGTGTGTGTAAATAAATACAGCATTCGCTACCACTGTCTACTACTAACCCAAGATTCACAACTAACACAGTCCATGCTATGTTATAAACCTAGTTTATAATCTCTCCTCATGTCAAAGAAATGACACCCAGCAATAAAACTCACATTATAATTGTCGTGTTATTATATAAACAACAACTGACAGTGCATAGATAAATCATACTTCTTTCTGTGTTTTTTTAGGTGTGCATTTATCTTGTACCACTGTTAAATTGAAAACCTACAGTACCCACATTTACCAGAGTGTGGAGCTCTGCGCAGGACGTTGATGATGACTAAAATATCGAAAATGAAAACTGGTTTTCCGAAATTCATGTTGTAAAAGTTCACTTGTTAATTTTACTTTTACTTCTAGTAAAAGTACGTTCTTACATGGATATTGAATACACAATTAAATAAATCCCTGGATCTTCAAAATGATTAAGATGACATCCCTACTGCTACTTGTGGTCTCAGCCTCGCCATAGATTTTTCTGTATTCTAAAACATAAATTACCTCGTCAAATGTATTGTCAAAAGGTTGGCTTGAGTGTAAACGCTGAGAACCTGCAGTCGATACACATAAAATCGCAATCAGTTGCCTCATATTCATGAAGAAGCCCAAAATTATAACAGCCAATGTGGAAGCCAGAATTATGTGTCGAAATGTAGATGGTTCCATACTATTTCCCACACCCCGATTTATTTTCTTTTGCGCTTTAACTGGCTCTCTAGTTAGATGCTGAAGGTTCATTTCGGGGCGTTCTTTAGAGACTACTTCCGCTTTGTTGTCACTCCCCTACCTCTGTTCATTCGTTTGCACAGCGAGATTATTTGGCTGGGCATTACCATCCCTACTGTTAGAGGCAAGATATACGCCGTAACGCGAGGTTGATGGTGTATCGTATTTGGCGATGGCGGTAGAAGGGGGAAGGCTGTCATCTGGTGGGAAGTATGTGACCGTCGTGTCTCTCATGGTAGTTGCTTTGGCTTACTGGTGTCGATCTCCTGCTCAAAACGCACGCCTGGATGAACGACTTGACAACGTATTGTCTTCCCTCCTGAAAGCTGAGCGCAAAGTAGACATCAACAGCGTGTCCAGACCCAGGGTGGCCATAGGTAAGACATTCCTGAAGCAGTCCTCACGCGTTATAATTCGTTCCTGTCTCCAGTGCCAGCTAGCTGTCAATTTACGAGCTATCCTACATTTGGAAGTGATTGTAGGGATATGTGTGGAAAATTGAAAAGGTGAAAGAAATATTGTTAGCTCTGAATGCATGAGATGTTACGCGAGATATTCATTGGTTTGCTTGCTGTAATTTTATCGCTCTTACAAATCGATGTGCAGAAAGTGATGTGGTTAAGGTATAGTGTGTGATCTGAAATTCTTAAAAAAACAATTTATTTGTGCATGATATTACTGAATGAAATGTGTTGTGAAATTTATATTCAAATGCATTATTTTTATCTTCACAGCGTATTTTCGCATTTTTTTATTTTATGATTGGTTGAACAAGTAAAGATATTTTCATCAGTCTTTGGAAACTACTCCAATCAATTAATCGATAAACCTGTCTGTCAGCTCCTATGTTTCATGTTGGCGCTCCAAGAAAATATTGGCACGGAGCGGACGAGGCTATATCGAATTTCTTATAAACAGTTTAGGTGAGACTGAATATGAAATCCCATCTTCTTTTCCATTCAGTGGATGAGCGATGTTCTAATGTAACTTTATATATTTGCTTGAAGCTCCTCTTCGTGCCGACACAAAAGTACATGCGCTCCTGCTTTCACTACCGTTTTTCCTGCCTCGGACTTTTAACATAGATCCTCAACCACTTTTTCCATTAAGGTTCGAGATCTTGGGACTAAAAGTGCTTTATGTGATACTGTTTGGATAATGGCTCGTTCTAATATATCCTCCCACAGCAAGACCTGAAGAGTTTTACGTCAGAGCAAGTAGTACGACCTGACTTTTTTTTACTGCTGTCAAATATCTATACATAAAGTAAAAAAGCTTTGCAAAAAGACAATGGTAATAATGAAAAAAAGAAAAAAATAAGTGGTGAGACAGGCATGTATGTTGGCTTCTGTCTTCGCCATTTGTAAAAAACTACATTTTCTATTAAACCAAGAAGATATCCTCTAGATATTCATATTATTATTTTTTAAGACTGTTATATTTTTTATACTTGTAGATATTTATAAAGGCAAGATGAAACATTGAGATTTTTGTAAAACGTTTGGACTAACATCAAGTTATATCACTAATTTCCTCCTGAAAGTGTTATAAGCTGGCTGTAGACACATTATAAAGGTCAAACGTTGGTTCCTGTAATCAGTTTTAAATCTGTCTTCTCTTCTAATGCACCAAGCATGTCAGCCAGGTAACGAAGTAAATCAATTTAAAGTTATATCACACTATAAACCAAAATGTAAAAAATGAAGTGGTAAATCAGATTCAAGAAATAAAGTACATAGACATTACTTTGTCAGCTATCAGGTGTCCACATTGTTTATTCACATTACTCTTAAATGTGGAATATATCATAAGTTCATTGATTTACCTAAAATCTCCCACTGAAGGCCTATTGTGTGGCATGTAAATTAACATTCCCTAAAACACTGTCCTTCACAGCCTTATTACATTAACTGATTCCCAAAATGGCTTCATGCAGATTTTGTCTGTGAATCATACAAGTTTGTCCACAGCATCTTGATGGGTGTCCCAGTCATTGGGTATTGGCTTACCACCTAGATTAGATAAAGCATTTCTTATTTTTCTTAGTTTAGTTTTAACTTTTGATAAATAGTTATCTGGTTGCACTGCTGATGGCATGTCTTCTGTCTGTTGAGGTCATGTTCTGGCACACTGCAAGGTGTATATACTTGAAATGGTAGGCCCATGCAACAGTCTAGCATTCTGTGGCTTCCATTTGAAGACCTCAATAAACTGGTTTACAACTTCCCTTCAATACAGTAAGCATATCAGAAGAAATCTTCACAATCGAATACTGCCAAACTGTTTTCTTAGATAAAACGGTCTGTAAAAGGAAGTAAAAGGCAGGGGAGTCCCATCTTTACCTCTGACTTCAACAATACAGGGGAGTACCAAAGTTACCCTGCAAATGGAAAGATTGGGGGTAACTTTTTAGAAATGTAATGTGCAACAAGAATATATGTGACTTCACGTTAGCAACAAAACAGTTCATGTAGTGGTCATGAATGTATACAAAGTCCTAACGCTGCTATCTTTAGGGTCTTTAGGGTCCAAAGAATAGGAAAAAAGACAAGATACCGATGCACCCTACAAGCGCGCCACCTCATTCTTGGAGGTTCTGGAGATAAAACTGTTGCCTGTGCTGCTCCCAGCTAATCATTAATCACAAATGCATTGCAGTGTGGAAATAAGCACGCTTTTTCTTACAAAATTCACGCCATTATTTGATTCATTTACAGAAGGTAAAAAGTTTGAGGTACAGTACTTTATGTTCACATACAAAGTTCACGTACTGTTTAAAGTTGTGGATGATTATGCATGTTTTTCTATGTGCCTACACTGAAGGACTATTCAGGACTATTTCTCTGCTTTTGTTATCCTTTGTAATGATTAGAGTGAACTTACAGCTTACATTTTGTAACCTTATGTGATGTAAGGAAGAAATCTGTACAAGATACTAATGAGAAAGCTTATCACTTCCTGATCATCAGCACTCTTGATAGTCAAAAGAAAAATAACTTCAAAACAGGTTGAGTAACTGAGACCAATGATCAGTTAAAAAAAAACAACACTTCCGCCTCCTGTATTTCCAGTTTAGTGGTCACCGCTGTCTCAAGGACCAGAGTTAGCCATCCTTGCCCTAAACAAGCCTCCATGGACTGTACATCCTATTATCATTACATAAAAACAAGCAAATTCAGTCCAAGCATGTCTGCATCCTCCAGTGTTGTATTACATATGCAAGCTTCCACATGGACAGACTTTCAGTTAATAATCTCCATCTCATTATATCTCATATCTCATTCAGTTCTAATGGAATGGAACTACAATGAGGTGAAGCAGAGAAACATTCACTTATTCCTTTAGCCTTTTTGAAATGTTTTTGAAGAGAGTTGTAAATTTCATTAGGAGGGGTAAGGGTCACTTAAGATAGCAATCACAACAGAATGAATCGGTGGTGCAGAAATGTACTGACTAGAATGCTAAAATTGAAAAGAATTAGGGAGGGTACAACAAAACTGGCTCTCAGCTTATTTGTGAAAGGTTTTAATGGAGGAGAAGGGCAGAATGCTCCATGTGTTACTAAAACAGGTGATAAGAGCGAAAAATCAAACAAGTCACTCATGAAATTCCAGGAAAACATAGTGGGTGTCTCAAGTTGGAGCAAATACTTTCGACTCCCTCATAGCATGTAAGACCCTGTATCCTGTTTTAACTTCAGTGCAGGCGTGGACATTGTTTACTCTGATACCGTGACATCGCCTGTTAGGGGTAGGTTTTCCTCATTCCCAGACTCAAGAGTTGACCTTTGTCTCTCCCTGGTAAGTTGCCCTAAATTATTTAAAGGTGGGCATGGCACATGATGTGGGGCTATGTGTTGCGGTGCAGGATTCGGGGGCTGTGTCGACATCATCGTGGATGGCGTGGCACTGCTGGAGAAGATCGGGCTGCAGCCCAATGCACGGCCTCTTCACCACGACTACATCCAGAGTGCCGAGCAGCTGGCTGAGAGCTTCGCCTACTTCTTCCCTCCCGGAGCCGCCTCAGAGTGAGTGAACCGCGCCTGGTATGGGGATGGGTGTCACAGCTTAGCTAAGATGGCCACCGCTCACGCCTCTAAATGGTGGAGGCACATGTTTGCATGGCTGCACGTGTGTCCTGCAACTGGGCTGCAATGACAAGGTAACGACTGGTTAAAGACGGAGAGCAACTTGGTTGCGATCACTGGTCTCATTGCTCTTCAGCAGCCACCCCTGGCAGGCCAGGGAACTGCAGGTAAGATCGAAGTGCATGCTGCCTTTGTGTTCCTCCGATGACACATGCATTATGTGATTGGTAACGTATCTGCAGAGGCAGAAAATCACGAGCTTGTCAAAGTGTCAATCAGAGGAAGTCACCTGATAAGGTTGCTTCTTACTGAGTCTATGGTAAAAGGTGTTTGAAGGGGGGCTCATACGTTCTGGGGAGAAAATAGAAATGTTAAAATAATTCATAAATAATTCAATTAAAAATTTAAAATAAAGAGGGCTGGTAAAAGTGTCAGTTTGCTTAGAGACTTTTTCCTCCCAATAACAGCTTGATAAGTTTATTTTGGTGATATTCTGACCTCATTAAACAGTGTAAAGACAAAAGTAGCACTTGAACTTATTTATTGTTCAGGTTTTGGGATAAATATTATTTAACCTAGTTCATACAACAGAGGAGTGTATTGTTGCGCATGAACTTTTCAGTTTAAAATAGCTAGGCCGGCTTTTTATCTTTCATGCCATGGGCAATGCAACTTGAGAATGGAAATGGGATGTTTTTAAAAACACTCCAGTGTGAACCGTTCAGCTTCATTTGTGAACATTGTGCAAACTTTAGCACTGGTGTGGAAGGCTGGTCTCCTCAGAGGCGGGTGATGATAGAGGGTGCAGCTCAGTGGAATGAGAAGAAACAGTCACAGATAACACTGTCAAACTCCACAGTCAAAGGGTAGGCCTGTAGCATAATTATGTGCTGGGATTCTGCATTACTTCTGAATGATCTCACACAAAACTCTAGATTAAAAGATAAAAATCAGTGTAGTAAATTTCCTGTAGCTGCAAGTGTTTACTGCTGAGTGTTACCCAGATTCGATACCCTGGTTTATACCCCTGATTTGTGACTGGACAGGGTCCTGTTTGAAAATCCACCGAAGCGGAGCTGTTTCTCAGACACTGTTTGTACACGCGGTTACTTCCAGCTGTCGGGCTGTTTAAGCCGACTAGGCATTTCCCACACGGATGAAGTGATGCATGATGGGAGCTGCCACTAAGAGCCCGGAACTGTGGGCTCTGTTATCCATTCTCAAAGTATCACATACTAAGAATTGCTGGAACACCCATCTTGAAATTGAGACTGGAGTGATAGTGAACTGAACCGGTATGTGTTATGTACCGTAGCAAAAGGCTACAATTTGAATGTAAAAATTGAACGTGCAAATAGCCAGAACTTTATTTGAAAGAAAATATAACTAAATGAGTGGGAGTGCAGTGGAACCTGTTGAACCAATTTGCATTGTGCTTCAGTGTGTTTCATGCTTGTACCATTAAGACATCTGTTGAAGTTGGCCCTAATCTGCCTATTAGCAACTTAATCTGATTGGATTGTCTTCTTATGTGACTAACAAAGGTTCTCTTGGCCTCTCAGCCAGAACATGTCATACCTGCTGTCATTTGTCCCTTTATATGATGGAAAAGCATATTTATTTTCAGCTGAATCGTAGTGATGGGAAAGTGAACGTGGATTATCAATTACTCGTTATTTTGAATAACCGATAATAGAATACCATGACTGTCAAACCAGATCCACTGAGAGAGTGACTGGGTTTAGGGAATTATACGACCAGTCAGTTGCAGATTCCTCTTGTCCACCTGCAAACAGAAAATTACTATTCAGCAGCGGTTGCATTTACATAATTTCTGTTTAAGATAAAATTAGAATTCCCCTTGCCAATGTGAACCTAATTAATTCAAACATAGCCTGAATGCACACCACAAAATGTCATTGGCTTCTCTTCACCCACAGGCTGTTGCATTAGGTTATATGTTTCCTTTGTGTTTGTGAACTAGGCATTTGTGCACTGAAGTTGACAATGAATGTTAGACTTTTAGATGTCACTTTTAGTTGTTGTTCTCCTCAGCGATACCATCCACACATATCCTGTCATATTTGTCGTCCATTTTCCCTACAGAAGATTCACATGTTGAGCTAGGCCTTGGTTCGCAAAGAGTGGTGCCTGTTGCATAATCCTTCCTCTGTTTTCCCCTCTCTTTCTTTCTCCTTCATTCTCTCACCCTCTCTCTGGACAATTGAGATGTGGTATTGGCAGGAAACAGATTTATAATTATTGCCAGAGTAGAACTGTAACTCTCCTCTTCCCTCCCTTTCTCCTTGCTTCACCTCTTGTTTCTCTCTCCCTAATTCTACTCCCATTCTCTAGTCAACTCCTTATTTTCATTCTCCCTCCTCCCTCTCTCTAAGTTTGAATATTATCAGCTGATAAGTCGTTTGTCTGAATTTGCAGTAAAGTGATGTGTTCAGCAGACTCTGTGTGCAGCTGTGCGTGTTTGTTCTCTGTGTTTTTATATGGTGTAGTTGATGAATGTGTTTGTGCATGGCTGACTTTTTTAGTATTTTTTGTGGGTTTTGTTTTGGGGGTACAGTAACAATGATTAAGACTGTGTAATTAGTAAAAACAGGGATTTAAAAGTCAAACTTTTTTGTTTTCTTGGTTCTTGTCTGACTGAGCAAATATGTTTTTTTTTGTAGACATGGAGGTTGTTTTTTTAGCCCTTTTTATGCCCTTAGTCAAATGCTTCATCACAGAAAGGGTTTTTAAAAGTCAAATGTCTCCCTCCCTCCCTTCCTCCCCTCTCTCTCTCCCCTCTCCTCTTTCTCTCTCACGCACAGGCGGTTTGTGCTGAATGACACCCTCTTCAATGAGCTGGTTGAGGCCTCGCGGGGGTTGCCAGACAACCGCTGGTCGGTGGGGGGCAACGCCCCGGTGATGGCGGGACGCATGGCGATGGAGGGGTGCAATGTGCTCCTGGGGGGCAGCTTCAACTCAGACTTAACCGAAGTCCTGTCACAGCACATGACGGGTGAGCGCGTCTCTCACCGAACATTTCTCTCGTTTAGCCTGAACTGGACTAAAGTCCATTGCCAGCCCATCATGGGAGAGCGCATCACCAGCTCTGAATGCAAGCCTAAGCCTAGTTACTGATCTGTGATTACTTTGATTTTTGATCACCTTCAGGTTATTGAAGCTTTATAACTGCAAAAATCTTTTTTGTCTGTTTGTTTATTCACCATTAAACACCCTTTTGTTTTTCCCTCGCCTGCAATGTTCAGAGCCTCTTTCAGCCAAATAGTATTTCTTCCACATTCCAATACCTGTAAAATAACAGTACCTGGGTGGAAGTGTTGTGTATTGTTTGGAGTCTTGGCTTGTTCAAGTAGGTGTAGTAAATTTAAACAGCAAAATGGGGTGATGGTCTGAAGAAATTAGCAGAGTTGGGAACACGGTAAGAAATAAGAAACATGCAAGCATGAAGTATTATAACTGTACAGACTAACTGTACAGAACTAAAACAGCCATAGTTATGCTGGGAGACAGTGGTGCAGTAGTGTTCCTTAGTGTAGGCATAATAAGCCACACTGTATATTATGAGGCAATGGGTTATTACATGCTCCTACACTCCCCCTTTTATTTGGAAAAGTGAACAAACCAGAAGCACTGTAAATTGTAGCCAGTTGTGGAGACCTTAGAAGACCCCTGCTTCCCCTCCCCCATCCCGCTGAGTTTTCTCAGGAATGCAGTGGGTCTGAGACAGGCCCCAACCGAGGTAACAGAGTTCTTCCAGGACTCATAGAGCAAGTATATTTCAAATATACACCATTAAAAGAAAGCATTTCAATTCACCACTTTGTCTTGAAAAACTAGTTCTGGAGACTGGCAATTGAGAAATGGTGTTTGAAGGGTGTTTACCTTGAAACCCCATTTCAGTGTTTGGATTAATTCAAAAATTGCTTTCAAACACTTAAAGTGTTCCACATCGGCAGCTGTAGAAACTCACTTGACTTTAAAATATGTCCCAACATAGATTATGCCGTAGAATAAATGGCCAGTTTGAAATGTGTTAAATGACTTCATTGCTTTTTCATTTTTATGGTTTAAACTGAGCGAGGTTTGTCCTTCTGCACATACATGCTGTTTTCCCAAGGCAAAAAAAACGCATAAAATAAAATTGTGTTTCTAGGGCATTCAACTTAATCTGTATATCTCACATACTTTTGGTTGCTTTAATTTGCATGACTCTTAACTACCATTTCTGTGGCATGACATTTATTCCATATTGTTTCCCTTCCTCTGTAGGGTATGCTGTATAATATGCAAATCAGTGCAACCAACAGTTTATGCATACCTTGCATACTTTTGTTTGCTCTTATCTGCATATTATGTCTTTTGACTGTGGCAGGTATACATACCTGTTATTGGCAGGTATTCTGTATTCTCCATAGATTTTCATTTAACTCATGTACCACCAAGGTCCCTATGAGGGAGGCAGCTCACATTACGTAATCAGGATGTTGTGTAATAAAATTTGAATTGAAGTCCCACCTATTTTCATTACCCATCATGCAGTTCCCAATACCTTATAGAATACACTTTATTTGTAAAATTCCATTTGATGGCAATGGACTTTTAATCAGGGAGTATGGCAAATACTTAATATACATGAAATAAAGAGCAAATTTTCTATATCCATTTCAGTTAGCACAACCTTTTCTTATTTTCTATCCTTCGCTCAATCCTGATTTCATGTGGCTGCCCTCCAGGACACAGATTGCTGTTTGTGTGTCACCACAGCAATTTTGTGCATTGTGTATACACCCAAATGTGATTTCATAGACCTTTTCTCTGAATTGGAACTTCCAGATATTCCATTTATTTGTCTTTGTTTGCCCTCCCTCTCTCTTGCCTCTCCTTTTTTCTCTTTGTCTCTTTACTCACTCTTTCTCTTTATCCACAAGCTCCTTCTTTCTCAATTCAAATGAAATTCAGTTACATTTGTTGGAGCTAAATGTTTAATTAAATGCACAATATGAAAATAAACACAATCTATAATGATGGTCTGTTGTCTTTCTCTCATTCCTCCCTTCATCCTGCCTGTTTCTCTCCTCCTTCCAGTGGCAGGTAACACCGTGGAGGAGCCCGATATCCACCTCATCCTGGAGTACCCTGCAGGGGCCACCTGGGGGCAGTATACCTCTCGCAGGGCTAACAGGTGGGTTTGAACACATTACAGATCCCCTTTCAGACTGCGTACATGCATACATGCACACACAATTCAGATATACAGAGATGACTCGCATTACACATAACCATGTCTGTCCTATTTCAGAGCTTTCATTAACAGTACTGTCCTGGTCCACATCAAACTAAGAAGCATCTGCCCAAAACCTTCTCATCTCATTCAGATGTCCACAGAATAAAGGCTAACATGCAGCATCAGTCAGTGTTCTGTATCCACTTGCCTTGTTTGAGTGCCCTACAAGCAAGTAGTTAGCATCTACCTATATTTCTCAGGGTCCCTCTTAGTCCCCTATAAAAATCTTGTATTTCACCAGGTACATCGTGCACAGTGATTTTCACAACCCCTACCTGGCATCCTTGGAGGACTTTGAGAGAAAGCTGCAGAGTTTCCAGCCTGATCTACTGGTGGTGGGGGGCCTCCAGATGATGGAGAACTTCCCTTTTCAACAAGGTGATGAACGTGAGACCCTGCCACAAAGCCAAAGCACATGGGGGTTTCCACTACAGTGAGACTGCAAGCGTCTGGAGATATATGGTGGTCTCATGGGCCCTAGAAAGACATGGAAGTGCTTGATTTTCACATTAGGAAAATCTAAGATACTTCCAGAGGTGGAGTGCTTGATATTCTGTTGGTTTATGCATTTTTCTCCATAAGTCTCATATAAAGATAAATCTAAAGTGTTACGGAATCCACATTTCTACAGATTTGAAACAATACTGAATAGAGGAAAATATCCTTCCATTTTTGCATTAAAAATACTGTAGGAGCCTTAAGTATACCACCTGCACTGGGAAAGTGTACCAGTAGGCAAGATTCCTGCAGTACAGCATGAGGTAATCTCAGCTTGGTTTAAGGAATACTGGTTGATGCCAACTGCAGTATTAGGGCTGTCACCCGAGGCTAAAATAAAGCCCTCACTGAAAACCAGGTATGTTAACATACTGATGGCAGACGGCACATTTCAGTAAGTCTCTCCAATTAGCCTTTTCCTCTAAACGGATCTACACCTAGACAAATGATTCAACACTTCTGTCTGTGAATCTGTGTGAGAATACTATATAAGTTCATGAAGTAGGTGGCAGGGTCAGTGCAGTCTTTGATGGCTGTTTTCAGGAGTGGGTCTGACCTGCACCTATGACTTTGGAAGCCCTGAGAGATTAGCTTGGCTCTGCTAGTCCTGGGAGACAGAGGCTGGCCTGGGGCAATGCAGGGTTTTTTTTACACTGCTAAATGAAGGGGTTAGGTAGAGGAAAGGTGAAAACCATGCTTGCAAACACACACACACACACACACACACCACCAACACACTCACCCACACGTACACATGGATACACATGCATGTGTGGATACATTTACAGGGAGATACAAACACACATTCAATCACAGTCACATTCACACACGCTACAGACACACATGCTTATTGTCCCAATGAATGTGCATGTAGCTGTCTGTTCTAACCATGTTTGCAGCCCGTTTGGGTGTGTCTCTGTTGTTGGAGAGTACAGTGAACAGAGGGGGTGGAGAGTGTTTGCACACACACACACACACACACACACAGGGGAGCTTGCTCCTGTGGTTGTCACACCCTGACTGTGCTATGATGCTTGACTCACATGTCCTGGTTCCGTTCCAATAAATACTATGTAATTATGCTTTATTAGCATAGAATGTATTGTGTAAATGTTGCCAAGGTGTAACATGCAAGTTCTCTCCCTTTCTCTCTCACGGCATGTCTCTTACATTCCCTCTCTATCACCTCCTCCTCCATGTCTCTTTCTCTACTGCTCTTAGCTACCCCCTTCCCTGTTTCTGTCTCTCCCACCCTCTTTCCTAACATGTTTACCTTTGTGTGTTGTTCTTCAACCCCAGGTGAGCGCGCGGCCCTGTTGGGGCGCCTGGCGGGCCTGCTGTCCTCGGCCTCGCCAAGTACAGGGGTGCACTTCGAGATGGCGAGCTTCGTGGACGAGGGCCTGCTGGGGGACCTGCTGGAGCTGATCCTTCCGCAGGCCGATTCGCTGGGCATGAACGAACAGGAGCTCCCCAACCTCCTGAGCCTGCTTCGCGGCAGCGCCGTCACCGTGCTCTCCGACCCCAACCCCCGTGTGGCCACTGTCCTGGACCAGATGCGCGAGCTCTACCGCCTGGTCAACCACCGTCACCAGCAGAGTGGGGAGGGCCGCGCGCTCACCCGCCTCCACGTCCACACGCTGGCCTTCCAGGCCTTGGCGGTCACCCATGGATCCCGCTGGAAGAACACCATGTCGGCCGCCGCCAAAGCCTCGCTCACCGCCAACCGCCACGTATGCGGCTCGGCGGACATCAACCCCGGCAAGGCCAAGCTGATCATGGATGACTCCTTCTCTGTCAGCCGGCAGGAAGGCAGCCAGCGGATCCACCTCCGGGACACACGACCCGTGTCCTGCTGGGACGAGAGGGACTACCAGATCTGTGTGGCACCGGTGCTGGTGTGCACCGAGGTGTACCAGACTGCCGGGGGCGGGGACAACATCTCTGCCGCTGGTCTGGTGCTGCAGATCTGACAGCCCAGAGGTTGGGATGGGGGGCCCAACCCCATGGCCCCCCCCTCAGAAGGATGCAACGGGACCATCAAACCCCACAATGCCTGGATCTTCTGTTGCTCTCCAATAATGTGACCAGCTAATGTGAAGA
The DNA here is from genome assembly GCA_022829145.1 of Albula goreensis. Classification (NCBI taxonomy): domain Eukaryota; kingdom Metazoa; phylum Chordata; class Actinopteri; order Albuliformes; family Albulidae; genus Albula; species Albula goreensis. The sequence continues at coordinate 35,077,682 of CM040749.1, forward strand.
TTTTGTCATTTTGAAGATTTAACCATATCTTTGGTGTGTTAGGTTTTGTCAGGGACTTTGTTGTGCAATACAAAAAGGAGTTTGACCTGATGTGGCAGTCACACAGTGTAGGCCTCTGTTCTCATTTAAACTTTTACACAATTTCAAATTTTGGATTCCTGAGGTTATATGACTGACTTCTTCCTCCCATCCTCCTGCTATTCCACAGCTGTTTGTATTCAAACCCGTGACCCCATTTTCTCAGGAGCTGCAGTGATTGGCTTATACTGGAAAATATTCAGTTTCCACAGTAACACATCATTAAATTAAGAATTAAAAATCACCATGAAATCATCAGAATTCAGCAGACAACACAGAAGAGTCACGCTACCTTACGATCACATTCTGAGTGGCACTGCAACATTTGCTGCCCTGTTCAAATTGGAAGTGTTGAATTTAACTTAAATATAACATTTTAAACGTTTTTAAGTAAATTAACTGAGCCCCTTCAAAACCACAGCCAGTGTTCAAGCCCTCTTCACTCACAATTAATAGATCAATCAGTTATTGTTTTCATGTCAGATGTGAATAGTGAAAAGATTAACCTAAATTTGGGGAGATGGAAGGCTGGTGGGGCGTATAGGTAGATTCGAACATACCTACACAGAACTAAGGTTTGGTTTTATTTATCTGGGATTGTGAAGATGAGAGCAAGAATGCTGCCTCACTGCCTTTCAGGGTTTCTGTTTTACTGTCTGAGTCAGGAAGGAAAATTACCCATGATTCAGTGCATGCTGGCTAATCCTGTGCTGAGAAACCGTGTAAATAGACTGCTATTTTGCAGCTATTGGGGTGATGCGAAGAGACCTTCATAAAGAAGACTTTTTTGAGTTAGGTGAGGTATTGTCTTAAGTTCCAGTTGCTCCATCTCTTGAGGCCGGCTTTAGTCAGACATTCTGACTGAAATATACAGTTTTTCTCTGGTAATCAAAAGTCAAGTGATATGTTTGTATTATATACAACGTGGAGGGAATAACCTAGGAGTATTGATTTTATATTGCCTGTGGTAATTCCTGTGGAATCCTCCCAGAGGGAAATGTGGAATGTATGCATTTCCATAACTGTGTGGGGGAAAAGGGCTGATTTCAATAAATTTGTCCTGAGGAGATGACTGTGTATTGTGACTGTGTATTGAAGTACTGTGACACTATACATGCTGTAGGTCTCACCAAACCATTGGTTGATCATTTAATAGTCTGTGAACACCAGACTTCTCATTTATGAGCAGTGCAGACACAGTACTTAAAATAAAACCACGTGTATGGAATGAACAGACACTATCGCAACATAGAATGTCATATCATGACATATTGCAAAGGCAATTGACTGAGCAGTACAGCAGACAGTCACCAGTGGTGCATTGATATCAATGGCAGAGATTTCTGATTTCATGTCGAGGCCCCTGAAATGACCACCTTAACGCTGAGGATCCCCTCATCAAAATTATGTTTAACTTTGACATCATCTTATGTCCACTGTCCACAACAGGATACACCTTTGAAGACTCTCATTGGATCCCTGTATTCCGGTTTCGAACCCTTAGCCTAGCATATATCCTGTGCTACCAGGTATTCATGGCAGATTTGAAATGAAGACCAGGACCTGCATGCTTAAATGTTTATATACCTAAAGATACCTGATTCCTTGTGCCCATTATACTGGCCAGAGATGGAGAGTTTTGATTGTCTGGGCACCCTCCGTACTTCAATGCAGATTAGCAATTATTTGTAAATCTGCATATTTCAGTTAATCAGTCTTCCGTCACAGTAACTGTGGAAAAAAGTGAATGGGCGTTCGAGTGTACATCCCTTTAGAGAGGGTCTTTGCAGCAAAGTCATAGGACTAAAATCATGATTTTTAAACCTTTAGAAGGCTCATATTGTAAAAACATGTACGCATCGCAGCTGTGTGTACATGACTGGATGTGCGAGTCCCTGCCGCCCCATTACTGGCTAAGGACAGAGATAAAATGGGGTGTTAAGCTGGTTAAATCATTTGCCTCATTGCTCTCTAGTGGTCTCTTCTGGCCATGTAGGCATCTGCAGGTTTGTGATCTGAGGATATGTGGACTGCGTGTTTCTCAGCGTAGGCAGCATGTGATTGGTCAGGCATCTGTTGCACAAATGTGGATCGGGGGATGTCACATATGCAGCTGCACCTTCCTGTGTCCATGAGGGAAACTGAATAATTGTTAAAAATAAAAACTATCAGAATAAATTTGTTTTATTAACACTGGTTTCCTGGAAATGGATTTAGCCTTGTCCTGGACTAAAACATTTTTTCAGCAGAGAATTTTTCTTTTAGTCTAGGACTAGCTTTCATCCCTGTCTGGAACACTGGGCCAAAGTGAAATTATAATCGACTATTTCAAATAGTGAGAGACAAAAATGCAGATAAATGCGTGCCGCTGCCTTTACGCAACACTTTGCTGTGCCTTCAATCATGTCTGGCTCAGGCACAGCACAAAGCTTCCACACCAGACTGTGGGTTACATCACTACACTATCTCACAGTGCTTTGGCAGGATGACCCACCAAGCATAACCACCCGGCATAACTCTTACTATATTATGAGTTTACAAACTCACTGAAAACATTTCATTCCTTTTTATTATTTTTTTAATAGTAAAATGCCCCTCCCTGTATTTCAGCTCCCATGCACAGCTATCATGTTCCTCCCTCTATTTGGCAGCGCAGTGTTGGGACCCAGGAGCTGAGCAAGTGACTCAGAGGTTGCAGGTTTCAGTCCACGGTGAAGCGTTGACAATAATACATAAAAATATTATGCTGTATGAATGGACTCTGGGCAGTGCAATTTGTGAAGTAAAGTTGAATAGCAATACAAGTTTGAGTCTAAGAAAAGAAGCAGAGGGTTCTACTTTCATTATTATACCCCACAGAGCTCAACAGTTATGTGCAGTCTCAAGTCACATGTTTGATATAATGTGGCTACTGTACCAAAGGAATGTGGTTTTAAATTTGTCTCCAAAGCCAAGGGGTGCAGAGGTTTAACTCTGCAAGCCAGCAACGTACAGTGTAATTTTAGTGTGTAATAATAACATGATGTATGCAGCCAGGGAGACCAAGTACTTTTTTCACTGCTGCTCTGGCTGTTGGAGTGATACATTCCACTGCAGCGGAATATGAACATTTATTTCAGCAAGACCTAAATGTTTGGAATAATTGGTAATGTTTTCAGTATTTTCTTCCTTTGCATTTGAAGCTGAGATTCTTTTTTTAAATAGACCAGATCTGCTTGAATTGAACAAAATGGTAACTTTACTTAAGAAAAGTTGATCAAGTTAACAACAGACACTTTATTTATGTAGTTTAAAGCAGTCTAATAAAAAGGTGGACTCGTTAGTAAAACCTTGGAATCTGGCTGAAAAAAATCACTTTTAAAGCTCTACTTCTAATGTGAGACATCAGTCTGCTCATCTTTAACCAGTCACACGATGTCGTCTCAGTTGTCCCGTTAGTGTTCCCCATTGCAGGTCAGTGCCTGCCGGACAGTGTTCCTGTATGTACTCGTCACTTCCGGATAGGCCACCGACTAGTATTACGTCACGGGGTAGTACATACAGTGGTAACATTATACTACAATCGCTACTAGGCTGCGGGCCTCAGAATAAGGGGGATGACGTAGTGGGAGCGGCGGCTGGTGAGTCGACTGGACCACAGGATAATTATGCACAGTTACATATAGGCTTGTGAAGTGCAGGGACTGTGCGGTGCGTCGCTGCACCCATTTTTCAAAGCAAAACCGTTCCGCGACCTGCGCCTATACCACGCCACACACAGTTCAAAACACACAAGTGAACATTTGTGCCTAAGAACATGAGCAGGTCATATTCGTCCCCCTTCCCAACGACAAACAGCATTGTAAAATAGGGGATCTAGCCAGTTAGTTGTCTCCCTAGGAGGGGGGAGTTCGGCGGAGAGGGGAAGGAGCAGGATTTTTGGGGAAGAATAACTGGAGTTTTTCCCTTCTTAAAAACTGGATTTTAAAAAAACATTTGACAGCCTGGGTTTGTTGCGCGCTGGCGTGGGTGCCTGCGGGGAGAGGGGGAAAACATGGCCGGGAATTGCAGCAGTATAACAACGGGAACGGGAGAAATTATTCAACTTAATGTCGGCGGTACAAGGTAAGCGATTACATTATTTCTGTATGCATGCAGTCCAGTATGTTAAAAAGATATGGCTGTCTCTCTTAGGTTCTTGAGGACGGAATAACGTAGACGTCCCGCAGGCATTGACTGTTTGGAGATCGTCACAGGCCCAAATGTTGATACAGTAGCCTAAACTGAAGGCTTCACTTTCTTGGGTTAAGATGACTGTAGTTTTTAAGTAGCCGCCACAAACTCGGTATTTCTAATAATCGCATTCGAATTCCGATATATGTCGAGAGGTCCACTGTCCACTGACGTGAATTTTTTTGGGGGGCGCGTTATTCATATTTGGACTTATCATTGTCAAGTCATCTTAATTGTATTCATCTTTCGCTGATGTTGCGTAATGAATAGCAAGCTGTCATAGTACTCTGCTCTCTTTTGCGTTCATGATTTTGTGCTGTGGATTTAATTGAAGTTGCTTAGATTTTTTATTAAGCCATTTCTTATACTTAAATCGAGTAGTCGTATGTGCAGTTGTCACGATGTCCGTACGTTCGTCAACATGTGTTTGTTTCACTTGCCGATTAGCTTGTTATGATTATTAGAATGTACACAACGATTTGTGATCTACACCACAAAGCAATGGCATTGTTACTGACGATGTTTTTAAATCTTGGCAAGCGACTACTGCTTGTTTTCGTGTCGCCTAGTTATTGTGTTCTTGAGTGCATCAGAGTGGTAAACAGTTTCATTTCGCTGCTATTTAAGATTATAAAATCGTCTTTTACTTAAAAACGGCGGGTCCAGTTAACCGATAAGGCTAAGACAGGTTTATTAAAAATTCACAAAAATTACCCACGCAACAGTGGTGCAATTGTGCCAGTCCATGGCCACGCAGGAGGATTGTGAAACGTAATAGTATTTGTAGATCCCCAGCCAAAAGACACAGAACGTGTATTTTGGTGACTCTGGTACAGCTTACGTTTAGAGCAATTATTCTTTCACTACTTTACATTGTTCTTTTAAGGCACTGTGCTGTTAGATCGGCTAGAACCCTCTCGACCAACCAGCCAGGACACAGTTCATTTTTCATCAGTTGATCATATCATTTAGCTTGAAGCTCACAAAAAAAAGTTTTCATATACATCGTAAGTATTTATTACAAATATTGCTTGAGATGCACATGTCAAAATTAGATATAAAACAGTCGTCATCGGTGAAATACATTTTCAGGAATGTGTCAGGAAACAATACAGCCTACATAGAAGCTGGAAATGTTTTGTTGCAGCTAACATGGACCTGGTGAAGTCGCACTGAATTATCCGTCTTATTATGAAAGGAGTTGGGATCCTCCAAGAAAAATAATACAATTTTGATGTATGGAGTAAGGGAAGACGTTGCATCATTAAAACCTCCTTTTACTGTTAATTTGGGGAAGACTACATGGAATTGCATGCACACAAAGCATAGGAATGGTGAATCTGGTTGAAATGATAATAGCCATTATGCTGAAATGAAGGCTATAGCCATTCACACAAAAGATAAAGAAGTGCAGATGTGAAAAGCTTTGTGTGGAAAAACTGATTTTAAATTGTAATGACAAGTCTCTTTATGATAATATTATGTTTCTTTAATTCTGCACAGTCTTCAAAAGTTAACTGATGGTGGAACTGGATACATTAAATTTCTTCCATAATTTATATGTAACTCCCCTCAAGCTCACTCACTAACACAAGGTGCTCTGTTTTTAACGGGCATTTATTTGTACATCCTTGCCTTTCATGCATGCCATGAGAACTGGACAAAAATAAACATACAAATTATAAAATGATTCCGGCAAAATACAGAGTATTCTCATACAGAATAATCACAAAATTAATTTCACAAACATAAACATATCTAAAACATTTCACTATAAACTGTTAACTTGAAGTTAGTTACATTCACTGAAACACATGCTATGCTACCTTTTTGCTTTCGAGCTATTTCCGTTAGCACACTAGCATATTCAAATAGCTATAAACATAGTGTAGACTGACAGATTGCATACTTTATTGGCCGTGTCAGCTTGAGAAAAGTTACAGGAAACTTCCAACTTAATGGCTTAATTTACTTCTTCTGCTTGTACAATAGCTTACCTCACACTGCCTGCAATTCAACAGCTTCGCAGCTTCGTGGAGTGTAATTAACAAAAATGACCGGAACACACGTAACACAAATATTGGTTCCGCTACACATATTTTCAATGATAATATATGAATTAACATAAAACATTCTTTTATAAATTCACGAAAATTAGTCTGAATTTTGACTCAAATTACTAAATGAACTAAAACTGTATTACTGACTCTGATAGCAGCTACGTTATAGGTTCTGTATTATGTTACATGCCTTCATTGGCTGTTTAATTTTGACCTTAATTACTTGCTGAAGCCTTTGGACACGTCATATGTTGAGGTACTCTTAAAAGCACAGAATCATAAATGGAAGTATTGATAAATGTAATAGTTTGTTGGAGACTGTTCTGAGACTGCTTTCAAAATAAAGTTTGTAATTTTTTAATTGCCTGTAATGCATATTCTTATCAAAATTGCCTTAATTGTCATAAGTAAAAGCTAAAATATGGATAGGCTTTGTTTGCAGTGTGATCTTGAATCAGGTATATGTTTGAGCAAGATGAAGGCCTGCACACTCAGTACTTCTCACACATCACAAGTCAGTATAGAGCTCAATAAATAGCGCAACCTGTTTTTATATGAGTAATTTCTATTTAGTCTTATAGTTTGCATTTAAAAAATGTTATATTACAAATGACTGAAGTTTCTATAGCTCTCAATCAATTTTTAAATTCTTCAAGTTCTTGAAAAATCCTGAAATTCCTCTATTTTTGTAACGCTACATAGTCGACATTTTTTTGTCATGTCCACCACTGTTTGTTGTTATGCTGTCACCTTATAAGGGAGAACTTCAGGATTCTGTTCTGTGAATTATGATTTGTATAAGATATTTTACCAAATTTCTGCCTCGGTGGGATAAATTAAGCACTGATAACTTTATCGACAAAGTGCAGTAAGATTTGTAGCCAAATTATCACTTTGTTAACCAGATCATGTGACTGCTCTCCTTTCTCGTCAGTTAAACTTTCCCAGCTCACCTGTGTTGTTGTGCAAAGCAAATGTGCTCCATCACTCAGGTGGATGTAACAAATGGATTGTTAGCTAGATGATATTGCTTAAATCGCTTGTATGTTTTCTGTGTAAGCAAATCTTTTATCACCTGAAGGGTGGCATTCAAATGTCCACACAGCACTGAATTGGCTTAATGCAGTTTTCTTCCCGTCAATTTCAGGTTCAGCACCTCCAGGCAAACGCTGATGTGGATTCCTGACTCGTTCTTCTCGAGGTAGGATCCTGTCTCACGTGTGTTTCCGCTCAAGTTGTTCGATTTTCTGCCCAGAACGTGTGCATTGCATATGTCTGTGGCCATTCTTAGGAACAGACGTACAAGTACAAGCACAAGCACAGACATGTAATATGCTGTAAATAAGAGACCTGATTTTCAAAATGTCCTCCCTCATTAATAGTTGTGGAATCATACCTTAAAATCTTGTTGGCTTTTAACAAGCTGAGTTCAGTCTGCAGAACAAGCTGCATAGATGGAAAGCAGTTGAGAAATTACATACTGATATCAGGAAGTATTATTTTACACAACGGCGTCTCATTTACTTGGAACAGCTTGCAAGGTCAAGTAGAAGAGGAAGAGACTCTTGTTGCAGTCAGGTGCAGGCTTAATGCAGTACTGGATACTTTGTGTATTGTCGATAAATGGCAGGCCTTCAGCCTTGTTGGGCTGAATGGAGTGTTCTTGCCATTATACGCTCTTATGCGACAAGAAAACCTTTTTTCCCTGAGAGATCCAGTCGGCCAATGAGATTGGTATAAGCCACAATGAAAGTAAATGAAACGGCAAGAGCGATCCAAAGGGACAGTGCTTGTAGATTATATCAGTTCTTGAGACCAATACCATGGGCAATATCCTGGAATTTTTGTTGGTGTAGAGGTCATGTTTCTAACATCTAAAATAACAACAAAAGGCAGACACTTTTCTGAGATAATATATGTATGTGAGATTTTGAAGTTTCATGCAGGTGGGATTTGTACGTGTTCTCTTTGGGACGTAAGGCAGTTGTAGTACACATAATTGTACGTGGTCAGGTTCAAAATAACAGAGATGTGGAGGAAGGAAAAACCCATGAATGAGGAAATTGGCATTTGATATTCAATCCTTGTGAAAAATGTGAGACGTAGCAATTTCCTCAGAACATGAGCAGATTTCTCATCACATGGTAGGACTATCTGCCCAATAATTTACCCCTCTATAATTTATAGGTAAAACTAATATTAAAATGAGTGTGTCTCTACATGATACAATTAGAAATCTGAGATAAACCATAATGCCATTAATTGATTTTTGTATTAAGAGATATTGAACTGTTACATTCCCTGAAAGAGATATTGAACTGTTACAAGTCCTTAACTAGCCTGAATAGGTCTAGTATTAAGGATCTGTACATTTTAATGCAGAAGACTTCATGCTGAAAAAGACCTCATGTTCCTGGTAGGTCACTAACCCAGATTCTCTTGTTTACCTGATTTGTATCTCAATCTCTCACAAGCTACTTTCATTAATTGACATATCAACTTCCATTTGTGTGCACCGGCCACAGGGATTGCTCTTACAGTCTAACATGGCCACCCATGTAGTGTAAAAGGCTTAATTCATCTTGCGTTCTTTTTTGTAGTGGCTTTCTGATGTTTCCCCACTCAAATTCAGCTGAACCGTTAAGGCTCACGCAGAAACCCTCTGCCCCAAACCCAGGAGAAGAAATCCATGACTACTTTGATTTGCATGACAACAAGCCCTCACCTTTTACCAGACCGCTTACTTCACCACCAGTTACATCCTGGCTATGTCGTCAGAAAGAGAACGGTGAACTCATAGACGCGCTCTGTGTGTTTTTTTTAGTTTGCTGAGCGGCAGGATATCGACCCTGCGGGATGAAACTGGAGCAGTGAGTACCGATGAGTCTGTTTTTCACCCTTCAAGTCTACACTGGCAAATGGTCCCGTTGGGCTGTCTGCCTGTCATATCGTTTTATGGTTTATTTATTTCTGGTTTTGTCTTCCCTCCCCCTCCTTTCTCTTCACAATGTTTTGCCCTTTGGCTTGCCTATTCATAGCTAGAACGATAAGTTCGGTAGCAAGTATAAAAGGAGAAATGATTTCAGTTAGACAATAAAAAGAATGTATGTAAACATTATTTGGGGAAATGGAAAGGAAACCAACTGTAATGAAAACTCAGTCAAAGGGACTTAAACAAATGAGTTATCAGATTGGTTGAACAAAGGTTGACATTGGTTGAAATGATTTTGAAACCCAGTTGTGCTCAGTTGAAAGGTTGTGTGTGTGTGTGAGAGAGAGAGAGCTTACTTGGCTTTGACATGTATCTTGTTTCTTACTTATTTATTTGTTCTACAGATATTTATTGACAGGGACCCCACAGCATTTGCACCGATTTTAAATTTCCTGCGAACCAAGGAACTGGACCTACGGTAGGTGCTGTGAAAACTCCTCTAAGCCGTATTACAGCTGAATCGAGCTTAATCTGACAGGCTTTCCGTCTTCCCGACAGGGGGGTGAACATTAACATTCTCCGCCATGAAGCCGAATTCTATGGGATTACGCCATTAGGTATGCTTTCGATGTGATGCATGAAATCTTGTTGTGTTTCTCCCAACAAAGAATAGGGTTCCCTCCGGTTACCAGTTGTAATCTGCTCCAGAGTGGTGCTACCTGACGTGTAGTACCGTGTGGCCTATAGTGTGGATGACGGACATTAAAGGAATGCATATATTTCTGCTGTAATAGCAATAGTGTAAAGTCCAGGAGTAACGATGACTGAAGAAGCACAATAAAAAAATATACTAATATTGGGTTTAAAAAAGGGAAAAAAAGTCAGCACTATAAACCAATGTCAGTAAATTGAGCTGGAGGGATTGAAAATATAGTTATGTTTTGAATTCATGCGGGGCAGTTAATCTTCTCTTTCTTTGCCATTTTATTCTCTGTGCAAACCTCCCCCCCCACCCCACCACCCTTGCTCTGGTTGCTATGGGCAGTGCGCAGGTTGCTTCTTTGCGAGGAGCTGGAGAGGTCGTCATGCGGCAGTGTGCTCTTCCACGGCTACCTGCCCCCTCCAGGTGCGTCTGCATTCCGTTCCATCCTCACACTTAGAGCACAGGAGCGGGGCTAACAGACATGCTCATGTGTTCTTCACCGGTCTTTGCGTCCCGCACAGCGATGCTGGATCATAACTCATGTCAGCTGTAACCTACACTGAAACAATGCGGTTATTGATGTAGCCCTCCAGTGAGCCCACTGTGTCTATGGCGCTTTGTTTGACCGTCGCATACATTTTCTACAGGTCAAAACAGAGTTGAAGGGAAGTAATAACTATGACAAATGAGTTTATTTAGGTACATCATTACAACTGATGCATTTTAGTGTGTTATTATGCAATCAAGTTATTCAAGAATGTTTTGTAAATACTTTGCTTTTTAAATCTTTTAAATTTAGTGCAATTTGCCACAGTATTTGCTAATTTAAAAAGCTACATTGCAATCATTATCTTAACCCCTAAAATGCAATGATAAATGAAATTGAAAACCATTAGTGTAGTCTCTCTTTTTCCCTGTTGATGTTTTAGAAAGAAGTTTAACTGTTTTATAAGAATAACCCACATTATTTTTGTGTTTAAATAAAGAGTTGGTGATTTACGGCTTCGTGTGTGTTCCCTCTTTCCTCCATCCTCCCAGCCATCCCGGCCCGCAAAGACAGCGCCACCCCCACCGCGGCCGCCCCCGTCCAGGAGGAGCGGCTGGGCCCGAGCGGGGCCGAGGGGGGTCTCCCCAGGGCGTGCCCCCACACCTCCATCCCCGGGCCCCCAGGGGCCGAGGACCCCCAAAGGCTGGGTGAGTGTATGGATGAGGTGAGGCTTGTGTGTGTGGGGGGGATCACATCAGAGTTTCCTGGTGCAGAGAGCAAAACCAACAAAGCGTATGAAATACATCTCTCTTTCACCAAAAAATGCTGTAAAATAAAATAAATATAGGCATATCAATTCCTGTCTAGTACTTTTTATGTTTTTTTTTTTCATTTTCACTGCAGTTTTCTCAAATCAAACAGCGTAAAATTATACCAAACACATAGTATTTATCATTGCATTTATATGGTTCACATATGGTTATCACTATCTGTGTGCATGAATGAGCCCCTTTTGAAACTGAGATACTGAGAACTCACAGCTATACCACAAAACAGGCCTTTACTGTGTGTTTCACCCACAAGGACCCACAAATCAGAATACTTTGTGGTTCACCAATGGCAGAGGCTGAAATTTCAGTGTTCAGAACACAGAGTTGGTCCTTTGTGGTCCTCGCCAGCTCTTCTCCTAATTTTAACCATGGTGCCTATTTGAAATGCTTCTGGTAAGTTTGTCTTCTTGTCCCGTGGTCTGCAGGGTCACCCGTAGACCCCAGGAAAGTGCTAATCGTCGCCGGTCACCACAACTGGATTGTCGCAGCATATGCACATTTCGTCATCTGTTACAGGTAGGAGTTAAAATCGTTACATAATCAGTCTTTATGAGAGGTCTGTCAGTGTGCTGTCTTTTTGTGTTTTTACCCATCAAATACTGTGTAAACACAGTAGAGCTTTGTGTAAGCAAAGTTTAAGTGTGTTTACAGAAGAGAGCAGTAAATTAAATGTCTGTGTTTATGTGTCTGTTTATGTGTGTTCGTGTGCGTATGTGGTGTGTGTGCATGTGTGTGTTTGTTTCTGCGTGTGTGTGTGTGTGTGCGTGTGTTTGTGTGTGTATGTGTGTGTTTGTACACACTGTATGACAGGATAAAGGAATCCTCGGGATGGCAGCAGGTGTTTTCTAGCCCCTACCTGGACTGGGCGATCGAACGTGTTGCCCTCAATGCAAAGGTGGTGGGTGGTCCCCATGGAGACAAGGATAAAATGGTTGCCGCGGCGTCAGAGAGCAGCATCATTCTCTGGAGCATCCAGGATGGAGGCAGCGGGAATGAGATAGGTAGAGCAATGCCTGTGCATGTGTGAGTGTTTGAGTTGGGATATATGTGTAAGAGCATGTATGTGTATGAGCATCTATTTGTATGAATAAGCGTGTGTGTGAGTGAGAGAGAGAGAGTGTGTATGTATGAATGAATACAATTGAATGAATGTGTTCGCGTCTCTCTCTTTACTTGTTGAGTGTACCAATGTTTCCATGTGATTGTGGTCTTTACTCCCCGTTCAGCTCACCACGTTCAGCTGTCTCTCTCTGTGTTCAGGTGTGTTCAGTCTGGGGGTGCCTGTGGACTCTCTGTTCTTCATTGGGAGTCAGCTTGTGGCCACCAGCCACACGGGGAAGGTGGGAGTGTGGAACGCGGTGACCCAGCACTGGCAGGTGAGAGTCACCATCATCTCCTCTTCCTCGCTCCCCTCCCCCTCTGCATTGTGTACCATTACTAACCAACAGAAAGCTCAGCCTCAACAGCTAATGGGTAAAGACATCAGGCTGGTTGCTCTCTAGCGACCTCCCCTGGCCAGGCAGGTACATACAAATGTGTGAACCAAGTATATGCTGAAACCATGTTCTTCTCCCAGCTTAGGCAGTGTGTAGTTGGTGAAGCATCTGCAGTGTGGGTAGAAGGTAGGGCTGGTCGTCACATGACTCAGAGTCATGTCTGCCTCTTCTTGTGCCTGTGGGAGAAGGGTACTGGAGTAGGCTAATGGGATTCGCTTCAGTAGGCAAAAAAAGAACAAAATAAATAAAACATGGAGGGAGCTGAACCAACTGATGAGCTGGTGCCTGACTACTCAGTTCAATCCAAACAGAGTCCAGCATTGTTAATGAGTAAATGTATCAAACGCTGCTCTAAAACATGTATTCAATATATACATTTAGGTACACTTGTTTCAGTGTTGGAAAATGTAATAAATAGCTAAATATTTTAAATCATTATTACAGTTAGAGAGGGCTCTTCATTGTCTTTTTCCTCTCCTTGTGTTGTTTTGCTATCTGGCTGGCTAGGCAATGGCTTACTCCATAAATATGATTTATACAACCACTTTCTTGAATGTTTATGCTAGCAAGTCACGTTTTCTGAGCATGAAACTGAAAAGGCTTCATTACAATTCTGTTGCATGCTCATTGGCCCAGTGTTTCCAAATGTCATTCATCATTTTGACAAATAGCAAGTATCATTCCAAATGTTATTATGTTATTACAGTTATAGGTCAAATACTAATGGACTGCAATATTCTACAACATCAACAAATCCGTGAGGACATTCTATTTGTCTAGTTGTATCTTGTGATTGTGTCTTGTTAATGATAGACATACATTCTTATTCTTGAACTTTCATTAATTTTTTTGCCTCATATTTTTCATTTTTACAAGGCTTATTTTTGTTGGAGTTAGAAATGTTTTAACACCGACATACGTCCCCAAATGGAACCAAAATGTGATATAATCTGTTAAAACTAAAATGAAAGTATGGATGAGTAAAAATCGATTTTTCTCATCCCCGTTCATCATGGTAACGGATTGTGATTTATTACAATAGGACCCACTGGTTTCCTTCTGAGGTTCTGCTGTACATATTCTTTTCTGTTGATCTTGATGCTTCAGGTTATGAAACGTGTACCTGTGTGTGAAAAGATGAGTGAAAGTGAGAGAGTGATACGGCCTCTCTCCCTCTGTTTGCAGGTGCAGGACGTGGTCCCGATCACCAGCTGCGACACGGCCGGCTCCTTCCTCCTGCTGGGGTGCAGTAACGGCTCCATTTATTACATCGGTGAGACTCCATCACCACGGTACCGACCGCACATCAGCTGACACTAAACCAATGGACAAGGTCACTGTAAGGGGAACAGTGAGAGTTTATAGGAGCTTCATCCTCTTCAGAACAGTGAACTAAAGGAGCCGCATAACACTGTCAGAACACGGGTCTGTAGGGCTGCTGGGTGGCTCGTGATGTCAGTATCCAGTTCTGTCTGTGCCTGTGCCGACTTCCGTTGACTGGACATAGGTCGCCAACACACATGCTCCACGTTGTTTGTCTTTGTTAAGTTTTTATTTTGTCATTTTAATTCATTGTTTCATTAATCTTGTGTTATTGTCCTTGTTAGACATGCAGAAATTCCCTCTCCGGATGAAGGACAATGACCTCCTGGTGACGGAGCTCTACCACGACCCTTCCAATGACGCCATCACCGCACTGAGTGTCTACCTTACGCCCAAGACCAGTGAGTGACCCACCGCCACCCCCAACCATATTCCCATTCCCATGACAACCCCCCTCCTCCCATAACTGATTGTGGTATGTGCTCACAGGTGTGAGTGGGAACTGGATTGAGATCGCCTACGGGACCAGCTCTGGAGCGGTGAGGGTCATCGTCCAGCACCCCGAAACGGTGGGCTCGGGGCCCCAGCTGTTCCAGACCTTCACAGTGCACCGGAGCCCCGTCACCAAGATCATGCTCTCTGAAAAGCACTTGGTCTCAGGTGAGTCATATTACATCCGTTTAGGAGATGCTTTCATCCAGCATAACCCACAGAGCAAAGAACATAAGCGCATTTATTTATGTAAATTACAGCAGCAGCGTCGACAGCAACTGATAATTAAATCCCTTCGAAGCCATGAATAGAGCAGCAAGATGTACTAAAATCAACTGTTACCATATGGCGCTATGCTAACACATTTAACTATACTTACAACATACTGAGGATCAACGGAGGGAAGAATAAAGAAGTGATGTAGAGCTGGGCTGGATTTGAGAGGGCTCAAGTTTTGTCTGAATTGGCATTGTATTACCTTTTTGACATTATATTACCTTACATTCATTTAACTGAGGATCCTTCCCAGAGCAAAATTCCAAATTAGTTGGAAATTTTCAAAAAGGGTCAGGCTAATGTCCTGTTGATTTCACATGTATTGACTCTGTAAGACTGTTGAGTCACTGTACAGTCACAGAGTTGCAGAAATCGTGACTGAGCCTTCTGTTGCACTGCTTTAAACTCTTGTCTTTGCTTGTTTTCCTGCCCTGGCCAGTATGTGCCGACAACAACCACGTGCGCACGTGGACGGTGACGCGCTTCCGGGGAATGATCTCCACGCAGCCCGGCTCCACCCCCCTCGCCTCCTTCAAGATCCTCTCCCTGGAGGAGGCCGAGAGCCACGGGAGCTACTGCTCCGGGAACGACATCGGTGAGGCAAAGCATTGGGGACGAGGGAGGGGAAGAGGAGAGGGGAGAGAGTGAGAGAAAGGAGGGGGAGTAGGACAGGAGGAGGAAAGAGAAGAATGGGAGGGAGGGACCTCTCCACACCAGCCCACAGAATCAGGTCATCCTATGACATAATCTTGACCGAAGACTTCCTCACTGACCCAATTTTAGGCTGATGCTGTACAGGTGATCTTGCATGGTAAGGAAGCTGGTTTAGTAAACTGTATTTCACACGGCTTTTTTTGTTTTCAAGGCCCTTTCGGAGAGAGGGATGACCAGCAGGTTTTCATTCAGAAAGTCATCCCAATAACCAACAAGCTGTTTGTGCGCCTGTCATCCACCGGTAAAAGGTACTGTGAGGAAGTCATTTTCTGTTTTATATAATTTACATATTTGCCTAATATTTGACCTATTTTTACATTTTGTATACCTAAAATATATCTACCAGAGAGGATGGCAGTCACAATGTCATTGTTTTATCAATGATATTATTCTAGGAGGGTTTCAGCACTACTGTTTTTCATTTGTATGATTTCTGAAACACTGTAATAATTATGTTGCTACTATGTCATATATAGAGGTGGATTGTGCGTAATGATCTCATTGGTGGTTTTTGGCCATAGGATCTGCGAGGTGCAAGCGGTGGACGGCACCACCATCACCTGCTTCACGGTACGAGAGTGTGAGGGGTCGAGCCGCATGGGGTCGCGGCCGCGTCGTTACCTTTTCACCGGACACGGCAACGGCAGCATCCAAATGTGGGACCTCACCACCGCCATGGATCTGGCCAATAAGACGGAGGACAAGGCCAAGCGGGACGCTGGTAAGGCCCACAGCCGAGCCACTTTTAACCAAAGCCTATCAGATTGTTTGGTTACGAACAACATGGACAAACTGTCCTCAGAGACCACAGCTGAATTCCATATAGATAGCAAAGGAAAGGGGTAAAATTTCACTTGTTTTTATATGCAACATGCAGAATATACTTTTAGCTGCAACCAGGAGCCCTATAGCTCTGTCAGTTGGTTGGTTGGTCAGCCGGTCCACAAAAATTTCCCCACCCTATGGCAGCCACAGTTTTCACCCTAGGAGGCTGAAATTTGGCATGGAGGCCAAGTGTGTGTATGTGTGTGTGTGTGAAGGTGTGTGTTTCTGTTCACGCTAATTGGCTAAAAGGGGGGCATGCCAGTGAGAGTGGCCTGGTTGCAGCTATTGCAAATTCATGCTTGTTTTGTTATATTCGGTTAACTGAACTGAATTATTTGAAGCGACGGGCTTGGGAATGGAAGTGGAAATGGGATTGTGCAGCCAATCTGATGCAAGGGGGTTATTAGATAGCCAAATGTGGAAACTTTGTTTTTTTATGAAAGAGATGCCAGGATAAACACCCATGCTTTTTCATCTGTAATTTGTGGCATGGGTTGTAATGACCATAGTGAGTCAGGTTTCATATGTTGTCTGCCAAGCAACCCTTTCTGCAGTACAGTGTGATTTGTCTCTACACTGCGCTGGGCCATTATTTTTTAATTGGTCTGTAGAAAACAGTGCCCCCTACTGGTCCACAAAAAACATTCACAGCAACTCAGGAACAATAAAAATTCTTGTTCCATTCAAGCTCAGCCCACTTTAGCAATGTTTCTGCTTGGGAATTAGATATGAAATAATGATATCACCTGCCATTACTGAAAAGCAGACCGAGAATGTGACATCCGTGAAGAAATGAGTAGATGCATCAACAAAATGTAAAAACCATGAATGAACCGTCTCTCTATTTTTGCATTGTGAAGCAGAGGTTGGCGGCCCCACAGAGGAGGAGCTGCTGAAGCTGCTGGACCAGTGCGATCTGAGCACGTCGCGCTGCGCCACGCCCAACATTAGCCCCGCCCCTTCGGTCCTTCAGCACAGCCGGCTGCGAGAGTCCTGCTCCAGGTCAGTCCCAGTCAGGTCTCCAGTGACCTGGCTGCCACAGGTTGCTTGCCATAAGTATAGGCTGTATTGATTGGTTTATAGAATATACTGAACCCTTTGTTCTCAAATATCAAATGTTGTTGAGATGCCCCCCAATATCTCAAGACATTCTTGATGTCACAGGACTAAAACTTCAGAGGACACGTTCTTGATCCCCCAACTCTTACACTTTAGGGTCTGTGGCCGTTCAGTCGTCTACCAAATTATTAATCACACACAAATAACTTGTGGACAAAACTAAAACCCATTATCACGAATGATTAAATACAAATAAAGTGTGAATATGATGGTCTAATGAAGGTAGGGTGGGTTTAAACCTACCTTTGTTCCTTATGTTGCTTCTACGCTAGGTCTGTTCAGCTAATTGTTAGGTAAATGATGCATGAATTGAGTTATAGTTAAGTATGATCATTTATGATACAGTCACCCTTAATGCTACAGTCCCTCCCCTGTTTTTGCGCTCCAGTCTGCTGCTGCACACCCATGATCCCATCCCTGAGACGGCCACCTACGGGGCCCTGCGGCCCTACAGAGAGAGCCCCCTGCTGGCCCGTGCCCGCCGCACAGAGAGCTTCCACAGCTACCGCGAGTTCCAGAACAGCCTGGGCAAGGGCCTGCTGGAGCTCAATGGGCAGGGAGCCACATTGCCGGGGGCGACAGCTGGGGTGGGGTTGGGGCCGGGGGCAGGGGAAGCTGGCGACAGCGGGGGGGGCGATAAGAAGGCCACATCTGTGGAGCCGTGGCCAGGGCGGGCCCCTGACAGCCAGCCGGACTCGCCCAGGCAGGCCCCTCCCCCGGACAGCCCCGGCAATGCCCGCAGGAAGACTACAGCCCCCGAGGAGGACGGGGTCGATTCTCGACCCGAGGCGAGGAAGAGGGGAGCCTTCGATGGAAGCTTCTCGGCAGGAAGAGGGGGCCCCCGGTACCCCAACTCGCCTCCCTGCCCTCCAGTGCAGACACGGCCGGGAGCGACTCCTCTAGCACAGCATCTCCATCACCCACCAAAGTGTCTACCTCTCCGCGCCACCGGAGGGGTATGGACCCCCCGGGACAGGAGTACAGCCTGTAACTCAATGACTCAAAAACACACACTACTGTCACTTTTTTTCCATTTCATTCTTCTTCAAGCACCTCTTTTATTTGATTTTTCTTTTTTTTTTTCACTGAGGCATGATGAAAGTTAGGCCTGTTTACATCCTGGCAATGTGATATTCGGTTTTGGAACCACAAGCATTCAATGCCTTTGCAGACAGCCATCGCGTCTGTGGCCCCCACAGTCCGAGTGTTGCTGCACTGAATGATTGCAGGATCGATTGATAGGCTGCAGGTGCTTGACAGACCAAAAGATGGCGCCCTTGAGTAAAAGGGATTCCCTGCTGACCGAAAAAAAACACTAACCTCTCTCAACACTACTCTCTCCTCACTAATTTAAAACACTAAAGCCCCCAACTGAAAAAAAAAAAAAAGAAAACGGTACAGTGTTGCTATATGACGTTAGAGCGGAATCCCAGCAACCCCAGGTCAGGCACGCGTCACAGATGATCGTAAATGAAACAGGTCGCCCGTGTGGTCAGCGCCAAGCAGCATGTAGCCTTCAGATGAACAGCCTCTTCCCTTGCACATGTGTCCGTACCCTGTGTCTGGGTCCGGTCATGTTTCATTTGCGCAGGTCTGTCTGTCCAGAAATGTTTTGTACTACTTCAGCAACTCAAATAGTCGAATCATGGCCCCCTGGCTGGGCCATATCGGTTACAGATGTTTGGGGTGTGGGGATCGGAAGGGGTCCTCCCCTGCAGAATCCTCCATCAATTTAGGACAACACACACAAGCAGCCGGCACTCTTTATCAAACTGCAGTTCATCATCTACCTTGCTTATTGCACCAACTAATTCAGTCCGCAGACCCAAATGCGAACGGAAATTACCTCTGGAGTCGCTGTTACACATTGAAGCAATATTATATCATTATATATATATATATAATACATTTGACCATTTGGGTAAGTTTTACCCATGAGCACCTGGTTCCCTATGATGTGCTTGAACGCAGCTTTTAATTATATGCGTAAAAATGTGTTTCTCTCCCTGCCCTCTTATCTGCCCGCTTTACTATATTTGGGCGAAGGATTTCTTTTTTGGCATTCAGTTTCCTGGTTATACCACAAAACCTGGCATGTTTTTTTTTTTTTTTTTTTCATTTTTCATCAATACATTCGCACCTAAACTTGCCAAGTGTAATTCCTAAATCGCGAAGGGACGAAGTCTTATTTTTCACCTATGTTTGTGTTCTTTCCATGCTTCCAAAATTCAGTGCCTTTTTAAAAATAATAATAATAGTAATACAATAATGATTATTATCATTGCTACTATCGTTTGAAGATGAGAATTAAACCAAAGTCAGATGTTTATGTTTTATGGTGAAAGCTTGCCCTGGCTTGTGAAGTTACGTTTCTCAGTTCTTGTGAAGAATCTTGGGTAACTTCAGGTGGGGTAAGTGACTGAACATCCAGCCCATGTTGATTGGTTAATGCTGCTTTGCAGTTGGGTTGTTTTATTTTTTTACATGGGCAGACACATATACTCATATACTGTATATGAAACCTATTAGCATGTGTTACGTTGTATGTACTTTCGTCCTCTCTACAGACAGTTGTTGTAGGCTATAATATTTCTATTTAATTGATCTAAATTGTATTTGCACTCCTACTAAGTAAATATACAGATAGTATTTACATTTTTTATTATCAGATATTTAGCTAACAGGAAACTGAGTCCCATCTCCCTCCTGGTTGTCCTGTCATTCGCAAACTCTGGCTATGTTTACAACGTCAGTCTGACCAGGAAAAAGAATAGCTTGTGTATAAAAAAATATCTATTTATGCTGCTTTATCACTTTTGTACAGCATGTGAATAACGCAAATTGCATTATGTTTCAACAAGTTACATGATACGCTATATGGATATGGTAGCACTGAATTTATTGAGATTTATTGAGAAAATGAAGGATGGCGGCTGTGTTAAGGAAGTGGATTTGTAGTGCTTTGTCAAGTAATATCCTCACATCTCACATCTAATCATTGGCTTATACCTCAAAATATGGATGCTTAGATTTTATTAAAAAAGAATTACTGAACTCAAAATGGATATGTTGAATTGAGTGAGAGCTAAATGCACTTTTTTTCTCTAAAACAGAATACGGCTCGTCGCCCAGATTTATGCTGCATATATCACACACCTGTTGCATTATGGTCATGCAGCTTATTGTTATGGTGCTACTTCACCACAACTGCCAAAAAAAGTCACAGCAGACTTCATATCCATCTCCATTAAAGATGAGGACTATCTCTGTCTGCCTTTTTTTCAGGTTGTGTGATATGGTCAGAGCTAGGGACTCGGAGCAGTCCTGATATCTAGACGAAGAAGAGAAGGCATATCCTGTCAAGTGAAAAGCCAGGAAAATTGTTGCTCTTGGATTGCGTGAAGGGAGGAATATATGTATGTATGTACGTGTGTGTGAGAGTGTGACTCTAGTGCATACCAGTTCCTGACAGTTGTAGGTGTGTGAGCAATGGTTAAAATCAACTGGATGTCCTTGTTCAAGTCCATCTTCAATGGCAGTGTGAGGATCACTACAAATAGGACTTACTACTTAAAAATGTAAAACATTTAAAACTTGTGTTGCTGCTTCAAAATGATTCCTTCCCAGAGAGCATACGTAGAGGGGTGGAAACCCCTATATATATTTTTGGCCTAATAACATATTCTAATCTATTTTGAGTTTGATGTTTAAAATGAATTACTTTTTTTCCCTTGACAATTGCTGCAAATTGCAGCTGCGGTTTCCTAGCAGTGCCCACCTGAGTACAAACCATGCTGGGTAGCTCTTACCTGTCTCGTTCCACAGGTGTGTCTAAGCATGAGACGCGTGAGTGACACGGTCAGTCAATAAGGTGGTCACGGACAGAGAAGTTTAGGTGGAACAATGCCCATCTGTTTTGTACCACCTTGCAATAAATGGACCAAATCAGTATGCTTTTGTTCTTGGAACTACAAAGTCATAATTGCCAATTAACAGGTGTCGGCTCATCTTTTTTCTGCAACACCCTCCGTCATATCGCCATATGTTTTTCCCATCACTGTGGTGTTTAGAAAAGGTCTAGTGCTGCAATATTTCTCCTCCAGCATACTGTACAATGTCTTATCATGGACCACAAAGATGTGGTCTGACAAGAGTAACTTAAAACTATTTTTTTAACAATATGTCGGGCAATAATATTTTCAGACGACAAAAAAACTACATTTCAAGTTTTATTTCTGCAGCTTAGCCTCTCTTCATTGTGACGACTGTCAACCGATGGAGAACAAAAGTTACTTTATGCTGCAGAAATGAGTTGTGTTTCTTTGTGTTGTGTTACTGATTTGGTTCATTAAGCAAAATATATCAAGATGCCTGATCCTCCTGACAGTTCCAAGAAAGTCCTCCCTGTTATATTGTCTCCGAAATGGCAATGAAAAAGTGTGTTCAGAACGTTATGGTGGTAACAGACGTGGATGGGTTATCGAAGGTATCAGTGGGGATCTTCAGAGACGTTTTGGGGACTATGTCAAAAATGTGCATTTGTTGCGGTACAGTGAAAACATGCAAAGCTAGCATCCTCACTAATCCCTCAGTAAAGTCATTTACCTGAAAAACAACGACTCTTGAGTTTTCCTTTCTGTTTTGTACACCAAATATCACAACTCCCAGTTCAATAATACATGACGCTGCAATGCACATCCAGCAGTTATTTCAAATATCACACACAGTTTGCTCTTGAGGTTGTACTGTTTAGACGTCTGCACAGTTGGAATACAACCTCTGCACAGTTGCAAATACAACCTCCAATGACATCACTGATTGAGTAATTCAGAGCAACAGTCTGTTTATATTTCAGTGTCACCTAACTGCCATTTTGTTATGCAGTCTTCTTCCACAATCATGTTGAGATGTGACCATTGGTTAGTGCTATCCAGCATTTCCCTTTTTATCTGATGAGAAGGCCTAGATTTAAATATAAATATGATATACATTGTAAAGTATCTTTGTTCAGGCTACTTCAAGGACCACAGGACAATGGCTTCAATCAGACTGTGGCTGATACAGTGTCTGTTCTAACACTCATCCTAACAAGGAGATAATCACCCCTTTCAAGTCTTCTGGGTGTTTGATTTGAAGTCAGACAGGAAGTAGACCAGTTCTGACCAGGAAGTTGGAGCTGAGAAGCATTTCTGGCTATGGCCTAGACAAGTATTACATTCAGAGTCATTCTTTAGACCCTTGGCCTAGGAAAGATATGTTTTTATCTTGGTATATGTGCCTTTTACCACAATTCTTTTTGCAAGCTATCTTAGCAATTTCATTTGGTTTTATAAACCAATACACTCCCAAATACTTGCTCATGGGTTGATTTGTTTGACCTGCTGTTACAGCTGCTTTTATTTAAGCTTTCTGGATGCAATCGTTTGCTTTGTTTTGTGAGCAACTTTGTATAACAGTTTCTAAAAAGTAAATGAAATAGAATAGATACTATTAATATAATTATGTTTTCTGGTGTATTGGTACTGTGTAGCACTCAGTGATTGCTCAGTGATTGCAGCCATTTTCTACCAGCCATGCTGTGTTCCTAAGAGAAAGTAATGGAGGATTTGACTACAGTTTGTAGGGAAAGGTTTTGTAATGCAAATCTGTAGAGAGTCATTAACACCTGTTTTATTGTAGATTGGGGGATTTCGCCCTCGGTCTTTGATTAAAACATGACAGGGAGGGATCGACACCTGAGAGAACTAGTCTGTTTGTTTTCACCCGGGGAGCTCATTTCTTAATTGAGGATGGAGAGGTGGTGAAACTGAGAATATAACGCACAGGCTCAACACTCCCGGTTCATTTGAGAAAATTGTGTATTGTCGATGTCAACAGCTTTCACCAAATCAAAGAGCACTGGGTTTTTAGCAGATCACGTCAAAGGCCAGGTCGTTTTAACTACCATAGGTGGACAATAGCAATGAAGTGAGTTTCTAAAGGCTTGAAAGACTTGATCCATGAAAGACACTAAGCCTTTGAATATTAAAAGGTTATTAAGGCTTTAGTATTCTGACAAACAAAAAGACTCTTAAATGATTATAAAAACAACATGATTAATCATATCTAATCCACAATAACTGCATTAATCAGTCTTTGAAAAGATTTAGCAATATCAGCTTGTTAAGTGGAAACTTTGAAATTTTCCTTTTTGTAGGGGTGAAGATTAAAGATTGCCACAAATTATTGCTGAAGTAAAGAGATAAAAGTTTGGAGCTAATAGGAATGACTGACTTGTATTTTTTGCCCTCAATCAGTTTTACAAAAAATGTTACCACAGTTACACAGTTGTTACTGATTATGAAAACAAACAAATGAAAAGCTATAAGTTGAAACATTATTTCTGACTATAATGCTACTGAAGTACATGTAGGATTGGGTTTATCAGCAGATAGAGAATTTTGGGCACAATGATATCTGAATACATGGTTGTGGCTGATATGTGGTAGTGCATGTGTAGGTGCTACACAAGATACTGATGCATAATGGGAGTTGTAGTTTCATCAAGTACCTCATCTCTACAGGTCTCTTTCCACACCATTGAGGGCTTCAGTTAAATTGGCTGTTTAAAGCATGGCTGCTGAAGGAAATTCTCTGCACCAAGCTAGGAATGGAAATAGCAAACAAATCTATTTTTGATTAGCTCTCAGCATCAACAACAGATACAAAATATTTTTAAATTAAAACAGTTCTTCTGTCCAAAATGAAGCACTCTCGTCTGTATTTCTTTAAAATAGTCAGTCTTGAAAGGGTGTAACTTTGACCATTTTTAAAAATTGTTATAGGATGAAATTAATAGTAACAAGAAAATGATTGCTGCTCAGTTGATCACCTTAACTGTGGTCAGTTCTCCAAAGTCTTACTTTATCAGAGAGGAAGCAATGGCATAACCATTAGGTATCCGTGGCCATGAGGTACGGAACTTACTATCTGTCAGCGAGAAAAAGAATCCATGCTCTATGCAAACTGTTCAGCAACAGACCAGTCAAATGAATCAGACAAAAAAATAATAATAATAATAAAAAAAAAAACTATTGGTGAAATACATGGATGTGCATGGTGGATACGTAGGATATCAGCAACAAATATATTGTTTCAAGGATAATATGAATGAAGGTGAATATACAGAGGTTTCAGTCTTAAAGTAAGCTTTGTTTTTCAGGCTTTTATTTTGTTGATGTGAATACCCAAATTGATCACTTTCACTTGAATTTGTGGGATATAGGTCTGCAAATACAAGACATTACACGATTGCGACGCGTTGGAAAACTGCCTATGTTTGGTTAGACGTCTGACTTGTGTCGGTTTATCATTGTATCTTCCTGTTCAAGCTGTCTGACATCCTAAAGATACTTCACGACGCGAATACACAAGCCACCGGCTTCTGTTCTAATATATGACTGACAAACCAGATCGGGCTAATTCGAAAAGAGATACAAACAGTTAATCACTCCCTTGTGAAAAATAGGGTAGTCCTTCCAATCCACATCCCCAGTGCGCATTTCAATTTACTACCGGCTGTGTAACAATTTGTCACTGACGTAGAATATACCTTTTTTATACAATTTACACCAATTCGAAAATGTCGCAGTTTTGTTTGGCAGAACATTCTCAGAATTTTTGGGGAATTTTGTCCAGTTTTCTAAGTGTTCCTTGAACGTTAACATTCAAAAGTTTTCTTGCGACCTTGAACGAATTTGTTTGTAACAAAGAATGTTCCCATTATAATACTATGACAAACCATTATGGAAATATGACGAAAAAATGTTTTCTTTCTTTTTTCCCTTTTTTGTATTTCAAAATAAATAAATACATAAATAAATAATAAGAGAGATCATTACAATTCAGAGAATGTTTGGTGCTTTAACCACTTGCCAAATAGAAATGTACCAGCTGACAGAAAACGTTCCCAGAGAAAATGTAGGTCATTGGGGTTTGACATTTAGTTAAAATGTGAATGTTCCTCAAACCGATCAAGTTCTGTTAAGGTCACAAGAAAACATTCCCGGTAAATAACGTCTTTCAAGGAACACAAAGACAACTGGAACTGGGAACATTTCTCTGACGCTCTGAAAATATTCTGGCAACCAAAAATTGTAAACTGAGATATCGACTGTGCAATTCTTCTCGGATATATAAAACAGTCAAATACTTTTACACAAAGTTTGAATATTACAAAAGTATGAAGAGTTACATTGAATGAAAGTCCCATTCACTGCTAGAACTGCATGCTTTAAATATGCAAATATTAGAAACACGCGATCATTCCAGATAACTATAAAAGGGATTAATTCTTAATTGCTTTTAAAACCTTACGAACTTTGTTGACGTCTTGTTTAGGGTCATGCGTTTGTAAAACCGTGTTTTTCCCCCTTAATCCACAAGTGTGTGTTTTTCATGAAAGGATGGCATTCTTGTGTTCGGGAGGTGGGGTTATTTTACGGGGGTGACACACTTGACATTAGTTCCAAAACGGAATGTGACTTTGAAGTCCACCCCTTTGGTCTGAAGTCTGACGCCACCCCTATGAGTAAGTGAGAATGGCTTTCTTTGAGGGGGAGTGTCTCAGTGCATATAAAGACATTCAGGGACCCTCAACCCTCAAACTCATTGAGAGCTACGGACATCCATCCTGTCCACTTGGCATCCTTTCCGCATTTTCTTTGGTCTACTAGGATGGGTCATTTAATTATATGGATGCTGTGCGCCGTCCTGTTCTCCTCAGCGCAGAGCTTCAGCCATGAGGATATGAAAGACGCCCTGCTCCGGAAACTGGGCCTCGAAGAGCTGCCGAGAATTCACAAGAGAGACCTGGAAAACCTTGTCATTCCGACGCACATCAAGAATAAGTACCTCTCCATGCTTAGACTTCATAATAAGCGACGACGAAGGTCTGTGCCCAGTTTGGCTGGCATTCTGAGAGGGATTACCGGAAATGCAGGTGAGCTTCTTAGACCATTAAGGCAGAATAAAATGTATCATAATTGTATCATGTTCATATGTAATAATTTGTGTTCATAAATATTTAGATTTATATTATAATGCCATGTAACACTCCGATATGAAAGTAAAAAAACTAGTCAAACATGGCAAATATGATTGACTGGTGACGTACTAGATTTTAACTGAGTGTTCTTATGATTTCAGATGTGGCGGGGGAGGTCATGTATTCTGACAGGACAAGGCAACGACTGGTCTTTGAGATGGATGCTAGGATTCCAGAAAACAGTGAAGTCACCATGGCAGAGCTAAAACTGTTCAAGAAGGCTCCAAAAAAACTTCCCGTAACTGAGAAGAGGAAACACCGACCTGCCAACAATGCCAGAGTGAGCATATACTGGGTGGAGGTCTTAGAAAACGGCTCCAACCGGACATCTCTTGTGGACTCAAGGTAAATATAAGCATTGTGTTAATTATTTCCAGTTATTCCAACTGATTGTCCATAGTGTGTAATGAGAGCCTATGCATTTCGTCTTGACATCCACATTGAAACGAACGTTTGTTTTTTTCTTGTATGACAGATTAGTTCCCATCATTGAAAGTGGCTGGAGAAGTTTTGACGTGACGCAGGCGATTCAATACTGGTCCAAGACCCAACGCAAGAACCCCTTGTACCTAGAGGTGTGGATCGAGGGCGAGAGACCGGGAAATTACGCAGCTGAGATGGCCAAACGCGTGCATTTTGCAACGCAAGAGACCGCAGACAAGACCCTGGGCAAACCAGAACTCGTTCTGTACACGTTGAACCTCGAAGAATTTGGGTACGTAGTATTGTGCATCCCATCCAGTGTACATTACACAGCTGCATTGTGGAGTATCTTCAATAATGTCGACTGCCTGTATGCTAACATGCACGCTTATATCCAAATAGTTCCCGGGGCGACTGCGAACCGAACAAAGTTAACGGCGTGTGCTGTAGAGAGGAGTACTTCATTAACTTTCGGGAGCTCACCTGGACCCAGTACTGGATCATAGAGCCGGCGGGTTACCAGGCTTTCCGGTGCGCCGGAGGCTGCAAGCAACCGAAGCGCAACTATAGCTACGGGGAGCGCACATGTGCAGCAGTGGAGAGCGCACCACTTCCAATGATGTACCTAGTGAAAAGGGGAGACTTCACTGAAATTGAAGTGGCAGAATTTCCCAACATGATCGTCGAGAAGTGTGGCTGCACAATGGACAACATATCAATTGTGTGACGAAGTATGTGGCTTCCGAACAAACACAACGGGACCCACGGTACTTTAATATTTAAAGGCAAAAATGGTGGTATTACCACTAAACTGGGACTTGTTTACCTTTCCTGTCTGGAAAAGAATACCCCCTCCACGTCACAGTTTAGCAAGCACTTATTTGTAAATACTGTATTTTATATTTTATTTTTGCATTGATTCCTTGAGTTCACATGAGGTGAATCGACTGTTGTCAGAATTAAATACAAATGATATATTTTGGTTTGTACATGAATAGAATATTTTCTTATGCTGAAATCTTTCCGAATAAATTAATTTACCATTATGCCTTAAAGTGTGCTTTCATTAAAAGTAGGCATGTACGGTTTTCCTTTTCAAGCTAATTCAGCTGTCAGACGTTTTCATTTCAACACTAAGAACACAAGTCCTTGTCATTAAAGGTGTCGATGTGAGACTAATTCCCCGTCATTATTGTCAAACACTACAAAGATATTACACAGGAATCTGCATCTATTATGGTAAATCTACAGCGTCTGACACGGGTCTACTATAATGCTTAAATGGCGGCTAAATGGAAGAGCCAGACAAGGAATCCACAAAAAGCGATTAGAGCAAATAGTTTTAAATGGGCTTTATATCTACGTTTGAAAGAAAGCGACGATACTATGGAAGGGCTAATACACAATGGTGATGGTGCGATGCTTACGTAACGGGCCTTTGCCTGAGAATGCAAATTCGCACGCTTCACAACTTGACAACCCCCTAATTTGAGGAGCAGCTTCTAACAACGTTGTACTAGCACACGGAATTTCTTTTTTCCCCCCCCAACCACTGTAATGCACACTTCAGCCTATTAGCGGAAGATTTCAGGGCGTTTAAATGTGCGTGCTTTATATACTTCATTTATGCCTGTTCGTAGGTGGGAATTCTTGACAGTTTCCATGAATTGATCTATTAAATGGTTACCTTTGACAGATGCATTAGGAAATCATGTGAGATCGTTAAAAATGAACCCTGATATTCATAATCATACTTCAAAGTGCAACAGCGGCATAATTTAAAGCATACATTTGGATGATAGAAATGTATAGCTCGTAGACCACTAATTCAAGAGTGTACGATTGAGATGGGAACTCCACATTAGAGTAAAGTGTGTTAAGTGGAAACAGCCAACACAAGACTTCAGACCCGTTTCGACTTGCAGTTCCATTTATTGAATTTAAAGAGAAACTTAAACTTGTACAAATTTTGAAAACTGCTTTTTGCAACTTTAGTTTCCAAGAATAAAGAAATAAATTAACAAGTAAAAACAAAGTTAACAAAGCTTAACTATAAACTTAAAAACATACAAAATATGAAAGGCTAATAATTGATTTACCTCTTGCACAAATCCTAATTCGCACGTGCCAATTGCAGACGAGTCTACCCTTGGGAGAACACACCCATGACGCCGGGGAATTAGTGCAATTTCAGCCAATGCTGATACAGGACCCACAATCCTCAAGCGTCCTTATTCTTGAGCGAGGAAATAATTACAGGTACTGTGCCGTTTGCTTGTGTTCAGTCAAATAACTGGATAAACTACATCTCAGCCAGGGGGCACTCTTAACCACAAAACTGTACTGTACATGTCTACCTACATCCTCTGATACAGGACTTAAGTTCAACTGTACCATTATTAGTGTCTAGGGTGTGAGTGCAAAAACAAAACAAAAAAAAAAAGTTCAAACTTCCTCACAAGGTGACTGATCCTTGAACCCTGACTCTGAAAAAATAAAAATAACACTGCCATTTCCGTCTCGGTCTTCCTCATACATTCAACGTCAGCTGATGCCACAAGTGAGATGTGCCCCTGTGCTGGGACAGTCCCTAACAGTCGAGATCATATGTACATTTTCTTCTGGCTAGCGAGAGCAGGTTCGAAGGAAGCGTTGGACAGAGAATGGAACGGGTTGGGTTGGGTTGGGTCGTGCAGAAACCACGCAACCCAACAAGAAAAGCAGGACGCGCCTCCTCCCGCTGAGCCCTACACGACAGGAAGCCTTATCCTTCAGCTCTTGTAGTTGCATGTTCAGCGTATATAGAGGTTTGTGCCATTTACAGAGCTAAGCCTAAATCACTGAATTTCAGTACACAAGATGGAAAAGGACAGAGTTGGTTTGGGACTGGAAGAGTATAAGAGTGTGCCCTTCGGCCTCTGGTCCTTTACTGCTCATACATGCATCTTGTGTACTGGTGTCTTTGTATGGAAAATGTCCCATTGTCTTTCCATAACATTTCATTTCAACACATATCTGTGCAGGTAAATTCTTGGTTTATTATGGCTGTGCAGTTTTCATAGCGTGTTAAGAGTAACGGCACACGCTCAAGCTAACAACAATGCGTGCCAGTAGGTGTGTGTGGGCGTGTCTGAATGCACACTTAATGTAACTTTACTTGGAGGCCTGCATACAGCTGCCCCTTCATTCAAACCAATTGTATGCTCATTCTTCAAAGTCAGTGTCAGTCAGATTGATGGAGGTATTTATCCATCCGTCATGCAGGTTAAACAGAGACGTTCTCACAGTCCCGTCCTCAGAGCGCTGCTGATGTGAGCTCTGCCAGGAACCCACGGCTCACACACTGCGATGGAAAGCGGCTGAAAACACACCCACGATAACTTAAGCACATTTACACAGAACAAAGTAAAATCTCGATTTCATCCCCCGAAGGCGGGTGTTCGCAAGGGTTACTCCTCCATACGCGTTCCCCTTTTCGAACTGTTTCGTTTTATATTGCTTCGCCTTGATGTGGGAGCTGCGAAACCTCTCACGGCGTTGGAGGAGACATAAAACGATATAGTTTTTTAAAAAATACAAACAAAAAAGGCAAAAAAGATATTGATTGGTCACAGCAAAATGTATATACACGTATATCAGAAAAGAGCGGTCACTGTTGCACAGGGCTGCTGGCTCACTCCGTGAGAGGCAGACGGCAGAAGGGTGTAGTTACTGAGGGACAGCGGGGGGGGGGGTGTTCTCTCATGGGGCCAGCAGGGGGAACCCCGGCCGCTCACCTCTTCTTGGGGGCTTGGGCCGTGCGAGGTGGGGTGACAGGGCGCCCCGAATTCACTCCCCCATACTGGTACTTGGCCTTCTTTTCTGATGGCTTCAGGATCTGCACGGGGGGGTGGGCAGAGGGGAGTGAACCAGTTAGAGTAGAGGAGGTAGAGCGTAATGGGTCAGTCAGTAAGAATGTATCTGTAATTTGACTAATTATTCCAGCTGCGACCAGCAACTCTATAGCTCGCTTTGTCGGATGGTCAGTCGGTCCACAAAACTTTCCCCACCCTTTGGCGGCCAGTTTTCGCCCTAGGAGGCTGAAATTTGGCATGGATGTCAAGTGTGTGTGAGTGAAGGTGTGTGTTTCTGTTGCCAATTGGCTAAAAGGGGGCATGGCAGTGGGAGTGGCCAGGTCGCAGCTATTGCGAATTTGCGCTTGTTTTTTTAGGTTTTGCTTTCATCACTTTTTTCCACTTTTTCCACTTCTTGTGGGTAAATGCTAGCAAGTAGGTACAAGATGTACAATCTGAAATATGCACGCCTCATAGAAAGCCTGGACAAAGTTCTGTGACCTGTATGTCTGCAATCTTCTGTTGATCTGTCTCTTTGTGACTCACATTTTATAAGTCAAGAATCATTTCATTTTTGATTTTATTTATGTTCATTTTGTTTCCAAACTGTTGAGGAATTTGTCAGATGGTCATTTTGGGGGATCGGGCGGACTCACCTGGAAGGAGCACATGAGAGACTCGTCCACGCTCATCATGCCCCCGGCGTTGTCAAACTCCCCGCAGTAGTTAGGGGCCGAGAACAGCGTCACCAGCTGCCGCTTGGCAAAGAACTCATACCCGTCCTCCACAACCTGCCAGCAGTACACAATCACGACCGTGTGACACACATAACGCACACACGCAGACCAGCTCTCACTGACAACCGCGCATCACCACAACATGCAAGTTCCCTTACTTACTCAGCACAACTACACACAACTTGCGACATGGAACTCAGTGTATCAGATTCGCTCCACATACTCGACTACAGATGAGAGCCTAACAAGATACAACTCAATATCATTCAATATTACACTAATCATATCACCATCCAAAGTAGACGTTATCCTGTGTGGCACACACACTTGGGGAGACAACATGGGGATTTGAGTCCAAGCCGTGCCATTCCTGGCTACGGCTGGAGGTCCACGTTGGAGAGGCTTCAATTTACCCAGCCTCAGCAGAGAACGACTGAGGTTAAACCAGTTCAATTTCATTAGTCTCTTCACTCTCTAGGGCCCACTCATGGTCGGCCAAAAACCTGTGAGTGTGCAAACCGAAAAAACACGCTGACTTTGTCATTCTCCGATGACGCAGACAGCATGTAGCTGCTGGGGAATTAGCAATATGGAACAAAGTGTGGGCTTGCCATACCGCTTAGGTTTAAAGTACAGGCTTCAGCTCTTGTCAAGAGGGGAAAGAAAAATGTCTGCTTCGTACTTCAAACACTAATGATACATTATAACAAAGTTTGAAATCAGAAGTTTTATTGTGTGTGTAATTGTTTTCATGATTGTTACACTTCGATCATGGCAGTCCCACCTGGTGCGCTCTGCAGATAAGGTCCAGGTCGTGGCGGTTCAGGAACTTGCTGACCACGTCTGCGCCGAAGGTGAAGGAAACGCCCCGGTCGTTCTCCCCCCAGCCCTGCACGTCCTTGTCTGGGTCTGACCACAACAGGTCACACAGCAGCCCTGAGACCCACAAACACCGACGGACACAGGGAGAGAAAGAGGGAGAGATAGAGACAGAGGGACACAGGAAGAGAGAGGGAGAGATAGAGACAGAGGGACACAGAGGGAGAGAGGGAGAGGAAACAGTGCTCAATCTAATGCTCCGTTTACATGGACAGCAAAGTAAAATCTGGAGGAACGACAGGAGACAGCAAAACCGTACATTCAACACCAAAGCAGAGGCACACACAGCCAAACCGAATGATGCAGAAGTGTCCGTTGCTAATGTGCGTTGCTAGGTGATGTGTTCTTAGTCGTGTACAATAAAATGGATGTCAAATACAAAAGTATGGAATTATTACGCTGATTTTACCGTTCCTCCACCAACAGGGAATCAAAATCTAAGCTATACCTTGCCAGCAGACATCAGAAGTAAAAACAATCTTCATGGGAAGTGTCGTCTACCACGGCAACAGATGGCATATTCTGCTTGCTTTAACAGTATTTGGCATCATATTCTCATTTTAATGTCAAGTGTGACATTTGGTTTGCTGTCTACCATCCACTGCTGCTGGTCAGTGCTGCGAGGTATTACAGACTGGCCAGATTCTTTGAGGGTGGTTCTCAGAAGCGTGATGTATTTGACACACACACACACCCCTCTCACAATTAAACAACTCATGTCTCATAGGCTATGTCGGTCTCACCATCTTCTCCTTGGACCTGCCTCTCTGGGCCGATGTGATTGACTGAAAATAGCGACTGCATCCAAAAAGAGAGTGGGCTTCCTACTTCAAATGAAAAACCCACTCATTCCCACTCAACCAGCAAGCCTGGCTATGGGGAATAATGAACAGAGCAACAGACAACACTGAAACATTATGTCCTGATCCACTAAAAGGTAATGGACCTCAGTGCTTATCAAAAGTCGATGGCATTCAAACACTGAACATATACAGGGCAAAAAGGCCAGCACTTACTGAGTTACGATACACAAGTGGACACTGACTCAACACTCTGGTCTTTGTAACCAAACCTGAAGGTAAAAATCAATCTCCTCTTTGCAGGACGATGACTCAGAAAAACAGCAAAAAAAATTATAAACTGAAGTC
The DNA here is from genome assembly GCA_022829145.1 of Albula goreensis. NCBI lineage: Eukaryota > Metazoa > Chordata > Actinopteri > Albuliformes > Albulidae > Albula > Albula goreensis. Next base: position 35,111,334 of record CM040749.1, read on the forward strand.
TTTTAAATTGAGGTGGGGGGTCTTTGTACACTTAACTCATAGAAACCACTAGATGTGTGTTGCTGGCTGAAGCAAACTGACAGGCAGGCAGCTGCACTGGGTGGTTACTGAATACGTGGGGCTGAGGAACATAAAAACATTTACAAAAGATACACAGCGGGAGAATCAACACTGCACACATTCACAGATAGACAGACAATCAGACAGACGGGGGAGTTCTGAAAGGAGGAGAGACAATCAGACAGACACCTGTATCAGGGACATCGGTCGGCCTCATGATCCGGCGGATTTGCTCCATTGACTGCAGGTCTGGGGAGAGACCTAGAGAGAAATACAGAGAGCAGTTATCATCATTATTGCTTATTATTGAGTTTTTACCATTTTGTAGATGCAGTGTTTTTCAGTCCACATGAATTTGTATGTATGTTTGCATGTAGGTATTGATGCTTCTATGTTGCTATTTATAAATCTGACAACAAAATGAAAAATAATGTTGATGTATTTAATATCCTGGTTGGTTCATTTGGGTTGCCAGTTGTGGGGGGGTAGAACTTTAAATTCAGAGTGTTTTTGGATTATTAACTGAAAATTATGTCAAAAAGAAAGAGCGAGTGAGAGGCATGTTGGGCGAATGTGAGAAGGGAGATGAAGAGGATGGGTAAGGAGAGGTGAGCAGAAGAGACAGGAGGAATAAGGGAGTAAGATTACAGAAACTGGATGGTAACGGCAGTGATAATGTTCCATTTATTTTCCACTCACTACAGTCGGAAAAGTGTGACACATCAATACATATTACTCTGCACTCATACCCTGTTCTCCCCCTTGCTAATTCATTCAAACAAACAGGTCTCAACAACTTCTCAGCCCCTACCACCAACTGAACCCCACATATAAATACAGATATGCACTAGAGCTGCAACGATTAGTTGATTAATCGATTAGTTGATCAAAAGAAAATTAATCCAACTATTTTCATAATCGATTAATTGCCGCTTTCCTGGTCTTACATTGTAGTAAATTGAATACTTTGGGGTTCTGGACTGTTGGTCAGACAAAACAAGACATTTAATAACATCACCTTGTGCTCTAGGAAACTGTAATGGATATTTTTCACTGTTTACTGATGTTTTATACACCATGCGATTAATCTGATTAATCAATAAAATAATCTACAGATTAATCGACAATGAAAATAGTTATTAGTTGCAACCCTACTATTCAAACGTGCATGGACACACCTCCATGGCAGCAGAAGATTTTCTCATCTATGATCGCTGCAATCGGTAGACAGTTGAAGCAGTCGGTGAAGGTTTTCCAAAGTTTAATGTTGAACCTGCGCTTGCCTGCAGGATAGAATTAGGTTAGGAAACAGAAGGATGGTACATTGAAAAACTTTGTGTGAACATAAATCTCATGGAAGATTCTTCTGCACGCCAATCTACTTCCAACTGGATCTAGTCTTTTCTTTTGTAACATAATTTTACCAGTTCAATCACTGGGGGATATATAAGACGTTTAGGTGAATGCGTTCATCATGGATAGCTGTGGTAACAAAACAGTTTCTTCTAGAACGTTCTGCTGCACTGTTACTCACTCTACTCTGAAGGCCCCTAAGTGTGTTGTGGTGTAACAGTGTAGCAGCATAAACCTCCTCTGAGCCTATCTGAATGCACTTTTTTGTCTCTTTGTTAAGTTACTCTGAAAAATGTGTGTGTGTTTGTTCCTGTATATTTATGCACAGAAATCTCTACTAGTGGTTGTGGATGCCTTGTACACGTGTACACTAGCGTGCGTCTCTCACACTCATCGTAGAAGCCGTATATCCTGTTGATGGAGGATGTGTGTGTGTGTGTTCGCATGTTTGCATGCGTCTCTCACACTCATCATAGAAGCCGTATATCCTGTTGATGGAGGCGCACTCGTGGTTCCCGCGCAGCAGGAAGAAATTCTCTGGGTATTTGATCTTGTAGGCCAGCAGCAGGCAGATGGTCTCCAGGCTCTGCTTGCCTCGGTCCACATAGTCACCCAGGAACAGATAGTTGGCCTCAGGGGGAAGCCTCCGTACTCGAACAGCCGCAGCAGGTCCGTGTACTGCCCATGGATGTCACCTGAGCGGGAAACCAAGCCAAGCAGGTGAAGCAGGACGACACACGGACTGCCAAGCGCACAGACACAGTGAAGATCACCCCCTGCCGGAACATCTTGAATGCTTGCCTCCATCTTACAAGTACTACCCTTTTTTTCCCTCCCTCATTTAGTTTTGGAGAACAGGAGCAGAGGAGATGTTTGAGGGTGGGCTGCATATCTGGGGGAGGAGGAGAAAGAGACAGGGAGATGGAGGGAGAGACAGATGGCGCGGTATGTGACAAATGAAAGGGCCCATTTTTACATATCTCTACAGATCTGCGGAGCAGCAGGGGGATGCAGGGGCCAAAGAGATGAACGTTGAGTGAGTGTTTAGGGCACTAAGACTTCTGAAGGACATAGAAAGGCCCAGCGACAATGGAGAGTGAGGAGCTGCTGCTGCCGCTGCTGTATCAGGGCTGTCACCCAGGGGACATGGCTACTGTAAATCCAGGCTAATAATGTCCCTCACCAGCTCCCTCACTCTCTTGCTCTCTCTCACACTCACGCACACACAGAGTCAGAGAACAAACCCAAAACGGGCAGGTCCACACAAACGCACACACAGGTGCATGTGGATACACACCAGCTGTTCGGCCATGACTGCAATGGTCAGAGCAGCTAGATTAGTGGCTAAGTACAGAAGCAGTTTCAATTCCAGTTACCTCCGGCAGTAATTCAAATTGCAAATTCAAATTTGTTGGCTCACAAATGCCATTTGATGATACTATGTTAGAATTCAACAAGTTTTAATAAAAAATGTAATTACAATTAGCCAGATTAGACCACTGAATGACCGTGTGATCATACAATATTGCTTCTTGTGCCTCTGGTCACCACTGAACCTGCATTACCTGAGGCAGCCCAGCCAGTCTAGGATACATCTCTCCCTACAATGATACGACAGTATGTTAGCTCCTGTGTGGTCTTTCACTGCTGAGGGAAACATCCTTCTTATTCAATCCTGGAAAATTTAAAACAACAGTTCTCAAATGCTTTCTCTGAACTTTTTCTGTTTCTTCCAAAAAGTCCATATACCAAAAGCAAGGAGCTTTAACACTAGTGCTCATTTTATGGAGGAAGTGAGGCAGAAACAGATGGATTTGTCACTGTAAAACAGTGCCTCGATGAACACACCCGCTCTATCATCTGGCCCTAACCAGTCTGGACTGCAGTGTAAACAAAACAAAGACATCAGCCATAACAAAATATAGCTGAGTCAAGAACAGCATACAGCTGCAAAAAAGGTCCAAGGACCAATCCCAACAAGGGTCATCAACTCCTAAACAATCAAGGTTGGGTGACACCAGCTGTTAACCAATCACACCCAGAGGTTCACCAGCTGTGGGCCAACGAAGGCCAGGGCTCATGTACAGTGATCGGGATTCGGAGGAGAGGCCAGGGTCTGTCCAAACCCCAGACGTCGCAAACCAGCTCCTCCTGATACGGGACGCTTCAGGGACCCACGCGAGCCAGCCCAGATTCCATTAATATCCTCCTGCTCTAGTTCCTGAACTACTTTAAAACAACCTCCTTTCACTGGGAAGAAATGAGTCAAATGCCCGGAGTGAGACAAACAGACAGACCGAGAAAGAAAAAGACCCTTTGTTACTTTCATAGCCATTTCTTTATTATAAAGAGTCCATCCACTGATAAAACAGTGATACATGAAAATGAAAGAGAACAGAAAGTGTGAAAGGGAGAAAACTAACAAAATGGAAGATGTTTTAACAAAAGTAAGCGAAGGAAAAGCAAGAAGGAAGCCTGGACCAAGTTCAGTATGCACAGAAGCCTAATTTGTTTATGATTTACTAACCCAAGCTTGAATGGATTCAAATTAACACCTTTTCATTACAAACAAAGAGTGCCACAAACACCTATTCATTTTTGGACACATTTTGAAAGAGGCGGCAGAAAAGCTAAGACACTCTAAAGTCCAAAAAGAAAATTTGTAACAGCAAGCATGTAAGAACATCCACACAGCTCCTATTCTGAGTATACAGTTTGCCTACAAAGGATCATGGGTACGATAAGGCAGAAGACTCTACAGTAAAAGGGAGTAGGGGAGCAAGGGTTGTAGGTGGCGCTTAACTGAGAAGGGTCTCACTCTTTTGGGGTTTAATTTGTAAAATGAGGTGCCAGGGCTCAAGCTCGTAAATCAAGTTCTACCACCACCCCAAAATCCCTAGGAAAACGCTGGACGGTTTTCCTAAAATATTATTTTGTAGGTGGTCTAAGAGCAATGCTATTTAACTTTAGTTGTCAGATTTTATGCTTTACGATTTGTTTGTTGCACAAATTAGTCCGGTTCTACTCTAGGATGAGGGTCTAGGGGCCTCTTGGTCGATCACAGAGTAAGACAATGAGTCCTGCAACTAGGTGCTTAAACCCCAACAACACTATACCTGCTATGGCTGCAGGTCTACATTGGCAAGGACACTATTGGCTCAGCCTTGCCGAGGAAAGACGAGGGTTAAGCAAAGGAGTTAAGGATAGAGGTCAGGTTCCTTACTCTCATGGCTCTCTGGTAGCCATTGCTCTCCAGCTGGGCACCTGCTGGTGCACAAGCATAGCCTGACTTTGGTATCCTCTGACAAAACAGGCAGTATGTAATTGGTGATGCATCTGCAGGGTGGAAAGAAGCGAGGCCGTCGTTATGTAAATGGGGAATCAGGTCATGGCTGCATCTTCCTGAGCTGGCTGGAGATGGTTACAGCAGGAGGGTAATCAGTTCAGCTGCTTTTGTGTGGAAAACAAATTTCATTCAGTGATGTTACAAGTTTGAAACTGAAGACTATGTCCAATCATAGACCAGTTTTTTACTTATATCCTGATTGTTAGTTTACCTCATTGTTACTTGGTTCACTATAGTTCGCAAGCTGTAAAATTGAATGAATTACAAAGATTTTTTACCCCTGGTTGGAGGGATGGAAGGATAGAGAGAGAGAGAATGTTAAGGTTATCTTGGTATACACAGAAGCAACAGAAGAAGGAGGAGGAGTGCAATGAAAACCGAGCAGAGGGGGAGGATGTGACACCTACTCATGCCTGGGAGAAACGCAGGGAAAAAACAAACAGCAGGGGGCAGACATTGCTGCAGCCATAGGGTGTCCTGCTCCATCTCCTGGCAACAGTCTCCCACGGATACGCCAATGCTCACTGTTCCAGGACCTATGTGCTTTTCCTTGCTCTAAATGCTATGCCAGAAGCATGCTTCTTATGTATGGATATTCTAGCTTTACGGGCACATTACTTATTTTGTGAGACACAAAACACCATAAAAATCAGTCTATGTCATGGTGTTGTGTTCTTTTAAATGTTACATGCTTTATTATTTTCCTTACAAATAAAAATCTACCGCATATATATGTATCTCCCTTCTCGACAAGCAGTAAGCACTGAAATTAGCTGACTGGCTGGTATCCATTGACCCATTTCACAAAATCACCTGATGTGTTCACATGGTAACACTTGTTGAATTTTCCTATCTTTATTTTAAGTAACAGTTTATGCATGCAAATGTTTCCTTAACAGGTGGCATACTCTGATCAAACACTACCACTAGTTACAAGGAAATACAGGTGTGTGAGGAAAGAGTGACACACTTCTAAACGTGAACGAACTGTGTGCCAAAAAACCCCACCAGTACACACAATAATAGTGTTCACCACAGTTATTAACCTTACAATTATCGGTTAATCTAACTTTCACGATCGTGACAGCTCTAGCTGTAACACAGTTGCTGCTGCCATGTTAAATTATTGACTGTCGCATATGGTCTCAGGGGGAGTCAGAGATAGTTAGCGAGACTGCGGTGTGCCCTCGCTGTTTCGCAGCAGAGTGTGCAGGGCCGGGACACCCCTCCCTCCCTCCTCAGAGCGTGAGCAGATGGCCTGAGTTAGCGGGGTGTGTCAGGGGCGGCTGGAGGACAGGTAGGGCCACGGGCCGCTCTGTGAGAGGCAGGCCACTTCATCAGAGTCCCTGTGCCACCGCACAAAGCCACACCACTGGGTCCCTCCATCAGTTTACACACACACACGTGCACCTGGGCACACGTATGCACACACGCACACTGAATTATATTCGCACACACAGACTTTAATATAGGCAGACATACAAATTTATACACACGCAAGTTCATACAGACATACATACATATCTACACATACGCAAAGACATGCATGTAGACATACATACACTAGTACAGACACAATGCGTGTGCACACTTGAAATTTCTACTTCCTGCATCAGATGAAGATAGATTCTGCTCTAACCCTTTTAGGTACCTACTTATGTAGTACACATGTACTGAATGTAGAGAAAGGAGAGAGAGAAAGAGAGAGAGAGAGAGAGAGACAACTGTTCACCAACCGCAGATTTTGAGCGGAGCCTCCAGCTCCAGCAGGATGGGCTGGCTGAGGAAGATCTCCCGGGACTTGATGCACAGCCCCCGCACCTCCGCCTCCGTCATCTGCACGATCTTCCCAGGACGACATCCCCGCACTGGAGGAAAGGGACAGGATTCACCAAGAGCATCTTCACCACGTTCATCTCCATCACCTTTATCACTTTTGCAATTTGTTTCAGGTGAAATTCTGGATACTGTTTAATGTTTTCAGTGTCGTGGTTCTACATAGCTAACCCACTGTTTGCGCCTCGTTGGGCTCAAGAGACCCAATCCCACATGCTCTTGCCAGTACACAAACACGAACAGCGATTCTTGAGACTTAAATTAATCAAAGAAATCCAAAAACAAATCTCATCCAGCCTAAAGGATTTCAAGCTGGATGTAATACCTTCACCTAAAGCTAAACTTCAACATTTCCTCCAATTCCTCAACACCGCAAGACATCTCATTCCATGTCAAGGTTGCAGGAACACACAGGCAGATCTCTTCCTTCATTAGAAGCCTTGGAAAAACCACAGACCACAGACTCTCCTTTTCATTCGTTTCATGTAGGTGCCACACCCAGGCGTGGGTTGGGCGGGGAGATCATTCCTATATAACATCTGAAGATTCCAACCCTTCCTCACCCCATATGCTACACAGTTCCAGGTCCAGGTCCTGATACTCTCACATCTGGACTATGGCAAAACCCTTCTTACCAGTTTCCCTGTTGCCTGTTTTCCAGTTTAACTGTGCCATGAAGCTCCTGCAGCTAATACAGAGCATTGGAGCAATTTTCATAAACATGTTCATGTCACATCTCTCCTAATTACACTTCACTGGCTACCTGTCACTTGTAACATAAAGCTTGGTGATAGCTAAACAGAGAGCGAATGGAACATCCACCATATTTCAAGTCAAATCTTCAAACCATATAGCCTGGCCAGATCTCTTCATTTCACTTCCACAATGAGACTAACTGCCCCCTCTCTGCACAGTCATACAGTGCCTATCATAAGTATTCACCCCCTTGGATGTTTTACCCTTTTATTGCTTTCATTAATCAATCATGGTCAATAAAATTTGGCTTTTTTCACACAAAAATTTATCGAAAAAACTCTTTTATGTCAAAGTGAAAACAGATTTCTACAAAGTAATGTTAATGAAACAAAATTATATAAAGAAAAATAATTGTTTGCATAATTATTCACCCCCTTCAAGTCAGTATTTAGTAGATGCACCTTTGGCTGCAATCACAGCACTGAATCTGTGTGGATAAGTCTCAATCAGCCTTGTACATCTGCACACTGCAATTTTGCTCCATTCTTCTTTGCAAAACTGCTCAAGCTCTGTCAGGTTGCATGGGTATCGGGCATGAACAGCCCCTTTCAAGTCCAGCCACAAATTCTCTACAAGATTGAGGTCTGGGCTTTGACTGGCCACACCAGAACATTTACCTGGTTCTTTTTAAACCATTCCTGTGTAGCTTTTGCAGTATTTTTGGATCATTGTCTTGCTGGAAAATAAATCTTCTCCCAAGCCATAGTTCTCTTGCAGACTGAATAAGATTGTCCCCCAGGATTTCGGTGTATTTTGCAGCATTCACTCTGCCCTCTATCTTTGCAAGCCTTCCAGGGTCGGCTGCTGAGAAACATCCCCACAGCATGATGCTGCCACCACCATGCTTCACAGTGGGGATGGTGTGTTTTTGGTGATGTGCAGTGTTTGTTTTCTGCCAAACATAACGTCTTGTCTGATGGCCAAAAAAACTCAATTTTGGTCTCATCAGACCAAAGAATCTTCTTCCACTTGACCATGGAGTCTTCCACATGCCTTTTGGCAAACTCTACTCGAGATCTAATATGAATTTTCTTCAACAGTGGCTTTCTAATTGCCACTCTCCCCATAAAACTTTGACCAGTGAAGAACCCGGGCAGCAGTTGCTGTATGCACAGTCTCTCCCATCTCAGCAGCTGAAGCTTGTAACTCCTTCAGAGTAGTCGTAGGGGTCTTGGTGGCTTCTCTCACTAGTTTCCTACGTGCACGGTCACTCAGTTTACGAGGGCGGCCTGATCTAGGCAGATTCACACATGTGCCATATTCCTTCCATTTCTTGATGATTGATTTCACTGAACTCCGGGGATGTTCAATGCCTTGGGAATTTTTTGGTATCCATCCCCTGAATTGTACTTTTAATAACCCTTTCCCTGAGTTGCTTGGAGTGTTCTTCTGTCTTTATGGTGTTATGGTAGCCAGGAATACTGATCAACCAGTCTCTGGACCCTCCAGACACAGGTGTTTTATACCTCAATCACATGAGACACACCCACATCACTCAGGTTATCTTCAATTCACTAATTGTGAGACTATTGGCACCAATTGGATGGACCTCTACTGAATTTGCCCATTAAATTTAAAAGGGGGTGAATATTTATGCAAACAATTATATTTCTTTATATATTTTTGTTTCATTGACATTACTTTGTAGAACTCTGTTTTCACTTTGACATTAAAGAGTTTTTTCCAATAAATTTTTGTGTGAAAAAAGCCAAATTTTATTGACTATGATTGATTTATGAAAGCAATAAAAGGGTAAAACATCCAAGGGGGTGAATACTTATGATAGGCACTGTACCTCTCAGTCATGATGCCCAGTGTTGGGACAAGCTTCCTACTGATTTCAGGACAGCAGAATCATTGTCCATTTCCAAAACTAGCTGAAGAGTCTCTCTTCCGACTGCATCTGGCACCTAGTTGAGGTTATTGCACTCTATGATTTCTCCTTATGGACAAACATAAATGGCCACAAATTTTGCAGGCGAGAATGCTTTCCCAGGATGAGTTCTTTCAACGTCGGTCCAAACCAAAACGATTCAGAACAGAATAAATGCAAATCAGGATTATTTCTAAGGGCAAAATTAATGTATGTCATAGACCCAAATCTGAAAACTTTCAAGGACCATGGCCACCTTTGGACACTTCTCACAGTGGTTAGTTTCAGAGAATAGCAACAGCTTTTGGCCTCCCAGTGCAGCTGAACTCTCCGTCCCCCATTCAGTTTCGAGGTTCCACTAAAGCCTAAGAACCCACACTTTTCATAACCCACACCCACTTCATCACAGATGCATTTTGCAACAGATCTCTTTTTAAAACTACACTTCCCAAATCTCTGACATCAATATCATTGTTTTTACGACCAGGTCAAACTAACAGCATGTGAAAACAGCTTTTTGATAAATCCTGTATTTCCAAAATGAGCTGTAATCACCAGGTTAACACAAATAACCATTCGATTACATAGAGATAATCAGTGTGTTGATATGCTGCTTTAAATTTTTACCAAACAACAGAAAACGCTAAAACAGCATATACTCTCACTGGTGGCATGTTTAGTTTGAATACTATGACAGACTGCGAAAGGGGTATTAAAAATAACTCACCTCACTTGGGAACGGATTCATAGAATCTGAGTGGATTTACTGAGGAAAAGACCAGTACAACAGTGTACAAGCTGTGTGTGTGTGTGCATGATTTGTAAAATGTGCACACAAACAAATGAAGCTTCACAAATCACATACATGCGGATTTGATTGAAGCCTGAATAAAAACATCCCAAAGTGCACAAGCTTTATGACCTCACCCAGAGAATTCCCTGTTATAACATTACATAGTCATTTACTCCAAACCACCTCATTATGTATCCTAATTCCGTTGGACACACTCATTCCATTTTACATGGTCAATAAAAGTGTGCTCACGGTGTACTGCTCCATTCGCAAATCTTATATCAGTATTAGGACAACCATGGTCTCTTTAATGTGAACATGTTACACGTGAGTTCTAATGGTCCGGTATATAATAGAATACATGCAATATAAATGTCAAGGCCGGTTTCCAATGTGTGCATCTCTGATGTTATACTGTTCTAGAAAATGTGAATATCTCCAGAACCTTCAGCCCCACACTCCATCCCCCACTGAGGAGTTGTCTGTGTGCACACACACACCAACAGGAATTTAATTTCACTTTGTGTGCCAGAATCTCCATGGCTGCCTTGGACCTGCTCCATTTCTGACCACTTGTCCCTTTTGCTCACTTTAATGAAAAAATCATTAGGCAAATATATAAACCCAAGCCATAAAATTTTGAATAAAAGGTTAATAATAAAGCATTCTTGAATAGCATTCCCTTGGCTCTCTCTCTCCCTCTCTCTTGCTCCTCTGCAGTAGATAACGGGATTGGTCATATAAATCATTCAGTCACATTTATTACTGCTCAATTACCTGAAACAAATGCATCCATCAAGTTTTAAAAACCATCAATGCACAAATTATGGGCTTTAAGATTAAATTTTTAATGGACCCAGACACTGCAACTGGCCAGATCCTCAAAGAAAACATATAAAAATTGTGAGGCAAATCAGATGAATTGAAAATGCAGTGAGTGGAACAGAGACCCTGTACACTACATACAAACAGAAGAGGGGGAGCTCAGTGTGTTGGAAAGGCAAACACGGAAGAACTGGGCTCGTTGTCCTCATGTTGACTGGACCATTCATCCAACCATTACTCTCCAGTATCTCCGCACCACGGCTGTAACTGCAGGCTGTTTCAGTAGTGCCATAGACTCCCCTTAGCATGTTTAAGAGGGCATCCATCACAAACCCCCACAGTGATGAAGCTGCTAAAGCACACTGGGAGGAAGTAAAGAACACCCAAGCATACACGGAAAACCTATAAATGCTCTCTTATCTCAGTGTCCGCTCAGACAATTGTGAACTCCCACTTACAGGGGTGTGAATGTTTTTATGATTTTATGTTTTGTTGTAGTGATATTTCTTTCTTTGCAATTACTTAATGTAGTAATGTGTTTGTCTCTTGCGATTATGAGAAACTGTTAGCACTTGTGATGCAAGACAAATTTCAATGATCAGGCAATAAGGTATGATTTTATTGTACCGTAAAGGGCACCTTCAGCTCCCACCCAGGACTGCTATCAAAGAAGTGGCCAGTCCATCAGATCCTCTCTCTCTGTCTCTCTATTATGTCCATTTCTGGCCCCGGAGCAACCAATAATGCTAGAGAGAGTTGAAATAAATTGAATTGTGTGTCTCCTTCTCACCGTCAGACCACTTATAGCTGCCTTTACTAAACCCTTCCTGCCTGCCTGTTTGTCTGCCTGTGATGTAGCAGCTAAAACTGCCACGCATTGGTTAAGTGCTACCTCCATTCTTCTGGAGGTCAGCTGAAGGAGATCTAATGTGCTTTAACCTGGATGCTGAAATTCGAAGGTTCTCAGTGGCAGTGTTCAAAGAAACATACTGGGAGCCCCCTGCCAAAGTGCAAATGCAATCAGCGCTGTGGCTGAGGTTTCTGGCATGTCTGTCCTTCATTCCGTCAGTCCGGCAGCACTCTCCCCTGCTCCCTTTGGCTCCGCTGATTGCTGAGATTGATTAGAATGCCAGCACACAGCAATCAAAGCTGGATTTAACATGCTTGCTCCTCCCACTTTGAATTTGTTTAATCCTGTTGTCCTTTCGCTCTCTCTCTCCTAATCCATTTCCCTTCCTAATTAAATCCTTGGGACCCAAATTGATGAAACAGGATAATACAAGTATTTAGAAAAAAGGCCCTGCACTGCTTCAAGTACCGACCAGCTAATGCTTCTTTGCTGCTTTGGAATCGGGATGAAACAGTCAGGCTGTGAGGTTATCCTTAATGCTCGCAATGCTTCATACCCACACCAGTAAATCAAACACATACATTATGCTAAATGCCAAAAAACCACATCACATACTAAATAACAAAGGGTGAATGGAAAGACAGCTTATTAAAAGGCAGGGAGTGCATTTCCATCAAAAGCAAGCTAGGCTTCCAAAGAGAATCTGTCATTTTAAGTAGCAAGTGGTTTCTGCCTCTAATGACATAAAGCAATAGTAATATATATATTATTATTAAATATAACAAAAAAAACAATCACCTTTGGCATTTGGGACTTTACCCCTCTCTAGGGTTATCTTTGCACTTTTTGTACCATTCTTATGCACTTTGCCTTGTAAGTCGCTCTGGATAAGAGCGTCTAACAACTGTCCTTTATTGTAATGTAATGCAATGTAAAAAAAAACATGTGTTATATATTTAAAGCATTTGTCATATGACTCTTGTACCTATTGCAATGATGCAATGTAATGACACTTGGTTCTGGAGTCCTGTAACATTCCCCAACAGCAAATAAAACACCTCAGCGTCTTATGCAGGACTTTTATCGGTCAATCCAGTGTCTTTGGTCATTTCTTTCTTTGCAAAAAGGTATCTGCATCCCCAATACCGCTGCGATTAGCCTTTACTCGTAGTGGACTAGTGGACTGTCCTGTACAAGGACACGTCTGAGAGATAACCGTGAAGCCGATGACAGACGGTTACCTCCCGGCTAACACACAACTGCGGTCTCCAGCCAACAAGCAATGACAGGTTGTAAGTGACGAAAACATACAAAAAAAAATTAATTTTCAATGAGAAATGATAATGTATTTAACTAGTATTCACATTTTGACATGTGTTCTGACTGAACATTGGCGTAAATCGACCGTTTGATGTTGCCTAGCCATTCTACTTGAAATATTGCGATGTAATTACGATGTAATACAATGGCACATTTGACAGCGAGAAAGAATTGATTATTAGAATACGGCACTAATACTACAGTGTGATTTTAATAATATTTAATAATGGTTTTAGGGTGAAAACTCCCCTCACCGTACAGCGGTGGGCATAATCTGCATAGAAATTGCCCCCTAAACGCAGTCAAAACGCCCAAGAAGGGGGTGTGTACACGAAATGTTAGCGCGTTAGCTGGCAAGCTAGCGTGAGGCATATCATTTGCTTTTCTTCCACCAAGTCTCTTAAAATATTTCTTCATAAAACCGTGCCACTTTGTTTAGCTACCATAACGCTTTAATATTGTCAGGAAGTATTATATTACAGTAACGTAGAAGGCTACTAACAGAGGAAATGAATTTCGGACTATGTTAACAAGAAACCAGGCTAAGGAACATTAACTGTCAGTATAGCTTGGAATACAGCAAACGTGCAAGTTAATGTTGTTAACGCTAGCAGTAACTACACTGGAAAAAAATCCTGGCTTAAGTAGCCTGGCTAGCTAGTTAAGTGTGGTGGCTCAATAAGTTCAGTACCAAAATGGAAACAAGCCTACAAAATCGGTGATCAAGCTACCCAGTGGTGCTGACTTGCGTAGTATGTGCGGTCCAAAACATTGACAAAACCAACCTGCTTGCCAGCGAGCAAAACAATAAAATCTAACAATACCGTCTCAACCTGTGCGATTTCACGACACAAAAAAATCGACATTTGACAGACTATTTTTTTGTAAAGATTTGTGCATAACGGTGAGCCGCTGCAATTCTTTTTTCCAATGTTAGGATAGCAAACTCGGTAGCTAGCTACCCGAAGTAATATGGGCATGTTCATCGTGCATTTAGCATTAGGCTGTAAATTCAGCGTACACTTTAACTAATATTTTCAGTTCAATTGAAACATCTTTGATTGTCGAGAGCTGTACAGAAACAAGACAAACGCAACTGCATCTTACCCTCTAAGAGCCGAGAGATGAGGCTATCCACGTTCAGTTCTCCTTCCGCCATCTTCTGAACTGGGAATCACTTGTGGAGATTCACTTCTTCGCCCCTTCGCTCACCGCCAGAGGGTGATCGATAAGCATTGCTGGACTTTGGGAAAATGATAACACTTTTTATTCAGTTAAACATTATTTGCAATCGTTAGTTTTTCGAAGTGTCTCTTTCAGCTGTATTGCACAAAATACATCGGTGTTGCAATCATATATCATTTTTTTTTTTATTTTAGGAACTGCAAAAGGACGTAATTTGTTCAAATACATGTCATTTGTTGCAGTGTATGCAGTAGTGCGACTATCTTATGCTCGTTTCTTCCTTGGAAACATGTTGTTCGCAAACCATACACAGTGAATACATGTAAACCGGTTACCATTCGATTACCAGGGCCAGTATTTTCCGTCTTGTCTTTGGATTAGTGCAGCGCTGAGAAGTTCCTCCTTTCAAAGATAAAATGTCAGGAGGAACTTTATTTGCATGTAACAGGATTATTCTCCATTTTGAGGCAGCAGTAAGTGAAACGGTGTTACTTAAAATACTAGCCACCCTTTGCTGAATTAGTGTGAGCAATGGGATATATATGTTTTACTGAAAGTTTAGAAAAGACATAAGACTATAGTCTTACCTCAAAAAGGTGTAAAAATGGGTTGACACAAAAATTAGATTTTCTTACTTTAAATTGCAGAAAAGCAGCTCTGTTTTCCCCACACAAGCAGTAAAAATCCATCAGAAATTATTTGAAACGAAGTAAATGAGATAAATGTATTTCACTGAAAATGTCGAAAAGGCATAAGACTATAGTCTTACCTCAAAAAGTTGGAAAAATGGGTTGACACAAAAGTACTGTATTTGATTTTCTTATTTTAAATGGTAGGAAAGCAGCAATGGGAAAAATTGATGACTCTGCCACAACAGCATGTAAGTGCAAAATATTTTATTTACAGTGCTAAATCCCAAAGTGCTAGATGTGAAAATGATGAAAAAAATATATACATACACACACACACACACACGAAATATATTTAGCCTATATACAAAAAACTACACACCAACTCTTCACTTCCTACAACACCCTGATACTTTCAGGGTTTTTTTTTTTTGTCAAAAAGCTCACAACTCTCTTTCCAACCCCCAACCCTCCCTGAAATGTACCTGTGCTTTTTGGTCCCTTCCACCCTCCATAGTACCCGGAAGCATTACTATGGCAACCAACAATGCAATGACTGCACTGAAAATAAATTATTGTAAATAATTCTTTCTTGCCTTTTTTCTTTTGACTACTGAGGAAATTTGTTGAAAACATTTAACATGCTTTCCTCATCAAACAGTCTGTCAGGTCACCAGACTCAAAAGTTAGCTCCAGAATGTTCCACTGGTCCGTTAATCTACAATTAATAAAACTTAAACTGAAATAAAAATATATCAAAAAGATATATAACTAAATAATGGTGTCTACAATACTGATGGGAGAGTGAGGTCATCTCCAGATTTTGGCATAGCCTGCAGTATGGATTAAATGATTTTTTGCTCAAGAAAGTCCCTTCCTCAGTCACCCTCAAAGCATCTTTGGCCTCTCTAGCTTGTTTCACCAAAATAAACTACGAGAAAATGATTCTACCCAGCATTCTGTACAGTTTTAATCATGATGTTGGTACTGTTATGAAGGTACTGATAATACCGAAATAGAAGCTACTATGAAGTGAAGAATAATAGATTTAATAGACAGCAAATAAAATCTAAGTGAAATGAAAATGACAAATAAATACCCTCCACCTGACTTAAGAGGTCCACTCACTTTTAGCATTAATTCAGCTGTGCTTTATAAATCATGTGGTTTCTAATCAGTGCAAGCTGTGAGGTGATCTTATCTCTCTGTGAAAATACCTGTTGGAGGGGTGTAATCTGAGATGATTACCTTTAGCTGTAAGATTTCTTAGCATTTCTGAGGTAAATTCCATGTGATTCTTAAATCAGAACTGTTTTAGACTGTCATAAGAAAATGTCATACAGCGTGACATACATACCGTTATCTTATCTCTCTGCACACATGCACGTGAAAATACCTGTTGATTTCTTTGTGCATTTCTGAGGTAAATTCCATTGACATATAAGAGCCCTCAGTAAACAGTGATTGGTCTTGTTTTAGGTAGTTGGTAACACTATTTGAACCCAGCTGTATTTAAATTCTGTGAAACCCTTGAAAATTACTATCACTTTAAAAAATCACTAATGTAGTGACCATATTATGACTCTATTCAGTTTTGCATCTTTGGCTTCTCTAGCTTGTTTCATCAAAATAAACTACTAGAAAATGATTCTCACCAGCATGCTGTACAGGTTAAAGCAATGTTTACTTAATGATGTATAGTTAATCATGATGTAGGTACTGTCATGTAGGTACTTATAATACTGAAATAGAAGCTAATATGAAGTGAAGAATAATAGATTTAATAGACAGCAAATAAAATTTGAAGGAAATTAAGTAAAAAAAAAACCCCTCCACCTGACTTAAAAGAGGTCCACTCACTGTTCGCATTAATTCAGCTGTGCGCTGGGAATCATGTGGTTTCTAACCGGTGTAAGCTGTGAGGTGATCTTATCTCTCTGTGAAAATACCTGTTGGAGGGGTGTAATCTGAGATGATACCTTCAGATGTAAGATTTCTTGGCATTTGAGGTAAATTCCTTGTGATACTTAAATCAAAACTGTTTTAGACTGTCACAAGAAAATGACATACAGGGTGACATACATAGTGTGCTGTACATACTTCAATTAAATTGCTGACAGTCTCTCATTTTCAATTCCAGAAATTCTACAAATTGGCAGCGTTCGCTGTACGAAATCCCCTCATCTTACCAACAACACTGTTGAATCTCATTCGTACACCAATCACACCACTAGTCATCAACGAATCCGACAGAATCGTAACACGGCATTAGTTTCAAAAACACTTTAAAATAGCATCTTGTTTGCATGTGGTTTTCCCCCTAACACTTTTCAATGAATTGGGGCAGCCACCACCACTTCAAAAAATAGACTTCCAGACCACCTAATCAAACATCTGGGTCGCTGGTGTTCCGATGCACTTCACTTGTACATCAGGTGGCACATTCCAGACATTCGCTACTCTCTTGTTCACTAACGTTCCATCATTGCATTCACATCGTCACCATATTCATCGTTCTTCTTGGCTGGCAGTCTTTGGGGGCCCTCTTCTCCTCTGAGAACAGCTCCACTCCTTTCCCCCTGAGGGCTCATTCACATGGTGCCAACAACAGGAATGACAACTTATGTCTGATGCATAGCTTTTTCCTGGTTGGTGACCGGTTGCATTTAATCGTATATCAGTCATCATGCAACAGCCTGCATTAGCCTTGTAATTCTTTGAATTGAAACTAGAAAGAGAAAATATCAGTTTTTGCTATGCATTTCGGAGCCCTATGAAATAAACACTATGCCTTATCGTATATATTCATAAGCATATTCCTAAGTTTATTCATGAGTGTGGTAAAGTCATCAGGGAAAGTCCTTCTGTGCACAACTCGGGCACAAACATCTAAAGAGGAAGGACTAATGAGTTTTATTAGGCATGGGTGTGGCTTGCATGTTACAGGCAGTAAAGTAATCAGTGTCCTTTTTCATAGCTTTACAAATGGATAAGGTTTGTGCCTTTGCTTTGCCATTTTATTGGCGCTGTGCCTTAAGGGGAAGAAACATGCTCATTTGTCTACTTGCTGCAACGTGCCCATGTCCACCTGGAGAGACTGGAAGGTTCTGTGAGGATTAAGTTTTTTATTTCTCGAGTGCCCTTAACACCATCCAACTGGACCTTCTAGGGAGAAATTGGCAGAAATGCAGGTGAATGCCTCCCTGGTCTCTTGGATTGTGGACTATCTGACAGGACGGCCACAGGGGACAGTGTCTATGTTTCTTTTGACCCTGTACACAAGAGATTAAGTATATCAGAGTCTTGCCACCATCAGAAGTTTTCTTATGACTCTGCTATCATTGGCTGTATCAGGGATGGGGAGTACCAGGGAGGAGTGGACACCCTTGTTGATTTGTGTGAGTAAAACCACTTGCAGCTCAACATGGTTTAGTATAGTTTGAATGGTTATTATGGAATATACAGTATTCTATGTGTTTCTGAATTTTCTGAAATGGAGTCAAGTTTTTTTTCATTCAACTTCTTAAAATTGTGAAAGAGAAGAAAATGAGGAGATGCAAATTCATTGACCATTGAATTGAGTTCCCAAGCTCCCACCAAGGTGTAGTGCTGATTACCCAGGTTCATATTTAAATTCTTCACATCACTTCTTTCATTACAATATTTCTGCTCGAAGAGGTGCTCAGTGAGAGTGTAAGGATGATGATGATGATGATGATGGGACTCCTTAGTGTGCACAATACTCAGACGAAAAGCTAAGGAACAAATTCCTCAACCACTAAGGTCTCAAAGGAGACAAATTAGAGGGAACAAATCCCTAAAACAAAATAAATACACTCCTGTGGGAGAATCCCAACTCTAGCATAAATAACAAGAAACTAAGACTTCAGGGGTGATAAAACTAACAGCTCTTAATATAGAAAGAGCAAACTGCAAAGTACCACGCAGATACTTCAACACCTAAGTTCTTCGGCGGGTAAAAACGGATCAACCCCGCAAGAAAAAGAAAAAAATGAACTTCGTAAAGATTCCTACATTATACTTACACACAAGGCATACTAAGCCGAAAACCAGCGAACAAAATCTCTGCCAAAGCCGGCGAAGTGTATAGATGACACTAACGCAAAGAGATGCTGAAGCCCTGGGTAATATAAAGACCTCACACACCTGAAACCAATTACTAATTGGCCACACCTAGCAGTCAGCCGATAACCGAAAAAGATAGGAAAAGATTAGCCGATTAGCCAAAAGAACGTCGGTAGCTTCCCGACGATAGTACAAACGAAAAAGCACGAAACAAACAAATAATAAAACCCAAGATAACACCGGCAATCATGACAGAGAGAGAATAAAACCTAGGTATCCAGATTCCAAGCTGCATTCAATGTATAGGTGTATCACAAAATCCGGTGTCATGGTTAGACCCCAGAAGTTCTAGTTTGAAGAAATAATGCAAATTATGTAGGTGTTTTCAGGAGCCAACTGAACACAGGAGTGTCACAGGATTCATTCAGTGAATTTAAAGACATGACATCTAAGTTGCAGAAACCAACTGCAGACCCAATAAATGTAGATTTTTAAAAGCTGGACACCAGTTGTTCTGTTCATTAAAACAACATCTTGGGTTTTATTGTGTAAAAAATGGATAGCCAGACAACTTTTTTCCACAGACATTTATTTTCTGTGGTGTGTCCACAAAAGACAACATCAGTACTGAAAAGAATTTATACATTTATAACCAAGTCATATACATCCTATGTTTTCTTTGTGTTTATTTAAAGCCTTCATAGCCTGATCACTTTTCCAGTTTGACTTGAAGAGAGGGCATGAGTGGTAGAAGAATGAACTGAAATATTAGCACAATCTTCAGTTTGTCAATCGTCTCTGTGTACAACTCTCCTGATGATTCATCACATATTTCCTTTTTTCAAAACTTTAATCATTACTGAATAGCCTCCATAACTTCCCTGGAACCAACTGTACAACTGCCCCTCCTACACATCCTACTACTGCCCCTTGGACGTGCCCTAAAATACCCCCTCCTACTGCCCCTACCACCGCCCATGCAAAAGCAGCTGGGACCTTCCCTGAAATACCTGCTACTTTTGAGAGAATTAAGTTAAAATTTCTCTGTTGATAAAATTTATAATATGAAGGGTTGTTCTCTGACACCATTTTGTCAACTTTTTCAAAAAGTTTGTTCACCTGGATCGTGTTGCCCTTGTTAACACTGGAGTCTTTTTTGCCATAGCTATTATTGTCATCATTGTTAAAGACGTGGTAACGACACCCACACTTCTCTAGGAGCTGCTGCAGGTTTGTGTCCTCACTGATAAACTCTTCAATGGTTGTGTCTTCCAATCTGTCTCCATAAGTGAAGAGGACCACAGTGTACTGGTTCACTCTCTCAGAGAAGAGCTCCTGCAGAGTCTCCATCACTCTCTTCTCCTGCTGAGTGAATCGTCCCAACTGTATGACCAGAAGGAAAGCGTGGGGTCCAGGGTCACACAGAGACACAACTCTCCCCATCTCCTCTCTCAGTCTCTCTTCTGAGAGCACAGTGTTGAACAGGCCTGGGGTGTCCACCACAGCGACTCTTCTCCCACACACTTCTCCTTCTCTTGTCTCACTCTCCTGGGTCAGAGAAGAGGAAATGATCTGAGATTTAAACGCGTCTTCGTCCCAGGATGGTGTTTCCTGCTGCACTCTTCCCAACACCACTCAGCCCCACCAACACCAGCCTGAGGTCTTCAGCTACAGAAAGACAGGAGAGACTTTAATTAGGGCCAACACACTCCTGCATTTCACACACAAGAGTAGTGTAGTGTTCTGTTATTGATAATTGTATGATGCAGTAATTAGATACCTTTTCAGCCAAATGAAAAAAAAAAAATAAGATATCATTTCCACTAACAATTCATTCTTGCGTGAATGAAAAATATCAAAAATAATTTTGATAATGGCAGATTCAATAACTATACTTTCTCATTGTTTCTTGAAAGAGTTAAAGAAGTTAAAACAAAACACATTTCTCAAGAGATCGATTGATTAAATTTTTGATTCATAGGTCACTTGCCCATCATCTAAATCTGGTCATGATAAATAACATCATGAGAGCGCTCTATTAAATACAAACTCTGATATTGGGGGTCCCCCTTTTCCTACTTACTCTCAGCTCTGTTATAAAACTGAACACTCGTCTTTATTGAGTTCTAACATAGATGAAAATGAGACACAAACTTACCATTTTGTTCAATGTTTCTGCTCATTTTTCTGATATGTAGATCATTTCAGGTGTGAGTAAATATTAGATCAGGTGTTTGCAGATTAGTCTGATGCAGTAGTGTCTCTGTGTGTCTCAGAATTACAGTAAAAGCTGCGCTAAAACTCTACCTGCTTGTATACACACCTGTAACTTCCCGATACAGTTTAAGGTGTGGCTAGAGAGGCAGAATAGAAACTCCCAAAAAATAAAACACTGCACTGTGATTCGTGAACGGTCCCTGAAGACATGTCACACCATTACATTTACAATATTCTCGAGCAGTGCCAAGGTAGCCATGGTCATGCCATCTTGATATGTTCACATGCTTTAGGTCTATTTATGTGAGCAAAATAAATTGGTTAAAAATACACTGGTTGCTAATATCTGTTAGGGTGGGCCGCCGGGTGGGGGGAAGTAAATGCCTTTGCCGTCCGTGACCTGCTTTGGATTTAAATAATAAAGCTCTGCTAACTGAGACTCTGTTTCTTGGTCTTCTGTGGTGGGTGGATTGTTGTACTCCTTGCAGCATATGATGTTGTATACTACATCAAAATTATTTTGGACTGTATTAGTCAGTCAAAATGCTTGGACAAGTATGTAATATGTTTAATGGTAGCATAACAAAAACGATACAATTAAATTATATAATTCATGTTTTATTCAATCTGAAATCCATTTCCTAATGTCATTTTTATATTTGAAGTCCTGGGGAAGGAGGAAGGACTTTGAAATATCATGTTCCGCATGTCATTGCTCTGCGTTTTCCTCTCTGACACAACTCTAGGGCACAACTTAGCATGTCTATTGGGCACAAATATTCCACAAATATTCCACTTCCTGGTCCTGTAGCTATCCCCATAGACATTTTGTGGAGTCACGGTCTCTATATATTACATACTCTAAGAGTACCTCAAAGAGTTTGGCCCACTGACTCATTCATTTCAAATGTATTCACAGAATATATTCCATGCCATATACTAGATATGAAACAGCCCAAACTCTCAAGTCAGTGCGTATGTAAACTTTGTGTGTAAATCATTGGAATATAAGAAAAAGTTTTAGGAAACATTTCGGCTTCGTATGATCCTGCCCTGGGTGGCTGCCCATGCCAGGATCCACCCCTGCACATAAAATTTAGGCTGAAGGTGTCTTTTCTCTGTTAGCAGTGCAGTGTTTTATTTTTGGGAATTTCCATTTCTGCCTCTTTAGCCACACCTTAAACTGTACAGGTGCGTGTATAAAAGCAGACAGAGTTGTAGTGCAACTCTTACTGTAACTCTGAAACACACAGAGACACAACTGCATCAGACTGATCTGCAAACACCTGATCTGATATTTACTCACACCTGAAGTGATCTACATATCAGCAAAATGAACAGAAAGATTAAACAGAATGGTAATTTTGTGTCACATTTTCATCTGTGTTACAACTCAATAAAAGCAAGTGATCCGCTTTATATCAAAGTTGTGTATGACGTATGTGGCACATAAGAAATCGCCAGTAAATGAAATGATTTTTTTTTCCTGTCAGATTGAACATCTAGAGCCACTGGAGATTCTAAGGGGGGCCCAGGAGGGGCCAATGTCCCTGTTACAACAACCCTGGCCCCCCTGTAGCCCCCCTAAAGTTTAGGAGCAGGAAAACGAAGAACAATAATGTCTAATGTGATGTAACAGAACAACTGGTCTAGGTCTGGTCCCTCCAGTTGAATTGGTCTAGAACCGCCATAGTCTAGAGCATAACAAGCAGACCATAAAAAGGGGTTACCACTTACAAAGCGTAACTGGGGTACCCAACAAACCTGCTCTTCTGCATTTAGTGTTCTACTGTACTCAGATTATTATCTTAAAACAACCAAAATATTTGTGTGTTTTGTTAAAATTGCATTTTGGGGGCCTCTGGGTGGCTCGCAGGATAAATCGTTGCCTGTGAGCCCCAAGGTCGGCGGCTTGATCCCCAGCCTCGCCATTGCCGGACATGGTCAGAGGTCCCCTTGATGAGGGAACAATTGGCCAGCCTCGCTGGGGTTCGATACATGGCAAGCCGGCTGAACTTGTTTGGTTGGTCTCATCGCAATAGCGCTCTCCATGTCATGCTTGGGCGCCTGCGGCGGCACGAACCAACTGTACGCTGACCACGTCCTCCTCATGGTGGAAGACCGTCGTCACGTGAATCGGAGGAGTCATGTGCTCGACCTCTCCTCCCACAGCTGTCGGGGTGGGTGCTGTGGTGAGGTTAACTCGCTCAGTTGAACATTCGGGTTGGGAAAGCTGGGGAAAAATCAGGGGGTGCATGCATGTGCCCGCAGAAGGAGGCACACCCACTGTTCCACTGCAAATATTTTAATTGCCAAGTACTTTGCGAGAAATAAATAACTAACAGAACAATATATACAGCTTCATTGCTTCACTTTGTGTCAAATACTTGAAAAATATGCAGCGCTCTATTGCCAATAAATGACATTAAAATATTTTTTTTAAATGTGGGCGCCCCCCACACGTTTAATTGAAACCTCAAATTATCTTAAAAGAACTGAAATTTAATTTCATTTATTAAAAGGTAACACTGTAACTTACATTGTCTTCTTTTTTAATGATTGTTTTGTGATTTGTTTCACTCATCTTGTTATCCTTTGACATTCAAGTTTCATATGAATTAGGTTAAAATAACTTATCAAAAACAATAACTGTCATGTGGATATATTACATATTTTTATACCATTAATACAAAAATAACACATTTATAAAATTATTTTATAAAATTACAGTTCTTGGGTCTCTCTTGGTAGTCTCTGAAATTATACTGCTTTCCTACTGTAGATCACAGGAGTAATCTTGGGTTTACTGGTCGAAGTAGCCTAGCTAGCAAAGTAGCAAGATAAAAACACTGTCGCAAAACATAATTTTATTTCTTAGGTGTCAGATCGTAAGGCTTCGGCTATTACTTTTGTGGACTACAGTGATCGCTTGTGCAGCTATGGAAGACTGTTTTAAAGCCACCTTTTCCGTTTGCTGCGTTGGGAGACAGTGAGTTGACACACGTCCATGTTCCAATGTAAATTAGCAAAACGGAATATAAGAGTAACATGAAAACGTCGTCTCTGCAAATTAAGCGATAGGAGTCGCGGACAAATTAAGCTGGGGACAAATTCAACAATCAGTTCACTGTGGCGTTTCAGAACAAGAAAAATGTTGAGACTTGCCTCCAAGGCAAGATATGCAGTGCAAGGAAGGAGGCGTGCAGCACGGCCCGAGGATGCATTCTGTAATAGAGCACATCCGACTGACCGCTCCAAGTACAGTATAGGTGAGCAATGGATCCGTTGTCAATGTGTTTGTGAGAGCGAGAGCTGGGCCAGGGGCTGAGACAATCAATACACTGCGCGCAGTTCTACAAAAGAATACGATTTTACCCACTTTAAATAATAAAAAAATAGAAAATCAATATATGGTGGTATATGTTGATATTGTGGCGGGCCGCTATAAATAAATCAATGTATGGGAAACACTGAGCTGTACATATGTTTTATTGTTGTGAATTAGTGCACACAAATGTGGTGTGAAGGCGGGAGAATTTGTTGCACCGAAGGGTTTAGTACAATGTTTACTTAAGCGTTTTAAGAATGAAAGCACACAGTAGAACTCTGCTCTTGTGTCCTATGTGTAGCCTGAATCCTCTGTACCTTTGTCATTTTTAAATCATGCTGGCATCACTGCCTCCCCCTCGAATAATACTAAGCATATCGCCCTGAAGAGGTAACAGAAGTTTACTTGTTATTCCACAGAACCAGAGAAGTTTGAAGAACTGAGGATTGTGCTGGTTGGGAAGACTGGAGTAGGAAAGAGTGCAGCAGGAAACACCATCCTGGGGAGAAAAGAATTTGAATCAAAGCTCTTCCTCTGTGACATCAGAATGTGCTAAGGCCAGAGGGGTAGTGGATCGGAGATGGGAGGTGTCTGTGATTGACACTCCAGGCCTGTTTGAGACAGAGCTTACGAATGATGACATCATAAAGGAGATTGGAAAGTGCATCTCTCTGTCCTCTCCAGGTCCCCATGCATTCCTGGTGATTCTCCAGCTGGGCAGATTCACACCAGAGGAGAAGGACACAGTTGAGATCATTCAGAAGATCTTTGGTCTTGAGGCATCGATGTACACAATAGTGCTGTTCACCCATGGAGACAAGCTGGAGGGAACAACGATTGAAGATTTTATCAGTGACAGTAAAGACCTTTTAAGGTTTGTTCGTCAATGCAGCGGTGGATGTCATGTCTTTAACAATAAAGACAACACTGATGATGTTCAGGTCACTGAGCTGCTGAGGAAGATTTCGAACATGGTGGCAGAAAACGGAGGGCAGCACTACACAAATGAGATGTTTAAGAGGGCTGAAGAAGCAATTCAAGATGAGATAAGGAAAGGAATATGTAGAGAAGAGGCAGAGAGAAAAAACAAATTTTTAAAGGGTTTATTCATCTGTGTAGGTGCAGGTCTAGGAGCAGCAGCAGGGGGCGTAGCAGGTCCAGCTGGCATGGGTGTAGGGGCAGCAGCTGGAGCAACAGCTGGGACTGGAGTGGGACTATATGCGTCAGAAAAATGCACCATACAGTGAAGGTCATTTTCTTCACCATCAGCTATCTGAGTTACAGTGTACAGATAGCACCATATCATAAGTAGAGGATATAGTTATTATATTCATCGTAACTTCTGAGATATCTAACTTTCTGTTCATTCTCAACATCAGCATCTTCCTTCCAATGCAAAACTAACCGCTGGTGTGCATGGCTCCGAAGCTCTGTTTAGGTATCATCCTAGCTCCAGGTGAAGTTCTAACACCATATACAACACCAGATTCTTATTTTTATCGATTGCCCCCAAAAGAGGTGTTTCTAGCAAGCTGTGGCTCTGTATTTTTCCACAAAATAAAAAATGCTACAAAACAACAGAAGCCTGTCTAAAATAAGGGAACAGGCATGTAGCTGTTTCAGTCAAAGGAATATAATTCTTTTATTTGTATTTTGATGTCACATTCTTTGATATGGAATGCTCAATTACAGAGTATTATCAGCTAGCAACAGTAAGAAAAGCAAAGTGGAAAAACCATGCAGAATAACTTGTTCCTGAAGAAAACTGAACACTGTGGTTTCTGTTGTCAAATGTTGTTGCCATATGGCAGCCTCTCAAACATACCTTACAAAAATATATAGATATTTTTCTATAGCACTTCACAAAGAGACAAACTTTTTTCTATAGGGGATATTATATATCATATAGTAGTGCACAAAAGATTGTGTACTAAAGATTTTAGTGTACTAAAATGTTAAATTATAGTACATTTTTAATGTATTATGCTGTATGGGGGTGGTATATTATCTCACTCTTTTCGTGTATCTTTCTGTCACGCTGGAAACAAATCCCAGCACTAACCACCAGAGGGCGCCCACCACCAATTATCATCTGTGCTCTCTACGCTCACCTGATGATCCCCCGACTTATACCTGTGTTTGCCTGCTGTCTTTGCTCAATTGTGCCTTCCCTTTTTTGTTTGTACTTTTCTACTGGGACTAAGTAATAAACCTTTTTTCATTTTGATCTCATTGCTGTGGATTTACACTTTTTTTTTAATCTTGGTCATTTACTCAGCCTGAAACAATTATTATTAAAATTAATAGCCTTTAATTTATCCATGTCTGAGTTCCACAATGCAATCTTGCATCCAACACTTTTAATCATAATATAATTTTAGTTATAATTCAGTCATTCTTTATATGAGGGTAAGTCAAAAAGTATTGGTACCAGTTCATACATCCCCAGGTTTATTCCAAATAAAACATGTATAAACATGTCTCTGAGATCAGTGGACTGCTGCAGGCAAGTTTTCTCATTAATACACTTGTCTTAGTCTCATTAGGGTGCCTTAAAAAAATATATACTTTTGTGCCATGGAAAAAACTATTTTGAGGTCAGTAAATCATTTGGGAGGTTGTTATGAAGAAGTTTTAAGAAAATGAAAAACTGCATTGGGGAGAAAAAGGCCAGGAAAATTGCACCTGCTCATTCTCCGGTAGTAAGGGCTGTCCGACGAGAATTTCTTTGGGAAACCTTACCCCATCCACCCGACAGCCCTGATCTTGCCCCTTCAGACTTCTTGTTGTTCCCAAAACTCAAAGAACACGATTTGAGTCCCTCGATGATGCCAAAATTGCTGTTTTGACAAACTGTAAATCAAAGAGCACAGAATTCAACAGGGGAGGGTCTTCATCAATCTTTTTAAGTTTCCAAAATACGTTTATAAGTTTAAATGACATTTACTGATGTATATTTTCCACCCACGGAAGAAAAAGTTGTCAGGAATTCTTTGAGAGTAAAAAAAAATGATATACATATATATGTGCGTTTTAAGTTTCCAAAATATGTGAGTATAATCTTCCTCAATCTTTATAATGAAAAAAATTAGATAATTTCCTCATGTAACAATGTAATATACAATAGTTATTCTAAATCATACAAAAAATACACAGATATAAATATAGATTAACAGTCAACTCAGAATTATTTGCACCACTGACTGGAAATGCAGAAAAGCACAACAAAAAAATAACATTATTGAGATAAACTCAAAATGCAAAGATGCAAAAAACATTGTAGTTTATAAATGTTCCTCTGCAACCAACCAAAATCATACATTTATGTATTAAATAAACAAATTCTCCAAAATTAAGATTTGGTCATTTATTGGCACCTCTGGTTTAAGACCATTCCTTTCGCCTCTGTTGAGGACCATGAGGACACATTTACCAGGCTGACCAATGAGCCTGCCTCTCTTGAGCAAGTTAGGACACAGGATGTAAGTTACATCTAATTTTTAAACCTGAATGTCCAAAACACAAAAAATAATATGATAAAATAATCACTTGAAACAGATATTCATACAGTGTCAACTACAGAAAGTGCAGCACATGTTGTAAATTAAAACATAATGGAGGACAAAAATGCATATAGTATAGCTACCCATAATCTCTATGGTAGAAACAGATACAGTAAATACAGGGAAGTAGCACCTGTACCTCTCTCCAAAAATCCACTTAAGTGGTGGAGCATGCATGAGAGAGAGTACCCCCTTTTGTCCCGCCAGGCAAAACGCTATCTTTGCGTTCCAGGGACAAGTGTCCCAGCTGAAAGGGTCTTCTCCACAGCTGGAACATTTGAACTCCTCAGAGAAGTTGCCTTCTGCCAGAGCACATGGACTTCTCTTCTTGCAAAAAAATTACACACTCTTATGTTTGGTGCATATCTTTAATATTAAGTCCTTGGGAAACATGGCCTGTGACTTTTATACTTGCCAATTTTTATTTTTTGCTATTCTCTTCAGTCAGGAGTCATTTTATTGTGCTTCAAAGAGACAGGTTGGTTTTGTTTTTAAGGAACTATACCCATGTGCTCCTCAAATAAAAAAGATTTTGGTATACAAGCCTTTGGCCTTTTCTTTAAGAGGTTTTCACAATTTGTTTCCAGTGACTGTATATGTAAATTTGTGTTTCCTTCAGAGCTTTGTCATGTGTCACCTTTACAGGGTTGCACACTGGCTTCTATGCATACCTGCAGCTAGTGTTCCTTCCAGTGGGCACATTCACACACCTCTACGATCACAACTAAAGCCAGAAAAAGTGAACATGCCGATATTTTGCACCTCAATCTTGGCTGTTGTTCAGGTTTTTTAACTAAAACGGGTTCAAATTACTGCAGTTTGACTCTATGCCACAATGCCAGTTGGACTTATTTTATTTAAAGAACAGACTCACACAATATTGCTATTGTTATTTTTTATCTTTTATTTATGCAGGGGAATAAATATGCCTTACAATTTATATTATATATTATAATTAACAGAAATTATTTAATACAGTACAATATATTATAATTTATGATTGCCTTATTTAAGATTGTTTGATTGTCTTTTTTTGATGTTTTTTTTACATTCATTCTTCTGTCCTTGCTGTATCTCTGTCTGTGTGATCTGAAAACAAAACAAGTTATTCATTTACTGTGCATTTACAAGTTATGATGCAATATAAAATATTTGTAAACAAAATGTGAGGTAAAGTGATTCCAGTATGTTTTAGTGCCATTTTTTAGTGCCAATTATCGGGATAATTGACAATCACAATTATTTTGGCCAGGATAACCCTGATATAAAATTTTTATTTTGCCCCATGCCTAGTGAAAACCCATTTCAATATAATCAGGACAGAGGAGACGCTCTTGGCATGACAACACAGGAAAAGCCCTCCCTTCTCTAGCAATGCTACAGGTAACAGTTCACTGCCCTGATGTCCTGTTAGCTTATTCAACTGCTAACTGTTAGCTTGTGGCAGAGTCATAAACTGGATTGGAATTAAAGATATGACTAAGCCAGTGATGGCAATGGCCATGAGAATTGTGGGGTGAGAAGTAGCAGGGCTGTGCAGAGCTCAGCTGAGCTGGTAGACCGGTGAGTGACTGGCAATGGCGAAGAGATGCACAGATCACTTACCTGTTTTATTACAATCTCTTGAAGAACTTTAGGACCTTTGCGCCTTTGCGTTTGATTGAAGACACCGATGTCACAGAGTAACTGCGCTGCCGGCGACTGGCGGGGGAATCCTCCATTTCATAAAGTTCCAGTTTTGAGGAACGTCGTAGTCGCTTGTGTGAGTGAAAGAGGTCTCCATGGTCTCCACATCTGCTGAGACAGAGTATGCTAGTTAAAAATCTGCTGCTCTGTGAAATGATACTGTACAAATTCAGGGAGCTGTGATTAACGCACACTGAAATTTCAATCGCCGCATGTCCAACAGGAACCAAACAGGCTTTTCCGGCTGTCTTTGTAACCACTTCATCAACTTATTTTGGAATGCCCCCTTGGCTTTATTGTAATCTTACAGAGCAATGGAAACAGAGCAGAGTGCATTTTGGGTACCGTGATAGACTGAGTCTTACCTGCATAGGGGTCAGACACTGGCTCAGAGACGGCCTGCTGGAACTTAGCTAATTCAGCTTTGACCTCATCCAACCTGCATAATGCAGAAAAAACAGAATTCAGATAATTCAGACTCCACCCCTGCTACAAACATCAGACAACTGAAGAACCAGTGATTAAGAGGTGTTGAACACTGTATATGGTATATTAAAAAAGTGCACCCACCCAAGTGCAGATAAATTGGCCACTTGAACAGTTGTAGCAGAGGGTGTAGTAAATCAATATACATGTGTAAATAATACACAAAAACAACAATCTTACTGATTTTGGAGGGTTGCTGTCATTTTCCTCTCAGCAGCCAATGCTTCTTCTGAGGACTCTGCTTTCATCTAGAGGCACAGAAGATGTTAACATTCAAACCTGGACAACCATATCAGCTCTCAAATCTACTGATCACTCCCTTACCAAATTCTCCTTGGCTTGCCTCACTTCGTTTTCAATCTGGTCAGAAACAGATGGCAGAGAGCACAAGATCTAATTATCTACATTTCTCAGAAATGACAGTGATTAAAACAGATCATGCAAAAAATTCTGAACTATTGGCAATGTTTGACTACATGTTACCCATAGTGGGTAAAGTTTACCCACAGTGGTTCACCAACATGAACTATAACGTATTCTGGTATTTGTTTAAAACCAGCAACTCACTAAACTATCAATTGCTCACAACTGATTAAAAATTTTTGGGAACATGTTTAATTTGCTGAAGTGGACAAATGGAGCCATGAGCTCTGTCCAAAGATGGCTCTTATGTATGAGTCTGCTGGACAGCCTTGCTTACTTGAGCCAGGTAGGCGCCCTGCTTTTTCTCATGCTCCTCCTCCATCTCCCTGATCCTCAGGCTCTGTGCCTGCAGTACACGCTGGATGTCTTCTTTATTTTCGAGGAGCGATGATACCACCCGCAATACATTCCTGCAACACAGCGAGCTGAGCATGGGGATTCCACCACTTAGCCCTGTACTCAGCCTCATTTACCTACACAGTTAAACACTTGAAACAGTACAGTATGACCCTCTACCCAAGGAAGGTGGTCTTATCTGGAGGTTACCCAGATATCAGAGCTTAAACAGTTCCACATCACATTTTACACAATGAAGCTCATGCCTTAGTGCAGCTTTTTTGACATTGGTTTTCAAGTTGTTGATGTTTGCTCAATTTAAATGACAGCATTACGAAGATCTGACACACATCTCCTCTTGTGCAAACCTGTTTTTCCCTGGACATTGTGTATTGCTCATTACTTACTGTTGGAGAGTCTGCTCTTGTCTTTGGGACAGATCGATCATCTTATCAAGTTCTTCTTGGAGGGCTGCAGCCTCACGTTCAAAATGTGATTTTTCTACTTCCAGAACACGTCTTCGCTGCACCTCTGTTTGGATTTTGCCTGAAAAAAAGACATCACAATTTAGATTGGGAAATTGAGATTAATCATTTAGGTTATCAAAAAAAGTGACTGTTTGAGCAGTGTACCTTCCAGTTCTTGATTCTTTTTCTCCTCATTCCTCAGTTTCTTCAGGTACAGGTTTCGTTCCTCTTCAACTGCATTAACAAGCTGGTCCTGAAACAGAAAACACATGAATGAATCCAAATTTTTTAACTTCACTGACTACAAATGCACAACCAGTATCTTCAGCTTAGAAGTGTAGCTGAGGTATTTTACAGATACTCAGTGTCATAATAAACTGGTAAGGCCTGAGTCAATTCAGTCATGCAAAGCAACAACAAATGTTCCAAATGGTGTGAATGATTGATTTGTCATACTTTGCTATGAAGCTCTTAAACCCAAAACCTTCTTAGTCACTTGTTCACGTACCAATTCATGTGAAGACTTGTGAGGCAGGTTTGTTGCTGTCACTGGCCCACCTACAAGAGAGGGACAAGTCAGGGGTGATAAGAGGACTCAGACTGCATGAACTGGGTGCTGAACTGAGATCTGTGTGCATCAGTGTCTAATGAAGCAAGAGAAAACAGAGAAAGCCTTTTCATCATGTGACTGTAGCAGATTGGGTGAAGGATTCTAAGGGTGGAGACTCACTTTTCTCACCAGGGCTTGTCTCCCAAAAGGAACAGCCAGGAGTGGGCTCAGACTGTGGTCTCTGGAGATCAGCCAGCTCAGCCTTGACCTCATCCAGCCTTTGAAATGGTGAAAATCACATCTTTCAGACCACAGAAACAGCGGCCATTTTCCTTACGCAAAAGGTTATCCACCCCAAACCTGGAATCCAAGGCTACCACCATCTCAGATTCTAACCTTTCATCGGCTACATCTTGGAACCTTGAACGATTATTATTTAATAGTCACCAAAGAGCCAGTTAATAGTAACCAAGAGCTATATACCACCATTGGGCATGTGAGTAACACTAGTTGGGTTATGGGAAGCACATTTACTCACTGCTTGCGGAGATCTGCCACTTCTTTTTTGCTGACTGTCAGTGCATGGTCAGAGGCACAAGCTCTCATCTGAAGGGCGCAAGACAGAGATTAACCTTCTGTCTTGGGCAAAGACATTGGCTAACAAAAATGCTTGATTATGTTGCCCTTACCAAATTATCATGCCATTTCTTCTCCAGAGATTTAATCTTTGGAGAGAGAGGTGACAGTCAGAATCATACACACAGATCTAAAAACTTCACCATACTGCACAAAATGTGACTCTTGTGGAGGGGTGTGCAATTTGGAGACAGTTCTTCACCTCAGCTGTGTAGGAGAGCTCCGTTTTCTGATGCTCACTCTCAATATTTTGGACCTTTTGCTCATTAGCCATGACCAGCTCCCTTATCTTCAGCTCACTATCATGACGCTCAGACTCCATCTGAGCCACCTTCCTGCAACAGAGAGTATGGAGGCCCCTGGTAACCAATGCAAAATCATTCTCCCATCCAGATTCCCATAATATTGAAATCATCTCTGTCAGTTATGTCAGCCAGCATGGTATGCTGTCTGGTACATCCACAGTAAATATAGACTACCTCTACCATCATCTCCATCATGTACTTATTTGTTAGATATATATGAAAAATCAAGATCCAGTTCCTACACTCATGTCCTCTTGAGTAAAGCCATGTGTACACAGACCCCATCTTTCCCTGGCCATTGGCCTGTATACTTGGCTGCTTGTTACTTACTGCTGGAGGGCCTGCTCTTTGAGTTGACACAGCTCACTCATGTTCTGCAGTTTAGCCTGGAGGGCTGCAGCCTGATCTTCCAACTGGGACTTCTCATCCTTCACAGCATCTCTGTCCTGCTGTAGGGCTCGGATTTTTTCTGGAGCGCAAACGGTCACAATTCAGATACAGGAAGTGGGAATGGACCATTTGGGTACTAAAATACTCTCTTAGCAGCATACCTATCAGCTCCTGTGTCTTCTTCTCCTCTGCTTGCAGTTTCTCCAGGTACAGTTTCTCCTGTGACCCCTGTTCAGCTGGGGGAGTGCTGACCTCTGCCCTGTACAATGTGAAATCACATAAAATCATGACCAAAACGGCAGCACTTTCCGTAAGGAATAAGAATGCACTACAAAGTCCACTGAGTACGCTATCACCATTTAAGATTATGGTTGAGATTAATTAGCATTTTACAGTTCATTTTAAAATAAAGCCATGGGCCGTTGCAGGGTCTACAACCCATTTAAGTAGTCTGGTTGTGAATGAACTTACTTATTCTGAGGAGTTGGGATCTCTTTCTTGTTTGCTGTCAGTGGGCGTCCAGCAGGGCCAGATTTTACCTGGAGGGGAAGGAGTAAGAATTAGCATTCTATCCTGGAGAATGACGTTGACTCACAAAACTACCTGATTATGTCATCCTTACCGAATTTTGCTTCTTTTTTAGAGCTTCAATCTGTGGAGAGACAGCTCAAATTTAGAACCACATATTACATCACAATTAACTGAGCAATTCAAACCGGAGTTCAAACCACTTACTACAGGAAGAACAACTAAAACGGATACATTTTGTGCATATGCTACACTTTGAATGTGAGAAAATACAGTGTACTTTGCAAATATATTTGACGAAAAGAATCAGTTAGTTACCTGTGAAGTACCGTTACACTGCATATTAAATACAAATGCAAGCTTCTGGGGGCAGTAATGTAGAAATGCATCACACTGTACTGAAGTGATTCTTGAGAACAGGTAGGTGCAGTATTTGGTATCTGTGTTTTCGGCAGTTGTTCACCTCAGAAATGTAGGAGTGAGCCATCTTCTGACGCTCCGTCTCAATCTCTTGGATCTTCTGTTTATGAGACCTGAGCACCTCCTTCACTTTCAAGTGTTTTTCCCGACGCTCAGAGTCCACCTGAGCAGACTTCCTACAACAGAGAACATGGAGGCTTCAGGCCACTAATGCACCAACCTTTTTCACACTTAGTTCTTGGACTGTTTACTGTTATACAACATATATTTCATACCTACACTTCACCATCTGTTCAATTTACAACATTTCAGATACAGATGACAATATGGTGTGCTGCCTGGCTTATCTAAAGTTGTATTCCATCACTGTTTTCTCAGAGTGTACATTCCCTGCTCCTCATGTGTACACTACAGATGTACA
Source organism: Albula goreensis (assembly GCA_022829145.1). Classification (NCBI taxonomy): domain Eukaryota; kingdom Metazoa; phylum Chordata; class Actinopteri; order Albuliformes; family Albulidae; genus Albula; species Albula goreensis. The sequence goes on from CM040749.1 coordinate 35,146,002, forward strand.
TGGAACACTCTAGATCTGACACCAGTCCTGCATTAGTCTTAAGTCTTGTGCACAAAGCCATTTTCCTCTGCAGTGTTGTTTGCTACTTACTGCTGGATAACCTGGTCTTTCCTCTCACACAGCTCGCTCAGATTGCTCAGTTTTCGTTGTAAACAGGAGATCTGAATTTGCAGCTTGAGCATGTCATTTTTCTGAGCATCACGGTCCTCTTTCAGCATTTTGATTTTTCCTGAAGCACAAATAACAGTCACATCTCGGACACATGGAACTGAGGTGGATCGTTATGGTGCGATGAGAGGTTATCTTTGACAAACGTACCCTCCAGCTGCTGGCTCTTGAGCTCAGATGCCTTTAGTGTCTCCTCATGCTTGCTTTGCTCTTCTTTGATAGCATTAGCAATCTTTACATGACAGAAACACATCAGAGAACATCACAGCCTGTATGACCGCATCTACAACTGTGCCTGATGCATTTTAAACTCATGTCAAAATAAAAAAGATTATATGTGACATGACCAAATAACTTTATCTACAATGATGCCAAGAACTCATATAATTAATCTAGATTAAAAAATACAATGCTCTTTCCTAAACACTTATCGCCATTTCACAGTGGTAACTTACTAACTCATCCACATTACCGCCAGCCATCTTGGAGGCACCACCTGGAAGAAAGAAACCATCAAACAAGGGTGGATAATGGCACCTCACAGGAGCCTAAAAACACCACCAGCCAAAGAAGAAGCAGAAGTGTCACAGGCAGTGGTTTGGGACCATTAAGGAAAGAAAAAACCAACAACCACCTATCAATCATTAAAAGGGATACCTAGGCCATGAGTTTTGTTTGAATAAACAAATCACTTAATGCCAACGAGCACAATACGGACTGCAGTCCAGGATCAGTGCAATTTTGGTGCGTGACCGAATTTTTCGTGACCAAAAGGAAGAGCAAGAATCAGAGGGCAGGAACTCACAGCCAGAACAGGTTGAGCAAGTCGAAAACAGTCATTCTGACAGTACCACTGACTGGGACTGTCATAACGATAACAGTTATGAGAAATGTGTAATGTACCCTCCAGCTCCTTGTCATTCTTCTCCTCCACCTGTTTCTCCTCATAAGATTTTCCATCTCCATCAAGAGCACTTTTTCCCTGTGTGGAAACATACATGGCAGTTCATTCTCACAGCCTGTCATACTGCAGCACAGCCGATTTACAGCTCCGCACCATGAAGGACAAAGTCAAGTTTGTGTCTTTATTGTTTCACATCCATTTTACTGATGTACTGACTTACCGATTTTCCGGAAGTCTTGCCATCTGGAGAAGAGACAATAAAAAGTTCAAAAAAAAAATGAATGCGTCAGTTACACATCAATCAACGCATTGGCAAAAAGGAACAATCAAAAAATCTCCATTCCTAAACATGTTGTACCTTCTGAACTACAGACACCCTATTGGATAGGCTAATAGAAGACAATTTTCAGTGATGACTATGGCTCTCTGACCTTTGGTGGTACTGTCTCCTGTTCAAATAATTTCCACTGTTCATAGAGACACTGTGAAACTACACCAACCGGACCATGTCCATTTTTGTGACAGTGAGGGATCGGCATTAATGGGAAGGAGCTTACCTTTCACAGGAGGGGGCACAGAGACAGACTGTTGTATTTCTGTCAGCTGAGTGGTGACCTCAATCACCCTGCCAGCAGAAACACACACCTTTCAGACAAGCGCCAGTTTCACCTGACCAGAAAACATTATCATCCCAAGTGATCTGAAATTATCAAGTCCTGAGCCTTCAGAATGAAGACAAGGTTTTTCACTGACAAACTCGGGCCATTGCCCGTATCCCAGCATACATCAGCAAACTAAGGGTTCCACATCTGGAAACGTCCTCACTTTTGCCGGAGGTCGGTGGTCTCTTTCCTCTCAGCTGCCAGGGCATGCTCAGCCGCGAGAGTGTTTGTCTGGAGGCCAAGAAGAAGAGGTGATGAACTGTCCAAACAGCCATTTCCAGAAAAACATCTACAAAAAAAAATCTATGCTCTTTCTTACCCAATTCTCCTCTGCCTGCCTTTTGTGATGTTCCATCTATGGAGCAGAAGGAAAAGTGACAGTCAGTACAAACCTCTTACACTTGCAACAGGATGTGTTAAACTCCAGGGTTAATTCTCTGACCTGCGTCTTGAGGAGGTCTTCAGCTTTCTTGCAGTCCTGCTCCATCTCCAGGATCTTCTGTTTGTGAGACTCGAGCAAGTCCTTCAACTCTGACTCCCTCTCACTACGCGCCAGAGACTCTGCAGTCCTGCAATACAGGGGCACAATTCTTCATTTATAATTTTTAAAAGCAGATATATTTCGTATGACTTGAGGTGTCACAAATTAATGTTTAAATATAGTCTATAGCACACTGTGTCAGCTGTCTGGATTTAAGATTTTATATACTGCTAGTGCCACAGTAGCAAAGAATCTGTTGAAGGAATCATGAAAGCTGGATGCTAGACCCATGGTATGTGTAAAAATCCTGTCCGAACTTCAACAAGACAGCCCTAAAACGTACTGCTGTGCTGCGTTCTGCATTTCCTGATGCGCGTCCCTTTCGTCCAGCTTCTGCTGCAGGACTTTTGCCTCCAGCTCCACTTGCGCCTGTTCTGTCTGCAAGACATCTAGGTCCCGTTCAATGGTTTTGATTTGTTCTAAGGTGAGATGGATGCAGATACAGAAAAATGTCACAGAGGATCAAATCAAAACTATGTAACCTCTCATTTTACTTTTGCGTTGTTGCTTAATAAGATCACAGAGAAGTCATGCCAGTTCATCTAAGGCTCGTTCTCTACTTCATGGCCAATTTCACAAGCTATGTGTTGAATGCACTGCAATTATTAGACAAGAAATACTGTGCTGCACACCTTCTAGTTGCTGGACCCTGGACATTTGGGCTCGGAGCGTCTTCTGGAGCTCATGTCGCTCCTCTTTGGTGGAATTAAAGGTCTTAACCTGTCAGAAGACACGTCAGTTACTGAAGCCCCAACTATTCACATCATAACCGCCAATATGCCTCGTTTCTGCCCTGACACATCCCCATTTGTCCTTTTCTGTAAGAGTTCCCAGCCAACTGTTGACTTTAATCATGCCAATAGTCAGTGGAGATAAAGCTGGTGAAGCTGCTGTTGAAGGGTTATTTTCCCTGGCCTATTTCAGTAGTTTTGACTCTGTAATGTGTCTCAAGAAGGTTTTATGTGGATAATGTCGACATGGGTATAATAGGCTAGCGTCATCACATCAGTTCAGAGCAGCTGAGACTTCACAGGTGTTTTATTTATTTTATTTTTACTCTGCTTTGTTGATTATATAAGACTTACCATTTTCCGCCAAACAAAAGTAAAAAACAGGACGTTGATGAGCGCCTTCACCAAAGCCTTCCAAGACAGTCCACAGCTGCCGTAGTCTGGATGCCATTTTCCTGGGCAGCTGGCAAGGAGCTGAAACAAAATTCATCCAAAACCATTCGGGGCAAAACCCGTTCTCCCCAAGTGTGCACTGACAGAGCTTTTCACAGTGTGCTCAGGTACACTGAACATACAGCAAAAATGTCTTTTGTAATGTAACACAGATAAAAAGAATTCCCATTTGGTCAGTGGAGCTAACCCTCCCAGTTTCTGATGGCAGAAAGTGTCACATTTTAGCCCATCACAATAAAGGTCATTCATTGTGATGCCTTCAGCAGCATGAATGAAACGTGCCTTTAAATGTAAAGAACAGTAGGCTATAATTGATCCAACTGTATATGATTATTGAGATGCATCAAGAAACAACAAACAACTATTGGCATAAAAATGTATAATCTCTTGCAGGTAGTCTATACTCCAAAACACACTTAAAACCATTTCAAAAACCCTCAAGAGATGAAATCCCCATTGTAAAAACAGCTGACTCACCAATGTAGCATAATAATGCCAAAGCTCCTGCAGCTGATGGAGAAATTCCCTGACATCCAGGTGGCTGAACAAGCAGTCACCCTGTGGATCTAAACCCAGAGTTTCACATTTGAAAGACTGCTAACACCCCACATTTCACATCATGGAAAGAAAACAATTCCTGTACAGCACATTTCCAGGTCAATCCCAAAATTTCTGGAACAGGTGGAATTATAGTGATGATTTAAATGAGGATTCATGGGTCTCGTTTTGATGGAGCTACATTCTGCTGTAAATTATCTTTTTTAACCAAACAAACTTATTTTAACCAATCAAAATGTGATTTACTGTCCACAGCCATTACAGTCATTGGTCATTATCGTTGAGTGACAGATATTGGATGGTAGCTCTGCCCATTTGGATTCAATGAAATGTCACTTCTCCAGCAGAAGGCCACCTTTACAGACATGCCTACGTAGCACCATTTCCGGTAGCTATCCAACATATCTGCGAGATAACTTTCTATCTATCCCGTGTTCCGGTTTTATTGAAATGTCTTGGGGAAAGCAGTGAAGTTCAGAGCCGATATCCATTAGTATGGTCTTTTTTCCGGTACATCAAATCTTAAATCATGAAGACTGCTTTAAAGGTGTAGGCTTCCATTAAAACTTGCTTCCTTAAACAGGACAGATGAATAGGCATTTTATCTAGCTTAAATTGAGCCAGGAAAGCAACAGATGTTATGGCTTGTTGTCACCTGGCCCTGTTGTCAAACAATGGCATTATTCGATACTTTAGTCGCCCACATCAGTGATTGAATCCTACAGCTATGTTCATTCGACATTGTTATTTACTCTGGGAGCTCGAAGAACCTGATTTACATATTTTTTGGCTAAGAGCGATCTTCTGTATTATCTGACCCTCAGCAAAGGCAGCTAGCGGTATAAATTGAAGGACATATTTCCCATCGACAATGGGTCCGGTCAGTAATGCTTACCAGCACATTGGTTGCTCGCGATGATGAATAGGGCGTTTAAAATAAATAACAAAAGAAAACTAAACGTTTTCCTACAAAATGTCGCCATTAATTAATTGTTGTATTCCGTAATGCATGTTGAACGATCAGACTCCAATACTACTCTCCTGTAGCTACAATGAGATTCTGAAAAATATACACACATTCCATTATGATGTGCCGTTCGATTTTCTATTATGTCACTATGGCTGCTGTGTTTTTGTGAATGGTTACGTTCCATTCCATTTCTCAAGTTTAAATCAATCAACAATGTTAAATCAAAAATCAACAACAATCTATCAATAATGATTCCAGTAACCAGAGCCGCGACGTAAGCTAATCAATTTATCACGTTTTGGCGGGCGAGTGCACATTCAATTTAAATCTAAACACAAGCGGACGTTAGATTAACACCAAAATATACATTTACAAACGTGACAAAATACGCCAAAACCCCCAAGTTATGAGTCTTAATGTCCAGCAATCAATAGAAATAGTTCAAATAGGAATAAAGTCAATCAAGATTGCAATCCTGAAAGTCAAAGTTTTGACAAACAATGAGCCGCGGTTCAAAAAGCAGCAATTTGCACTCTCACCACTCTGGCGAACGAGTAGAAAGTAATAATTTGGCAACCACCCACATCTAACGACAGAGAATAATCCACAAGTAAAGTTTATTCCAGCAGCTAAGAATCGTGACAGTGTGCAATTAGATGAGCCTGAACGCCGTGTTCACCTGCATGTGATTCTAGAGTAATGGAAAGAGACAGCATGGCATTCTTCCAAGAATTTTCTGACCACTCCTGGTATACATAGTGCCAATCTCAACCATCAAGGTCCTGGAGAAGAAAGCGAGTAGCACATCTCAGAAGATGGCTGGGTCTGCCCAAGAGCTAGCATTGCACTTCATGGGCATAACAACTAATGGCAACTATCTCTAAGCTCCTTGGGTGAGGAATTTAAACATTACATTATAGTCATTTAGCTGATGCTTTTATCCAGGGTGACTTATGCTGGCCAGGGGCCAATGCCCCTTGGGAGCAATGTGGGGTTGAGGGCCTTGCTCAAGGGCCCAACAGCAGTGGTGTTCTTGCTGTGACTAGGCTGGGGCTTGGGCCACCAACCTCAGGGGTCCCAGTCATGTACCTTAACCACTTGACTACAGGCTGCCCCCTTTAAAGTGACGAAAACTCGAGCGGTTATAGAGAATCAAGTGTCTTTGCCTCTAAAACCAGAAAGGAAAACAACTGACTCATTATTTTCCGTAAATACAGCAGCAACTCTCAAACACATCAGGTTTTTTTTCTGATCAGGGTTTTAACTGAAAATAAAAAAGACTGGCCACTTTAAATGAAAGAACTTTATAAACTCTGTGCTGCGTTTACAGTCGAAATATATTCCACTACAGGCAGCGGGTTACATTCATTTCAGTGTACCCACAAAAAAACCGCCCAAGGACATGTGGCAAGTCACGCAATTGTTGTAAGGCAAATATCGCGAGAAGTGCAACTGCCACCAGCAGTTAGGGTGCTACCGAAGCTGTGGGCTGCGTCCCAATACTTTTGTCGTCTCCTGGAGGGGAGGAAAGGAGGAGACGAGTTTGAGTATTGGAACGCAGCCGTCGTTTTACAGCTGAATATACTGGCAATTGGTATACTACCTGTTGTAAGTCTTATGCATATCTGTGATCTTGTGATTATTAAACTACTGTATCACTAATGCTAGCAACTTTGCAAGAGGCCCGATAAATGTCTCCAAACGCCTGATTAGCTAGCCATAGCAGATAGGTAGCAATAACATTGAACAGAAAGTCTGCGGTGCACTTCATAGGTCAGTCGAGATTTATAAATGCCCTTGGTCACATTACATAATACAGTAACGTGATTTAAAACCACCTGGAAGCGACTGTTTTGCGACACTGCTGCACCTTGATCATGCACTTACAAATAACTTATTGTAGCTTCGAAGCTAACTGGGAGTTGCGTGATCAAATGCAACCAGTTTAGCTTAACAGTTCACGGAAGCTGCAGCGTTTTAAAAGCGTCGTCTTAAATTGTTAATCGTGTTTATCGATGTTAACAGAGACTGTATTTCGTGGTTCTTCACTCCGAGAACTATTTAAACCAAACTACAACCGAAAGGACAGTGATAGAATGTGATAGCACTGTAGGTCGTTTATATCTTTTGGGGGTCGGACTCAATAGTTCACACAACCGATAGAAAGGCTTTTTACAACCCTCTTATTGTCTTATAATTAGGCTGTTATAAACATGGGAATAGGCAGACAAATACAAGAAACCAGAATAAATCTGATGTAGGCGATTTATTTAAAAAGTCGATAATCCACTATCAACAGTCATAAAATATGCGTTATAGCGAAATGTCCGACAAAACAGGCTACAAATTCGCACATTTAACAAACAAACCGGAACTTCAGATAAACGATTAAATATAAATTGATATAAATTGCATGGTTCAAAAGATCAGCGCCTATCACGTTTGTTTTTTATACTTACGAATCACATCAAGATAATTATGATTAGGCTATTCATTTTCTACCTTGTCGACTTCAACAAGGGTAAACTGTTAGACCACTTAATTTTCTGGATAAAGGTGGGATTAGATTAGTTCAAGAGAAAGCATAATCCGACTCTTCAAATCATAGATTGTATAGGCTACAATAATAGTATTATCCCGGGTACGCATCATTTTGCACTTTAGAAAGGACACTGAACATTTTGAAATTTTGCCCCATTCCCTTCTTTTCGTGTATTCACATGTAGGACCACCCTCTTTCACGAGCCATGGCCGTGGCCCTCTCATCCAGGATTGTTGGTTGTGGATTGGGTTTTCGCCTCGGTTCGCAGGTACTGATCATTCTGACACGGCCCCTGTCCCGACTTCCTCCAACCAGAGAGTACAGTCCAAGCAAGCCAACGAGGAATGCGTTTATTTTTCTGTTAAAATCTCACACTTTACCACCCACTAGTTTTACTTATGTCTGTTTTAGGAGTGACATACACCTGCACAGCTTGTTAAAAAATAATAATTGTTTTAGATTCTCTGTCCTAAATAGGCCTATAGCCTATATGAAGGTCTTTCTTTGTATGATTCAAGGGCAGGTTGCTGAATTCTAAATACCAATTTACAACTCGTCAAGGAGTCCTTACAAGGGGAATGACAACAAGTACGGGATCAGGTAAGGAGTTTTAATGCCAGCCAGTTTCATAATGTTCACCTGTAATCACGATGTCCACCACATGTGACAACATTACTGAAGCCCACATGAGTAATATCGCCATATGGATTTATTGAGTCTGTTCTGTTATAAACTGGAGGGGATAGGCAGAATAAAAGTAATGTGAAGACTGACATGATTTACAAAGCAAAATATGAAAAAGGCCTTCTAACCTAACAATCACCATACAATGTAATAGGCTGCACATTTATTGTGGGAGGTAAGCGGTAGTAAGTAGCTTTTTATGAGTTGTTCAGACTAGAGCTGACATTTTCCTTTTTATTCAAAAGTTCAGTTCAGCTTGTAGATAGAATTAGCCAGTATCACTTTTGCATTGGGAGCACAAGTAGGGCAACTGCGCCTTCTGAGTTCTTCATTTTGATTTCAATCAGAAATTCTCCGGAAAACCGGGTAGGCCTACCAAAAAGTGGTTGTGTAAGCTGAAGACCACAAACAGATAAGGTTCACTAAGTATGGACCATGTCAAGACTATGTCAGAATCATAACGTCACTAATCAGTGTCTCCTAACTTTATTCTTCTCAGGGGAAACAGTCATTTTCATAAATGACATCCAAAATAAAACATGAATAATTATCAATCAGATTGTTAATTAATAATAATGAATTGAATCATTACAGAAAGCACATAGAGCTTCTTAAATTACATTACTTGTATTATAGTTTATAAATGTAGAATTACACAGATATTACATAAATCACATGAGAAAACACTTAAGTGCATTTAGAAGCTAAATCAAATAATTAAATAAAATATAAAAATTAATTAGTGCTGTATTAATTTAATTAATGATTTATATACATTTACAGTGTAAATGAATACAAAAAATAAATGTTAATTTGTATCCCTATTGGCAGTTTCTTGTTTTATCACAGATAGGAACCCTACTGCCTTTTTCGCATGTGACTATTCAGTAGAATTTTAGTGGGCCGTCCTACTTGTCACATTTGCAACACATTATCTTTGCTTACCCTACAGTTCAACTGAAGAATATAAATAAGGTAAGCAGTTAGACCTTTGAGCTACGAGTCGACAGCAGAAAAATGTCCGGAGGACTGAGTCCAGCAGATCTCCGGCGGCTGATACGCACGAAACCACAGGCTATAGCAAATACTTCAGGAATTGCCTCGGGTTAGACAAACTGGTATATATTTTTTAAAAAGGGAAAACCTCAGAGTCATAAAAGCAACTATATGGCCCATAACTCCAGTATACTTGAGCGTCAGCGTAGCTGCAGGGTTCGTTGAAGATTCTGGTCGACTCTTTGTAACAAACATAATTTTCTTGATCCATTGATTGAATGTTGTCGTTATTCTTTTGATATGCGTACCATCTGTCAGATGCATTTGCAAATGGCGTAATTAGTTTTGCTGTTACTCGAGATTCATTCCATGTTTTTAAAGGGTACCAACAAGCAAACATCGTGATTCTGCACAAAAGCCTGGCGGATGACTTCGAGACATTTTGCCGAGCTAATAGCGGCCCTCTACCGCTGCTGTACCGGAGCCAGCCGGGGGAGTGGTCCTGTCCACCGCTCGCTGAAGACTCAGACATCAGGTGTGTCACCTGTCGTTACAGGAAGCTGTGATACGTTTTTGCTGAATTGAATATAATTATGGATAGGTGCAGAAGTGTTGCTTTCATTTACAAACACTACATGAGATAAAAATGACTTACCTGTACACTCTTTGAAAAAAGGTGAGGTTTGCACTATCTCCCCTATGGAAAGCAGGTTTCTGTAAGGGAATAGATAAGGGTTAATCAATCAACAGCAATTGTCTCATACAATTTGTGTCAACCCAATATATCACATATTGAATTTTTAGCAGTCTGTAACTTCATGAATGATTACCTAGTTCTGTCATCACCGTAGCTGAATGTTTTTATACAAGGCTGAGTGCAAAGGATACAGAATGTTTGAGATAATAATGTACATGTTAAGAAGAGAAACTACTTATCTTCTGCAAACAGTATTATGTTGAGGTCTTTAAATAATCATGTTGGTGTTATGCTGAAGTTAGTCAGAGCCATATTTGTGATTTTATGTTGTGTGCACTTGGAAGAATCTACTCCAGAACTGCTTAGCACAAGCCCCAATTGTCATAATGCCACAATGGCTTAGTACATGAGGCTGTTTTCTCATCCTGGGAGGGCAGAAAGAAACTACAGATAGTAACAAATATTGCCTGGGGCTCGGGAGTCAGTCGGCAAAGACAGAGCCTGTGGGGCAGCAGTAAAACATCGGTTATTTTACCTGTTTAATTTTCCAAATATTTGTATGGCTTGTTTTGTGGGTTGCATCAGTAAATGGAAAATGGCGATATGAGCCCTGCTATTCCACAGCAAGAACCTCATAAGTATAAAAAAATTTAGTTTATTGTTCACTTATATTCTTTTTTATGTTATATTAGGTTTTGGTTGAAGATCAGAAAATAATACAGGGCGAATACTTTTTCTCAGAGCTGTAATAGAAGGCAAATACAGAAAAAAAAGTTTGTCAACTGGTGTATGGTGAATGGAAATTTGCACATCATTTAGGAGGACGGTGTAGCAGTTTGTGTCATCATATAAGATCAGTCAGCTGCCTTGCCATCAAGATGAGGGACAAGAGATATAACGTCATCCCATTCAAACCTCGTGAGGAAGCGTCATGAGAACTTCCTCCCGTCCTGTCTTGAGCGTGCCGCATTCCTGTCCTGCAGGACGGACTGCCCTCAGTACTGCGTGTTTGAGGACGGCCGCCTCACCAAGCAGGTTCCTGACCTGATGGGCTTCGGCCGGCAGATGCAGGACATGGTCAGCTTCTACCTGGGCTGCAGCTACGGCTTTGAGCGGACCCTGCAGAGCGCGGGGGTCCCCATCCGAAACGTGGAGCAGAAGCGCAACGTCAGCATGTACAGGGTGAGGGGGCCGGGGGGTGGGGGGTCACACGAGGCCACTGCCACTAGGGGGTACCACAGGAGGCCACTGCTAATGACATGGACAACGCTGGTTATGAACACAGAATATTTACTGTTTGCTACTTATCATTACTTATCCTGGTAGGTCAATTAAAAATGAAGATTTGTAGAGAAGTCAAAATTTTGTATCCAAACAGCTTTTGGACAAGATAGGTGGCCAAATGTACAGACTTCATTTTTGTGAAAATGCATGCAATGCATTTTGGGTTAACCTTTTGTTTGAGCAGGGGATTCTTAGTGACCATTGTAAGCCTATTAACAGTGGCTTGCATTCCAGTTTGACCAAACTTTCCAAAAATCACATCAGTTCAAACAGATTTGAGAACTGATTGCCAAATATTCTTGGCAATTGATATTTATTGTAATATAAATAAACATGTATCATGTACCTTCAGGTTGTTTGTTGTATCGTTATATGCAATGTCCATTTCGCATAGTTCTCATATTTCTTAGCTTTTTCTTTTATCTCACCTGTAATAGCAGAGAAGCCAAAGAATTTTAAAATTAAACTTAAATAAATTGTTAGTGATACTCTAACTGAGAGGTTGATTGCCTTGTCAACATTTCAAAACATACAGCTATGATCTCTTTTGATCCCCTGATTATAGCAGAGAGGATGTTAGCTACATGCAAGCAACATAAAAAAAGAAATGTATGGAAGCACTAAAGATTGGCTGGCACTTTTATAATGACAACCCTAGACCACAGGGAGTTTAGCTTCTATTCAGTTCACATTAGCCCCTTTCAACTCATACTCCTCACAGCGAGGTGACCAACATAACTTGGCAGATCCAGCATAGCTCAGATACCTCACATTATTGGTCAGCTTTGCTTAAGTAGGTGGGACTTGCTTGACCTAGCCCCTCCCCCTTTGTCATCCCACTTAGACTGCATTGCCGTGTCACAAAGTGGGAGTGTTCCAGGGCCCCATGGTGGTGTCGATGCGGCCCATACCCGCGGAGAAGCTGGATGCCGCGGTACTGGCCTCAAACCAGTTCCCGATGGCCCACGGGGGCCCCATCCACATCGGGGACCCAGGTGCGCACTGATTCCACCTCACCTGAACCAACGGGTCAGACCATGGGGTTCTAAACAAGACTCCTACACTCCTTTATAAATCCTTTGCAATCCTTAGGATCAGAAACACAAAATCCATTCAACAGTAAGTGTAATGTTTGTTTAAATAGATAACTGAAACTTGTGTATGTGAGAGCTCAATCAAAATCCCTCCTTCTGATACCTGGCAGATCTCTCTCCTTTTTAACAAGTAACCGTATCCACTTTCATCATTTGCTAAAATTACATTTAAACTCATTTACTTGTTTTAATATCGCACTAAAAACCAGGACCGTCGAGCATATTGTGATAAAGTTAGCTGAGGATGAAGTGGCCAAGTTTGAGGTGAAGCTGCACACCTTGCAGTACTGCAAATAGTGCACTGCATTGGAGGGTACTGGAAACGACGACTTTAGGGTAACATCGTTCCTCGGTTACCTCAGTCATCCCTGCCCGGACATAGTCCCCATCACTGTGCCCCCAAAACGATCACAGTGCCCCCCCATGTCACCTCTGTTTCTCCCTGTGTCTCCCCAGCTATGATCGGGATCCGGGACTTGTCCCAGCCGGAGTATGGCGACACAGTGGACCCCGCCCTGGAGACATCCCAGTGTTCTGGGCCTGTGGAGTGACAGGCCTGGAGGCAGTACAGAGTGCCAGTGAGTGAAAACACAAAGCTTACATAAAGAGCTACGTAAATTTGAAAGCGCAAGTACTTCATGCAAACAATTATGTAGTTCAACATAGTTTGCCGTGGTGTGTAGTAATAAAGACAAGACCACGTAAGTGTTGACATGGTACACACTGTGTATTGTTTGTGGCATTGTCTTTATTATCAAAGTCTGAAATTCACTGTAATTTACATTTTTGTAAGCTAAATTGTATATATAGTACCCTTTTAGCATGGGACAGCCTTACAAAAATACCATTGAAGCTACTATCGTTAAAGTTAAAAAGGAAGTTCTGACCGTTCGGCTATATTTTGAATTTTGAAAGACTTTTCGTCATTTATAATGTATGAGTGTAGCCTCCAGATGAGCTGCATGTTTTTGAGGTCAATGTTAAGCAGAGACAGGTGGCTCCAGTTCTTTAAGTGTTCACCCTTTTTTGTTTTTGCAGAGTCGCCACTGGCGTTTACCCACCTGCCTGGGTGCATGTTCGTCAGCGACAGAGAGAGCTCGCCGGCTCACCTGACCTCTGACCCCAAGCAATGTCCCATGGCTCTCTGCATCTCCCAGCAGCCCTTGCACTACAGCCTGGTGTCAAAGGCAACTGCCCAGCGGATCCGGACCCTGGAGAAAATTATCGGAGAGGATCCAGGTATTCCAGAATGCATTGGTGCAGGAACATCTGGTTAGGGCGCTGACCGGCAAGCATGGTTGTGCAAGTTACCATTGAGTTGAGTAATATATGGTGCCAGCCTTGATTGGGTAGACGGGCACTGAAACTATGCCAGGGAAATGCACCCCATATGGAAGCCTATAGAACCCTTGCGGGAGCACCAATGGGTTTCTGGTGTTTTACTCAGTACTTGCATATTCCTAAGTAACCTGGATGAATGTTTGTCTGCCATTATGGAATGAGTTGGGCCCCGGTTTTCAGGGACAGTGAAAGTGATGTTTGCTGTGGTTGGTGATCATTCACTTGAATGAGGAGCTGAGATATATTTTCAAGGAGGTATTACATACTGAAGGTGTCTTTTCCCAACCCTGTGTGGGCCAGCCACACCCTGACCCCTGACCTCTGAGCTTCTGTTTGACCTTGTCCTGCTCCAGGTGAGAGGGTCATCCAGGCCAGGCGCTGACCCCTGACCCCTGACCTCTGAGCTCCTGTTTGACCTTATCCTGCTCCAGGTGAGAGGGGTATCAAGGCCTTGTTTATCCAGGATGAGCTCCTGAAGTCCAGCCTGTCCTTGTCCCATGCCTCCTCCGTCCTCATCACGACCGGCTTCCCCACCCACTTCAAGCATGACCCTCCAGAGGAAAACGACGGGCCCCCTGGTGCCATCGCCATGGCGGCCACCCTCCAGGCGCTTGGGAAGGAGGTCGCCATAGTGACAGACCACCGCGCCTTGGAGATGAACATCCGGATCATGAAAGACGCTGTGGAGAAAGGTAGCTGTTTAAGGGGAACGAAATGGGTCCAAAGGACAGCGACCATGGCTTTATAGCCATATGTCTGGGTGTGTGTTTGCAGGCATGCATGCATGTGTATATCTTTCCATTCATCTCTGTAAATATGGGGTAATACCAGTCGTCCTCTGACTATTCAGGATTAGATGATTAAATGATAGTTATTTTAAACTTTCTTTCATTTTTGCCAAAAAAACATTTGGGTAAATGCACTAAAAGGAATGTGGGACAGACCAAGTAGGAAAAGAGAAAAAGAGGGAAAAAGGAAGAGTAATGTGAGAGAGGTCATACGAGGTGAGCGGAGAGAGACATCCCATAATGTAAAAGGATTAAAGTCTGCTGCCAAATCCCCACTTGGATCCTGCGCCGGTGAAATAATTGCCTGCAAGATTTGAGCTCATCATAAATGTAAGACACATCAGTCTTGTCTGATTAATCCTCAAGTGTCAAGATGGAAAAGCAAACTAGGCACGAAGGTTAACACTTGCTGGAGTTACAGTGAAAACTGCGATGGCCTTTTCACTGTAACTCCGACAATGCATGGAGTTTTTGCGATAAATGGCATGTTGTGCATGTGAGGAAAAAAGTGGTCAATAGGTAATCATTGGAATTAGGGCTGCACGATAAGCCTTTCGAATGTTATCACGATAAATTTAGACATTTTGGTGATAACGACAACATATCCTGATAGAATTTGCAGTCTCAAGTCTGAATGACATGCGGCTGAAATTAAGTCAGACACATCAGTCTGTAAACCAACTGCTGTGTTTACTGAATGCGACTTTTCTTTTTGGGATTAAATCATTAATGTCACCATCTGCAGCTTTGCTTGTCCCGCTCTCCATTTGCACCAGCAAGTTAACTTCCTTGCCAGCCACAGACTCCGCCTACGCAATTCTCGTGAGGCAAAAGACTAGGTCTTATGAAGTAGGCTGTAAAGATGCATCAAGCTAAATGCATATTTATCATGGTTAAATTATCATCTGTCGTGAAAATTAAAATGACGATAATATCGTCATACCCGTGATATCGTGCAGCCCTAGTTGGAATGCTGTGATGAAAAGGGTGATGTGTGATGTCATCGGGTGACAGGATGACACAGGTACGCTTATACCTCTCTTAGCCCCACCTCATCCCCCCTCTCACAGGTGTGATAAAGACCGCGGTCCCTGTGCTCAGCTTCCAGGACTCGGGCCCAGACTCAGCGCGACACTTCCTGCTTCACGACGGTGACCCAAAGAGGCCCAGGTGATGATTTTAATGAGGCCAGGTGTTTGCCTGTGTGTCCTGAATTCGGTACATTTCTTTAGTCCCTGAGAAAGCTATCAAAGAGATGTTCGTTTTCACACAGGTTTTCACACATTGAATAGTTTGTGGTGTCTGTTTATATAAAATGTACATATGAAGAAAAGTTGAGAGTTTTTCTGTCTAATGTAACTTTTTGTATTATTTATTAACATTGTGAACACTGCAACCAAGTTAATAAAATGCACTTTTGGAGCAAAAGTACTTTTTCCTGCAAGGATTTTAATTACTGTGTATCTCCAAATGAAGACTATTTTTCCTCTGTCAGTGTCACTCATTTTCCATTGCAATGTCCAGGTTTGACCACTTGGTGGCAATAGAGCGCAGCGGGAGAGCTGCTGATGGGAACTACTACAACATGAGGAGAGTGAACATTAAGCACCTGGTGGATCCCATTGACAACCTCTTCACCACAGCTGCTGAGATCCCAGGAATCAACACCACTGGTACGGCAAAGACACCTTTAACATCATTGTTATTTATGCATTTTTTATATTTGTTTATAGAGCACATACCTACCCAGAGCAATTTATTGCATAACGCATGTAGAAAAAGACTAACTGTTGTGAAGAGCATGGGTCATGGCCGTGTCTGGTGGTGATGGCAGAAACATTATTTTTATCAGGGATCTGTAAAACATAAAGTGGTCAGCGATATTATCAGACTTGCTTAATTGCATATTAGTGACCTGCCAATCTGTGTAGTTTGATTTTTTATTTTTTTTTTTTAGATTTTTCTCCTTTTTTCCCCACCCAAACACCGCCAGACAGTTGCAACAAGATGATCCTGCTGACTCAATAGGAGGCAGCCATGACACAAACTTTCCTCAGGTCACATGACAATGAGTGTTTGCCTCTTTCCATAATAAAGATGCACTTCCAATCACCTTAGGCCTGTATCATTGGATGGTGACAAAGTCAGCATATACTTGGTTTATGCCTCACAGGTGTCCAGCAACCATGAGTGACCACTAGAGAGTGATGAGACCAATGACCTTAACTGGCTTAGCCTTTACATTCCTATGGAGAGGCTGAGCTAACTGTTGCCAATGTGAACTTCCTGCCAGTAACGGTGTGGCTGCCTCCCAAATGAACATAATAAATGAGAGCCGCCCACAGGCCCATTACAAAGATTAGTGTTCCCTAACTTGCCACTGAGACTAAAACTTGGAGATGGGATGGTGTCCATCTGGAGGCGGGCATCAACGCAGCATGCTCTTGGTTTATTTCCTGTTTGGGATATGGCCGCGTACATTTGGCTGAAACCATGGAGTGTGGGAGTGCGGGCGACGTAGTGTAGGTTTTACATACTGAATTGAGTCATCCTGCCTTAAAACGATAAGAATTCAGTGTCTTTCAACATTACATTGTGAATATTTTGTTGGGAAATTGTTACAATATTCAGTATTATAAAAGAAAATAATTTCTTTGTTCTTACACCTTTTTCCCATTTAATCATAACTATAAGGACAGACAAGTCTGTTCACAGATATGATAGTCCATGTAGAGATACGTTAAGGACCCCTGATGAAGAGTCTGAGTAAAAGTGCTACAAGACTGTAATAAGTATGACATGAGTGACATACCCATTAAAATATGAATACTACAGTAAGTCCAAAGGTAGTGCTTTAGTATTCATTATAAAACACTAGTGGTGAAAAAGTGACTGAAGACGAGTTCATCTCATTCATTTGTGTGTTGAATGTGTCATGAGCAAGAGGCGGTTTCAAGTTGATGCATTGGTTTTTCCAATCCATATCTCTCCTTTGCTTTATCCTCCCTCTCTCTTACTCCCTCTCTCTTTAATAACACTTTGAGTGACTGTGGGTGATTAACGGTATTAATGGTAAAGCACTTTTTCAGCGGTGAAGCCATAATCACGTACTGCCTGTTGGAAGCGTTCATTTATTAGTTGCTGTGACTCAATACTCCTCAGTGCTGTGCTCCCACCCTGTTTCCTTGGCAACGCGCCCTCACCCAGCTGCCTTCGTTGCAGGGATCGGGGATGGCGGGAATGAGCTGGGCATGGGCAAGGTGAAGGAGGCCGTGTCGGCCTACATGCCCAACGGGAAATTCATCGCCTGTGACGTGGCGGCCGACTTCGCCATCACAGCAGGTAGGCCACGCCCCCTGCCTCCACACGTGGCCTCTACCTCACCTGACCCGGCTTACCCACACCACTTTGCACCCAGTCTCAAACAACACTTCCCAGTATCCTCCATGGCGCTGCCCATGGCCGGGGATCATCTTACCCAGGATCCTCTGCATACCCACAATCCCCAGCCCCTCTTCAGCTGGCTCAGTAAAGCTTTCACTGGACTGTGACTACAGAAGTCATGGAGTGAATTAGATTATCGATCGGCACTAAATCAGGGAATTTGCTGTGCCAGAAAACCACAGTCATCATCAAGCACTATTATCCCAGCAATTAAAATGCCGACCACAGAAAAAAAAAAAAATAAATGAAACATGCTTCCACAGTACGGGTGTAGTCAGGGAAATGGAGACGAAGCCCAGAGCTCTTGGACAAACACATAACCAATACGTGTTCGATGTGCATGACAAAGGTGCAGTCAGTGGTGGCAAAGGAAAAACCAAAGCTTTGAAACATTATTTGAGGATAAGATTGTAGTTACGGTTAATGAAATACAGAGTTTGCCCAAATGCTGTCAGCAAATCACTTAAAAACCAGCACAAGCAGTTGACAGCCTTTTGAATAACCCTGTATAAAAAATACTGGAACTCTGCACAGTGCTTTGTAATAGTCCAGGAGTAGGGAGTGGAAAATTGAATACTGTCTGACTGATTTAAAGACCAATTCATTAAATTCCAATAGGAACACACAGGACTCAGAGTAGGGGGTGTATCTCACCTCAGTCACTGCTGAGGAATGATTGTGATGAGTAAGAGGGGGTGGTGGAATGGAATTATGAATGAGGATGTGAGCAGGCAGGAGGGGGAGGGGGTCATGTGGGCTTTACACATATAGCGTTCCACAGCTCCCCCTGCTGTTAGTATGCGTAACTTCTGACACGTCACCCAGATTCACGGCTTCTGCCCAGCCAGGAAACGGCGCTTCCTGTCTGGCGGCCCGAGGCGAGGGGAGGTAAGAACCTTCAGAGCGTGGCCGTCAGAGTTGAGCCCGCTGACTGACGCGAACAGGGGGAAGCTCTTTCCCGCTACCACGCCAGTCTCTCTGTGACTAAACCCTGCAAAGAAGAAGAAGAAGGAGAAGCGAAACAGCGGGGGTGTCACTCGAGGTCACCTCGCTGTCCTCTCACTGTCCTGAGATCTGCGTAACCCCGAGCAGCAGATGTGCTCACAGACTGTCCTCCGAAAATTGAACTTCCTCCAGAAAACACAAACAGAGTGAGAGATCTCAACTCCTCCTCTTAATTCCAGGAACAGAGAGGAGAAAATTAATTAATTTTCAGTGAGGGCTGGGAACAATAGCACTGTAATCTATTTAGCGTAATGAAAATACCTGTTACCGTCATTTCACTGTTGCTTTGGGTATTTAGTGATTTTGTATTTGTGTTTGTTAGCATGTATGTGTGAGAGGGTATGTTTGTGTGTGTGTGTGTGTGTGTGTGTTTATGTATACCCTGCCCACAGTCCTCGTTAATCACAGTGGATTTAATGCAGACTGTTTTGAACTGAAGGGCCATAAAAGTTCCTCTCTGGTTTTATCCCCCTAGGTGTGTCTAACTGGGGGGGCTACGCAGTTGCATGTGCCCTCTACCTACTCAACCTGTGCCCCATTCATGAGCGCTACCTGCGCTGCGGCCTGGGATTCCCGCCCACGCCCCAACAGCTCAGCGACTGGGCGGCTAGCCTGCCCACGGTCGCCAAGGTGAGACCCCCCTCTGCCCCTCCCTCCCCACTGTTTTACCACAGTCAAAGAAGTGGATTACCACCCTGCCTCTACCAACAGCTGAAAACTTCCCAATTTTAAGTCTCTTATTAATAACCTTTTTAAGTACACTTGGGCTTCACTTTTACAGAGCTGGGCTGTCTTCTCATGGTTTTTAAATTGGGTTTTTAAATTCTGTTCCCCTGAGAAATACTTCTGTTTCCATGTTTTCAGGAAGAGAACCTCTTGGCCATTCTCATGCATTATGGGATACGCAGTGGGAAGACTGGCAACCTGGCCATGGAAGTGGATGGCCTCGCCTTTGACCCCACCCACTCCACCCTGATCCAGCGGCTGAACGATGCCACCCTGCAGCCCCGCCCACCACTAGCCTGAACCTCCGTCCCTGCCCAACCGTAGCCCGCACCCCAAAATAGACTGCACCCCCAGCCAACGCTGCCTCACGGACATCACTTCCTGACCACTTCTGATTCTGTCACTTATTCATCTGGGTGCAGGGAGACAGGAAAGGGGTGGGGGATACTGCCTAAATAGTGCCTTTCAATCATTGACTAGAATCCGTTTGCCTGTTTTAATGAAACCCCATTTTAAACACATGAGTCTCGCACCGCTGACCCAAATCCTGCCAAAAACCCACCACCAGCAGCACTCGATAATAACTTGCTCTGTTGTGCTTCGTTCTCTGTCAAACACATTGCCTCAGCTCACTGTGTCAGAGTAGCATTAGTAACCCACAACTCTGAGGGTGAGATATGACTGATCATCTCATATGCTGCACATACCCAGAATAAAACTGGCCTCGAAGAGAAACTGTTAATTTCTATGGGAGGCAAGTCGGTGAACCACAGCCTGTCCACATTCTCCCACAGATGAAAAACATTTCAGCAGAAGTATTTGATCACGAAATAAACATACTAAATGAAAGAAACTATGGTAAGACTATCAATCTATGTACATATACATTGTAAACAGTATCAAGAAAACCATGGTTTGGCCCTCTGAATTAGAACTATTCGTACAGCATGATCACTGTATGCTGTTGCTCCTTTCAGAGGTGTTAATGAACCCAATGTTCCTCGAAAACATTTGTAAGAAGCATAACCATTTGTTTCTAGTGAGGTCTGTTCCTCTCTGCTGAACAGTGTTTCCTCTCTCCTCTCCTGCTGTTACCCCACTCTCCTTCACCACTGTGATCACTCTGTAGGGTGTAAAATAGCCTCTGGCTCAGTGAGAGTGTAAGGACTGGTGATGATGATGGGACTCCTTAGTGTGCACAATACTCAGCCTAAAAGCTAAGGAACTAATTCCTCAACCACTAAGGTCTCAAAGGAGACAAATTAGAGGGAACAAATCCCTAAAACAAAATAAATACACTCCTGTGGGAGAATCCCAACTCTAATTTAAATAAAAAGAAGCTCAGGCTTCAGGGGTGATAAAACTAACAGCTCTTAATATAGAAAGAGCAAACTGCGAAGTACCACGCAGATACTTCAACACCAAAGTTCTTCGGCGGGTGAAAAACGGATCAACCCCGCAAGAAAAAGAAAATAAAGAACTTCGTAAAAGATTCCTACATTATACCTACATTCAAGGCTTTACTGAGCCGAAAACCAGCGGACAAAATCTCTGCCTAAGCCGACGAAGTCTATAGATGACACTAACGCAAAGAGATGCTGAAGCCCTGGGTAATATAAAGACCTCACACACCTGAAACCAGTTACTAATCGGCCACACCTTGCAATCAGCCGATAACCAAAAAAGATAGGAAAAGATTAGCCGATTAGCCAAAAGAACGTCGTTAGCTTCCCGACGATAGTACAAACGAAAAACCACCAAACAAACAAACAATAAAACCCAAGATAACACCTGCAATCATGACAGTTATGTGTAGGTGCTTACGCTGCCCTGGTCTTCAGTGCTGGTAGATTCGAGAGGCTTAACTGCTGATTTCTATTTAGGGAAACATTAAAAGTGGGAAAAAAAATGTTTTCTTTTTAAAACACAAAATTAATTTGTAGGTGTTCATTTTCTTGCCCTCCTGGGGAAAAGATACTGAATGTATTTTTATCAGTACCTGTAATCCATTTAATGTTTTCATGGGTACCCTTTTTGACCATTGCTGAATAGATTTGAAAAAAGTAGCATTGCTAATACTCATAACTGTAAAAACAAAATTATGAAAACAATAAAACTATTATTCACAAAGTACTTTTCAGACAAGAAGTGGGAGTAGAAGGGATTTTTTTTTTTTTGTAAAGAGAAACTTTTTTGTTGTCTCGTTCTATATCAGTACCAACGGGTGCCTGGCCTCCAGAAACATCCAGATGTTTGCCAGAGGTATTTCAGACAGGCAGTACTGTTGAATCCAGTTACCTGAAACACGCCCATTTAATTTCCGTTGCCAGACGGCAGCACTTGTAGCTTCAGCCTCCAAAGCAAAGAGCCCTGAAAAGTTCCTTGCTATTTCTCAGAATATTATTTATTTAGTTAAGAAAAGGAAACACAATTACCAACCTTTAATATATTTTTTTCAGTGGATCACGCAGAGGGAATTGTGTTAAAACAAATTATCCTCTGCATCTTATCATCGACATCTTAAACTTCTCTTGGGAGCATATAGTGTTTGTTTTAGTTATCATTATTAGTTGCTCAAGTTCTCCTGTGAACTGAAGGCTGTCACGATAAAAAAAAAAAAAAAAAGAACAGGAAGTTAGAAGGTTGCGAGTTCTGTGAGTGAGAATGCAGGTGTGCGTTGAGCCTTTGTTTGTAAATGTTTCCCTGGATACCATTTCCCTCGTCAAAATGATAGAGGGGTAATGCTCCTTTCTGTGAACAAGCGAGACGGTAGAGAGAAAGCCGGGGTGTTTGGGTGGGATTGGAGAAGGAGGTGTCTGAGAGAGAGTGAAGGGGATGGGATGAGACAGAATATGGGGAAACAAAATTTGGGGGGTTGTGGAAGCAGCCCAAAACGTAGCAAACTGCAACCCTTTACTGCAACCCTTCCTCTGATTAAAATTTCTCAACTCACTATAAAAACTGTGGACCAGCCAAAACGGAGGGGCGGTGAGGAAAGAGAGTCAGAGAGAGAAGGAGAAGGAGTTGAGGGTCAAAGAGTCAAAGACAAGTCAAAAGGACAGAGAGACAGCTCTCCTCTCATGATATAAATCAACCGCTTAGCCTGCCTGACAAACCAACGCTCTGAGTCAGTTGCCTAATTTCCGTGCTTCGTAGAGGCCCCTGGAAGGGGGTGGGTGCGCAGGCCTAATTTCAGTACGTGCGAGAGATGGAACCGGATGAAGTCTTCCACCAACCTGACACGCTGTCTGAAATGAAAGCAGATATTACTCTGTCCTACTTTGTGTGCTGGACGTGTCATTTTTGTGTTGCATACACAAATATAAATGAATCACCTTGTCCACATTTAGTGACCACAACCACCAATTAGGTGGAACAAAATATCGTTAGTGTGTTTTATCTAGAATAAATATATATTTTTCTATTAAAAACTACATGGAGAGTAAATGAAATTGCCAAATCATTCAGTATTGACCTTTGCACTTTGCTTTTAAACAGATTGTGTTAATGACTGTGATGATTAAGCTGTGTTGGGCTGTTTCAACACAGTATCCAAAAGGCAGCCCTGTGATAAATATCAGCTGTGACACTCAAAAGGTTTAGGTTCACTTCTATGGTTGTTTTTGAGGCAGTTCTTTGTGGTTTGTCTGTCGCTGTCTTTGACGTAGTCAGATACTGATCCTCTTTCCTGACGCAAGTGTTCCTTTTGTTGTATGCAGTCATGACTGTCGGCTGTTCCGCTTGACTCATTAAATAGGTTTTCTGTTTCTTTAACTGACACACTCATGATTTAGGCACTGATTAATTATATTAAAATGGCATAGATCTATCACCTTACAAACTCACATATTTAAGTGTTAATATTATAAATCAAAGTAAAGATTTTGTAACAATCTTGTAATTGAGATATCATAAATATCGTGATATTACTAGTGACAATATTGGAAACAGATGTCGACTCTTTTTCGATCATGAGTTTTCATCGGGTGTTTCCATTATTTTGTGTACCCCCCGTATGTGCCTTGACACTAAGACATGGTACCTACCGTTGTCATGGTTACACATCAAAGTGCATTGACAGGATGTGTCAGAGGCTCCTACGAATCACAGGACGAGTCTCCTCCCTCCTGACCTCTGCCCCCTCCCCATCTCATTACACTGAATGCCATTTCGATCAATAGTAATGAATACAGCCGGAGCCCAGACCATTATCTTGCAAAGGATAATACTGGCATCTTGTTCTTTTAATTTGGAGTACATTTATCATGTCAGCATAAGAAAAAAAATGTACAAAAATGTACACGATCCAATGACAATAAATCCATGACAAATCCGGCCTTCAACATGTAGCTTAACACATTTATGAATTCTTGGGCTGTCCAATCTACACTGAAACACCCCCACACACACACACACACACACACACACGCATGCATACATACACACACAAATTCCAGACTGGACAAGTAACTCATGCCCAGCCCCTGCGTTTGTTGAGTAAGCACAGTTTCTCCTGCAGTCACTTCTGATAGCTTTCTATAAATCAAGTTTCCAAGGCCAAAAACAACATCGAGGAGGACACAGGAACCCATCTGCTGCTTGATGATACAGATATAACAAAAAAATCAGAATGAAACATACTTTATACACTGCACCGTAAAACAGGATTAGCCCAAAACCTCGATATGAACATGAGTGTAAACATGCTCCTTGCACACAGGTGCACACATTTAGTTGGGAAGACAGGAAGCTGACTTTTTTTACCATTTAATGTGTACCATGTGATACACAATGGCAACACTTTCACCTCCTCCTTCATTGATCGCTGCTCTTCACAAAATCAATACTGTCGTGCTCAGTCGAGAAGGAATGTTTGAGAGAAAACACCCAAAGGGAAATCACCCTGGAGGTCTGATTCTTCATGTTTAGTCATCTGTTTTATACATCTAAAAATAAATCAAACATCTGTAAGGCGACTCTTCATACAGATATAGGCAGACCCTCATAGAAAGTTACTTTCCACTGAACAATGCCGCCTAGGTGTCGGGAGATCTTGCTTGAACTGTCCAGCGGTTTACAACTACAACATCCGCTTGAGTCAGTTTTGTTTTTAATCGTCAGAGCTGGAGAAATTCCCTGTGTGCTTTTTGGTGTCCGACTTGAGAATTCCCCCGCTTTGGTTCTGTCGCTGCCTCGTCGATCTGCCTCGTCCTCACGAGCACTGAGAGCTGCCTGTTTGCCTGCCGCTGGATGCTTGCGCTGTATGAGCAGGCCCTGGTACGGCCATTTCCTCCTATGGTGATCCCTGTCCCCCGCATGTTTTCTCTCCCCTTGTGAAATGGTTCTACCAGGACATCTCATCTATCCCCCCTCCCGTCTCAGCTTCATATGTTTTCCCAGGCCATGGAATGGGTCACCTGGGACCACCGATTCTGACCTTTCACACCCCTTGTGGATATTTACGCTGCCTGCCCTCCCACCCCTCCCGTCCCCTCCCCCGTTTTGCCCCTGTGCAATTTGCTTATAAAAAAAAATTAAATTCCCCTTGCACCACCCTGCTCCTCAACCCGCCCCCGTCAACACCAAACCCCCACCCCCCCCTTCCCTCAGCCCACCCAAAAATGGTCATTAACATCAGATGTGGAACTTGAGCTGAAGCAAGTCAAGCACCACTGGAATGGAATGAGAATGGCTTATAACACAGTCTAGTGTGTGAAAGAAGGCCTCGGTCACAGAGTTTTATGGCAGCGATACCGTAGAAGTGGAGACTGCCCTCTGGAGACTACACAGAGCCTAGCGAGGTCCACGGTCACTTCAACTTGGAATGTCTTGGCGTACAGCTTGTGACAGCACTGAGATATCGAAGTAAGATGAAAGACGAGTGACACCATCCCTCAATTGTCTGAGCTCTCTCTCTTAGGTGGTTCAACACCAGTTGCCAGAGCTATCTCTCGGCTGGTTAGTTTGTGCGTTGACAGACATATCCTTAATCGGTCTGAGACTCATGTACTTGAGCCAGTGCCAACTGGTGGATCCAAGAAGCATTTGCTGCTTATTGTGGAATCGAGTTTCCTTTTATATAGATCTCCTTTGCACTGAGCTCTCAGACCCTGGGTACAAACCAGCTGCACTTGAGAACTTGAGAAATGAGCTAAAATAGATAGTAGCCAGTCCATTAGGTCACATTTTAAGGAAAGAGTTGTTGCGAGTCGACACAGGTTTCATCGTGATTTACCCATTCATGTAAATCAGAATTAAACATTCCACAAAAAAAGGTCACTGTGGGAAATTGATGCTATGAGGCTAAAATTCCCTGAGAGTAGCTGTTTGATTTTAGGGTTTTAGGGTAAAGGAATGAAACGAAACGAAACTAACGTAAACTTTTACTTGACAACCTTGTCAGTACATTTAATTCATAATTACGCCCAAGCCACAGGGTCCAGTCAAAGACCTGGGTAGGATTCAGTTCACTGGTGGTTGCAACCTTCTTCAGTGAAGTCCATTCTTCAGGCCAGATGTCCATCCTCACTCCAAACCCCATTTGCATGTGTAATCCTGCTGATAAGTTTAAAATCCCTTTTAGAGGTCCAGAAGTAAAGTAATAAATAAATTGATAAGACCTACATGGCTGTGGTAGTCGTGACCAGAGCTAAGCTACCCTGTCCTCGCTCGGCCGTTCCCCGGTCCTGTCCAATGATGGAGGCGACCTGCCCTGCCCCCTCTGTCTCATTCGACCTCTGGACCAGAGCCGTCCCTGACGAGCCGTTTGCATTGGACACGGGCACGGGGTCCGAGGGGGCGGAGCCACAGCAGAGACACCGAGCGCAGGCCTCCCGTATCCACAGGATCTCCCGCTGGGCGTTCTCGCCCACGAAGCAGTAGAGGGCGGGGTCGGCCACACAGTTGAAGCTGGTGAGCATGAGCGAGAAGTGGTAGTAGTTGAAGATGTTCTCGATGAAGCGGCAGTCGTACTCCAGGACCGTGCGCACCAGCAGGAAGAGGTGGTAGGGAGAGAAGCACACCAGGAAGATTATGATGGTGCTGGTCACCAGGTACTTGATTCGGGTCTTCTGCGAGCTCTGTGTCCCCGCGCTCTTATTCACCGCCCTCAGGACACGGAAGTATGAGGCGGAGAGGATGCCCAGAGGGAAGAGGAACCCCACGAAAAAACGGTAATAGTTGATGGGCCGTTCCCATTCTGTCATTGGGTAGTGCTCAAAGCACACTGACTGATTGGTCCGGTCCGTGCTAAGCTCCTCCTTGCGGAAGAACACCGCGCCCACCGCCAGCTCCTTCAGCCAGATGATGGCGCTGGCCGCTGCGGCCATCCGCATGCTCCGGAGCCCAGAGAAGCGAAACGGGTAGACCACGGCCAGATATCGGTCGATGGAGATGCAGCAGAGGAACCCGATGCTGATGTAGATGTTCTCGTAGAGCAGGAAGCCGCACAGCTTGCACAGCCACTCCTTGTGGTTCCAGTCGTCGCCCTCAAAGAAGTACTGGAGCCAGAGGGGCAGGGAGGCCAGGTAGAGCAGGTCGGACACGGTCAGGTTCAGCAGGTAGATGCCCAGCTCGTTACGCGCCCACAGCTGCTGCCAAGCATGGTACAGCGAGTACACGTTAGTGGGAAGGCCGATGAGCAGGACCAGGATATAAACCCCTGAAAACAGGTACTGGTGGATCTCATGCTTGATCGTGCAGTTGATGGTGACATCCTTCGGGGATGTCATGTTCAATGTCGTGTCTCCCATCCTTTGTCGTCTAATTATTCAATGATTTTTTGGGAGCTTGTTCTGCTCTCCCCCCTGTTTTTGCTCAGAGAGGGGGTGCCATTCTGTTCCTCTGGAGTCTGAAGAAGACAAAAAAGGACAAACAAAAAGGTTAAAATGTTAGAAAGCATAAAAGGTTGTGTTAATGCTCTTTTGTTGTTTTTCTATTTTAGACATTGAGATACCAACTTTTCTTATTTTAGTTGGTGAAGTCTGTCTTAAAATTCATTTAGCCCTTTGCATTTTGGATTTTACATTGCATTCAGGTTCAATGAACCATGTCTAGCATTATATAGCTTCCTTACATATTGTTGATATTATTTTATGTACTTTATTGAAATGCACAGTGGGGTCCAAGCCTTCCATTAGACCACTAACGGAAAGCTTCTATTTTACATTATTTTACAATGTAATACAATTGTTTACTTACAAATTATATTAACAATTTGAATTAAAGGTTGTATCTTAAAGATGTACAAGGAAAGGTATCTTTGAAAAATGTTGATGAAAAGGTGCATCTTTGAAAAATGTTAATGAGTTTCCAGAATGTCTTAGTTTTTGGTATGTCCCCCTTTTGCTTTAATGGCAGGGTGCGTTGCAGCCGACATGGACTCCACAAGCTTGAGCAAAACCTGATGACACATGTTATCACATGGTCTTTAAGTGCACAAAACTTTCTTGGCCTTTAAGTGCTCTAATAAATGTTAAACTTTAGATGTCACAACTTTCTTTGTTTTAAATGTTTCAAAATTGTAAAACTTTCTGATTATTTCCAGGTTTAAATGAAAAAGGTTTGGAAAAAAATGTTCAGTGTGGTCTCAGACTCGGTCACCACCGTAATCTCTATAACTGAATCTCATCTGAAAGTCTAATGAAATGCTTAGGAGGAAGAACCACTGTGGTTGGCAACAGTTTCGTTTACACCACTTCAAAATCACAAACCTTAGCAACCGTCTAAGCAAACTGGCCTGACTTATACCTTATGTATTTGTCATAGAGTCCTGAGGCTTTTAGTAAAAGACATTAAACTAGCCCACAATAGCTGTAAATATATTGGGAGATAGGATGAAAGCTCATCACAGCGTTCTAATCAGATCAGTTTACTGTGTTTATAGACAGAGTTGCAACAGAGACGCAAGTGATTTAGCGTAGTGGTCTGATTACTTCAGCCCCTAAAAGTGAAATCGGACTGATTCTTTTTATATTAACTACTCTTTGCCCGGGGTGGTGACATAAATTCACAGTGCATAGGCCAGAACCCCTGCCTCCAAAAACTGGACTTGCATGGTTTATTTGTGTTTCATTCCTAGCCAACAGGCTTAGTATGAAAAGGTCTGTAGTAGTTGTAAAAGGGGGCAAAAATAACGTCAGTCTCAAGCCAACGGAAAATGAAATTAAGTCCTGCATCCGTTCCCGTGGACTCTTCCTCTGTTTATGCGAACGCTGGAGCGAGACCATGCCCTCTGGCTCATCTTCAAAACCGAACGCAGCACACTGTATTGAAAAGGTCCGGTTCTTTTAGCTGGATCCTTAGACTGTCACCTTGAATGAGAACGTAGGCTGTAAAAGGTTCTTTGTTTTTAAAATACATCCAACTTTGCCAGTTGCCCTGCTGGTAACCGATGAGACTGGGACATCTCTGCCTGACAAAACCCTCCCTCCTTGGGTGACACTACAGCCCTTTATACAGTAAAACATCTGGTGTCAACTTCAAGTTAAGTTTAACTTTAACTTTACAAGTCCAGTTGTGATATAATATGGACCACTGAAGTGGGTATGTATTATATATAAGTATTATTTTAAATGCACAATTGAGGCTGAGTCTCAATATGAAGGTAGCTGCCTATAAATACAACACACTGATGGGGGAAGCACTTCAGACAGCAACAGAAATTAAAACATACTCTCAGGGTTGGATGACATCAGATAAGGTTCCAAGGTCAGCATACAGAAGTGATCGAGGGTTTATTTTACGACAGCAAACTAAAACAAAATTATCCCATTTTTAAACAATCTCTTTCTCTAACTACTTTATTAATTAAACACAAATTATGATTATTTTTGATAAAACTATGCTTTCCCCAAATTAGATGTACACGCCTCACGTCACCGTTTGCTGGTTGTTGTTCAGCACAAAGATCTAATATGGTGACTGATTATTCAGACCGAAAGCACAATGAGTCTCAAAATATACAATTGATCTCTACAATGCATAGAACATACTCATTCTGAGTTTTACAGAAATGCCTCAACAGGATGCACCACGCAAAGCACCAAAGATACTTTTATCTACAGATAACACTTCAAACCGCAATCGAAGGAGAGAGTCTCCTGGATTTTGCTTTCGCCTTTTTGTCAGAGTTAGAAATTCAGATCTAACGAACCAGGTGAGTTAACTGTACAGTCAGTGACTACAGTCAGTGTTTTAACTGATGAACTGAAGCCCTGAGTAACAGCAAAAACCATTCCCCTACAAAACTACTGGGTCTTGTGATTTACAGCCAACCAATCTGCAGGATTAACTAAGCCACTATCTCCTGAAATCATTTCTCTGATTGCACAGAAAATGTAAACAACCTCATTTCGAGTTTTAATATGAACACTGAAAAATTATTGAAAAACAAAATATTTTCTGCAATTATCTGCGATTCACGTGGCTATTCTATGAGGGCGAGTACAGAAACTCATTTAAAACGTAACACTGATTGAAATGATTACTGAATGAGTGAAACGGAAAAGAAAACAGAAGTTTCCAAGCAATCAAAGATGCAACCGAAACAATACTTAAAACCTGCCACGCAATGAAGATATTTATTGAAGTAATATATTGATAGTCGGCAGTTTTCACAGGCAGTAGGAGAAACACACCTGGCTCTGAAAAAGGGTAACTGAGGCAGATACACAGCTGAGCAGAGGGACTATGAATAACACATTCAAACACGTTTAAGCCTGATTTAATGGTATTCTGGTTTCCGTAGGTTCACAATTGATATAGGTTAATATGGGATAGGCTTCTCACATGAGCATGCTGTGGACCAATAGCAGATGAAAAAGGCAAAACACTGTTTGAGAATTGATACATACTAAATTTAACTGTGTATCCAAGGACATGTTAAAAAATTCTGAGATGCATACAATGAAACATAAACACTGAGTAATAATTGTATTTAGAAAAAACGCAGCAGTGGGTATGTACCACTTGGTGGTTTTAGTACATGACATAACTCTTACTTCAGAATGGTTACTGAAGCTTGAACAGTGAGCTGGGAGAATCAACGTTAAAACGCTGGAATAAAATATAAATTAATCCTGGCCAAAAAAACATATCTCACATCCATTAATTAGGACAATGAGTGACGTCTTCAGTTAACCTTCCTAAAGGCCACTAGCAAGGGTGTGAAACGGTCACAGCTATGAAACTGTGAAAACTCCAGCACAGAGCGAGATGCTGGAGATGGACACCAAGTCTGAGGTAACTATGTACTGGGCACGCAACCCTCACTCCCCTGGCTACAAATATGTCAGCCTGCAAACACAATCTAAGCAAGAATAAGCATACATGTGACAACAGCAACATGAGGAATAATGGGGACAAAATTAACACTATGTATTCCATTTAAGGGGCATTTTTAAATGTCAGTACATGACCAGCGTTTATGACATCACACACAACTCTCTTTCTTGAGGCACAAGACAAGTGACTTCTCTGATTCCCATGGCAATGTACACTCCTTTTGTTGCACAGTGTAGATGCTACTCACTACAACACTACACAAACTGCTCACATACTGCATGTGCTGTCAGAGGAACACAAAGTCAACATATGATCAATGCATGAAACTTGCAGTTACCCAGCTGACCAGGAGAGGCCGCTAGAGAGAAACTCAGGATTTTAACTGGCTTAATTCCTGTTATTCCCTTACGAGGCTGAGTTGCCTCACTGATGAGGGCCTCTAGTCGTAGCTGGAAATTTGCAGCTAAGACTCAAACACCCAACCATGAGACACAGAGCCACATGACAAACATGTACCTTTTCTCTATGAACCACCCAAATACCAAACCCATAAAAATGTAACTCAGAGGAAGTCAGGGACTCGGTCTGAACTGGTGTGATCATAAATAATCCTTTCTGCCATTCTGCATGCAGCTAAAATAAACTTTATTAAATATAAAAATATTATTTTAATGGAAAAAAATGATGCAACAATAAGCAAAAAAAGGTGCAGAAAATCTCCACGAGACTGTTTTATTCACAGGGTTAAGGATCAATGCTCTCTGACAGCCGCACAGACAGTTCCCACCATGCCGCTCTTGACACTCACCCTTAACAACGACTAAACAACATTTCAAGTCAGCAAATAAAATCTTTTCAAAATAATGCGCATTTACAGTATGCTAAAAGAGCAACCTCCTGAACCAGAGATATAGTGACAGTTTTAGCGCATTCACACCAGAATAAACCAATAAACCAATGTCCAAGAAGAGCTTGGAAACAGGGTTTATACACATTTCTCTTCCCTGGCAGACACTGCCACTAGTTTAATAATTTATCATACAGAATATAATATGCTGGCTCTACATTAATTATGTCTCTGTGCTTATTGTATTCAGTAGGATTCCATTGTGTGACAAACAGAACAGTTTCCAAATTATGACATAGTGCTAGTCAGTAACCCGAAAGTTTGAGAGTTTATAAACTGAAATGTTTGTCTCACAATGGAGTCCTGCTGAATACAGTCAGCACAGAAACATAATTAATGTAGAGCCACCATATTATATTCTGAATGATAAATTATTAAAACAGCAGCAGTGTCCTGCGGGGGAGAGTAATGTGTATAGAGCATGTGTAAATAGGATGTACACAATGCTTGCTCTACTATGTTGTCTATGGTCCTATCACTTTGCGAAATATTCTATGGCCAGATTCAGACATGTAATGCGCTATATGCGGTCCCAAGCTAAAAGTGTGGATGCGTGAGTCCCCGAAACAAAACCATGAGTGGAAAACGAAGAGTTCAACAGCACAGAAAATGACAGCAAGCCGATCCTGCTTGATCCAGACAGGACGATTATGATCGGACTCTACGTTTAAACACGTGCAACACTGATTGATCAAGAGATTGGCTAGAAAAAAAGCCGGCATACGCAGTGGGTCCTCTTGACCAAGTTCGGGAACCGATGGTTGAAACAGTGATGCGTTCTTTCACAGTTGGCTTTGTGATATAACGGATGTGCTTCAGACGAATGAAAGTTCTATCTGACACTGGCGGAAACCCACATGACAAATTAGACATTCAGCAATGTTTTCCCACTGCTACCCTCATGCCTCAATGAAGAAAGTGATAACTCCATAAACTCTTTGCCATAAATTGTGCATATTACGGGAAGAGAGTTCATTTTGTGTATGACCTGTTCTGGCCTATTTCCCAATGAGAGGATCCACAAGATGAAGTTCATGTGAAGCACAGTCAGCCTGCCTTATCTGTGGGTACATGGTGCCAAAACCATGGATGATAAGGACACATAGAAAATTGTGCAATTTTACCCTATACATGTTCATAACTTGAAATCCAACCTATTTGTACTACTACGAACTGCTAAAACCCACGTAAATTATACTGACTACAGTATTCCAGCATACGCTGCGCGCGGGACTTTCAAATGTTCTTTTCCGAGAATACCCTGGATTTTTAAAAAATATTTTCGACCCGCGGTTGATGAAAACCGCGGATGCCAAACCCGCAGATAAGGCGGGCCGATTGTACTGCTGTGGCCACTGACTTCTTTTGCACAGAAAAAAGTCACCACTCGGCCTCCCGTACGCTGTTGCCAGTGACCTCTTTAGGAAGAGCAGACACACAGAATTACTCACACATTCACGCACACACAGTCAACACCTTTGATGAACGGAAAGAAAAAGGCTCTTAGAAAATAAATAATACGGATAATAAGCTGTATTTTATGCTCAGAATATGGGAAAAATATATTATTTTATTACAATACTATTATTCTGAAGTTGTATGTGGGAGATATAACTACAGTGCAATTATATGAAATTTAAAAAACCTCAAAAAGGTTTATATATATAGGGACTTCACAAAAAGTAAGACTCCAAAAATGTAAAAGGTATACACTGTTATCTTGCTTTTTGAGAATTTGCTGTTCACCACCAGTTGGTGTCCTTCTTTTTGACTCATTGCCTTCCAATTAAAGTGATTTTCAAGGGGCTAAAGGCTCACTGTGGCCTGAGCTTTAGTTAGTTGCAGTCAGGCAAATCGCAGTCTTCCTAAAGCTTCTGAGTGTTTAGTTTCAGGAACTATAACATGCTGAATTCACTTGAAACTGAACATTTCAAACCTGTTATCAGTACAGAAATACTGGAAGAGACAAAAAAATGTTTGCCCCCATTTCCACTTCAGTGAGCCATTTCCTGTGTGAAATATCATAAGACATCTGATCTTAGCCCTCATTTTCTGTGTGAAATATCATAAGACATCTGATCTTAGCCCTCATTTTCTGTGTGAAATAGCATAAGACATCTGAGCTTAGCCCTCTTTTTCTGTGCAAAATTGCATAAGACATCTGATCTTAGCCCTCATTTTCTGTGTGAAATATCATTATACTTCTGATCTTAGCCCTCTTTTTCTGTGCAAAATTGCATAAGACATCTGATCTTAGCCCTCATTTTCTGTGTGAAATATCATTATACTTTTGATCTTAGCCCTCTTTTTCTGTGTGAAATATCATAAGACATCTGATCTTAGCCTTCATTTTCTGTGTGAAATATCATAAGACATCTGATCTTAGCCCTCATTTTCTGTGTGAAATATCATAAGACATCTGATCTTAGCCCTCTTTTCTGTGTGAAATATAAGACATCTGATCTTACTTCTGATCTTAGCCCTCTTTTTCTGTGTGAAATATCATAAGACATCTGATCTTAGCCTTCATTTTCTGTGTGAAATATCATAAGACATCTGATCTTAGCCCTCATTTTCTGTGTGAAATATCATAAGACATCTGATCTTAGCCCTCTTATTCTGTGCGAAATTGCATAAGACATCTGATCTTAGCCCTCTTTTTCTGTGCAAAATTGCATAAGACATCTGATCTTAGCCCTCTTTTTCTGTGCAAAATTGCAAAGACATCTGATCTTAGCCATGATGCCTTCAGTCCTGGCAACATGGCTTTCATTTCTATGCTGAGACGAAGGCAGCGGGAATCGATCGGAGGAGCGACACAACCGAATGATTTGCGAGGTCGCCAAGTGCCTGCCATAGGGGACCTTGGTGATGAGATTCCCCAGGAAAGCTGTGCGCATCGCAGTATATCAAGTGAGGGAGACAGGACATGTAAGCTGTCCTCACAGGCCCTGAGCCAGAGATGTCACAATGACACCCATGGGATGGGAGGTCAGGGATTGGTGGAATTCTCATCCAATCAAATCCACTGATCAATAATAGTGGAAAAAAATTGCTTTGTTCCATGACAGTTGCTTTTAAATGGAACATCAAAAACTGAGGGTTTGGCTCATTACAATTTCCTATTCCTTGTGCTAAGCATACTACCCCCACAAAGTGTGTTGAAAGGTTCAAACACATTGGCTGTCTCACCTGATACATTAGCACCCATAAATCATAAACCGTAGCTTCCACAGAGATAAAGTCTGTCTTAGACATCGTGCAGCCTTGGGGACAGGTATCTGTAAATTGATAAACCTGGCAAAGGGTCAAATCATATCTTTCAAGGGGGCAAGGGTGCTGCTACGGCACTGCGAGGATATTCAGTCAACAAGTGTGAATAGATATCTGCATGTTTTCGGTAGGTTCTTCACGGTACTCAGGTGTTCAACCAGTTGGAATACAGACAGGTGGGTGTAAGCATGTTCATACTTGCACAGGCGTAACCGTCATCTCAAAGCGAAAGGCCGGAACCAAATAGGCTACATCGTTTCAGCTAAAACCAATGGCAGGATGTGCAGATGGTGTGAAAAGACAACTGTGCTCTCATTATTCTCACCAGGGTATAACAGTTTGGCCTCTATTTAAACTGGGTGGTCTCTTTTTGATTAAATCATGTCTGTAAGGTCTCTAAAGCACAAAGCAAAGCGATAATGCTTGTGGCTCACTGGTGATTGAGTGAGTTGGACTGGATAATAGCGCCGGCAAAATATGTATTTTAAATGTATAAGATAAATTCAGAGCCGTTTAGAAAAATGGTTTCGTGGAAAAACATTGATCAATGAATTTTCCAATAATAGAATGCAGGTATTCTGTCCTTGAAGTTTGAGGTTTAGATGGACATGGCCAAATCCCACACCTTTTCAGCCATGAGACCGTTGCACTTTTCGGGGTTTCCCACAGAAAGTACCATCACAGCCACAGATAACAACACTCATATTTCAAGAAGGGCAACATCCCTTTGTGACAAAACGTGCTTGTTAAGTGTAAGAATTTCCGCTCCACAAGCATGCAAGTGAGGTGCGACATTCAACGCTGCAAACTGACGATACATTTATGATTTAATATCCGATCATTTATTTCTTCACTTTTGATTCCCACTGAGCCGACCGAATGCATAGCTTATGTGAGATCTTGCTTTTTATCCTGCATAAACCGATCTAAATTAATCGGTTTAGGTTTCTAAGACACCATATATGGTTCATGCAGACAATAATAGGGTAGAGTTTTTGTCCGACTAGTGTGATTTATTATCTCAAACATGAATTCTGAACCATGCAATGTTTCTAAATCAGAATTATTAAAGTAAGTCAGTTTTAGGCCACGTTTTACTGGTTTTTGTCATAATGTGAGAATGTAAACGTTCTTCAAATATTTTAAGAACTTTACATTGTTCTGGACACGTTCTGTCAAGGTCACAAGGTACCATTCAAGGTAAAACGTTCAAGAAACACAGAACACTGGACCAATTTTTTGCTGGAACATTTGCTATAATGAGAACGTTCTGGCAACCAAAATTGTTAGCTGGGTCACCTGGATTCTTGGGTCTGAATATATTGTTGATTTTATGTTAAAAACTAAATTCATAATACTGCGTGGTTCTCTACCAGAGAGGCCGGGGACCAAAAAGCTCTGTTGGGACCCATACACAAATGCTTCTCATCCGGGACAATCAAGTACTAAGTGACAGCAGACATCTCTGTCTTTTCAGAACATTAAACGTTTATAAACAATGACCTTCTTAAACCTCCATTGTTTGCTTTTCATTTGTGATGTGTTATTGTATGTTTTACTTGCGTTGATACTTGCCTTTATCAATGTTGCGTGTGGCCAATTTTAACGTAATTATGGAATAAGAATGGAATGATAAATGTCTCAGGTGCAGCATTACTTCATTTTCCCCGTAATAGCTAGATTTTTAAAGCCGTCCAAGGTAGTCTACTCCATCACTATATACATCCTATGCGAGCATAAAATTTATTTCCAAAAGGCTACACGGGCAGAGATTGTCCCTTGTCAGCAATGCACAATGTAAAATATTATTTATCGACTTACACTGAATTTGACTTATCCATTGCATCAAAACTGATCTTGATACTGGACAGCTTTGCCTCAGGAGAACTGATGACATTCTTATTTGTATTCACCGGTAAAATGCAATAAAATGATTGCGGCAGAGCAAATGTGTTAGAGGAGGGAGCATGAAAAAAAGTAACCTAGTCTCTTTGAATTATATCTGGAAATGTGAGCTCAATGAAAATGGTTAAATAAAATAAGTTTAAGCTGACTTTTTAATACTACCAATATTTGCTTGTGCAAAAATCCCTCCCCGAAACAAGAACCGTTAGATAAACGTGCTATCTTTCTGCGTCCAGCCCAGTCAACGTGAGTTTCTGGGATTCACAACTGCACTTAATTTTGAGGTTAAGTATCACTCGAGGCAATTGTTCGAAGACATAGCTGGTATCATTTCCAGCACCAAAATGATATTAAGCGACCTACATTTCCACTAACCGACCTCGACCACCGGGCGAAATTGCCTGGCGGTGCAGATTGCAATGATCCGTGTCAAGAGCAGGGAACTACAGAGGATTTGACTGAAGTGCACAAGTAGAGAAAAAAAATATTTAGAAGCTTGTTAAGTAGGGTACGAAACCGAATGCTTCCATTTAGTCCTACTGGAGTTAAGCGACAG
The DNA here is from genome assembly GCA_022829145.1 of Albula goreensis. Classification (NCBI taxonomy): domain Eukaryota; kingdom Metazoa; phylum Chordata; class Actinopteri; order Albuliformes; family Albulidae; genus Albula; species Albula goreensis. The sequence goes on from CM040749.1 coordinate 35,183,514, forward strand.
CATGCGGATATTTAGGGTCGTCAGCGAAGCTCACTTGTTTAAAAAAAGCATTTTCACAGGCATCCTAACAGTCATGGTGCATGAGACTAAGGTAGGTCTAAAATTACCCCGACACTTTCCGTTCAACGGCACGCACAAGGTCGGTGGAAAAGTAACACCAAGATCATCTGGTCAGTTGAACCAATGATCAACAAACAGCCGTGTAAACAAACAGCCATGCAATTCCTACATCTTCAAAGGTTTGTGAAGTAAACGGATGTACCATGTCCGTTTTTACTTCAGCCGAAGCCAACATGCTTGCAAGATTAATGAAGGGGAACAGCACTAAACGAAACAGAACTACCAGGTCTGCAGTGGTCTACAAATTAGAGCGAGTTTTCATATGAATTATTCGACTGACCGCATTCCATATCAAGTGCAACAACTGCTGCTTACCGACCGAAACGGAAATGAAAAATTATGGCAATGCGTGGATTGTTAAAGTCCCGTTATATCTGAGGAGGAAAATCATTTTCGCTGCAAAGCGACGTATGCATCGAAATTATTTACGTAGATATTTAAGCAACGAAAAATGTAATGAGGCAAAACAAATACATCAAAAAGGTTGAGGTGAGGCGAGGAATCGATGTTTCATAACGCACGTGGTGGCAATAAGACGTGTAAAAACTGATGAGATGCGCGGAAATGTCACATTTTTGTCAACAACCTACCTTTATCTTCCTCGCCGATATAGCGCATAGGTCCGTCAGATGGCTATCCGTTATTTATAACCAACTCCACTCTTGAGCCGGATAGTCCCGCTATTCGTATATTGATGTCCACTCACCAGGAAGCGCAGAAGAGCGGAGGAAAAGACTCCAGTTTACGTTTCACAACTCCGGGGCGGGCTGATTATTTGATGCTTCAACTTTTTTTTGTGGTCTGGCTCTGCGCCTAACCAACGCATGAGTTCTGAGAAATCTTTGAAGGTATTGGAATACGCAAATTTTAGTTGTCGAGTTAACACACGACATTAACTCTTTCCGTCAACCTCCCAAGTAGCCTACTAGCCATAGACAGGCGCAGCTTCATATGGAGTATGCTAATCGACCCTTCGCCAAATACCTCAAAATTATATGTTCCATGCATTCTGCTTCATATACTTTGGTTACTTCAACTTTTTTCAGCGGGTTTGATGTAGGCCTACGTAGTCATACCTGGTTCGGATCGAAGATAAAAATCACTTTGCCTGTTATTCACTATCCACGTGAAAAAAGGTATCACTGACGTTAATGTACTGAGAATGAAAAGTGATAAGCGCTCCACTTATTTCAGACCCCATAACTATGACATAAATCTGACCAAAAGAAAACACCGAGGACAATTTATAAATCTTTATTACAAAGGCCTGCAGTAGTTTTTTTTTTAAAAACAGAAAAGAACAAACCAACCCTTTTCCCTTCTATATAAATCAATTAAAACAAAGCAGATTTCATTGACAAAAGTTATAATTTTACAATTGTGGAGGTTTAGCCGAAACATTACAACATTCACAACGAGCCATTAAAATTATTTTACGTAGTGTTAAAAATCATTCTTAAAAATCCGATCCAAATAATTTACACCTCCAGATCATACAGTAATTTTGCACAGCAAGAAGTCTCGTTGTGTCTTTCACGAACTCAGCACGGCAACAGTTAAAAGGCAGACTGTTCGGGAGCTACTCATTGATCACACCTGAAAGATTCAGGTGTCGCAGTCCCCGTAAAACACTAAATGTTTTGATGCCTGCAAATTGCAAAGCCATAGATGCGTTTTGTCTTGTGAACGCGCTGGGACATTGTATGGCGTACTGGCAGACGAAGGACTTACGGAAACCAGATCGATACCAGCATCTATTTAGAAATGGAAGGATGTCGAAGAGCCTCAGACCACAGTGTTCTCCAGAGGCGTGTGTGTGGGGTGGGGGTGTTTTTCCCGAACTTCTGTTTGATGTTTCCACCCTGACAAACATCGAATCACTTTTCTTTTAAAGTGTTCTTGACTTTACACAGGATTTGACCACATAAAAGGGTAAACGGTGAATAACGATAGGGCTGATCGCTGGATTCTATAGGCCGGACTGACACAGGTTTGGATGAGCAGGATGCCGCCCTTCTACATTCAAACAAGATACCTCCATTTCTTTAGTAATGCTTCAACCGTGGCAATAAACACCTGTTTGAGTGCCATAAATCCAATGTAAATAAGTGTGTACAATAAAATGCAGTACAATAAAATGCAATACGCGTGGCTTCAGATAGCAGTTATCTCCACACCATCCTTTTTCTCATTATTAAGACCTGTTCAATGTGCAAGGCGGTATCCTGTGTTCTCTGCAAACCAAACTCTTCGCCAGTTTCAGTGCAACAAATGCGAGGGAAAATGCATTCAGCTCCCAAATATTCCAATGTAATATTGTGGACTGTAACAATTTTTTCAATTGTTGTAGCTGATGTGAATCTGTTGTGAGGGGGGCAAAGAAAAATTAAACAGCAAAAGGATGTGACACACAACATAAATACAATCAACTAAGAGGGGGAAAAACACACTCAGTGTTCAAACTCAGTTTGTACTTCATCATATCCTTTAGTGCTTTTAAAAACGCATTTGAATACCCTTCAGTGTGAAATAACGAGAGTTTAAACAGATCCTTCAGCACAACATTCAAAACGGTTCGGCGTCGACGGGGGGTTGCGGGTTTGGGTGGGATGGGGGAGGGAGGGCACGGGCGTAACGGGGCCCGTGCAAGTGACTGGAAGCCTCGGATTTACGCGGGAACGCTTCTTCCTGTTGGCTCCAATTATAGGCTCCCTCAAAAGCTGCTCTTGGAACCTGCACCACGTTTCTGCAATCAAGAGGTCGCCCGCAAAACACAACAAAAGACCGGTCCAGAAAGAAGAGACTGTTTCCAGTAATCGCGCGGAAGAGGTGGCCAATGAGATGGAACGACCACTGTCCGCCTCCCACAACGGAGGCTGTAATTACTCCACAATTATGCTGGGAGTGGCACCTTCTCTGCTTCCCCGCACTTCTGTTTTTCTGATTCAGAATAGAACTTGGCCAAAACAACGGTGCTGCAGGCAAGGAGCTGGAAGTTCACAGCTGTTTGCAGAGGTCCCGCCAGGGTTTGTTCTGTGAGAGTTCCCCTCTTTCTCCTTCCATTCATTTGCAGATCACTGGGCCCATAGTTAGTCCCATTAATGCGAATTACACAAACGTTTTGTACAGTACAAAGGCTACAACATGGACACTGTGCTGCTCAGTATTCGAAGGTGCTCAGAGACTGATAAAGGAGTCGTGCTTGTGGTGAAGATTCAATAAAGCAGTGACAGCGACAGAACGGCTGGAAGTACAGTGGAGTGGAGGATTTCTCCAGCAGGTGAAACGCTGCCTGTTGGGTAGGACTTCTTTCAGTGTAGGCTTTGGGCATATCTTCATAAATGGACCCCCCCTACGGTAAGGTAGTTAATTGAGGGTGGGCTGATCAGAACTAGAGATGCTGTAGAAGCAGAGTGATGGATTGGGGGGTGCAGAAGCCCTTACACACAGCCATACTCGTACCACACCGTCTGTGGGTCGTTGTTGGGGTCTGGGGACGCCGGGGTGCTCTTGGGATGGTCCTCTGCGCCACAGTTACTCCCGCCCCCCTCCCACTTCTTGTCGAGGGGCGAGTCAGCCTGCGGTGCCTCCGCCGGTTCCTTCTTTTCCTCCTGTCTCAGGGCCGGCACTGCGCGCACGGGCGTCACCATGGCGACCTCTCCACGGTGCTGCGGCGGCGTGTCCCGGGGTGCGCCGGGGCGTCGACCCCCGTATCGCTCCCTGGAGGCGGGGCTGGAGGACAGCGACAGGGAGGAGGAGTGGTGCTGGGGCGGGGTCAGGTGCTCCTCCTTGGGCGGGACGAAGGACAGGCGGCAGGGGGCAGAGTCCCCGGCCTGGTGGGGCAGGGACCCGGCCAGAATGGCAGACTGTGGCCGCTCCCGGGGCGGCCCCCGCCCTCCTCACCACCGAATCCCCACGCCCCTCATCCCCCGCTGGCCACGCGCTGCCACCCTCCTGCCTGTAGCTGTCGGGTCCATTGGAGCGCAGGAGGTCGGCCGAGGCCAGGCTGAAGGTTCGGCTGAGGCTGCCCTTGGACCCCCTGGGGCCTCCGGGATGGTGGGGAGCGGCCCGCCCTCCGCTGCCTGGCCGGTTGGGCAGAGTCTGGGAGTTGCAGGTGGGTGTGGCCGCCTCGGGAAGGCGGACGCTGGGCTTGACGCTCTGCCCCGGTTTGGTGACCCAGGAATCCCCCCCAGGGGGTGTGGTCTTCACAGTGGGTGTGACATAGCTGGTGGGTGTCTTGGCTCCGTCTCTTTGGGGGTGGGTCGCCCACTGCCAGGCCATTCCCCGACTTTGTTAAAGTAGTCTGTAAGGTCCTCACGGCTGGTGGTCTGCACCTGGAGGTGGAGGTTTGGGAGGGATAGTTAGACAAAGGACCACTGTGGAGCATTCATAAACATAAGTAATATTCATCCTTAATTGCTCATGTCAGCACGCTCCAGTTAACAAGGCATGACCAAAACCATAAATCAGGGGTGTTAGTTTGTTCTGAGTAATCAGCTACCGGCAGACTCTACTGCACAGACATGAAGGGGGAAGGGGGAACCTAAGTCAGCATTCTGTCTCTGCAAGCCTCAGGTGGCATGCCATTTCTTACTCTGAGCTTCAAACCCAGCATCCACCTTCCCACCTTCTTGTTCTGGTAAAAACCCAGATTAACCCTGGTAAAAACCCTCCCCTCAAATCTGTCTGTTTTCAGTGACTGCTGTATGGTCACAAGCATCATACCGAGGGAGTGATATATGTATATGTGTATGTATATGCGTATAAACGCACGCATGCACGATGATGTAGTAATGAAGATGACTGGGGGCTGGATCAGTGAGAAAGAGAAGGTAAGCATTTTTCACGTTTAGCCTTAATCACCATTCTGCCGTAAGTTTTAATCTTTATGATGTGCTGGATACTGGATTACACAGCATGTTGTATTACTGTTGCTGTATTGGGAGCCAGTTTACTCTGAGGAACTGAAGCACAACAGCTAGCAGCTATCACCGAAATGAAACATCATTAGAAAATAAGACGAAAGCCAAGGCAGAACACCGTGGCGAAAGTGACGGGCGACAAACGTCTCGCCTTAAATGTCTCGCCGTAAACAGCTGCAGGGGCTTTTTGAAGCAGCACGTCCCGCAAATGAAAATTCATTGCTTGTGAAAACAAATGTGTCTGAATCTTCGAAGGCCGGATGAAAAACTGATTATCTCAAACAAAACTTCAATTAAGACACACCCTCATGCTTTTAGCCAGAGGCGAATGACGAGCGGATCAAATGTCTTCAGTGAAATCCACTTATCATTTTTAAAAAAACCTCATTGTTTATATTGAATTAGTCTGTCACACCCCACTGCTGCCGAAAAGCTACAGGAGAGCATTGCACATTAAATACTTTTGAGCCTTAAGACTTTTGTATCTACTTTAGGGTTTCTTTGACAGGTTAATGGACTTTTTTGATTACTTTAATCTCAATGAGTATTTTAATTACAAGAATTGACGAATATGAAAATGTAAATACAACAATATGTACTGAAGACAGTAGGGAGGGTGGATCATTAATATTTTGAGCATTCTTCAGTCTAGATCAAGAACCTGAATGGTCCCCTCTGAAAAGACCGGAATGGGGATAAATATCCTGACAGTGCAGATTATTATAAAAAAATATCTGCTTTTTTGTCATGTTCAAATGCCATGAATGCTGAGAGCTGTTTGTGATTACCTCGCTTTGCTGGAGAGCAGCATTCTGCTTGGTGGATTTTTCCCACTAAAGTAAATATTTTCTGAAAGCTCATCCCTAAGGAATGCGGAGGGAAGACCGACATGCTCGTCCTGCCCGGATTCGGACAAGGTGTTGCAGTCCAGGAAGTCAGCTGTATCAACTCCTGTTCATGTATTAAATTATCCTAAAACGGCATTAGCTGTGCGCTCTGTAACCACGGGCTACAGTACGTGGGGCGGTACCCCTCTGGGGACTGGAGGGGGAAAGGAGGGCCTCTCCAATTGGGACTGGCTGCGTTCCTTGTGTGCGTCAGGGGCTGGATCCTCAAATGGCTCCGGAGCCAAAGTTCACCCGCGGCGGTTTAGCATGGGAGGGCTGCGATTGTGGCGCTGTGCGTCATTGCCGGAACCGGCGCTGAAGTGCGGGGCGTCAGGGGGTGGGTCCCTGGCTTAACTGAATGGATCTGTACCCCGATGGCTAGAAACTGGCAAGCGATGGGACGGATGTCGCTAAAAAACAGCGCGAGCCTGTGGAAGGAGGAAAGGGTTGCTTGGCGACAGTGGGGCTGGTGGAAAATACAGCATTGTCGGGAGTAAAGGCGGCCTTTTTGCTTTTTGTTGTGTGCTGTTTCATGGAAACTAAAATGACACCCATCTGCTCTCCTGATTGGTTTAGAAGAAAAGGCTGTTTTTCCAGAGGCCAACCAAAGCTGTAGGACACACTGCATAGGAGGATGAAGAGCTAGGATGAGGACAGAGGACCACCTCTTCTCAGACTCATGTCTGGGCTAACTGCCTGGTCGCATATCCTACCCCCATTATCACCAGCCATTCTCTGACCCCGTTCTCTCTTACGGTCAGAAAGCAGCATGAGTGCACACATCCACATAACTGCTTTGACACAGTATCAGAGGAGTACAGGACTGTACCCAATTGCATTAGTAACAACTCTACGCCCTCCTCTTCCTTCCAGCACAAACTACAACACACAGAAATGGAGGTGCAAGTATGAACAAACAGATACATGGTTCAAAACTCTAACTTCCTAAGTTACTCATAGGAAAGTACTGCTCCACTCAGAAACAGAGTAAATGTTCTGTTGCAATCAAGGTATAACAATTTGCTGCTGCATTTTGAAATTGAAAGCTGACCTTGCAAAGTAACTATTCTATAAACTCTCATATTCAGCACCAGTGTTGTTTCTGTCTGGTGTAATATCATATTCTCTTGTACTGCGGTGTTGCTAAGTTAGATATGGATATAAGCTGTTTTCAGTCACTGCCAATGTTTATCATTAGCTAGCTAATCAAAGCATTTAGCGTTAGCAATGGCAAATGGACACGATACAGTATATTTGTGCTGTTAGTTTCCACAGTCCCACAGTACATCTATCCTTACGGTGGGGGGCGAGAGGGTGTTGCTCTCCTGCAGGAACTGCTCCAGGGTCACCATCTCGCTGCCGGGGGACGAGGGCCGGTGGCGCCCGGGGCGGGGGCCACTCCTCTGTGGGGGGGTGTCGGAGGGGAGCGGGGAGGCGCGGGACAGCCCGCCAGGGTGGGACAGCAGGGAGTCCCGGGGACCGTGGCCCAGGACCAGGGCGTCCAGACGCTCCAGGGAGTCTGGAGGGAGGAGGAGGAGGAGGGAAAGAGATGGGGAAGAGTGACGGAGGAATGCAATACAGAGAGAGAGAGAGGTAGAACAGAGTTATAGAAAACCTTTGTGTTGGGTACCCTTGCTGAAAACACTGAATCCTTGAAGGCACCTGTGGGTGGATATGCTAATTTAGAGTTAGAATCAAGCATGAATAGGTGGCAAGTTGACTGCTGTAAAGGCTATTGTGTGCTTCAAATGAACTCCTGTTTGAAACAGTGGAAAGTGTCTAAAGGAGCTGGGAAAAACCTTGAATTGGGGACTGCTGCATCATGCAATTTCTGCAACTGACTGAAAAAGACATTCCAATGGCTATGCCAACTTTCCAGAGCTATTGGTTAGGTGTGTTGAGGTGTGGGGTGTGGGCAGAGTTTTCAGTGGTCTGAAAACTGTATCTGTACATTCTAGGGGTGTGCAGAGAGGTCATTATCTGTATCTGTATCATTTAACCACAGAATTATCTGTATCTGTATTTGGATAGAAACTGGAAACTGGTGGGTGTGGTCTTAGCAGGATGTTACTATTAATTATGGTTTTTCATCTTTTTCTGGAGGAAACTGAAGGTCTTATACAGCCTTAATGTGTCTTTTAAATTACACCTCTAAATTACACAAGATATATTTCTGCCTTGTTGATCTTTTGCTCATTGAAGGTATTACCTAAATCATAAAGCATGATTTATTGTTGGCTGTCCTGCTAGTGAAGAAACATTATCGTGAATACTGCTTTAATGTGACAGTTGAAACAGGTAGTGCCGAAGGCTAGGCATCGTTAGCCCCAAGTCTGTCTTGCCATGTTAGGACATGGCCATGTTTTTCTTGCCATGTTTTCCCTGCTTTGTACTTGTATTTGTCTCCTAATAGTCAGCTGTTTTCAAGGACGTCTGTTCGGCAATCGGTCAGGTTTATAGGTGGCCTCAGAGGAACATCGCAGCTATCTAAACTTCATTGGTGGTGAGGCTTTGCTCCCGAAGGCGCATCTGAGGCAACTCACGTTTTTGGGTAAGGCTAAGATGCCACACCAGAGCATTCTCTCAGCTCAGAACGCAGTTTGGAGCACAAACTATGCCGCCTTGGGAACACGCAGTCTCAAAGCACTGGGTTCATAGCTACGAGCTGCATTGTTCATCTGTCACTGTTGAACCCTGCTACTGTAGCGGAAGACCATGGAGGAGAGATGAGACTGAATCGAAGTTACTGCTCACGCCTCGATTTGGGGCTGTATGTTCAGGAGATCGCTCCCATGCCAGCAAGGATGATCACAATAAGTTGGAAATAACTGTAAAAACACTGAGTCTTTACCCAACCGATTTCTTTAAAAAAAAAATACAAATACAAGGGGTGATATTCAGATGGAATTATTATTTTTTTATGGTTCATTATTCATGCGTTTCCAAATACCGTATTCAGATTCGGGAACACCCCTAGTACATTTTGCACATGACTATTTCTCCTGTGGTGTTGAGGGTTCATCATGAGTAGCCTCAAAGAAAAACGTTTCAGAAGCATTCACCTGTACCTACCTCTGTTTGTGTTTGTTTGTGAGTGCAGAGACACCAGAAATGTCTAAATTAATGGTGCAAGTTTGTGGGGGAGCATTAACCATGCTCTAATGCTAAAGCTGACGTAGTAAACATGAATGGATATTGAGATGAAGAGAAGCAGTGAATGAGGTGAATGCTGTAGGAAACAACGGTAGTTGTGGGTGAATACCTTTGGAGTGGACTGGAGAGTCACTGCCGCTGCGACTGACCTCGGCGGAGCTGAGCCGGTAACCTGGGGGAGATCCAGAGGGAGGGGAGGGGGAGAGCCAGAGGGAGGGGAGGGGGAGGTCACTCGAGTTTTCCACACTCATCTTTGTAATTACAGAGCTGTTTGTTTTGCTGGGGAGCCCAGGGGAGGCACAGAAGAGGAGTGTTATCGATCCTGCGGAGGGACGTACCTGCGTTTCCATGGACACCGCTCCTGAACGCAGCGTCGGGGGACTGAAGCCGCAAGTCCTCGTCTGAGTTTAACCCTGCAGGAACGGAGCAGGCGCGCTTATCATTTAAGTAATCCTTCTGAGGAGCAGTCAGGATGTTCAAGGTCTGCCTAATCTGCGTGTTGATTTCTCTTTCTGATACTGTTCAGGGGCACAGTAAGGCAAACTGTTATAACACCCAAAGAGCAAACTGTGGTCCTCTGTGTAACACAATACCCACAAAGATGTATTTTTGGCTGTGCAGCAGCATCATGTGCTCCAGAACCAAAGACCAAATGGACAGCTTTCACATACTGCAGTAACTCAGTTTTTCTTATTAAATGGCCAATGAGGGGTCCCTAAAAGATAAGCGACAATCCAACCTTCAGATCAGCCTTGTGCTTCACAATTACCGTTATGCACAACTACCTATTATGAGACTTCAAACTAGCTCCAATGTGTGATGTTTTCTTGTGCTTTCAAATATCAAACTGTTTGTCAAACTTCATTTACCGCAAATTTTGTGTCGTCATTTCCATAAAATGTATTTTGTTACCTGTTCTCGCCATTCTATAACATATGTTACCGTACTGCACATTGTGCAGTTTTGAACTCTGTAAATAAATGTATGTATTTTTTCCATAATCATCATTATTAATTATTGCCATAGAGAAGCACTGCTTCCCTGTGCCTAATGGCCTGCTGATCAAATATCAGACCTCTCTGCTGTGTGAATGGGAAGCCCCAGGAGCGTTTCACTCACTGGCAGCCCTGCTCCTTATCCTGCATTAGAAACCCTATAAATAAATAAATAAAAATAAATATCAATATCAGAAGTAATATCGAAATATGACTTGCATAATTTTAATCCATAGATTGAAGTCTATGACTGCTACCATTTTTAAAAAGCCTACCCTTGTTATGTAGCTACCAACAATCAAAACAGCTACAGGAGTTATAGTCAACTGATATTGGTGAACACCTCTTAAATACATTTGAATCAGCAGCTTATAGCGGTCTTTCCCTCTCAAATTCAAGAATTTTACAAAGCATTACTTGGAAATTCCCTATGAAGAAGTAAGAGGAACTGAAAGTTTTTAACAAACGATGATAGACTGGAGGAAAAGTCAAATGGGCTACTCTAAATGGGATGCTGTAGTTGACGAGTAGGCCAGTTCTGATTCCTTAAACAACACACGATAAACATTTTACCATCAATGGTATGATTTTGTTATGTGGGAATAAAGATCACAAAAAATGTGTTGTGGTGTATTAATGGAGCTAGTTTCATTTAATTTTGAATTGTGTCTAGCTTGAAAAAAGTAAATATTGTTCATTTTCTCAAATGCACTCCTTACTGATAGTGTTATGACACATCCCTTCGTCCAAGTGTTTTGATAGTATTTTGTTTTGAATATTGTTGTCGAGTGTGTTTTTTGTAGTCTGTGTTTTTGAATTAATGCTCACACTTGTGCATCTGTATTTGAAATTAATATAGCATAATTAGAATGGTACTTCAGGGTTTATACCCATTTTGATTATTTTCGATGATTATTTTCGGGATTACTTGGGTTCTACTGTAGTTTCATTGGCTGTCACGCTAGAGGGATAAATTGTTCAAGACATTTCAGTGTTAAAATGTTCACATGCAAGCGGGGAATTTCTAAAAGGTACTTAACATTCATTCTGTGGCCTACGCTGGCCTTATTCTGAGAGGGGTTTTACTGAGTGTGCAAACACAAACCACGTAAAGCTCGAGACAATATGATAAAACGGAGATGAATCCATATAGTTTAGTCTGGATAAACAGACAAGTTCATGCAAGATAAACACGGAAGAGACACAAGACACATAAACAAAGTGAACCATTCTGACAGAGGGCCAAAAATGTTGTTATAATGAAGGGAAGACCCCACTTTCAGGCTGCCTATCTGATAACAGTTATTATTGGGCCGAGCTTAGGGACCTGAAGACCTACTGACCTGATTCAGCAGATCAATCCACTTTATTGACGACGTGAATCAATTTAAAAACACACGGAACACCCCTACACAGATTCTCTACAGCAGCCAGTATCCGTCCCATAGGGGTTACTATGCTTCTTATCTGCACAAGGTACCCTTCTTGTACTCTTCTTTATACCATTACTGATTGCAGTTATGTGTTGCTGTTGTGCGTCTGTATGTGTGGGAGACTTTGTGATTTCAGTGTGCCTGTGTATTTCAGCATGCTTAGGTGGAGCTGAGGGTAATTGACCGATGTCCTTCCCTTGTGCCCCAATCTTAAGGTCTTCTAATCCCACAGGGTCCTCATTATCTCTCTCCCTGACCACACGCGAAACCAGCAGTTTTTCCAATTGTTAACCATGTTTTGTAATTCCGTCTTTGGTTATTGTTTGTTAATTATTCTTGTTTGTTTAGGGCACGGCGCAGAGTGTTACATTTAAAACGCCATCACAGTTTAGGTCTCAGAAGACCCATGTGGAACTTCAGTAGGGAGAATGGGCTTTTTCAGCTCTAGACATTGGTCAACGCACACACAGGGTCTGCATTGCGCCGCTTGACATTAGGACAACCTTGTTGGTACCCGGCATTTGCGGTGTATAACAACAGTTTAAAGGCAAGCCCAAAGATACTTCTGTTGCCATAGCACTTTCTTGGACACACTCCTCCATAAATATACATAAAATGTATCCGATTAGAAATTTTTCAAGTTCTGTTACACAGACAGTATTTTAAATGTTAAAAACACGAAGCAAACTATCAGCGTTGACATCAGAATAAGAAGCATCAAACAAGAGTGCAGAGTTGGACACTGAGGAGAATAATCAGCGTTTATAACTGGATAGATCCGAGATACTGATGCCCACTGCAACTGAAATACAATAGTGACCTCTGACACTATCAGGGACCATTACAGATTTTCTAATATACAGTGCAGAGCAGGGCTGGGCTGAGACAGGTCTCATCAGTCTTAATAATAAATATCCCTGTCTCCAGGCAACCAGCTGAGCAGCAGTGGACCCTACATTAAGCACAACATGCCTCACTGCGCACTGAACAAGCACACATAGCCAAGAATCATCCCACTTTCAAATGGGTATCTACCCACAAAAATGACAAACTTATATAATAAGCATACAATAAAACACTCGGGAACGTTTGAATTAAAAAAGTTCAGTTTGGCTGAATGAAGTAACCAAATTATTCTGGGAAAGAGGCGAGTCTACAGAATGGAATTGTTCTCATCAATGAAGATACAAAAGAAGTCAACAAAAATGTGATCATGTCTGGCCATTTTTCCTTTTGGAACGAATTACAGCTGTACTTTAACTTTGGGGAGAGGAGAGGGTACAGTTTTAATGTGAGAGAAAGAAGCACCTTTCTCAGCTTTTTTAAAGTAACTGTTCACACTGAGAAGAGCGAAACCTACTTCTATACTGAACCCAACAGGTCTGTATTACTTCTTTTCTTAAACAGGTGTCTCTTCCTAAATTTGAAACCGGCCCGTTGGGGCTTCCCCATTACTGCTGTGTATCGGCACATCAAAAGCAGCTGGAACATCCGCACTTCTCAGTAACCAGTGATTTTGAACGTCACAGGCCTCCAAATACGACAGAGATAGAGCTGCCTGGAAGTGCGTACCTCACAGGCAGCAGCCAGGAGCCTGTGCGCGTGTGTTTTTTGGAGAGGCTAATGCAGTGGTAAACCGAAGCCGGTCCCCGGAGGGTTTACGCTGATGTGTACTCCCAGGCCTCATAGGGCCAAGGACACAGTTTTCGGTAATTATGGGCTGGTTCTTTGAAACACCAGCGAAATGCGGCCTTACCCTTGAGTCTGTGGCTGTGCCTGGAGATGGAGTTGGGGGTGTGGCCCGGGGTGGAGGTGGCGCTGGCGGGGGCTGTCGGGGTGGAGTAAGCCGGGACCCCCAGCTCTGCTGCCCTTCGTCTCGCCGGCAGCTCCTCGTAGCCATTGGTGGTCTCACTGCTGCCCCCCGGTGTCCGGGTTACGTCCTTTCCCCTTGGACCATTGCTCTCGCTCCGGACTGAAAGGGATGTGGGGGGGAGGGGTTAGGTTAGGTTTACATGTCCTAAATTACAAGTCTGCGTAAACACACAAGCGGGAGCAGCAGGGACGGGACAAAATGTGAAACCTCATGACGGCACGAGACGTGACGTGGGGAGAAACTGCAGGCAGGTGCGTGTTGCCATGGGAGCTGCTGCAAGCAGGTGCACAAGGTGCTTGACACTGTAAAAGACACTGCAGGCAGGTGCACAATTCTGTGTCGTCACACAGGAGACAGTACAAGCAAACGTATTGGTGTGCCTCGTTTGGGGGCTGGATGGGGGCGGGGGGCTCGGGGTTGACGGACAGCTTGCAGGAAACCTTTAGGATTGAGCCACAGTCAAAAGAACTTGCCACAGTGGGCCTTAGGCCCCGCTCCCATTCCTCCATGTCCACTTTCTGTCATCAGTCCAGCTGGGAGGTGTACCACGTCCAGGTGAGGACGCTGGGCAGGACGTGGAGACAAGAGCTGGACATGATCTCCCGAGACCGTTAAGCCAGCCTGACAAACTGACAGCTTAACCTTGTATTTCTACAGGTAGTGGGGCAGATCAGGGCCCCCCCCTCTACCCAAGGAGGACAGAGAACCGGATCAGAGGAACCAAACGGCTCGAGGATGCAGCTGTGCAGCATACACATGAGCCACTACCCTGCGCAAATCTTCACTCGTCTTCCCTAAAGTACTCCAGGAATGCCAACTATTCACTGAGGGCTGGACACAGGGGCTGGGTGATTGGGGTGTGGGTCTCACACATAAATCCTAATTTAGGACTTCAGAAAACCCCATAGTAATATGATCTTATCACCTACTTTACATTGTAGTTGGCACTGGTGCTGAATTCATGAGCCATGACTGGGGTGTGGATCTTATATTTAAGGACTTCAGAAAACCCAATAATAATAATATGATCTTATCACCTACTTTGGATTGCAATTGCATTGTGATATATCCTAAAAATGTTTAAAACCTTAGAATATTTAATACCTCCAAGAGCTGAGAATGAGAGCTGATGCATACCGACTGGAAAAGTGATCCTTGCAGGCTTTTAATATCCAAATGTAAATATGTTGAGTTAAATCATATTGAGATGTTTTAATGTGTGGTCTTAATTGTACCTATATTCTTTTTTCTTATTTTATCAGGATGCAAGTTTGTTAATCAATCCTATGATCACCAAATCATGCCTGTTTTTGATGGTGAATGCATTGGACTCAGTTTAAATGTGTCAATTTGAGGCACACCTATTATCAAAATGATTCACTATGGTTTAAAACCCAGTGTGTCTGTCCACAGTGCTAAACAAGATGAAGACTGCAAATGGTTATTTTGATTCATTGGTCAATTTGATTAATTATCCCTATTAGTAATGTATGCATGCAGAGTCCCAATACTGCCCCTCATGCTGCATTCAAATTTCAGTGATAAATCTGAAAACATCTCTCTCTTTCACACATTTGAGTGAATTGAGACAGAATGTAGTCCAACACCGGGTATGGCACTATTGCTCATATTAATTAGGGGAATGCACTTGCATTCCCCTAAATCACAAGTCACTTTGGATAGGAGTGTCTGCTAAATGGCTGCAGTGTAATGTAACATAATCTAATTCTTCTAATTTGGAGGTTTTGTGGGATGCTACTGCAGAACACAATGGAGAAATACCACATCAACTACCAGCTCCAGCTCAGGGAGAGGCAAATTGAGAGATTTACAGGCGGATGCACATTCAAAAAGGGGGGACGACCGACCTTCTGTGTGTGCGTTTGGGAGCCAATGAGAGAATGTGAACTGATGCGTATGTGTGCTATGCGTGCTAAGGCTCATGTGTGTCTGTGTAAATTGATGTATGTGCTGGGGACAGCGGAGCAAGGTTGAGGCATCCGATTGCACACAGACGGACCGTAAAAAAAAAAAAACACATAAAGGCAGCGGGCAGAGACACCCTGCACACTCTGTCGGTGCGGTTAAGTGCAGGAAGTTACATTCACCAGTTCCATTATCAGTACGCTGATCAAACAACAGGCTCGGCGAGCGATAGCAGGCTGCGTGACGAAACCCAGCCCAGTACAAACCGGCAAAGAAGCGTCTGGGCTGGTATGCTCTGGCTGCGGTGAGCGTCATGGGGCAGGTTCCCTGTTCTGCTTGCATTATATGCGACTGTAAATATAAGGTGATGCGCAGGTACAGCAAAGGCGCGACAAGAGCAGGATTTTCTGTCTAAATGGTGCTACTTACTGATTCTACAAGAGCCGAATCCACTCTGAAACTGATGGGGACGTGCTGCAGCTTTAATGAGCTTAATAAATTCATTGTGCTTTTCAGGAAGTGTGTGTGTGTGTGTGTGTGTGTGTTTGGTAGAGGAGGAGATGATGCAAGTCAAGTGGATTTTGTTAGCTGTTAGGTTTGAACATTGCTACAGGTGGGCTGATCCATTCTAGCAAATTAGTGTCCGTGAACAGTGTAAGTACGTGTTCACGTGTCCATGAGTGTGCACATGTGCGTTTGGAACAGAGCCAGAGAAAGGTGATATTAGTCATGTGATATGGGGGAGGTGGGAGGGTGTAATGGGGGTGGGCAGGGGGGTGGTGACAGGGTGACAGGTGCTGATGACACAGCTCAGAACCGGCTATTCTGAGTGATGGCGTCACTTGGGACGGGCACGATGTCACATGACGACCAGAAGCGCAGGCGCTTCGACAGCGAGCGCCGTGTGGGGGGCGTCCGCGGAGACTTGAGCTTCTCTTGGCTCTTACTCCTCAGAAACTGCAGCCGCTTGGCTGCCACCGGTGCTGAGGGGTACGAGGAGGGGGTTCACCGTACAGAGAAGAGGGAAGAAAACAGAAGAAAAAATGAGAGAGAAAGATGAGGATGAGCAGAGAAACAGAATGCCCATGTTATTTTTTTTTAAGTAGAGTGATAATGTTAAGTGAACCCAACCCAAATGACCACCAGAAAGAACAGCAGATGTAGCATGCAGTTACCTCTCTGATGCGCTAACAGAAGGGAAAAATGGCATTCCAAAGACCCAAAGTCTGAAAAAAGCTGTACCAAGATGCTAAATCAGAATACGGAACCAAAGACTTAAGGTACTGAAAAACCTGCGATAGCTATTTCTATTGCAGCATTTTCGGACAGTTTAATTGGTCTCAGGCTCCCCCTCATGGACACTTGTGTTAAAGCTCAAAAAATGTTTCTGTGAGTAATTTCCAAAAAATGACTTACAAAAATAAACCATATGCCTCTGAACTGCACCATATTTCCACTGTATCAGAATTTATTAGCAACATATTTATTCCACTTAATGAGCATGAAACAACACTTCAGAAAGTCTCCAGGGGAATGTTGAGTTTTGCAGGAATGAAATTGCCTTAGACTGTTGCCTCCAGACTGTTTCACTTTAAATACACTTGTTAGTTTTGCAATGTGTTAAGGTGAAGAAAGTTTACGTTCAGCTGATACAGCACTGTGGGTGTTGTGTGGTACGTGAGGTTTAGCTGATACTGGGTGATATGGGACTTTCTGCTCTAATAAGTCTGGCATGGTGCTTCATGTCTGAGTAATATAAATATACTGTATCAGGGAGCGTATAATAAGAGTACTTGTACTTTGTGTGTCAGGGCACGTATGCATGGATCTGTGACTGTGTTTTTCTGTACAGAGAAGTGAGAGGTTAAGTGTATTTATGAGTGCGTGGTTACAAGAAAGAAGGAGATAATCTATGCATGGTTGTGATGTTTCAGATAAGGCTAAAAGCACATAAAATTTTTGTTTGCTGAACTAAAACATTTATGGTAAACCGCAGTTATGCTTCCTGTTTTTAACCTGAAAGCCTTTAGGAACTAATGCTCTTAGACTGAAGGTAGAAAAAACATTTTACAAAATAATGTTTTTTTTGGTGAGTGGTTTCTCATTGCACTCAATTTATTGTTGTGATGTGGCTTTAATCTCTTGCCTCACTTACCGTTTCAAGTGGGGTAAAATGTAGCACCTGTTGGAGAGTGAGATTACTACACAGCTATAAAACTGCATATTATCTGGATGTGAGCCACACCCACTATTGCGAATAATGTTCAGTAAAACATCAATCCCTCACTAAACTAAAATAGTAAACTCAGGCCAACTACCTCTACCCCACCCCAAATCCTGATCTCTATACTCAAATATGGTCTCTAATGCCAACCCTTACCATCCTCACCCCATACCAAACTCCTGAACTTCTAACCCCTCTCTGACCTTTTTTGAAATAATGACCATGACGATGAGACGTCGATAAACCAGTCACTGCTTCGCAACCATCACTAGACAGCACTTCCTGTATCGGGCTCTGACAAAATCTTACTGAGGTTTCGATGTCAGACTGCTGTGTAAGCAAAATTTCAGCATAGTGATAACTGCATCATGTACCTGTGGCCTCAATTTAACCTACACTGCCAGCATAATTCCTGGCTAACCAACCAGCCACAACAGAACTAAGTAAACACTGGGGATTTTGCTCAGCTGATTCTTTTTGGACCACTATTTTATATTTAACATTTCATTAATGGAAAGACAAGTGAACGTTAAAACCCTGAGGATGCAAGGAAAAAGACTTCAACAGCTTGCGGATCATGTTTAACCAAGCTGTTTTTATTTTACAGCTATTTAACCCTTCCCATAACACCTGCTTCTTGAGCTTGATCCCTAACGCCTGGACCCCAGCAATCCCCGGGCTCCCAGATTTACACCCTGCGTACCTTTGCTGGTGTAGGTTGGAGCGAGGGGGAGGGAGTGGCTCTCCTCCAGTGGATGGGGGGAGCCCAGGGAGTCCATGCGGGCCTGTCTGGGCGGCAGGGGCGGAGGCGAGGACAGGCCGTCCGGCCCGTCCATGGTGGGGGACGTTGGCCTGGAGCTGTCCGAGGTATGCCGGAGCCTCTCGCGGCTGTTCTCCTTCTTTGGTTTCATGAATTTGGCCAAAGCTTTCGCGCCCACCCAGTGGTTCCGTCTGAGGACAAACCATGAAACATACAACTTCCACACACCGCTAAAACTGGACAATCACACACATCAGCCTCTTAATAGAAAACAAATTTTGATGGCCTCAGTTTACTGGATCAGAGCAATCTATGTGGCACTTTGCTATGCACATAAACCTCTTAGTCTAAAACAATATAACTGCCCCTTTTCTTTGCTCCGGGTTCTGATGGGCTGTATTTTCTCTATTGGGCCTGATTTCCACACTTACGCCCAATCTTTCAGGAGGGCAAAAGGACATTAACTCAGCTTACTTTTTAGGAGCCGGGTCATAGAACTTGTACTGGTCCATTATCTTCTCTTCCAGTTTTTCTTTTTGCCGTCGGAGTGTGTTTAATTTATCACTAGGGAAAAAAAGACACCAAACAGCTAATTCTACATATATTTTTAAAACATACATCCACACTTACCCTTTACGAGACAGACAGACAGACACACAAACACATACAATGCTTTTGCTGTATGACATGGGCACATATGAAAACAAATTTGCACCCAAACACACGTTTTTCTGTGTGAAAGGCATGTTTTTCTATGTGAAAGAGACTTGCACACACGCACGTACGCACAGACACACCCACAGGCACACACACACAGTGAGACACACTCACATGTACTGTTTCTGCTCCTCGTGGTACAGCTCTTTGCTCTCCATGGTGCGCTCCAGCAGAGTCTGGTTCTGCTGACTCAGCATCTGGATCTGGCTCAGCAGGTGGTGGTTCTCCTCCTCCAGGTTCCCCTTCAAACGGGTCAGCAGCTGAGGGGAGAGTGAGGGTCATTTCTGCTAATCTACACAAGCGATACCTTAAATATATACCAACAAAGACGAAAGTACCAGTCTGAAGGCCAGTGCCACAATATAGACCACATATCACACGCACAAACACACACGTTCCCCGGCCCCCACCTCGCAGTGGTTGTCCAGCTTGGTGAGGGATATGTCCAGGCCTTGGTGCTGCTCCTTCAGCTGGTCGTAGCGCGCCTGCCAGCGGTTCACGTCCAGCTGCGACTCGTTCAGAGACGTCTTCAGCTCCTTGGTCTGCAGCTGCAGTCTGTCGTGCTCCTGCCTCAGCTGCTCATTTGTCTGGGTCATCCTGCAGGGGGCAGTAGTGAGGCCATTCACAGGGAGTCACACATGCACACAATGCTAGGAAATTTTCCATTTAGCTTTATAAAACGTCTTACTAACAAACAAAATCAAAGTGTGGCCGGCAAAAAACATGCTTAAAGAGATTTACTGTTGCTTTCTGGGAAATCTTAATATATATTTTGCAACTCCGAATCTGAGTAAAAATTACACATCACTGAATATCATGCACCCACCTCAACATTTCTAACTTAATATTTATGACATTGTACAACCAGCAGGGGGAGCCATTGCTTAGTCGAGGCCAAATGCAGCAGGAACGTTAGCATCTGAACAGCCTGCTGGAAATCTGTTTGGGGTTAGACAAGGAGGAAGAGCAGAAGCGCTCACCTCTCCACCTCCCCCCTCAGGCTCTGGTTCTCCCCCAGGATGAGGCCGTTCTTGTGGATCTCCTCCCCCAGGTTCTCCCTCTCCCTGCGCAGCTTCCCCTCCAGCTCCTCCAGGGCCGTCTTCTGCATCAGGAGCACCGCGTACCTGCAGGAAGGGGCGGGGTTGAAAGCTGATCCGGCTGTGTGTCTTTCCACAGGTTTGCAACACTAACCAGACGGTCAGTTTCCTGTGTTTCCCTGCCCTCTATATCCTACTCCCCCCACTGGGGATCAATAAACGACACTATTTTTCCAATCCGTTCAATAACAAATCGTGAGTACATGGAAAAAGCTCACAGAAGCAGAGGGCAGACAGAGTGCACATAACTACCTATTTGAAGGTATTTTGCTGACTCAGGTGGACCAGAGGCACCTGGCGGTCTACAGCATCGCAGCCCCGTTTCAGTCTGTGCTGACCGCAACGATGCCCTCCCAGCACTCAGAGTAATGGCACAGTAGTGTCATGAAAACCCTCGGCTTGCTCCAGCATGGTGCGCTCTTGCACCCTGCCGATATACACTGTGGCCAATGGCCCCCAGACCCCCTATAGGACACTTATGTTTCAAACACTCCCACTGGAGGGGCGCCACAAGCCCCATCCTAGACCGCTGTCCCCCAGAGAAGCCTCTTCAATTATTCATGGGTGGATCATTATAGGAAGAATCTCCCTCTAAAACACCTCCATGATCCCCTATTTGCCCTTCTCTCCGCCAGTGTGGAGGATCTGGTCATGACTGTTTGCCTGTTCTCTGAAAGGGCGCCGGCACGCCTGTCCTTAAAGAACAGGGAGGCCATTTACGAGTCCCCTTGCAGGGTTGGGCTGGTCAGCCCAGGTCCGTCCCATGATGCACTCAACACACTGAGAGCCTGTGCCTCTGCTGAGAGCACCTCTTGGGCGTTACGTGTCCAAACGCACACACACTGATCGTGCGTTGGTGTGCCGAGCCGAATTTTCCACAGGGGGTCAGGAAAAACAAGGGTGGGAGCCACCCGTTTACAATAGCAAAATTAAAACGGGGGGCTGAGAATTTTCCTCTGCCCAAATGTTTTCCACTCATGTACCCTTTTCAAACCTTTTCGGGCCCCCCGCTCAAACTCTTTAATAACTCCCTGTATCTCATTATGAGAAGCTACAGACCTGGGACACATGACATCATCTTTCTCCTTTGGCTGCGCAGCCATGTGGAGGCCAGCTGTACATCTGCGCATACGCTGCACCCCCACCCCGACTGCACGGCTGCAGCTTCTCTTCCAGCTCCCCGGCCGGTCATTATATTTTACGAGCGCATTTGATCCGGCGCAGTCTACAAGAGCAGGGCTACTGTAAATCACCTCAAGGCCCCTGGTCTCCTTTAATCTCTCACTCCACACATTTACACAGGAAATCAAAGTGGATTTTTACTATGGGTTTTTTCCACTAAAGAGACCAGCAATGAAACTAGACCTCACTCAATATTTAAGACTCTGAAGACTTTTAAAACGCACAGCACTAAGCACAGGGCAATCGACCGTACAGGGCTGTCGACAGTCCACCTTGACTCAGCCTTTGCCGAAGTGAAGGTTAAACTCAGTTTACTCTTCCGTGGACCAGATCCTTCACGGCGATGTCCTTCAGCCACAACCCTAACGGCCTATCAGCAGCCTGATCCTGTTACCACTTAACTTCAGTCCAGATGCAGCTCTCAATGGGTACAGTTACAGCGGTGGGACCCCTCTTGTTCAGACCACAGATGCAAGACTTTATAGAAAATCAGGTGAAAATTCTGCTGAGAATGGCGGGAATAACCATCATGTTTAAAAGCAGATGTCATACGGCTGAGTCTTACCGCAGAGGCCTGGGTACAAATCCAGCCCGGGCCCTTTGCTGCACTCTCTCTGTCTCTCCCCTGCCTTCCCTGTCTCTCTCTGCCACCACTATCAAATAAAGCGAAAATGCCAAAAAAATTATCTTTAAAATCTTTCAGCTACGATTTCCATCATGGCCGATCTAAAGACAAAGCTCACGTGTTGCTCATGCACTTCTAGCGCCAATTACCTGCACTTTGCCTGATATACTTATGAGGCAATACGCTATTTTCTTTCAGCCACATGACCATTTAGTGAAACGGATTTATGAAGGCCCAGAGCGACCCCGGCGCGACCCACTTGTTCTCCAGCGTGCGGTGGTCCTGCTCCAGGCTGCGGTGGGTGCTCTTGAGGGTGGTGTGCTGGGCAATGAGCTGCTCGTACTCCACCGCCTGGCGCTCGTGCACGGCCAGCAGGCGCTCGTGGTCCTGCAGCACGCTCTCCCGCCCGGCCCGCGCCTCCTCCCACCTCCCCTCCAGCGTCTCCGCCTCCCCCTCCAGCGTCTGCACCTGGCTCTGCAGCGTGGCATTCTGGGCCATCAGTGACGCGCTCTGGGAGTTCAGCGTAGAGTTCTCCACCTAGACATGCGAATGCGGGAAAAGCACATGGATACATGATCAGCTGACATGAGGCTATTAAGCCTTGCTAAGCATGAAATTCATGCAAGTTTTTCAAGTACTGACAACTATTTGTGTAAAACAACACTTCCTATTGTACGTTTACTCATAACCAGTTTCCATCTATGCTCTTTTTCTACAGATGCATCAATATCATGTAAAATTTTTTCCTGTGCAGAAGTCAGTACAGTGAAGGACTTATACCTCAGCAAAAAAGTTGGCTTAAAATTCAGAACTCCATTCAACTAAACCAGAATGTTGGGCTGTTAAAGTTTATTGGACAGAAGGTACAAGTACAATGTTGTAACATTTCATTCTTAACACTATGGCCTCTGGTTACAGGATTCCCAATGTACACAGGAACAAATGAGGAAAGGTAAAATGGAGCGATAGATCAAAAAGAAGGAAGGTAGAGGCACAGAGAAGGAGGGATAGACGGATGGAGTAAAACAGAGGAGGGTGAGGGAGGATGGAGTGATGAGGAGAATGAGGGGGGTGGATTGATGGGGGAGAGAGGGAATGGAGAGATGAGGGGAGAGTGAGAGAGGGATGGAGAGATGAGGGGAGAGTGAGAGAGGGATGGAGTGAAACAGAGGAGACAGAGGGACAGACCTGCAGCTTGGCGGCCTGTGTGTGCAGGGCGGTGTTGTGCTCCTGCAGGGCCGTGGCTTGTCGCTGCAGGGCCAGGATCTGCGCGTTCAACTGCGTGTTTTGCGTGTCCAGCTGCCTCAGCTGCTCTCTGTGCAGCTGCTTCTCTGTCTGCAGGGCTGCGTTCTGCAAGCCAGGATAAGATAGGGGTCGGAACAGAGACATCGCACTGTATGGAACGACACTTTAGGATACACCTCTGAATTCAGAGCTAAATCACATTCATGCATATCATTATATTATTAAGATTATATCATTGTATATACACACATGCCTGCAGCTTGTAAAAAGAGGTGGAAACCCCCAGCTTCAGAAAGTAATAATACCCCAATGTATTTTTCCCCCATGTACTAAACCAGCAGATTCTAATTAGCAAAACTCTTCAGCCAGGTAGATGAGCTAATAAGTGAAACCAGCTGGTATTGGAATGAGTGGAACAAACACATTTTAATACTTGTACTTTCTGAGGCCGGTGTTCTCCTCCTCAGTCTGTAGGCTGTCTAAACTCCTGACCTTCCTTTCTTGGCACCCCCAACCCCACTTTCCCCCCATCTCACGTTCTTCTCGATGTCGATGAGCCGGTCCTTGAGTTTGAGGAGCTCGGCTGTGGCCTCCCTCTCGCCCTTCTCGGAGGCGGGCCGGAGCTGGGCCTGCCGGGCGCTGTTGGAGTGGGCCTCCTGCTCCTCCTGCCTCTGCCGCAGGGCCTCCAGGCTCCTCTTCGTCTGCACGCAGGGACACGGGGGGTCACACCGGAGGCGCGTTAAACCATGCGTGCAGGCGCAAATGTTTCACATTTCTACTTATGTGTGAGCTCACACATATTCCCTTATGGAAAGGCAACATGCTGCAGTACATTTAACATAAATTGTGAAGGAAACAGCAATATATTTACAGTATACTGCAGCGTGATGTATTTCCATCATACCTTAGGATGATTTGGGTCCTTGACCTAGTTCTCACATGACTGATTTTAAGGTGAAGGTCTGAATCCTGAAATGTGGGACATGTGCCTTAAAGAAAAGGATGGGCAAACAAGCAGGGGATTGTGGGATTTTTCTCTTTTACAGCAGGGGGGGGAAACAGTGCGCGGGGTGCCGCAAGGCTTCCCTTACCGTTGTAAGATCTGCGTGCAGCTGTTTGTTCAAGTTGCTCGACTCCTCCAGACGAGACTCCAGGCTCTGGATCTTCTCCTCGCGGATCTGCAGGGTCTTTTTCATGGTCGACTCGATCTTCGACTCCAGGATCTTGTACTTGCTGGAGGGTTAAAAAGAAATGCCAGAGTCAAACAAAGGCTGTTATCTCAGCACAGCGTGAAGAGACATCCGTCTACAGGCAGCAGCAGAGAGTCCACACACAAAGCTCTCAATAAGTTTGTTTTACACTGCAACCAAAACCACACACAACTCACCCAGAATACCTGCCATTCCAAACATCACCAGGGGAAGCGTCCACAGAACAAGGATGACATATGAAGCTTCTATCGCTTTGAAATACAGACACTGAGACACCCACAAAGTGTGTTGTTCATCAATACCAACTCCAAAAACCATAATATAACATTAAAATTCTCCTGGCTTCATCGTATAAGGGGACATTAAGCTAAACCTGAATAACCAGTGGCTGGCAAAGATGAGGAGAAGGGTTGAGGTAAAGAATAGGGAGTGTGGGTAAAGGGTTGAGAGTAGGGTTAAGAGTTGGTGGTGAAGGTTTAAAGGTTGGTATTGAGGGTTTCAGGGTTGATGGTGAGGGGTTTAAGGGTCGGTAGGGTGGAAGAGTTCCTTACTTGTCTTCAAAGCTGTGCTCTTCCTGCAGCAGTTTCTCGCGGTTCAGGCCGATCTTCTCAAGCTCATGGTTCAGCTTCTCCAGGTCATTCCACTGCTGTTGCACCTTCAACTTCTCACTGACCAGCTCCTGAAATGACCGAAAAATGAATCCATTACACAAGAATTATCTTTATCATGTCAATCCACTGGACAATGAATGCATTTACACAGATTTTGGGGCAGCCTTTAGTCTAGTGGCTAAGGTACATGACTGGGACCCCTGAGGTTAGTGGTTCAAGCTACAGCAAGCATACCATTGCTGTTTGTCCCTTGAGCAAGACCGTCAACCACACATTGCTTCCAGGGAGGGATTGGCCCTAGGTTACCATAATCAACTGTTGCTTTGGATAAAAGTGTCCACTAAATGACTAATGTAATGTAAAGACTCAATGTTCAAGATTAAATATAGTGTCATTATATGGCAAATTAATTAAATTTCATTCAAATTAGAATTCTGAAACAGAACCGTAAGAGTCAAAATTCTTCCCACTTCACTTCAGCCTTCATCCACTCCCACCCTCCTCCACCCTCACTCCCACCTACAGAACCCTGAATGCCGGCTGCCTCCAGTGCCCAGCTTCTCCCTACCTCTCTGAGAGTGGCCAGGGTTCGCTTATCAATGGTGGCCTGCTTCTGCAGCTCCTTATTCTCCCACTCCAGCTCCTTCACTTTCCCTGCCACTTCCTTCAGCCGGCCCAGCTCCTTTCCCAGGGCGCCGCCCTCCTTCTCCAGACTGGCCACCCTTGCCGCGCTCTCGTCCAGCGCTGCCTCCTTTGCCTCCAGCTGCTGCCGTAACCTCCGCGCCTCCTTCTCCACCTGCTTACGCTCCTTCTCTGACTGTCCCAGCTCCTGCTGCAGGCTCCTCCGTTCATCCTCCACCCCCTCCAGCCGTCTGCCTGCCAGGCGGAGCTCCTCCACCTCCCGCCGGAGCTGCTGGGTTTCTGCTTCCGCCTCCCGGAGCTCCTGCTCTAGCCCCTGGGCCTTGGCGTGCCCTCCTTCCAGGCACTGCTGGAGCCGCCGGTTCTCGGTGTCCAGGGCCCCGCAGCTCAGCTCCAGCCGCTCCACCTTCTTTCCCAGCGGACGGAGCTCCTCCACCACCCGGACCAGCTCCTCACGCTCCCTGTCCAGCTCCGCCTTCGCTGCCTCTACTTGCGGGAGTTTGGTGGCAGCTGGGCGCAGCTGCTCCACTGCCCTGCGCAGCTCCAGGTTCTCAGCATCCAGCTGCCGCCGGTCCTCCTCCAGCGCGCCCAGCCGCAGCGTGGCGTTCTGCGCTGTGTCCGCCAGCTTCTTCAGCCGCCGGTTGTCCTGCTCCAGGCTGGCGTTCTCGCGCTCCAGGGCCTCAGCCCGGTCGCGGGCGATCTGCAGGTTGGCTGCCTGCTTCTGCAGCTGCTCCCGGCCCTTCTCCAGCCGGGTCACCTCCGTCTGCAGCTCCCCTGTCCGCTCCAGGGTCCGCTCCAGCTCCTTGACTGTGCGCCGCGCCTCGGCCTCAGCCTGCGCCAGCCGGCCGCCTGTCTCAGAGATGGTCTGGTGCAGGACACGGTTCTCCGCCTCCACCTCCCGAACCCGCGCCTCGCTGTCCTCCTGCGCCCGTTTGCGTAGTGATGTCACTTCCTGGCTCAGATGCTCCAGCTCCTGGCCCTGAAACACACAGAACACAGGAGGGTCTCCATCACAGTCACAGACATGGCGTGCATGACTTCAATGGTTACCATATTCCAAATTCAGCAGCCATTTAAAAATTCAAATTTAACACCATTTTACTCCTATCTTATCTCGAAAGAAAGGAAATTCCATTTGAGGCTTCCAGACTCAGAGTATCTCGTGTGGCGCCCCCTAGTGGAGAGTCAGAGGCAGCATACCTGTCTGTCTTTGTCAGATTGCGCAGTCTCCAGGGCCTTCTCCAGCTTCTGCTTGTCCTTCAGCAGCTCCTCCCCCAGACTGCCCATGTCCTGTGTGGCCTGCTTCTCCTGGTCCAACAGCTTCTGCAACTTCTCCACCTGAGAGAAGATACAAAACACAGCAGACACGGCAGGATTTAAGTCCAAAAGTAGTATGTACAGAGAATGTCATTAATTTGTCAGATACCCATGAATGCTAAGCTTAATTTTACAGTGCAATACTAGATGGAGATAATTAAGAATACAGGTTATTAGGACAGCAGGCACAGTGCCCATGGCCAAATGCAGCATACACATTGATACAGCATGTCAAATATCCTTTCCATTGCAAAAGAGTGACATTGGAGAAGGACCATAACACATGCTCTCCCCTCTATTTGTGCCGACAAACAGGACAGTGCCATTCCGAAGTACAGGTATGCACTGCAAAACATCTGACCGCATATACATCCATGGTCACATTACGTTATAGTAGAGTTCAGAAATCCTGATCGGAGAACGGGACCTAGCGGACCCAACCTATTTAACCCATATATTACCTTGCTTGATACATTAGCTGAAACACAGTGGTGTATGTGGACAGTATCCCGTACAGCTTTGATAATATAGCTATATGGAAGCATTACTTTACACACAGAGCTGCCAATATTGGGAATAGGTTGCCATGTCATGTGGTTCAGGAGACCCTTAGTGTGCTCAAGTCCAGGCTTGTTGCAGGAGGCCTACAGCTCCACAGAGTGTAGGTAAATGGCAAGCATATTTGTGTTGAATGGCTTGTTTTTTTTTTTTTTTTTTTTTTGGAATGCAGGGGGGCTTTGGTAGGGGTCATGTTACCTTTTTGTTGAGATGGTCGTTGTCTTTCTCCAGCTCCTGGGTGCGGAGCTTGGCCTGGTCCAGGCTGAGAGAGGCCTCCCGCAGCTCCTCCACACGACTCTGCAGGCCCTGGTTCTCCTTCTCCAGCTTCAGCAGGCGGCTCAGAGCGGACTCGTTCAGCTCAAACACAAACGACTTCCGCGCTGTCAGGGGAAACAGGAGCGCAACACGAGACATTAATTGTATTATTTTCATAATCATTAGTAGTAGTAGTCGTAGTAGTAGCAGTACTTGGAGTAGTAGGAGTAGTAGCAGTAGCATAGCCTTGTGGGATGTGGATCAGGAATGTGTTATTAGTCATAAGAATAATCGTAAGAGGCATTAAAAACATGATTCAGTTTTAACCACACGGCAGGCAGTCAGAGTAAACATGAATCATTTTTATTATAAATATATTCATTAATGGCTATGTTCTTGCTGAAAGGATTGTAACTGGTGCAGAAAGCAAAGGCATTAAGCCCTTTTCCTTAGTGCTTTTTTTTTCTGCGGGATGCAGAGATTATTGCAGAATCAGCCCATTTCATGTCAGCATTACAGATTGCAGAAAAGGCCCAGACAAAGAGAAGCTCCCAAGCAGACTGAAGAGTCAGCACATGGTCTGCAGTCATAGTTTGGGGTATGCTGACACACAGGCCAGAACACTTACAGCAAAAGCAGAGTTATTTGAGTGCAAACCTGACTCGAGGGCTAAAACTCTCCACAACATTCAGAAGCTCTTCCCAGTGTACATGCCAGAGCGACAGGACAAAGAACGTGAAACAAACTCCCAGAAAGGATATTTGGTTCTCTGCCCTCTTTGTAATCTAAGCAACCAGAAGTGGCTTCTTCAGAGTAAAAAGGCTACTCTGAGCTGTGTCTCAAAGGGTCACAGGCACAAGAGGGTGACATTAAGATCTTTACAAAACTTTAATATTTTGATGCTGAGATTAATGCTACCAAAGCTCCTGTTGAACACTAAGCTCAAGCAAGTAGAGTGAGCTGAGGGAAGCAGTGCGAGAGGAAAGTGAAGGAAAATGAAGCGATATATGGCAGCAGAAAGAAGAGTTTTATTCTGATCTAGTCACTTAAAAACATCTCATGTGCACAGATGCGTACATCAAGTCTTGCAAATCTTCAATTGAATCTCAGGTTTACTATTCCAGCTTAACAAGATAATAAACTAAACTGACACCATGGCAGATGACACTACATCTGGACAAGTGCCAAGTCTAGGGTATCAAACCACAATGAATGTTTCCATAATGTTTTCCCTGAGGCAGTTATATCTGAGCTGAGTATGACTCCTACCATGAGCATATCAGATTGCGATATTAATACGATGCAGGTGAAGTTTTCTCCACTTCACTGTGGACACAATTTAGTATTGCAAAGCGCAAAACTGTTGAAATAATGTTTTTATACGTAACATGAAGCACACTGCTCATTTTCACAGCATGTGTGCTGGATTTTCTCCACGCTCCACGGCCCAGAGTTCTGCAGTGTGTATGTTCTTCTCTACAAAGTTACAGCCTTGTGCTAAGGCTACTAAAACTTCACAGAATTAAAGTGTCTAAATGTCCTACTTTATGAACTAAACTGATCCCAATACCGTATGGCTGACAAAGCTGTCCAGTTTGCACATTGTGACCTTGCACTGTGTATGTGTGCATGTGTATGTACTGACTCTCCCCGCTGTCGTTGCTCTTGGCCAGCTGCTCCAGCTCCCAGCCCAGGTGGGCTGACTCGTTCATGCTCTGCTTCTGGGAGATCTCCAGCATCATGTTCTCCTCCAGCAGCTCCTCCAGACGCTTCTTATCCACGTCACGCTCCTGTCAACACCGACACAGCTCTTAGAAAACACAAATACGCACGGACACATGTCCACACACCCTCGCACAAGTACAACCTCTCTCTCAAGTACAAGTACAATCTCTGTGTATGCGCACACACACACACGCATGCACAATCTCTCTCACGTACACACAGACACATATATACAAAGAAAGCACAGAGACTCAAGGGCGACTATGGGGCACTGGGAGGTCCATTCAAATGTATTCAGGTCCAATGTCACACATCTGAAGTCCTTGGACAACACAAGATAAATGATACATACTGGTGAAGATAAACTAAAGTTGACACAAAGAGCCACACAAAGGCCTACTGGTATCTGAGCAGACGAACGGACTCTCACCATCTCCACGTCGTGCAGTTTGGAGCGCAGCTGCAGGTTCTCCTTCTCCAGCTCGTGCAGTTTGTCACAGCGGCCCCTCGCCCCGCTCAGCTGCTCTTCCAGCAGGGCTTTGGTCTCCATCAGAGTCATGTTATCCTCCCGCAGCTCCTACTCACACACACACACACACACACACACACACACACACACACACACACACACACACACACACACACACACACACACACACACACACACACATATATGTTTTGCTTTGTTTTGTTTATAGTGTATATGTATGTCTTGTTTATAGTGTATGAGTGTATGCTTGTTTCATGTGTATGTGTGTGTATGTTTATAGTATAAGTGTGTATATGTATGTTTTGTTTATAGTGTGTGTGTGGTTGTATGCATGTTTTGTTTATAGTGTATGTGTGTATGCATGTATGTTTTGTTTATAGAGTATGTGTGGTTGTATCCTTACCTCCACGCGGGTCTTGTAGAAGTGCACGTCGTGCAGCCTCTCTTTGCAGCGCGCCAGCTCCGTCTCCAGCCGGTCAACGCGCCCCGCCCGCTCCCGCAGAGCGTCCAGCTCGTCCCGGTACACTCGCGCTGATCGTGCCTCCGCCAGCAGCTGCGTGCACTGGGTGTGCAAGGGGGTGGACAGAGCAGACAGAGACACAGGGGGTTACAGACCAGACATGAGTGAACACAAAGTGGACGTGAGTCGGAGAGTGTTGGCTTTTTAATTCTAACAGTTTATAACATCAGTTTCTGTATGAAATGAATATCAACATGATGTCAATTTAATATCACAAATATAACAAAATGTGCATATATTGAGGTTAGCTTTGTGCTTCAGGTTCTTTCCGGTAGTAGGTTTTCAGTAGCTAGAATTCTGTTCCATTTCTGTCTTTAAACATCTTGAATGGATGCTAATGGAGTTGAGGCCCTCTCGGGTTAAACCTTTCAAAGTCCAGCTCCATTGAGTGGGTAAAAATATATGTTTCCACATCTCAATAAGGGTCACTTGAGGAGACAATGAAGACATTTTGCTTCAGAGGCTGGTTGATTGAACCTACTGCTGATGATATTGCCACCACTAAGATAACTGTGCACGCATGTGTTTCTCTGTCTTTCTCTCTCAGACCCTCATCTCACACACGCATACACACGCACAAACACACACACACACCTCTTGTCTGAGTTTCTGCAGCTCCAGTTCCATCCTCTCGGCCTCATTCTTTGTATCGATCAGCTGCTCTGTCTTCTCCTCCCTGAGGTTGGAAAACATTACAATGATACTTCCAGCATCTCCATTCCCACATCACAATGACAGTCGCAGTACTGCTTCTCCACCTCCCCCTCATTACCGCTGCTCCACCGGCTCTAAACTTGTGTGAAATCTGCCAGAATGCAGGTGCCCAATAAGCTGAGGGCAGGCCGAGTCAGCACCGGCTCCTTTATGGGTGCCTTGGTTCGCTGCCCACGATCGATTCTTCTCTCGAAGCGTGATGAGCACATCAGACTATGACTCAGCAAAATGTGAGGGACTTTGGAGGCGGCGGATCAGTCACAGGCTGTCAGTCAGGCCACTGACCCGCCCACCATCATGACCATGCATTTTAATAGGCCTTGGCAAAGGGCTGTGAGGGAATCACACACAGTATCACAGGAATACTGTATGTGATACCAAATGTTTATTAGTAAAAAAAAAAGGTCTGCACACCTGTCAGTGTAGACCACAGGTGCCAAAGATGCGCCAAAGCGAATAGCGAAACAATAACACTGTGACTCTGGCTTATTTTGCAACTTAATTTACTAATATAACATTTTGGACATCTTTATTCTTTATGTTCCAAAAGTAAAAGAAACGAATGCTAACCCTGCTGAGGAGACACTCAGTGATGAGTAAGAGAAAAGACACCCTTTTATAAAACAGGGAATGATGCGTTTCACACATTTTTTGTGTTTAAGCACAAAAAAATCAGTGTTTAAGCACCCAGCCAGTGGACGCTGTGAGGAAACTCACCTGACTCTATTGCTCAGAGTTACTTAGTGACATTGTTTCTTTACTCTGTGTAACTGCAGCTGTTTGTTTAGTTTGATTAGATAACCGACACGTGATGGACTCAAAATCAAAACACAAAAGTGATGTGCGGTTACCAGGCATCTTGAACAGGGTTTAAAACACAAACGAGAGATGGTGCACCTCCTCCATGGCTACACCACCCATCTCAAACTCCTGCATTTCACAACTCCTCCTCTTCCTTTCTCACTTTTTTTCATCACCTTCTAGATCCACCTTTGTCACCTGTTTCACTTTCATGTAACCTTTCGGGAAGTGTGTCTGTGAGTGCATGTGTGTGCATGTCTGTGTGTGTGTGTTTTAGCTCCCTTAAACCACAATAGCAGATTAACTGGCTAATTAGGTCAGAAGGAAATTTGAACCAAAAACCAGAAAACAGCATGCAAAGACACAAAGCCCTGCCAAAGAACCTAACCCATGTGGTAATCCAAACTTTGTTTAAAATGATGAGCCTAGTTAGACCGAATCGCCTGTTCTGATCACCATGTGCTTTTAAGTTCTTCTGAAGGACCACTGCTCAGGACCCCACTGGTCACAACCCCGTCTGTGACTCAGCCTCAGCCATACAGGGCTGCAGCCCCCAGCCCCCAAACTCACAGCTCCTGGCGTGATCGCCGCAGTCGGGCCTTGCTGTCGGCCAGCTCCACGGCGAGGTGCTGCCGCTCCTCCTTGCTGAGGATGCTGACCGGCCCCCCGTGGTTCAAGGGCCGCTCTGGGCCGCAGTTCTGCTGCGGGCCGGGGTTCTGCTGGGACTGCAGGTAGTCCCGCTCCTGGGTCAGCTCCACAATCACCTGCACGGGGGCACGGGGTCAGTCAAACAAGCACTGGCACAATGTCACAGGACAGCGTGTGCATGTGTTTGTGTACATGTGTGAGTTTGTGTCAACATGCATGCACATGTCAGTGTGCCTTATTGCGCTACAATATATGCACACCCTCATACTTCCCTTCTGTAATGGTGGAGCCAAAGTGAACAATAAAGCTGAATCTGCTATAATCCAAATCTTATCCCTGTATAAAATACTGGATTACTTGGATGTGTTTTTCCAGATCACACATCACGGCAGGGTTTATTCTAGCACTTAATATTGCATTGTTGCTAGCTCTAAGAGTGGCATTTATCCGTCTCTTTGCTTAAGACTATTTCACTGAACCTCTTTAATGAACTTATGTGCTTAGATCTGCATGTCTGTCAGGATGAGAATGAATGCAAAGTGGCTTTAATGCACTTCTCAAACTACATCAGAGCAGCTTACAGCGAGAGCATAGCATGGTCCATTCATCTACTAGTGTGAATTGAGTCTGATCAATTTCACTAAATACTTATACACGGTCTACTCTGCTCTGATGCTTGTATTCACCATTGCCATAACGGCCTTTTAAGAGGCTTTGGAGAAAAGCATCAGCAAAAAGAATAGACATTAATGCAATATAATGGTGAAGGAAGCACATCCTAGAAGCATGCAGAGCAATGAGTGTTGACACAGTTGGCAGTCAACACTAAGACGCAATGCAGAACATGATACCACTCCTGATTTATGGGGATTTGTCATTCAAAGCTGCTGTCAGCATTCAGACTCTGCATAGTCATGCTGATGGCTGTGATTGGCTGAGAACAGGGAGAGGAAGTACCTCTGCCCAGTCAAGCCTGTGGCAGTGATTGGCTGAGAACAGGGAGAGGGGGTACCTCTGTGCTGTCAAGCCTGTGGCAGTGATTGGCTGA
Source organism: Albula goreensis (assembly GCA_022829145.1). NCBI lineage: Eukaryota > Metazoa > Chordata > Actinopteri > Albuliformes > Albulidae > Albula > Albula goreensis. The sequence goes on from CM040749.1 coordinate 35,217,210, forward strand.
GAACAGGGAGAGGAGGTACCTCTGCCAAGTCAAGCCTGTGGCTGTGACTGGCTGAGAACAGGGAGAGGTGGTACCTCTGCGCAGTCATCCCGCTCGTCAATCAGCCTGCGCAGGTGGAGGGCCATGCTTCGGGACAGCGGGTCCAGCTCCTCGGCCGGGAGGTCTGCCAGCTCCAACCACTGCAGGTCCAGCACGTTCTCCTGGTTGTGGGTCACCTGCAGATCCACCCCCCCAAAGATGAGTATTGGTAAATCGGAAGCGTTGGTGAAGCTATCACTGCGCACACTCAGCTGTAAATGTCCTGCCCCTCCCAAAACCCTCTCCTCACCTCCTGTATGTGTGTGACGATGGCCGCCTGCGTCTCAATGTCCAGTAGCTTAATCTTCTCAATAAACTCCTCTTTTCTCTCACACTGAGGAAAGAAAAAACAACGTGCATTTGACCAAGGCGGTCCCTTCAGATCCCGACAGATCACAGGACAGTATCAGAGAGCACTGGTCACAACACTAAAAGGCTACAGCAGCTTGGACCGCGGCCATACACTCAAGGGGCAGTTTTCTGGTGTTACACGTCAAAAACCACTCTTGATATATCTTCTGCTCAAATAAGCAGTCTAAATAGCCCCTTTCTCCTTGATGTGATTAATTACATACACACTGTGGTCGTTTGTTTATTGATTCATCGCTCTGCGCTGCACTGCTTTTAACAGGCTTATAGCAGAGAGGTATAAGGCTGGCACGCAAGACTATGCCCGGGGTGCTGTGCGAGTGCTTCACAGCATGGGGGGCGTGGAGACTTCTCACATGTCATGTTTTCATGAAGGAGATGACACAGACAAAAAGAATGTGTTATATTCATTCTTGCTCTCACTTGTTTTCTCTCACTGTCACATGTATTTTCCCATGGAATCAGTGGGTGGAATACCCATGGAGCTCTGACAGCTGCGGTAACAGTGTCTCATCAGTCTGGGTAGGGGTGTATTACCTGCACAGCACAGCCCAGCATCAGCAGCAGCAATCGATGCATCTCCTCCATGCTTTTCCCTGCGGGAGAAATTCAGCTCAGCTCATTTAGATAAACACTGAAAATAAGGACGGGTAACCGCACCAAAAAATCATTTGAAATCAAATAGAAAATAAAAAGCCATGTCATTATTTTACCATAATAGCAGGTGCAGACTCCAAATGAACCCCAATGAGGACCAGCCTTTAGCTAAATTTAACCCCAATTTAGAAAATACTGAAGTCAATGCAAATCCCAATCAAGCATCCTTCAGTTGCTGGTTTTCCAGTGAACATGTGGCTCTTTCCTCTCGGTTCAGTCACTGTTCGTGAGTGAGTCAGTCAATCAATACACTGGAGCCTAAGCAGGTCAGGAGAAGGCTAAAATCTATGTGAAATCCTCTGAAGATGTAGGTACTGCTACCACAGAGACCACATCACTAGTTCAGTCAGACACCCCATCAACCACACTACTACGATCAATAATGAACTGTACTTCACATATTTAATGCCTTTCAGAATCTCAGAGCACAGACATGAGAGAGCTGGGTTGGGAGGTCTCTGAAATACATGCCTCTTGGATCTTTTATGAGCACAGTTAAGTCAGGGCTTCAGTTTCATTATTGTATCTGAAAGCCCAAACTACAGTCAGCTGCATGAGGGCTTTGACCTGCTGGGTGGAGATCTGTGCCTCATTACAGAGACTGAGTAAACACACACATAATGCATGCTGAACGCCAAACCCCACATGGACCAGGCCCCGGAGCACTACCTCCTCTAAAGGGGGTCTGATGACTGCCACACATGGACCCCTCATTCAGTGGTGTGCGACTCTCTCCAGATGCCAGTATATCACAGGCAGCCCTGCTTTCTGCTGTACATTCGCTATTTATTCAGCCTCTCTATGCAAAGGATCAATGGCAATGGCTAGCCCATGCTAGATCAGTACTAGCGAAAATGTACTGGAGTGCATTTTATTGAATTTGATGTGCATTGTCAAACTCAATACTGTAAAACATTTGTTTGAATGTGTTTTTAATCATAAGGTGGCCAGACACCTGACAGGGGAATCTGACCAGGACCCCGCCACCTCAGGAGGAGGAATCAATGATCACAAGACTCCTACGATACCTGTGATTGTCAGCCCTCATTTCTTTCCACAATGCAGATGCGCCACCAATTAAACACGGTCTATGCTGTCAGTGGATGAAGGCAGGATATACTCAGATCATTCATGTGCAGCTGTTTGGCTGTCCAGCAGGGTTTGCCAGACACAAAGGATCTTAATCAGCTTAAGCTCTATAATTTATTGGTGAGGCTGGATCAAAGTATACCTCTGTCCATAGCAAAGAATAGCATGGCAAGAACAAAAACACACAGTCACCAGCAGAGCTGTAATGATTAGTCGTTTCATCAATTAGTTGATCAAAACAAAGTTAATCGCCAACTATTTGGATAATGGATTAATCATTTAATTCTTTTTGAAGCAAAAATGCCAAATGGTTCATTTGATGGTTCTATGTTCTCAGAAGTAACAATGTGCTGCTTTTCCTGGTCTTACATAAGAGTAAATTGAATATTTTGGGGTTTTGGGACTGTTGGTCAGAAAAAACAAGACATTTAATGACGTCACCTTGTGCTCTTGGAAACTGTAATGGGCATTTTTCACTGTTTTCTGAGGTTTTATGTATCACATTTGAGAAAATTGAGAAAATAATCAGCAGATTAATTGATAATATAAATAGTTGTGAGTTGCGGCCCTAGTAACCAGGCTCAAACCTGCTTCCCAAATATGTTTCTTCCTGTGTGATCTGACCGGAGGACACTGAAGAAGACTCCAGTCAAAGTGAGACATACTGACCAGACCAGCGCTACTGATGGAGAAAAAAATGTTTTCATTCCCCTCTTATCTCAGATCACCAGGGAAACGTGAATAGAGGAAAACAGACAATTCATTCAGGTAAAAACTATATTTGTCCCCGGCAGGAAAAAACATGCAAAACACCCCGCTGTTCTGCCAAACACATCCAGCAGGAAGGTAAACATGAACATGAACACAAAAATGAGGATTGGCTGTCGGGCCTGCCATTGTGGAGATTTTGATCTGAATACAGTGTGGTTACAAAGGGGAATTCACAGGCCACAGCGTGTTCCTCATCTCACCAAGCTTGAGGATATTGTTTTATTTCAAAATTGTCAATCCACAATGGAACGTAATGGAAATTGAACTCACCACCCTTTACAGAAAAGCTGTGTGTACCACAAATGAATGATATTATATATAACAAAACAGGGAGTAAAACCATGCAAAAACAATTGCAACACAATGTGTCGCCATTCAGAATCAGCTCTGCAACTGCGGAGTCAGTGCACTGTGACTTGATGCTGTAGTGACTCAATTCTGTGACTTAGAACTCGCCACTCTGTAGACGCAGAGCTCTGTAAATAAGGACTGTGACGTAACTCAACTCTGTGATTCAGTGTTCTAGTAACCCAGCACTCTCTGTAGTGACTCAGCACTCTGTGATTCAGGGCTGTATTGACTTGACTCAGTGACTTGACTCAGTGACTTGCACTCGGGGCTGTAGTGACTTGACTCTGTGACTCAGGGCTGTAGTGACTCAGTGCTCTCTGTAGAAACTCTGAGTCATGCTGACTCAGCACTCAGTGACTCAGGGCTGAAGTGACTTGACTCTGTGACTCAGGGCTGTAGTGACTCAGTGCTCTCTATAGATTCAGTACTCTGAGTCAGGGCTGAAGTGACTCAGCACTCAGTGACTCAGGGCTGAAGTGACGTGACTCTGTGACTCAGGGCTGTAGTGACTCAGTGCTCTCTGTAAACCCAGTACTCTGAGTCAGGGCTGTAGAGACTCAGTACTCAGTAACATGAGGCTGTAGTGACTCAATTGCTGTAGTAACTGAGTGCTCTGTAGACTCAGCACTCTGTGACTCAGGGCTGAAGTGCACTCTGTGACTCACTTGACTCAGTGACCAGGGCTGGGCAGTGCTCTCTATAGTGACTCTGAGTCAGGGCTGACTGTGACTCAGGGCTGACTTGACTCTGTGACTCAGGGCTGTAGTGACTCAGTGCTCTCTATAGATTCAGTACTCTGAGTCAGGGCTGAAGTGACTCAGCACTCTGTGACTCAGGGCTGCAGTGACTTGACTCTGTGACTCAGGGCTGTAGTTACTCAGAGCTCTCTGTAGACTCAGTACTCTGAGTCAGGGCTGTAGAGACTCAGCACTCTGTGACTCAGGGCAGACTTCAGACTTGTGACTGCCTGGCCAGAGCCCAGCAGTAAGTTAAGTAACTGAATGCTCTGCAGATGCAAGATTTGTGCTCTGGCCAGAGCCCAGCAGTAAAAGACTGAAAGGCTTTCCTGCCCTTCTCACTTCCTGACCCCGTGAAAGAACGCCACCATGTGCATCCTTCCCACGGTAACACTCATTCAATGGCCCATCCTCACCTCTGCGCAGCCGGGCAGAGAGCAAGCGTGAGAAATGGTAAAAACAACACTGTCTGCCTCTCCCTCCCTTTCCTCTCCACCTATCCTTACACCTCACTCGCTCTCTAAATCCCTGCCATCTCCCCCCTTCATCTCCACCAATCAGTTCCCAAAACAAAGGATTATTAGTTAGCTGATTGGTTTTTATCAGACCAAACACATGACTACATAAGTTAAAAGAAACACCATACAATATCAATCACACAATCATTTACCTGTTGTACAGCAAATCTAAACACAATACACACAGTTAATGTTGGCAATAGGATATGAATAATGCAGTAATATTAGGATCCGCTCCGAATCCCATTCTGCCACCTGGAAGTTCCCCTCTCTCTGCGGTCAACCAGCTGTCCGAGGCCGCCTGCGGACTGCAGACCCTTAACTTTGCACAGGCAAAGCGGCAGGAGACACCTTTCCCACAGAAACGCTACCTCACCAGTTCAAGCATCGGTCAGTTATTCATCACCCCCCTGAATTCCCCGCACAGTCAGCCATTGGCAAGGCCATGGTTAGGCTCAGAATGGGGAGCGCGTCTCTGTACTGGGACCAAGGGCATAGGCTAAATCCAGCACTCGCTCAAATGCACCAATGTGTTACATTAAGCAACACTGAAGGTGTCTGCACTGGAAGGTGTTTGCACAGGTATTTGTTCAGAAATAAGTGAATAGGAGTACAGGGCTGGATAACTACTATCTCTGGTAGGCAGCATTGCCTTTCTCTTCCTCATTTCTCAAAACTTCAGAGGCCTTGTGACATGCTTCCACTGGAAAAAAAATACTTGCGGTGATTCAATATTACACAGTAGCCAATCAGCAACAGGGATAAGCAGCATCACAACAAGGGATAAATGTGAAAATGTAAGTGATGTGTTTTGAAAGTGAAAGGTAAGTTAACCAACATTCTACAGATATGAGTGATGTGTCACATGGCCTCTGAAGTCACACATTGCATCAAGCAAGATTAAAGAAAAAAAAGTCACATGCCAAAGATGGCAGTCATTGTACTCAGAAAAACTTGATATAACCTATATGATTGTACTGCCTGATCCTAGGTCAGCAGGTTGAGGTTACCTGACAAGGGGTCCTTGCTGATTGTAAGAACATTGGGCAGGTTCATGACGACGAGCTGCTGCAGGTTCTCCTGAAACAGAACGGCAGAGAGAGAGAGAGAGAGGCAGAGGGGGTGAGACTGCGCCACAAATCCACTGCACAGTACAGCCACACAGCAGCACTAGTGATGACTGGGGTTCCATGACATCTAATGGATGGAAGGATTGATACTTCGTTTTTCGGTCCTCCCAAGTAGGTTAACAGAATTTCCGGTGAATTCTATGCGTACTTGCACTTGAGTTTGATTGTACGTAATTGTACTTGAGTTTGAGAGGCACTTGATCAGGTGACTGTTAACTTCCGCACTTGATATGCGTACTAACTCGTACGCAAGTATGCAATTTGGGACACAACCATTGACTTGTTTGAACCAATCGACAATGTTTTACTCTCAAATCATGAGTCACTGACACTATATGGTTATCTCCTCCCATTTTTAGGTTTGAGGAAACCTCAACCCCCAACCGCCCCCCACACCCCACCCCCACAGCACTGAACAGCACAGCAGTTCTGCAGTAACCTGCAGAGCTGGAGCAAACTAGGGCAAGTGCACAGCTTCACGTGCCAGGAGAGAGGAAAGAGCACATTTATGAGCAGGAAAACAGACAGAGAGAGAGAGAGGAAACGCTGATCAAAAGAACCGTGATTTATGCAGGGTGGGGTCATGCTATTAATGCAAGTGCAATGAGAAAGGATGGGTAGGGCTGACTATGTGCAGAAACACAAATGAGCGCACTTTCCCAACGGCACACAATCAGAAACCAGGGCTGTCACATTCTGAATATTGGGTACAGGCCACGTTACCACGGTGAACCACATTGTTTCTTTCACGATGACTGCAAAGTACACAGTAATTATCATACTAAATATTTAATAGATCACTTTCAGTTTCTGACCTGTTTGCTCACTTGTCATGAAAATTCTCCTTCCCCTATAATCACTGGCTATTTGGCTACACACAAAGTGTACACTACACTATAACTCATGCGAAGGGGGGAGGGAGGTATACAGGGGAGAGAGATAAGAGTTTGTTTTAGTATTGAGAAGCACAGCCTGAAGCAAGCGGCACAACATTTCCTCATCATTCTACAACTGAAATCACACACATGACTGTTTTTAACAGACAATATGACACACACAGCCCTGGTAAGTGGCAGACCACTCGCTCTCTGACATGCTGCTCAGACCCACAGGTCAACACACAATGCACATGGTTACCAACTCCTGCAAACAACAGGCAAGACCTGACACGTCTAGCTGCCCCCTAGCTTCGCTTAACCTCTACAACAAATGTAAACAATTTTACAGTTCCCCCTCTCTCTCTCTCTCTCTCTCACACACACACACACACACACACACACACACACACACACACACACACACACACACACACACACACACACACACACACACACACACCCATCCATTTCACTCTCTCCCTCTCATGCACATACACACGCAGACATTTCCTTCATACTGGCACACAGGGGGCAGACAATGCAATAGAGACTGGAACATTTTATATGAAAACTGAAACTAAGCAAATATTCTGAAGAAACCACGCCACAATTAAAACAGAATAAATGTGCATCATATTCATGTCAAGACTAACTGTAAATATCTCTAGTGAATAAAGACACTTTTAAAATACACAACTTAATTATGAGTTTGTAAAGCGACAGAAGAGATCTAACAGATTTTGACAGCAGTCGAATGGCTGGATCTGAAAGTGTGTCAGTTACAAAAATTAAAATTATTTACCGACAGTTACCAGTGTGATTACTTTGGGTGTATTTCTAGCCTTGGGGTCCTCAGACAAACTGGATATGTGCCAAGGTTAATTCAACTGTGAAAATGGCTTTCGGGCTGTAGTCAGTAGGCCACAAAAAACACACAGGTGGCTGTTTCCACAGCAACCAGGCAGTTTGGGTTTCAGGGTGCCTGCTTGCTCTGAAAAGTGTCAGAGGACAAGTCATCTAGGTTGCTGATCTACTCAAAATCTAAAGAACGAAAAATGCCTTATGAGTCAATATGAAACAGATAAGTTCATGACTCAGGATGTTTTTTTTTGTTAAAGAAATATGTTTAAAAAAAATTAAAAATTGCCCAGTATGGCTTAGCCACCCTACAGATTCAGTCACAATGAAATCACATGACCCCCGCATGCCTAGAAGAGCACAGCAGCTCTCTATGACATCACAAAACCCCCTGCCCAATGTTCCGCCAGCCATGGCCCCCCCAGTCCCCAGCTGATGGATTAACCCTGGGGTGTATTGAGGGAATTACCCCTGGTAATCTATCAGCGGGGTCTGACATCCCCGTCTCCCTGAGGGAAGCTTCTTTGTGTCCTGATTGGCTGAGCCCGGGTCTCCTCTGAACAAAAGACGGCCACCGCAGAGGGCCCCAGGACTGAGCGCCTGTTGTCAGGCAAAAGGGCTTTCTTTCCGTGTCGGCTCAGGCCTACCCTTCGGACAGACCCCTGTCCTGCCCTGGCATCCGGTCTGATTCGAGAGCGGGACGTTGAAACAGTTGTAATATCATGACACCTTTTCCTACAACTTTGTCATTTTCAGGCCTCAGATGGAACAGTGGAACATCTCAGTGATATAACAGTAGCAGAGGCAACATTTTTACTTTATGTCTTGATGAGGTCGATGTAAATCCACTAAAATAAATCAATAAATCAAACATTCCCATTTACTACCACAGGAAGGATGTCTGTACACACACAGACCCAAGACTCAGACCCACACAAGCCTACTAAAGGCTGTAGCCTCTTTACTCCAGATGGGCGCCAGCCGAGCACATGGTGGAAACTGAAACATGCATTAGTGCAGTCGCTATGGCAGGAGAGCACATCTGGGAAGCGCATGTACCTCCTCAGTAATATTTTGCGTCCTTAACAGGTGCTGGATATCCTGTCAGAGTTCAGAGATGAATTCATGCTGAGCGCGATCAGCTTGCAGGTAACCAAATTATGCATGAAGCCGTCAAGCCCGGCCATGGGCGAGGTACACATGACAATGAGGGTGTGTGTGAGGATGGCTGGTGTCGCATTACTGCTGTATACTGATCGCAGCGACTTGGGAGTTATAGGACACTGAAAAGAATGACATCTGTGATCATCTTACGCCTGGGTAGGAGGGCCTCGCTCGGGTGTCCTATCGGACACATTCCAAACGGGGCATGATCCGGCATCTGCGTGGCGTTAGAGTGCAACCAACACCGCTAATAGCAACATATGAGCCAGAGCCAATCAGCTGATGCATCTCAAAAGCGAAAACTGGTTGACAGGTCGAGTCTGAAGATAAACGATCGTCTGATACACATATATGCACAAGCACATTCATACGCCATGCGTATTCATATTTATTTACACACAAACACACATGTATGCAGACTTGCTCACAAACACACAAAAAACCAGTAGCGCGCACGCACACAAAGGGGCCTCAATTATTGATGGAAGGTGAGATATATTTCAGGCTAATTGTCCAGAGCAGATTACCAGCAAGGCAGCCCAGCAATAGTACACTCTTTTAACATACAGTCTCTTCCTCCCACCCCTCTGTCCATGCTGCTGTAATATCATCTCTCCTGCTCCTCTACTTTTTAACACCAGCACTATTACAAAGCTGGGCCCAGCAGTGATGGAGAGCACACTTTATTAATAGACAGGTCTATTAATGATTCATATGTGGATTGCACACGACAGGTTGTTGCATTGAGTGTGGAGCGTGCCCTATAAGCTTGGCACCCCAAAGTTCAAACCTGAGCTGTAAGAATCATGAACCAGGAGCACAAAGTAAAAGCAGAGAAAAGACTAATGAGGGGATTTTAAAAAAAAATTCCCTCAAAAGTGAAACAATTATTTCCAAAAATAAACTTAATTCAAGTCTACGGCTGACACTTTAGAGGCAAGATGGTTGGGGGCGGTAAATCTACACCATGTTTTCATCCTGTTTCTCACACCAAGCTGCTGTGACAGCGATTCTGGACTCAGTTTTCATCTCGTCTCACATATGCCTCTTCTGAAGATACGGCCAATTTTAACCAGTCCACGTGTCATGAAACATGCAGATGTAATTATGTACCTCTAAACTTAAGCTTAATTGTTCTCGTCCACACCTGTTCTGCATTTCTTAAAAGGTGGTTGGCAGGCGGATATTTTCCACATTTTGTTTCCTCACAGATTGGGGGTTCTTCCCCTTGTGGTTTTCCCAATAGTCTGTACAGTTAATGCACTTTGGGTTATCCAATATTTCACATAATCTTTTAACAGTAAGGTGTTCCGGTAGGATGTGGAGATTTTGCTAGTGCGAAATGTGAATGTTTTAATGTGAACCCTCTGTTTCGTGAGAATTAAGCAGTATTGGCATTTAAGATTCATAAAACTTAAGATATGATAGCATGTGGACAGTACGGTGTTTCCCTCAGAGACAAAGACAGTCTCAGTTTTTACCTGTTAATTAGCACTTGTCTGTGGATGATCTCCACTGTTCACAAACAAACAGCCCTTCATGAATATTAGTGGAGAAATTCTGTTATAAAGTAAACCAAGTCCTTGTTTATACAAGTAATCTAAAAGCTATGTTTAAAGCGAAAGCTGAGAGTTGGCAGAAGCCACAAAAGACAGGAAACACAAGCAAGCTTTTAAGTTGACCTTTGTGCTGAGAAGGTTCTCCACCACACACTGATGTGGGACCAGCTACGGCACTGAAGCTATTTTGGTCGACTTTACTTCACACAGTTAATCCAAGGAGTCAACTCTGGTTAGTCAAACAGTAATAGAGTTCTAATAAAAACTCCATCATGTCCATGAGTGTGTGCATACTGAAAAAGTTTTGAGAAAAACCATACCATTTATTATTAGGTGTTTCCACATTGGTGCACTAGATCATAACAATCTTGAAATATGTGTATAGTATCCACTTGGCGTAAAGGCCTGGCAGAACAAAATGAGTGTTTCCATGACTTTTTTTTGATCAAAACAACCAAATGTAGTTTCATGACACTTGTAGGATACATTGTCACTCACATTCTCTGGTTTCAAAAGATTTCTTCAGAAATGGGTGAGATTTCAATCTCACAAAAAGCCATTTTTAATTGATGATTCAATTCTTAAGCATGGCACAACGGCAGAAACCTACATATGATTAAAGTATTATCTTACTTTTACTGTAGGCCAGGCTACCCATTTAAATGTGTTTATATGAAACACAATCTGTACGGTGCCCTGTGACACTAGGCCAGTTCAGCACATAAACCCCTGTGCTGTGAAGATGCGGTTATGGCATAATATGCATGTTGCACTTCACCAAAGAGGAATGCTGGAAATTTCATTCTGGTGCCAGAGGCTTCATGAGTCTGTTTCCTCTCATTATCCCCCGCTGCGACTCCATAGTCTCCATCGCTATTTCTTTCCCTTTTACTTTTCCCATACAGCATGACCTCTGACCTTTGACACCGCTGGATTTGGTTGAGACTGGTTTTCCTCCTACACGTGTACGGCCCCCTGACCCTACAGTTAAAGTCAACAGAGCGACCGTAGAGATGTTCACACAGGGATGCAAATAACACAAGGGTCACTCACTTGGGGATTTAGCCTCCGAGACAAACACACTCACAGGCCGGGGTTCAGTTCATGCAGCACTAAAATTTGGTTCACATATAAATGCAAGCGTTCATTTTAATCTTCCCCAACAGTTTCACAAGTTCAGCATTCATGAAAATTAACTCACCAAGCTGTTCTCGTACACAAAAACCATAACTCTCACTCTCGTAACTCAATTGTAAGTAAAAGCTAAAGACAAATGTTGATTAAATCCCAGCCATAGTCCCCCTACTAAGTTGATTTATGACCTTCACCTCAAGAAGTCGTTTGATTACCTTCTCAAGTATGTTCTCATTAATCTGCATTAATAAATTTTCTTCGTATGGACAGTCAGTTTTTTGTTTCAATTGTTTTCCCTCAGGTTCCATTAAAAAAAAAGTTAAAAAGACAAAAACATTTTAAAAGGTTCCATGATATTCTGGATTACTAATTTTGTTAAGATATTGTTAAGAGTGTATGCAAAGGCTCCACATTCTGGTACTGCACTCTCACAATGGCAGTCCAGATGCTGACCACAAACATCTGCTCACACAAGCTGTTCATTAAGTGTCCTCCACTGACTCAGTGGCCCTGGAATCGTACCTGCTGGAATATGGAGTGAAGCAGCAAGCAGCAGGTTTCCATTAACTACTCTGAAGGAGAGCAAGCACTTATCTGTGCTCTTCTGAACTGAGGTTGCATCAAAAAACTTGAGCACATTCACACACTTTGGGAATTCCAAGTTTGGAGGGGTAAAATTCAGATGAAAAAAAAGGCAATGGTTATGTGTTGGGATGTTTTGAGATGAAATGGGGATCACCCTGCCTGAGATGAAGAGCGGCAGATGCCGCAGTGAGTCTTCTCTTGAGCCGTTTTCACATATGAACTCCCGACAATGTCCAGAGAATCAGGTCCGGACATTTTCCGGAGTTGCCCTCCCACACATGTATCACACATGTCAGACGCGTTCTCACATACTGGAAATAATCCGTTTGGTTAAGGTGAGGGGTGGCACTTGGGTAGAGTGTGCAGGAGGCAGGACATGACGCAAAAAGGCTCCCGACTCATCCGTAATGATGATTGCTTTTGCGTTGATATCAATACTACATGTATTTGGAGGTATCCGCAATGTCAATGAAAGAGCAGAAAGCAATATGTATACAGACAAGCAGAACAGAGTATGAAGCAGCTACCCTCAGATACCCTCAGACCGCCAGAGTGAGTCTTCTCTTGGGCTCTGCATTGCCAGTAAGGAATGAGACAGGACTGGCTGAGGGGATTTCTTCCTTGGCTCTGCCTGGTACAAATTAAATCAATCACAGAAGAGCCCCGGTCTGCTCCACTCCCAGTCACAGAATCAAACTTGTGTACTGATCCTGCTCCAGGATTCTCATTTCATCATCAATGAGAATTAGGGAACCTAAATTTCTGACTGAAGCACAACAACTCTTCTGCATCAAATCCTTCAGTCACCATAAAGGAGATTGCAGGCTACTTAATTTTAAGTGCTAACTGTAACGATGTTAACTGAATTATGAATGAGCTTTAGTTTCAGGACCGGCTATCAGACTCACCCACTCACTCATTTACTGCAACGATCCCCCCCTTACTGTAGAGACAGGGTCTGAAAGAGCCCAGCTCAGCAGGGGAGCAGCAGCAGGATGGCTGCTGAATTGATTAAGGCTGGGTGAATCCTACAGTGTCTGTCAGCAGCTCCATCCCAGGAGAGTCAGAATGAGAAGCAGCTTTATCTATTTTATCACGCCTAGATAGGAAACAACTGTGCATTTCCCACACTTCCAAACACTTCCCTGCCCACTGCTGCACCGATACGGGCTAGGGAGCCCAAGCCCTCTGGTTAATCAGGCCAGCAATATTAACACAACTATCCTTTTTTTAAGGGTATGTGTTTTCCTTTGTGTGTGCGTGCATGCATCCACCTTCATGCATGCGAGAGAGTGCAAGTGTATGCAGGCAGGCTTGTGTGTGTGTGAGTGCAAATGCGTATGCGTGTGTATGCGCATGCCAAATGTGGCTTAAATGAGGGCAGGCAGAGTCGATCCAAAACCGTGCGGTGGAAGTGAGCGGATCAATGTGGTTCTGTGAGCAGAGCGACCCGCTATCTGAGTGACCCATATCGGCCGGACTGACAGGAAGTGCGTCTGTGACCTCTCCGAGCTGGAGTCGATTGGTCGCCTGCCTGCCTGCCTGCCTGGCGGGATCGCGGTGACACTGGAGCAAAGCGGTGTGTGACCGCTCATCAATGCTACCCGCGTTCACGGTCCACTTCCCCGGCCCTGCTGGCCCGCTGTACTGCCTCCGCTGCTATTTGCTCCAGCTAATTACGCAAACGATTGTGGGAGCTTTGTTTGCACTCCCAATCCTCAAAGCGATCAAGCCTTAAAGGGATATGCCAACATTTTTTTTTAAATAAATCCCATTTGTCTACTCACTAGGAGTAGAAAAACCCATCAGCAAGGTTTTCACTCCTGTGCATTCTGGAGAAATCTCCAGAGCCAAGGCACTGGACTGCACTTGTTAATAGGTACGTGTGGGAAATTCCAGGAACTCCTAGCTCCAGTTAAAAGTGAGGACATACACCTGTGAGCAGCTCTAAATCTGGGTGGTTAGAACTTGGCACTCTACCCATTTATTACTTTTAAAAACAACAAGACTATGGTTGTTTTAGACCTAGGTGTTTTAAGAACTATTTTTGATGACTAATTCCAATCATCCATTGATACTTATATTAGCAGTATGTGGCTGCTCAAGGTGAAATGGCTGGCCAGTGGAGTTTCGTGAGGGTGAGGTCTTCTCATTGGCTTGCAGTCATCGTGCTAAGTATCGCTAAGTGCAGTCAGCTGCGTAGTTCAACTGGGGCGGCCGGTGGTGGTTTGGACTTTGTTCTCAGATGATCTTGTGCTTTGCAGATGTACAGCTCGTGCAAAGAAATGCACCCACCAACTGACAGCAGCAGTGCACACTGCACTCAAATGGAATTACACTTAGGAATGAAGGAATTACTGTCTGTATTTTAAAGATTTTGATGCAGCAGGTGGGAGGGAATCACGGCCTTCTGTCAGGCTCCTACATGAAGGTATTTCTGCACTCAAACACACATAAAATCGCTCTGGTAAAGATATGCCAGAATTTCTTTGGAACTTCATCATGGTTCAGAGAGCAATAATAGAGAATCAATCCCCCACCCCCCAATTTTATTTGCATTATTTACCGCTGATTATGATCATTATGGCAGAGAGTCAGGGTGGCATTTTTAATTGAAGTGTCTTGTAATGAATTGACAAAGTACTCAAAGGATGTTTATATTATTGTTGTCATTATTTATTTATCATTGCAACCTTGTTTTGTACTTCCCTGAGCAAATGCCATGTCATGACAATAAGCCATTTGATTTTTTTTTTTTATTGAGAGAGGCACACACAAACTTGAAACTGCACAATAATTCATATGTAACTACATTTTTGCAGGAATGTCTGCAAATTGTCATTCTGCAAATCTGAACAAACAGTCAAACAAACAAACCACACCAGCATGTGACCTATCCTTCTCATGCCACGATTCAGATGCTCTGTTCGTCCAGATTATGAGGCAGTGGATTTAAAGTCTGTTACATGGAGAAGAGTATAACATTGAAATGTGTACCTTCAGCAGAATATTAGCCACAGGAAGACCAAGTGGGCCTCCTCAACCAATGACCCATGGCCATTTGTGGCCCCAGGATGGATTTCCTGTAGGCCCTTGAGGGTAATTCAGAGTAAAATAAATGTATTCACAAGAGGCAACATACTTAAGCATTTTTACAGCTGTAGGTTTGGATTCTTTACTCAAAACTTTGTGAAATATGAAGGCCTCCAGGTGGGTCATGTAGTAATTTCCTTCGGAAAGCAAGCGTGACCCCTGAGACTGCGTGCTGAAATCCCAGCCGTACCGTTACCGGCTATGGGTGGAGGTCAGCACTCATGTTGGTTTGAAAAGGAGTACAATGGCGGAGTAAACACTCCTCCAGTTGAAAGGTAGGACCGAATTGTGGCAGGCACAGTTGGTCATTTCAGATGGAAGACCGGCCTTCAAACTAGGTTTCAGCGTAAGAGTAAAATCCATCGATTCTTCCTTCCCTTTACATTGATTCCTAGCATTTAACGTAAGGTTAGCTCACAGCAGCAGGCTGGCCTTGACCAATCCAGAGGAAGCTGGACCATTCTTGCAGTTTGATGAGCAGTTTGGTCCAAGTGGTTTAATAAGGGTTGACGAGGGGGCTACGTCCTTTTCATGTCAGAAACAAGGCTGGCTAATGGGTCCCTTTCAGCCTGACCTTGATAATCACGAGTGTGTCTGCAGGAAAGCAGTAAACATTTCTGAATGGAAATTGACCTTTAAAATTCCTGCAATCTCCTCACATTTCTAAACTGGTCTTAATGTTTGGCTTGTTTAACAAATGAGAATGAAGAGGTTCTGTACGGTTCAGCACGGCAGCGAGATCTAGCCTCTAACATCCTTTCACCACATCCTCTCCTGTGTGCCAGCTCAATACAATCCCAGCTGCCGGAAAGGTGGGGGGGGAAGCATTCCTTCACTGCATAGGGCCCCCACCCTTCCTTTCCTCTCCTGGTGCGAGCCATCACCCCCCTAACACCCCCAAACTCCCATGGGCCACACCCTGGAGCCCTCCCTGTCTATTGAGAGGGGGTACCCCAGCCTGGGGGAACCCATTTTCTCTGCAGTCTAGCTGGTCAAGGGGTGGGTGGGGCTTGGTTTGAGGGTTAGTAGGCCACAGCAGATGGTAGACAAATAATAACTGACCTGAATAAGAAAAGGATAAGTCAGGCTCCCCTGCATTTCTTTTTGTAAGCAATTGTAAAAGTGTTTAGTTGGAACTATGCTTCACACAAAAGCAAAATGGATGTTCACTGCAAAAAGACAAAAGACCAATTACAGCACTCGCCTAGCCAGGTGGTCATCGTGCGCGAAAGGCACATTTAGGGAGAGGGCAGAGAACAGCATCGGAGGCATGTGGCACAACAAAACCTCACCTCTCCGCTCACGGAAGGCACCCTCAGGATGTAAGCGCTGTCTAGACCACGCGCTTAACCGGTCTAAAGCACCCTGGGCAAGGGAAACGTGCTTTAGGAGTACAATGCAACATCACGATCATTATTAATGTCACTGTAATCACTGTAAATTTCAGTCTGAGCTGAGTATGAATGCACTGGGCGTGAACTTCAAACCATCACAGTGTGATTAAGTGGGTCATGGTACAAAACCGCTTTCTGTGGTCTGAGCTGTGGGACTGGCTCGCTGCTAAATTTGGGTATTCCAAAACTTAGAAATCAAGGAACAAATAAAGGGACAACTAAAAGCTAATAAAGCAAGGAAAATAAAGCAAATAACAGTAAACTAACAATGCAAAATATAAATAATTTAGATATGGTTTAACTTCAACAACTAGCTTATCAGTGATTAATGATTTTATGAGGGTGAAGAGAAAAGATTCTATGATTAAAATGTTTTTTTTTTTTAATTTGCAATTTTTTGACAGAATCAGTTTTTCACACCCTCACACAGGCAGTAGTCACACAGAGAGTAGATTTTTGAAAATAATTAAGTGTTTTATGTAATACTAGCCATTTTCATGCTGCAATTTTATTTGTTGCTTTTTTCCCCCAAAAAGAAGCTAGGTAGTCTATTAAGTGTTAAGTGACTGCAACTGATGATGGACACTAGAAAAACCTGTAATCAGGTAGGCAAGGCTCGAGCTGAGCGCCAAGAACCAAGAAGGTCAATCAAAATGGCGGAGCACAGGAGACATCAGAAATTCAGGAGGATGCAGCTACTATCTAGGCCAGAGGGATTAAGAGAGAAAATGAAGTGAATTAAAGCAAAGCTGGGGGAGGCTTTGTTTTCCCGTTTCCCACGGCAGCAGCCCCGGACTCCCAGGGGGGCTTCCTGTGAGGTGGGGGGTGGATGTGGGGTGGGGGGGGTGGTTGTTGCCGTCCAGCGCCCTGCTTAAAGCTAAAAACACCAGCAGGAGGGCAAACACCCTTTGCTCTGTGAGATAGGGATGCTGCTCACTGAGGCAGGGACACTGGCACACAGTTACTGCAGGCTTTCCTTTGGACAGGACACAGCTGAGAACTGCCGTCATCCATTTCCAGCTCTACGCGCATGTTACCTTTTAAAATCTTTACATAAAACATGTTGATCACCAACTTTTACTTGGGCATCCAAGGGGAATGTTTCTCCTTCCACACACTTCCTTTCCTTGCAGATACTTTGAAGGGCGTTTTTGGTGGATTTTCTTCCCTTCCAGAGAAAAGTATTGAATTCTTTTCCCCTCATTGTCATTACGAATTAGTAAGTTGCCCCAGAGTGTTTCATAGATAGCATTCCATATTGAGTGCATATTGCAGAGGTTGAAAACTCCTGCTACAGAAAGTAAAAGTACAACCAAGTATGTGTTCTACCTGTGCGGTAAAACACGATTTCACGAATGAACTCATACACCTGGCTGAAGAGTTGTGCTGACTAGAATCAGCTGGTTTCATGCATGGATGGTATAAATGTGTGTTAGTACTTTTACTTTCTGAAGCCAATGTTTTCCACTTCTGACTAACTGAAAGGCACAAGATTATTTACACATGTGAACTGTTTAATGGGAATGTAAGACGTCACTTCTTAAGAGCACTTTATCAAACAGCTTATTGATAAAGATGTTTTCGGTGACCTCTGTTTGCAGAAGGAAGTCGTTGGCGGCCTTCAGATCCAGTAAAAACACTATTTTTGGTTTCTGGCCAAATGCGAGCACAGCAGAGAATTCCAGAGGAGCCTCCCATAATGAGCAGTGCAAAGCGGTGGAAAGATGTTGCTGTTTCCTAACATAACGTTAGCCTGCTGATTACAGCTATATCGCACCAGGAGTCGACGGTCACCGCAAAAATTCTACAGGATCACTCCCACCTCTCAACAACTCAGGAAAGGGTAAATCACAAAACAGTCACAAAATATAATACATCAGAAAATATAATACTAACCAATAATGAAACTTTCTTCATTTCACACTGACTGAGCTCTGACACTGCCTGGTATGCTCCTGCATGAATCAGCAGGATTTAGGCCTCTCTCTCAGGCGGTGCTAGCCTGTATAGTAGAAAACAGACGCTAGCTGGGAGGAACACCTCAGGCTCAGCAGAGCGCTCTTTGATATGGTGAGGGTGGCACACAGTGTGACCTGAAAGGCACAAAAGTCTAACCCAAGCACAATTTGAAAAATAATAATGACTCTTTTTGTGTTTGATTTCAAAGGCCCACTTGACTCATTGTGATGTATTAGCTGCATGTTACATAATAGCTTGTTAATCGTGATGTGCAATTGAATTGGATTAGTAATTAGATCATAAAAAGTCCCTTTACTGAGATCCTCCTAAAATTATTTTCCACATATTATTTTTACATAGATTGCAGGTGTAAAACAGCCGTTCTGTTCATACAGTACCTGAGCAAATCAGGGGTCTTTCTTTTCCAACCAGCCGGCGACGCCCTGCGTTATCATTCTCTGGGCTCCTGGTCTGATCATTTCTTCGGGTGAAATGAGGAACTAAACCTCAGCTTTGAGTGGGCCTTCAGAGCCGTGCAGCCATAGCAACTAGAATGCTCAGCTTTTCTAACTTGTTTTCTGGCTTTTCAACCGCTGGCTTTCACAGCCTGGCAGAAACACAGGCAATGAAACCTGACTCATTTCTGAGGTCACCAGCATGGTGCAGTAGTTTTACCACTAATTTCACATAACTTAAGACATAATGTGTTATGTCTATATATAAACATTTTAGTACACTATACTTTTTATCTTTATTCTAGTATAAATTATTTACTGCATGTGTTTACTTCACTACTACATTGACTCTGTGTGTGTGTGTGTGTGTGTGTGTGTGTGTGTGTGTGCATGTGTGTGTGTGTGTGCGTGTGTGCCCCTATTGGAGCTGTGAGGGTGCACTCATGAGCGCTTCTCTAAAAGCCCCCTTTCTGAGTGCTACTGTACAAGTCTCTAAGCTCCTTGAAGTAAAAGGTGCAGTAGAAAGCCAACACCTCTGGGAACTGGAATCTCACAGGCAGGGAGAACAAAGAGGTCCTCAGCTGCCCTGCTCAGAGCGCCCCTCCCTGCCTCCCTGCCTCCCTGCCTCCCTGCTCAGAGCGCAGCGCCTGACACAGCCAGGGGCCGGCTCTGTGCCCCTGATCATCAGTGACAGCCATCACCAAGCGTGGGATGTGAGGGAGTGTGCAGCACCCGAGCGAGGGCTGGATCTGTTCACAAATCACAGGCAGGTTTTTGTCTCTGCCACACATGGGCTTCTTTCTTTCCTGCAGATTAATTCCCTCAGGGCAAACAGCAAACACCATCCCTCCTAATCTTCTGAGACAGACACACAGGCACACAAACGCATAGAAACACATACAGATACACATACTCTCCCTCACACACACAGACAGACACAACACACAAGTGCAGGCACACAAACACATAGAAACACATACAGATACACATGATCTCTCTCACACAGACAGACACACATGAACACAGATGCACAGACAAGTACAAAAACACAAACACAGGTACAGACTTGTACAGACACGATTCCTGTTCCTGTTCTCTCAAACACACCACACTCACACACATGTACAGACATGTACAAACACGTACAGACATGTAAATATGCACACGCACGCACACACACACACACACACACACACACACACACACACACACACACACACACACACATCATCCTCTTGATCCCAGTTCATGTCTGGATAGATCTCCCCCTCAATGAGGCACTACAGGGACCCTGTGAGTGGCCCTGTAGTGAGTGGCACATTTCTGAGGGCACACCCTTTCTGAGGGTCACATCCACATAAAGAGACTGTGTAAGTATGTGTGTGTGTGTATGTAGGATCAAGTGAATGACTGTGTGTCAACTAAGGAAACCCTGGGGGCCCACTGACGTACATGCCAAGCCTCTATCTCTCGAAAACATCACCTTGACCAATGCACCAAAAAACATGGTCATTACCGATTATTAGCCGTAAACCAAGCTGTCTCCGAGAGAAACTTTCTAGCAACACAAACTTTAAAGGGAAAAAATGGAGGTCCTCCAGAGTCTGAAATCCCGTGTAGATGGTGGTAAAGAGATGATGTAAGAGCTGTAAACACAGCTCTGCTGAACTCTTTAAAAATACTTGCACAATGGCACTTTTAATGAATATTTCCAAAACAACAACCACAACAAAGTCAAACTGCCTATACAGCATACTATTCAAACAAGTTCAAAGTATAATTACTGTACCCAGTCACGCTGCAATTACATGGTCAGCTAACAAACCTGTGTGTTACTGTGACGCAAGTGGTGAGGCCACTGCTCTCTAACCCTGAAGAGACTCCTTACTCAACTCTACAGCACTTTACATTTTGGTCTCTAGAAAGTATTACTATTCAAAGCAGCAGCTCTCAAAACTATTTACAATATTTAAAAGGGGGGATTATCTTTGGCCATTATCTTTGGAGGATTTTCAATCTAGGTCATGTGACTACATAGTAATGTGCCAAAATTAGCCTCACTTTTGAACCCACGGCCTTTGACTACCTGGCCAGGAGTAACATCCCTCTTAAACTCTTCTAAGCTCACTCAGAGGTGAAAACGCTGCCGTCAAACCACATGGTATCCTGTGATAGTTCCTTTAAAAAATATATGGCACCAGCGTCAGTAAAAAATGAACTGTAAAAATCCCTTAAGTAGCTATTCCAGCCAGAGGGCTTGGACCATCAGTCAGGTAATCAAAAGAGCGATTATCCTGTTAATCCCAGTGAATTCGTTTAATAAACGCATGTTTATATGCCGCACTTTGTTTCCCTGTTGCAGGGGTGTGTAGCTGCCGCTCACACAGGTTGCTGAAAGGCAGACAGATCGCGTTTCGTGCTCAGTTCCGAAGGACGCCGTGAAAAGCTTGAGTATCTCATTCAGTGGCAGTTCGGGGGGGTCGGGTTACAGCCGCTTCGGCGAGAGAAACTCTGCTCACAAAAGCCAGGGGGGGACAAAACTTGGCCCCACCCCTCCCTCCACTCCTTCCTTTGTTTCCAGGGTCTGGCTGAGCCAGAGAGTCCTGGCGTGACTCTGCCCTGCCTGGCAGACCCTGGTGGTGGGGCACAGCTGCAGGGAGGGAGAGGGGGGGCCCTGTGGAGCCATGAGAGCCACAAAACCCACCTGTAAACACCGCGCCCCGGCTCCCACGGCCAGCCCTTGCTCTGTCGCTTAGCACCGTTTACCCAAGGTGAGGAACATGGGAACATGGGCCAGTGCTGGAGAACTGAGTGTGACTGAGTGGCTTCTATTGAGGTTAGGCTCCTGTGCTCCTTCACCTTCAAACATATGTACAGGAAATCCTTTATAACCATCCTTTTTTTCAACAACACAAATACCAGCTTTGACTGCAGTAATGTTATTGAAATACAGCCAGCTTTTCTGCATGATTATTATATAACGCACAGTTTGACGCGGTTTTTTGTTTTTTTACCACTGATTTGTTTGTTCTGTACCTTCCCGTGTCCTCGCTATTGTCATAGCTATCATGATATCATGCTATCTTGTCATACGATCGAAAAGTTGCTCTGAATAGAACCATCCGCCGAACAGGCAAATAACACCATGTGAATTTGATTCATTTGGCGACAAGTCCTCGCTCCCGTCCCCCCTCATGCTGCCAATTTCCCATGCCACTGGCTGACCACCAAATCCACCAGAGCTCCACCAACCTGCAGCAACCCAGACCAGCCTGAAGAGGGTGATAGAGAGCGACACGACCGAACAGTTTAACCCCCATTTCTCCTTGGCAAAGCTGAGCCAGTGTCTCCTCCAGAGTCTCCTCCAGCCAAAGCCAGTATTGGCATGGCTGGGACACTGGCAGACCTGAGCATCCGGCTGCTGGACAGACAGCTGCATAATAAACATGTGTGTTTACTCTGTGAGCTGTCCAAGGGCCTCGTTTTTTCTGAATGTTATCACATCCTCAACTAAAAGCTAACATTAGGACAGCAATGTAGTGTAATGGTTAGAGAGCAGTGCTTTGTAACCCCAAGGCAGCGGGTTCACTTCCGTGGTAGAGCACTGCTGTTGTACCCTTGAGCAAGACACTTAGCTCAAATTGTCTCAGTAAATATTACATTAAATTGCAGTTACTTTAGCTGATGCTTTTATCCAAAGTGACTTACAATTGATTAGGCTAGCCAAGGGCCAATCCCCCCTGGGAGCAATGTGGGGTTAAGGGCCAAACAGCAATGGCGTTCTTGCTGTGGCTGGAACCACCAACCTCAGTGGCCTCAGTCATGTACCTTAGCCACTAAACTACAGGCTGCCCAATATATATCCAGTTATGGGCTATACATAAGAGTCTGAGCCTCCACTAAATGCCCAAATATAATATTGGATAAAAGGGAGCATGACTGCATGAATAACAACATGTCGATTCTGCTTTTATTCATTAAAGTTATGCAACACACAATGGCCCCTGTGTATATTAAAAAAAAACCCTAACACTCAATTCAATGGACAAGCCATTTCTAACCACAATAACTACAGCCAGATGGCTCCTGCAGGTATTGATCAGTCCCTCACAGCACTGTGGAGAAATTCTGGCACATTCCATGGAGAACTGCTGCAACTCACTGTGACATTTGTGGGTTTTCAAGCATGAACAAGCTTGTTTTAGCCCATGCCACAATATTTCAATGAGGGTTTGGCCAAGGTTTGACGAGACCATTCCAAAGCTATCTATGACTTGTTCTTCAACCATTCAATAACCTTCTCACACCTTAGGATTGTGGTTTTCAATGCCTTGTACACCGAACAAATGAAAGCAAAACCAAATTATGGTGCTATATTTTCCTCACAGATTATCTCTATAAACTGCTAAAACCTACAAAATGATCTGATCAAATGCAACATAAAATGTGCAAACAGATGTAGGAGATAAATGCTGTAGATCTGAATGCAGATGCAGACATAACCTTTGTCTGTGCATCAACCATAAATGGAGTCATGGGCTTCCCATAAATGTGTGTCATGAACCAAACGATGGCGAATCAGGACCTCAACCCTTCCCAGAAGGCTCTGCCTTTCCTTTCAGTCACGCGCCATATTTTCCTTCTCTATATCAGCGAGAGGGCCAAAGCCAGCCATGACTGATCCACCAAATGTGGTATATCCCAGATTTGGATTTAAACCTAAAGCCAGGAGAAATTATGCATTCAGCATTAGGTCTGGCAGCTGTGTTAATCCTAAAAACACCCCAACCCCCAACCAACAACCACCATTAAGACACACACCCAGCCATGAAACACCCACGTCTCACCCACTGCTCATCTGTCTGACTGTTCCACAGGCACATGTAACTTATAGGGTTAAAATAAACTCCCACAGAACAGCACAAGATGGCAGGACGCCACCCTTTTCTGTTAGATAGACTGTCATAAATCGTACCTGACAACGATGACATCAGACCTAACTGTATCGATTGGTCCGTAAGCAACGTTTGTTTTTTGGTAGGTGTGTTATGATTTCTAAAAGGAAGTCAGTAACAAGGCATGCCTTGTTGAAGGCTCTTCCCTGTCAAGACAACCCGGGTATGGGGGGGTGGGGAGGGGGTTGAGTTGGGGGACTGGGGGGGCAGGTCCTGTTGCTGAGATACCAGTACGCTGTTTTTATAGAGACAGCTTCCAGTTTTCCTGTATTTGTTCAAGGAAAGGCGAATGTGTCAGAGCACAGGCGTCAGAGAGCGCGCTTGATGTCACGAGTATGAAAGCCTTCTATCAGAAGGCAGTCATATCCGAGCACCTTATCAACCGCATTTCCTGTGTCAGTCATGCTCTCTCTTTCGCACATGCACAGACTGTCGACACTTATAGATTGATAGTCCTGTTGAGCACGTGGTGTCACAGGTCCTCCCGCTCTCACTGATACATCAATGCAGCTTAATTCTCCGGTTTCTCAGACAATGACTCAGCTATACATTTACGGCGGGATTCTGTCTGAGTATAGACACATCCTTCTGCCATTCATACTCTCTCACACACTCATGTATACATACATAACTCTCTTTAACATTCAAACATAATCTGCGGCACATGCACACATTCTCACAAACAAATACATGCACGCACGCACGCACACACGCACACACCCGTGCACATACACTCACACGCATCTGCACGCACCCGTGCACATACACTCACACGCACGCACACACCCGTGCACATACACTCACACGCACGCACGCACACACCCGTGCACATACACTCACACGCACGCACGCACACACCCGTGCACATACACTCACACGCAATTGATTTGTAAATAAATGCAGACTCCCTGGGGCATCTGTACTGAGCGGGTATGAGGGACCCATGCTGAGAATTAGTAAGAGTGACCAGAAACGCAACCCCCCCCCCACACTTTCACAGGGAGCAATCAGAGACTGGCACCGACCCTATCACAGGGGCCCTGGGGGGACACACTGTGGGGGGTGGAGGACCCTCATGTCAGCATGACACTGCACCCACAATGTGCACAGCCTGGCACCCTCAGCAACATGCCTTTCATACCATTAGGCCCAGTTTTCAGGATTAAAGAAAAAAATGCAGTCAATCCCACTACTGGAAAGCCAGACTGCACTCAGAAATGTAAGTGTACCACATGCAGGCTGATCTGCCCCAAAAAAGCTGTGGTCGTAGTCAACATTTAAATATTTGGAGGGAGTGGGTGGGTAATTACCAGGAAACCTTCTTCTGCAGAACTTACCGAAGGGGTGAACGCATTAGCTAAACACATTACGTAAAGCCCATTCAACAATATTAGGGCAGTGAGCGTGGGATGGGGATTGTGGGAAAGAGCCTCAGGGCCTGTTTCTGGACATGAGAGCTTCAGACACAATGGGCGATGGTCTCAAGAGGTAGTCCCACCTGGAGGCCCCAACACACATACATGCTTGAGACAGCAGCATATGCGCGCACGCACACGCACACACAAATATTTATACATACATACATACACATACACACATATATACACATACATATACACATATGTTTGTGTATGCATATGCCTGCTATAGGGTTACTTATTTGAAGACATGATTGCTCAATTTTAATTACTTTTTAATGAAGATATTTGCTCTTTTTGTGGATCTTGGGCTGAGAAAGTTTGGAATGCCCTGGTCTAAATTAAGGGCTACTTGGCCTCAGTGCTAAGCCTGGGGCAGTGTTAAATCAGTATTAAATGAGACTGAGTTGATTGTGGTGATTCAGAACAATAATAAAGAACAGCCACAGAGACAGCCCACTGACAGTGAAAGGGCTCATTCTGCACACAGCAAACCCGCTTCTGTTATCTACTGCACAGAAATGCTAAAAGCACACCCTGATTGTGGCACAGTGCTCTTGGCCTGATTCAGTCCCAGATAAGCTGAGAGCAAAGTGCTTCACTAATATAGGGTGTGCCTGATGCAAATGTGGAATAAACATAACACGGAAGTCACCCAACATGTGGCAGCGATTACCCAAGCTGTAAAGAAAATTACAGGGCCAGTTCATACCCTCTTGTTTAAAGGAGGTTCTCAGATTGACAATCGGGCACTTTTGTGAGCAAACCGAGTGACACACTACAATCTTGCAATGGAGAAAATGCATAATGGCATGTTTTCCCTGCTTTTTGTAATGACTAAATTTGACTGTGACTCATTTAGGTCACGATAAGTGAGACACTTGGATTTCACATCAATTCTTACAATGAACTTTCAAGACATGTATATGATTTATTGTTATTTATCAAGTATTAATAGAACATATAATTGGATTCCAAGTGTGTTTTTCTGTTTTTTTGCTCGAACTTCCAAAACAAGAGCAGAAGACATTCCCTGTCCTTCCTCAGCTGCAGCCTCTGGAATAATACACCCAGGTCACACCGGATCCCACCTGAGTCGGCCCAGAGCTCCAGTAACAGACCACCAAGGACAGGGACGTTCCATGACCTAACTAAGCCCTGGACACACATCCAGTCAAATACAGCCAACCACACAAATGCACGCACTCACGCACAGTGGATACCAGTCGGGTATGGATGACTGCAATTCGGATGCGCTGTCACCAATTCCACATGTATGATTGCGGACAGCAGTCCCCCCCAGTCGGAGACCTGAACCAATCAGAGCAGGAGGAAAAGCCTGAGGCTCATTTGAGCTCACAAAAGCCTCTGCTGACAAGGTGCCGGCTGCGCTTTCACCACTCGCTGAGCAAAATAATGAGTGGAAGTGAATGTGACCTATTCTGGAATTTAGTGCGATCCAGTCAAATTTACAGGGCACACACAGACGCTCAAACAGAAGGAGGGTTCTCCCTGAAGGAATGTTGGAGTGCTCCTGTGTCACATAGTAAACATAGCCGTTTAAATTTAAATTTCAGTCTTTTCAAAATATTAGCATTCAAAGAAGCAGCTCAACTGACTTGGCTGTGACCATGAATATGTGAAAATTAAAGCTGAACAACGTGTTTCATTGCAACAGTTGTATTGAAATTGTAATGCTGGATTTACGCTACTCAACAGACTTTGCTAATGTAGGTATGGTATTGGAAAAATATAATTATTCTGGAAGTTTCTGCAGTTCCGGCCCATTGTATTTGTGTGATTTAGAGGAGGATTACTTTTAAGTAAAGAGAATTGCTTTCCCCTGTTTCCTTAATGCAAATAAATGAATGAAAATTCCAAGAGATTGGAAGGGAAAAACTGAGCTCAAACATTTCCTATACAACAGTCCCTCAAGATAAACACTGAATAAATACACTAAATAAGTGTTACATGTTCTGGTTCACTTCACTTCCACATAGCGGCAAGACCTACAAGCCCTATCACAGCTTAACAAGACAAGACCTGCTGGACTGTATTGATATTATAGAACAATTGGACAATGCGTTGCCTTAACCAACTCGACAAGTTAAGACTTTCAATGCATGAAAACTTTTAGAAAGTTAATTATTCCAGTATTATCTTGAAGACCATCGCAGATTACACTACCGATCACAAGACACACAAATAATAAATCACTGTTTTTTTTACATGGTGAAATTATCATCTCATCTTCATAAAAGATTCATTATTTTGAAGGGAAGTATAACACCAGGTGCACCAAAGGGCTGATGAATAAAAAAAAAAAAAAAAAAGGAAATCATTTATGCCTTGCCCCCAAATATCATGACCGGACAGGTTCTTGCTGCAGGGAAATCTTGGCTGAGGAGAACTCAAATATCCTGCATTCCGAGCTTTATTGCAGTGGTGATTGTTATTTTGTGTACAGTGCTCAGGAACTTTAAGGTTCAAGGCTGTATCTCTGGCAGCTTGACAAAAATGTCGTTTTTTGGACACACATCAAACTGTGCATAACAATAATTAGCGATAAAAACATTTCAACAATAATTTGAAGTTTCAAAGACCTATGCCATATGGCAATCAAAGCCTTCACATTTTTTGTAGGGTTTGTGTGCTCTGAACTAAGCATGACGAAGAATCAGCAATCAGTATATGAAAGGCATGACCAGTCACATACCCCATTACTTTACCAAATTTATAACATGGAGACTGTACCTTTTATCACCCAATCAAATCTGTCGATTGCTCCTCCTTTCACTGTTTGGTCAGTTCAGAGGAAACTCAACCGCACTCACCACGGTATGGAGTGTCAGAGAGCGGATCATTCCGCACAGTCTCCCAGGTCTCACAGGCTCTGGTGTTTCATGGGCCTGCCTGTCTGTCATTACTTTGGCACTCATTATCACTGTCATTACCTTTACATTCATTATCATTCATGCAAGTGTTACCATTTTATTCTTCCCCAATTATTTTTTCAGACATTGTTGTGCGACAAATTTCCTCACTGGGGTAATGAGGTTATCTATCCAGCCTGCTCTCGAATGCAGAAGCGTCACACAAACATATAATCAAAGGCTTTTAGTGCAGGGACTGGAAGGACGTGTGGGAGAAACGTTGGAATCAGGGAAATTCTATGGTTTGAGAAGGTGCTCTCGCAGAAAGATCCTCCATTGTCCCAGACAAACCAACATTCACACCCACACAGGTATGTGGATCTATTCTGCTCCAAAGCATCAATTCCAAAAATCACAAACTTGGACTTCCTCCTGCTGTCAGTCTCCAGTCTGGTACATTTTTACTTTCAACAAAATTGCAAGGGGGACAAGCATTTCAGTACAGCCTTAAAATGAGTTCTACAACTAAGAATTAGAAATCGTGATGACTAAGTTCCACCTTTCTCCTCCTAAAATTAGTTTAACTGGGAGTATTTCCCTAACCAACCATCCACCTCAGCTCTCACTGAAATTACTATAATTACGGTCTGTGTGTTAAAAAAAACGGCTTTCAAGCATCTGTGTTTACAATGAGCCATGAGAGCAGAAAAATCCCCCAGACACAGAGTGCAAATACTCTGGGATATTTGTTAACCTTCTGCTGGATCACTTACAGTAGCAATTTTAAACATGAAGGGGCCTGCACGACTTCCTGTTCGCTTAATAGAAGGCAACCGTGACGTCTTATCACTGTCAAAATCATAGCGATTAGGGTTAGCTGTGGGTCTTCTGAGAACTGCTATCTGCCAAAATTACAGCCCGATTTCCTTGCTTCCATATTGAGCTTGACTTCAAAATAAGAAAACGATAACAGCAGATGATCCCTCTGATTGCGGAGCCTGGAGGCAGGCGGCATGCGGGGTAACTGCGCACAAAGCAAGCAGCAGAAGGAGACAATGCTGTTGTCAATGCGCAGTTTCAAACATTTTTATTCACACTGAAGCTATATAGATGCTGGTCTCTTTTGTTGTGCTGGTATAAAGCAACACAAAGATTGGGACTACTCCTTCAGTAAATTAAGTTAGATGTCAAGTTTGATGAATGAGGGGTTCCTCTCAGCTTGCATGACTCCACACGGATATTATGACATCACAAAGCGCCGCAGCTGCAGATTTTAACTACCAAGTTACACTGGGATCTCTGGCATACTGACACAGGCAGACAAAAATTACGACGTCAGTTTAAGTACCGTCACTGCACTCCGGAGGCACTGTGTGTGACAATTGTGACGGTCTCTGTGAGTGTTGTTTACTATTACTTGATTCAATTTTTTTTTACTTTACTTCACCCCTAAAGAAATTAAAATCTACTTAACCTCAATGGCTAAACATAGGAATTTAGGAAGCAGTATCCACAAGCTAGCAAGCAGGTTTTGGGTTATTTTCCTGTGGTCTGATAGTTAACTAACTCTTGTCTATTTTATGGACACACAGTTTGAATGGAGCAAGTTATGTCTCAAAACAAAAGTTTAAACAAACGTGATGGCAATTTGGTCAAGTGTATGCGTACTTTCTCTTGCCCTCAAAATGCATGCACAATCTAAGAAAATCCTGGCAGGTCTGCAGTGACCAGAAGTGTTCCAATGGAGCTGAAAACACACTCAGCTTTGCTCAGAGAGAGTGCCAGAAAGGAAGAGACCAGAGCATCAGCTCACCTGGTAGTAGTTCTTGATGTGCCGTACTATGATGTTGAGGTTTTGTGCTCGGAGGTTGACGTCGTTGTTCACATGCTTGTTCACTCGCTGGTTCTTTGGGCTGGGGTCACTTCGGGGGGCAGGGGGTAACAAGAGCAGGAAGAGCAGGAATTAAACACAGCAAAAACTATGTATATTCAGGTGACCCATCAGTGACCTCTCCATGCTGTTCTAACACAGGATATTCCACATGATACCACATGGATCTCAGCCTGGTTAAGGAAGTGACTGGGGAAAATTGCAGGGTGAGGGGGAAACCTGTGATCATGAGATTATCTTACCTTCCACACAGTCACGATCATAGGGCTCTGTGTTATCGCATGGGCACTGAGCTTGCGGGTTTGTAATGGCTGCACGGACCATACCAGAAGACACTTGCAGTGGGCAGGAGGTATGGGCCCTGGACAGGCGCATAGGCCGTTTTCCTTCATTTACATTTGTTTTGTGGAAACTGCATGCAAATCTTGCCAGTTTGGCTCAGCATCCTGCCTCTCTGTGAAAAGGCCTTAGTTAGCTCTGTGCCACCGTGACACAAAGCTTTTTTTTACCCTTCACATTAATTTGTTTAGACACTACTGTCCGTTTTCCTCTCCATGGTCCCAGGGCAGAGCAGAGAGATCGACTCTCCTCCCTGTCTGCTCTTACCATACAAACAACAGATGGTTTTTTTACATGAGAAGATACATTAAGGTGGGGCAGGAGGCAGATCTCATCTTGCAGATGCCCACAGCCTGATGGGTTTAAGACAGCTCCCACATTTACCTACGTCACCAGTTCCCACCCGCATCAATATAATAACCAGCTCAACTGAACAACACAGGCAATATAAAAACGGCCACAATATTCCCAACAATCACAGCCATTCCAGGATCAGCATTCTCCATCCCAATCCAAACCCATCTCCAAAGCTTGAGCAGAGCAGGGATTTTAAAGCAGTATCAGTTTCTAAGAGAAAAATATCTGTAAAATGTTTTTCTACATTTAAAAATGTTCAAGTATTACGCAGAGCAAGAATGTGTCACAGCTTCATGACCGGAAAGCTCATTTTCAAAATGTAATGCTTTTAGTCAATGTGTTCCCCCTAGGTGTGCACCGCCATACAACCCCCGAACACCAAGATAGGGGAGCTGCTCTCAGCCTAAAAACTGCAGGTGTGGTGGAACATGTGGGGGATGGCTTTGCAGGCAGGTGCTAAAAGGTGGCTCACTATTGGCACTAAGGCATCAGACTCAACGTTAACTTTTATTGTGCATTGCAACACAGATGGGTGACATACATGCACCCAACACACCAGGCTGTCTCTGTTACACATGGTATCCCCCACGCTCTGTGACAAACATTGTCATTAGTCTGAAAGACGTGTCACCCACCCCCAACCCCAGGAATATTGTCTTTGTCTTAAGAGGGTTGGAATTTAAGCTCACTCATTAAAATCTAGGAGAGAGGGGGGACCGGAGTTTGCGAAAGTGGGTTAAAGGACGGTGGCAGAAGGCCGGCAGGGGGCTGGACCGTTAGCACAGCTGGGAGGAGCACAAAGACACAGACGCTTGTGGGGAGGGAGGGTGGGGGGTTACAGACAAAGGGAGATTTTGGGGAGGAAGGGAGGGAGGCAGAGACAGAGAGAGGGGGACAGGCAGAGAAAGAAGAGAGAGAGTGGAACAAGGGAAAGGGTGAAGAGTCAATTACCATTCTTCAGGAATCAATGCGGAATGTAGAATTTCCCAGTCATTCACTTTGCTGGAAGCAACTGGAAGTGAGAGGATCCTGTCGACCCCTGCAGATCCCACCCAGAGCCCACACGGTAAACAGAGAGGCTGTTTATTACACCATGGACAGAGCAGTGACCTCAACCACCCCCTTGCATTCATCTACATCACTGAGAGGACTGTTAATACCCACGTAAAGACCATATACGTATGGTACATACATATGCATGTGGGCTCATCAAAAACAGTGTCGAGTTCACTGTGAGTCTGTGTGGTGTGTTGTCTACACCAGCCATCGATGTGTTCTACTTTCCACCAGTGCACTAAATTGGATTTGGTTTGTGCCCCACCCCTTCCCCCTGCCCCCAAGCCCAACCCACCTTTAACCTCAGTGGCCACACATGTCACATTCTCCCTCTCCCCCGTCTCTCGCAGTAACAGCAGCACAGCGTGCGCGGGTCCACAGGGCAGTGGTTGCTATGGATATTTAAATTAATTCTAGAGGGCCAGAAGTGGCGTCAGATATACGACTGTTTTGACGGACAACGCCGCCCACCCCCACTTCCCCTCATCCACCTTCAATGTTATGGGGTACACATGCTCCCCTCCCAAGCCCGTGTCAATATACTGTGAATAGAGTGGATTGCAGGAAGATGCTGTTTTCAGTGAAGACAAATCTGAAAATTTGAAACAATTATTCAGAGATGAAAAATATGCTGCCCATCCTATCTTCCAGTAGGACACAGAAAACCCCATAGACAGTTTTGAGGATCACCATATTAAAATATAACCACTGATTTTATCTCAATTGCTTTTATCTTTTGCACAATGCAATCTCCAATGGCAGAAAATGAAAAGGCACCTGAACAGAAAACCATTTTGGACTGTGTAGTCACCTTTTGTGACTTTAAAGCATCCATCTTATTATTCAAATATATGACATAATAAATGTATTTTGAAATAAATCACTTCATATACAATTTTGTATGAATGTCTAGCAGTGTAGGCATGCCAAACAAACCAAAATAATTATTGTTATCTTATCAAAATAAGAGTAAGAACAGGCCAACTGTTCTCCTCTGCTAAGCAGAAATTTGTTCAGATAGCATACGTTATCAGATGGCTGACTGCTCCTTGATAAGGTCGGTCACCATCTAGCACTATTGCTAAACTTAAAAACAGTCTGTTTCACTGTGTATTTTGGGCCAAGAGCACAGGGTTAGTGCAAGACCAATTTAGGAACTGGAAGAGGTATGTGATAAAACATTATCAGCATATAAGAAATAGGGAGAGACTGTATTCTCAATGGACCTGGCCAGTGAGTGAGCAGCTGAGCACTATCCTTTCCTTTAGTGTGAAATCCCAATATTGTACCAGCTGCCTTCACCTGAACACACACCACGGGAATACTGAAAACCCCAGAGCGCACACCTCCATGAGCTCACGGACAGGGCTGCAGGTTCTTCTGTGCTGCCAAAGGCAAACTTAACAGAGGGGGTCTGCATCAGCGGTTACCCCACCCTTCAATAATGCTGCAGTCCATTGGCTACAACCTGTGATGAGGTCATCCAGATGCTGTCAGTTCAGAGAGACCAGGACTGTTGGCCAAGGAAGGATTCACTCTTCCTTTAACAGTGAATTTCATACTGGTGGCCTGCGGAATAGTAGGCCTTGTCTAAACATAATCCATTCCTAAGTGGACCGCAACACTGTAGGGGTGCGTGTTCTACACTCATTAATAGGGAGCCAACAAAAATAAATCAGCTTCTCAAAGCTGCTTCCTCTCACTCAGAGAGAGGAAAAATATAACTAAAATAATAATACAGTTTCAATATTAGTACTAGTAATAACGAAGGCATTACATTATGAATAATATTTTGTCATTAATATAACACCATTAATAAACACTGCATGGTTTATTCGACTAATACCAATTATACTGATTCAATAAAAACATGGTCATCGCAGCAGTGAGGAAATATGAATGGCAGATGTGAAAACTTTCCAGAGACCACACTTGATAATCATAAAAACACAAACAGCATCGCCTCCCGAACACCTTTTTGTTGAAAAGAGGGGCGCTGTGATTGGGATTCAGCACATGGGGAAGGCACCGTTTCCCCCCCGTTCCCCTCGCCTTTGAGCCGCCTCACATGCATCACCGGGCTGCGCCTCCCCGTTCGCTGCTAAACAAAACAAGACAGGCTCGCTGTGCAAATCTCCCCCCAGGCCCAAAGAGACAGCACAATTCATGGTGAGGTCACTAAGATACAGCTCAGCACTTGGCTACGCGACACCATCGGTTAGGAATCCCACACTTTCTCTAACTGCAAATACTGCTGCTGGCTACATAATTATGAATTAAGGAGAAGTTTGAATGATTCTACATTCTCTACAGCATTAATATAGTCCTGCTGCTTCATAAAGCATTTCGAAATGAGAAATAAAGGATGTGATCACAAAAAGATCCAAATAACCAAGTAACATTATAGTTTACAGTCTCTTCCACAGATTCAGCATTGCTGTGCAGGTGTCACATCACACCTTAAAGGGGCAGTTGACTTTGGTGAGACGTTACACCCTATAGTTTCCTTACCTCTTGGATATCTTAATGAATGAGGCTGAGCCGTTTTCTGTTTGCCCTGTTTTCTCAAAAAGCTTGACTTTGGGCTGGTTCGTTTTCAACCTCATCTTAACTTTTCATTTGCAGTCCTTTCAAATGGTCTTACCAAAAGTAAAATGCCCATTTCTCACACACGCACACACAGCTGGCGCTTACATTTGTGTCATGATCTTGTGCAGGAAAACTCCGTCCACCAGATCCATGAACATGGAGAGTTTGTCCTCGGTGCCGTTGCCGAGAGGCCCCAGGGTTTTCACCTGCAGATAGAGAGAGAAGAATTTTATCAAATCATTATTGAGGAGGGCAGAAACAGCCTTTCTGAGCAAACTGAGGTGTCCCGTTACAGCACAGACAAAGAGACTTGTTTCATTTGACACTAAACTTGAGTTTACTTTGCTGTAAATGCTGTCCAACTAATCGATAAACATTTCAATATTTGATGATGCACATTTTCTTCTCTTTTTGTCAAGGCAGAGGATGGTCAGACAAGGGCCAATAATATTCACTTTGAGAATATCTATGTGATATTTTGTCCTTCAAACTGTCCTTCCAAGAGTCCCATTTATGGTCACATTAATAAAGGTCATAGAAGAGAAAGAGTGCATGTGTGTGTATCCTGTACTTCTGAAACCTGGTGAGCATGTAAAACTACAGACTAAAAATATATTCCCTATTTCCTCATTTACATGTGAGTCCATTTGGTCAAGACTTACGAGAGTGTGGCAGCATTTGTGGTCAGCTCAAAGAGAGACCAGACCGCTTTCGAGAAGAAGGGATTCACACTGCCTCTTTCACCAGCTCACGTTACATAGGTCTGTGAGCAGTTACACTTTCTTTAAGCAGAGTGAAACCGCGTTGAGTAATTATTAGGTCCATTATATTCACCATATGCAGACCCTCATTACAGGACAACAGCAAGGATCAAAGCCACATGGTGGTCAGGAAACTCCTCAAGGGGTAGATAGGGTCATAGTGCACTTCTTTGGGCTTGTATACAACTTTAAGAGCACACACACACAAGATACCCTTCAACCCATGTGTCAGATCAGTTCTTTTTCTTCTCTTAAACCATGTTATGGATGCTCAGAGTCAGTGGGCAGTTCTTATAGCACTGCTTCAGCCAATCATCTGGGGTTATGTTCACCCTCAGTCAGGACATGAGGCTCCACACACTCATAAACACACCAGACCGCCCACACACACACACCCACCCACCCACCCACCCACCCACACACACACACACACACACACACACACACACACACACACACACACCACACACATTCACACACTCACACCCCAGACTTGACACACACACAAACACGATTCCACCCCAGACTTGAGCCCCCACCATTACAATTGAGCCCCCCACCCCCAACACACACAAACATGCATGCACACAAACACACACATCTCAGCAGGCGACCCAACACACAAGCATACATAAACCCTTTTAAAATCAACATCTCAATTGAGCCCACAAGCACATTTTTTGTGTTAAAATCCTACTGTGACGACTCAAGATTTGCCACTGGAACGATGTTGTAACAGCTCAAGCCTGAGCCAAATATACCAAAAGAACTCTGTGACAAACCGCAAGGAACAAACTCAAAATTTTGATGTCTAACAAGCCCTTTGTCCCTCAGGCCTTATACCCAAGTCTTTGCTTCTGATGTTGAGAAGCAGGCCTATCAAAATTCAAAAGCTGACATGGTCTTCAAAGCTGTGGAGGGGGAGCCTGCAGCTAGCGCAGGCGGAAATGGCCCACCAGGTGCACTCATCCTCAGTTTCGCTCACAGCCGCACTTCCTGTATGGGCAGATTCTGGCGCAGCGCTACACATCTTCAGTTTCTCTGCCACAGCCAAAACCCTAATGGTACTAAATGACATGTAACCCGTTTTCACTCCCAAAAATTTAAGATGGAAGAAACGGA
Source organism: Albula goreensis (assembly GCA_022829145.1). Classification (NCBI taxonomy): domain Eukaryota; kingdom Metazoa; phylum Chordata; class Actinopteri; order Albuliformes; family Albulidae; genus Albula; species Albula goreensis. Next base: position 35,253,350 of record CM040749.1, read on the forward strand.
TGGGTCGTTGGGAGAAATATGTTAGACTGGAATGTACAGACAAGTCGTTGGCTGCCAAGAGGTGGGGGAGCAACGTTTGGGTGCAACTGATAAGAACTGCCAGCTATTTAGGCGCGCTGTGATCTAGCTGACGCCACAAGTATGCAAACGGCAGGCTGCTTCACACTGTGCTGCTGTGGAGGGTGACTGTCGTCTCTCTCTACAAGACCTACAGCTTTCTCATATTGAGAAAGGCTCGGTAGGTGTGGGATTGGCTCTGTGAGGAGGAGGAGGGGATAACAGACAATAACAAAAAAAATAACAATGACCGGGACAGGCAAAGGAATGGCCCGCCGGTTTGTGGGCCAAACAGGAAGTAGGGTCAGGGTTAGAGGGGGGTCGAGGCTAGTTCCTGGGGTTTTCACTGACCTCAAGGTTAAGCAGAGTCACTAGAATGCCGGACTATGTGCACCTTGGTTTCAACAGAAGCGCAACTGTCCTGTTGCAATCAGTCAACCGAAAATCAGTTTTAAAAAATACACACTGACATCACCCTGGGAGGTTCAGCTGACAATTGGCAAGCATTCCCCTGTGGCTGGCTTGCACTGGTTGATGATGCACACAAGTTTAGCAAAGACCTTCTAGCCTCCTGAATGCATCCTTATATCGCTGCTAATCTTGGAGTGTAAGGGAATTGGTGGATGAAAATTTCTTGTTAATTTCTTTCCCAAGTGTAGCTGAAACTCTTGTATCCAGTTGTGTCTTTTTCCATTTACATTTGAAGAACTGACTGGTACAGTCTAATAATTAATTGGTTTTCATATTAAAATTATGTCATTTGAGGTGCAATCGAACCACTTTCAGACAGTACATTCTAGCTTACAGTGTGGCAAATACATCCTGCCTGGAGTACTGGATAAAGGACAATTTTGCACATGCAATTTTTGCTTGAAGACCAATACCATAACAGGCAGCAAACCTGATTTTTCAACCAACTAAACTCTCCTCCACACGTTTTAAAAATATTGGAAAAGGAGAGTGTATGCCAAAATACGAGTTTTTGATTGTTTGACAATACCTGTATAGTAAACGTATTAATGAAACATGAAACACCGGCAAGGATATGTTAAATGTAAAACTTGACTTCTCAGTCATTCGTTATAGGCTACCATATGCAGAAAGGACAATTACTGGTCTTAAAGCAGAGCAACTCCTAGAGTTGAGACCAATGACATTGTTAACAATGTGTTCTTCAACTTCAAACTCTTTTGCTCAGGTAAACTCACTTCAGAACATAAGTAGGGCATACACCCTGTATTAAGGATGTATGAGTGAGAGCAAATTCTCTTTCTGAATTGGCCTGTGATTAACACTGGTATTTAGCCTGTATTTACAGGGCACGTCAATCTGATTTACTTGAGAAAATCTCATATCATATACATTTAAAGAATGTGACTGACTACAGTAAACAGCATTAAAAACACATGTTTTACATTTACTCTGCACAATAGCCCTACTGACAACCAACCTCATAAGATTCATTAAACAGAAATTTGGAATCCAGTTGTGCATTGTTCAGACCAACATTGCACATCACATGCCAAAGCCAAACTTTATGAAAACTGCCCCAAAGAAACTTGGTGATAAAGTAGGCTAGGCAAGGCCACATATCATATTTGTCGAGTGTGCTTATTTTTCCAAGTTTTAGGTATTTTCGTTTACAGTTTTCATTCAGCCTGTCGTTCACCATCACGATTCAGATCGCTTGCTACACTGCTCTAGCATGGCAGGTGAATAGGAAACCAGTGCAGCTGACCTAGCCATTTTGCCTCCTTGCTGGCTAACTAGTCAAGCACAATGGTACTTACCCAAACCACCAACGGGGAATCCAAGAAGTTCGCCATCAATTCCGACACTGTAACATCCATGTTTGCAGATCTGCTGTAATATCCCAACTAAGAAACGATCTTTTGCGAAAGCTCAAATTCAGGGCTTCCAGAGGGCTAAGGATCCACGCTATTACTATGCATGCTCGTTCCCCGGAGAACAATACCAGTTAAACAAGGCATCGCAGATCCGACGTAGCCACGGTCCAAAGCAAGTTTACTCCGTGCTTGGCAATTAAATAAGTCCCGCGTTGTTTCTAACACGGTGTCGGTTTGCCACTGAGAGAAAAAATAAAGTTAACCAAAAGGGAGAAAAAGTCCCGTTCTTGGTTTAATTTGAAGTTACTTTAAGTTGCCCTCCCTGGTTCGACCAGAATAAAAAACGGTTGGAAAAAAAAGAAGCCAAACACGAACGACTCAGTTATTCCATGAAATATCACGTTTCCAGATCCAATTCCAGTCGGGTACGTCTGCGGACGCTCGCGAGCAACCCACCGATAGCGCGATAGCCACTCGAATTAGCCTAGCAGTAGCTATAGCTTATACATTTCAAAAGAAACTACAGGCGGACAAAAGGATAAAACTTTTAAAACTGGAATTACATAGTCAATTCGTGACCGCTACTTCTAATGTTCCTGTAGTATAAGATACTTTTAATAAGTTTATTTTCTTACGGACGACGTGGAAAAAGTTACAAATGTTACCGCTTGAGCGATACAGCGCGAGCACCACCTCCTCACTACCTCGCGCTATTTCTCTGGAGCATCCAACCTGTAACCGCAAGGGCAACATCCCTTTACTGACGTCCTCTGCAGCCAATCAGAGCTCGAATAAACCGAAATCGATGGAAAAAACAACGAGCCGAAGCCAGAGCCATTGTCTGGGTAGAAAGAATCACCTGACAATAAGAACCGAGTTTAATGTTTAACGTTGTTCTGCAGCACCCTTTGCTGTTCTGTTAAGGCTACGTGCCACTAGGCAAGTCCATGTGTCACCATAAACAAATCAAAAGGACGTAAGTTCCATTTTTTTGTCTGTCAAGTAACACTGGGTGGAAGTTGAGTTGCTTTTGGTTAAATGATTTTTTTTTGTTTGTGTAAAACTATTGCGGTGGTAAATCAGCTACGCTACAATCAGATGGCAAGGGAATGTGACAGACATTTTTTCTGCAATCTTTTCTTGAAAGTTCTCAATCCTATGACGTCTCACCTCTCTCTTGTTTCAAAGCACTATTGTGAACTGAAGACCTGCGTTGGTATCATCTTACACGAATCCTTCAGCTGATCCCTGGCTATGTGTCTCTTTTATCTTGTTCTAACTTCACATCCCAAGTCTGTGATGTGGTCTCCGGTTTCATCGTTTTGGATTGATTTTCAAAATAAAACGTCATCTTCATCACCCCTCTCCCAGGTTCCTCTGTGAGGGTGTTGTATTAATGATATACATTTTTAATCTCTAATATTATCATCTTTGTTCATCTCAAGTTGAACTATGTTAGAAGTAAGGCATGCACTCATAAGAGAATCTGACCATGATATCAAGTCACATTTGTCACATGGAACAAAATAATTGCAGGGGCAGGATAACGGAAAGATGTAGACGATGGTAACTATGATCAATGGACTTATAATCATTTGTTATATTTTCTATATGAACCATTCATATGGTTTGCCACAGTAAAAATGTACATACCTGGATGTAATTTTCATTAAATAACTTGAGCAAAGTACTTGTGTTACATAGGCTTATGTCTAAATCATATTTTATTACATGTTTAAAAAGATACAAATTAGTCTAGCTAAGAACTTGTGTTGTATAAATAGTATATTTTCATTCCTTTATTAATATCATTTGACAGTTATATCACCCAGAACTAAAATACTATATCGTTCTGCTGCTAAATTTATTTGAAATTTTAATAATTTTTGGCATTTTATGATTTCATTTAACCGTGGAAGAGATCGGACAGGATACAAAACTAATTTTTGAGTAGGACAGGTAAGCATAGGTAAATTACGCCCTCTTGTGGTTACTTCAGCGCAAGCGCGTACCCGTACTTTAGTAGATTTTAGTTATCAGCTGTTCGCTATACAGTATGCACAGGAATACCTGAAGAATACACATTTCAAGCGAAACTGCTACATTCTGCGGGTGTAATCACCACATTGTGATGATCTAAAGTGAAACATACTGTTATAATATTTTCAATGGCCATCTCTACTTTAGTAAATTAGTTAATAAACTTCCGTGATGAATAAGTTTGTCTTTAGATGTCGTTAGTATTTACATTAGATGATACCCTAATGACGAATTGCCTGAATTTTCTGTGTGGCAAGTTGTCAAGGTATGATTCTCGACTTGCACATTTCCACCAGATAAATGTCATTGTAATTTGTTCCGTCTCACTTGTAAACTTGTGGATGCGTTTGCTGCAATTTTGCAGGCAGAAGCAGAAGAAACTAGTGAACATTAGTGTAAAATAATACAGATGGATATATGTGGAAAAAGCAGCCTCGAACCAGTAGCCTAGCCTACTGAAGTTCCTTAACTATGGAAACAGAATCAAATGGTTGTTCGGGGTGCAAATTACACTTGGTTACTGTAGCTGTTCAGTGATGATAATAATCAAACTCAAATTTTATTCCAAGATCGTGAGATACAATTTAGTTCAGACATCCAGAGCTAGAATGGGGTGGCCAAGATGGGTCGTTTCTGTTTCTGAATTTCATGCCAAATGCAACTTTTTGCAAACTAATCACTTTTATGATCTGATATTTTAGATACATGTTTTGATTAATCCCATTAATGACCGCCTATTTGTTTTTCTTTGCTGACATCTTTTAAAAAAATCATAAATGTTTCTTAAAAAAATTTGTTCTTTTTAAACTATTTTAAGTTTGGCTATTTGGATCTGAAATATGAGTTTTTTTCGAAACACTGCTTGTATCTTTTTATATTCCACTGGTTGAAAACACCATTTTGTGACGTCATAATATGATGCACATGGTGACATAAATTAGGCTGAATCATATAGTCCATATTATGTGGCCTAATGGATGTCACAGTGTGCTTCCTATTATGACGTCACATACATTACCCTACATAATATAGTCCATATTATGTAGCCTAATGTATGTCACAGTGTGCCTCGTATTATGACGTCACAAAATCGTGTTTTTGACCGTGGAATATAAGGAGCAAGCAGTGTTTGGAAAAAAACTCATATTTCAGATCAAAATAGCCAAACTTAAAATAGTTTTAAACGAACATATTTTATTAAGAAAAATGTGCGATATTTTTTAAAAAGATGTCGGGGAAGAAGAATAAATAGGCCGTCATTAATGGGATAATCAAAAACTAACTAAAATAGAGATGGCTGTTGAAAAGCAATACCATCTCTATTTTAGTTTTTTTTTTTTTTTTTGTCTTTGGTTCTGGTTCTTATTTAGGTTAGATTGTATTTGATGAAATCATAATGATGAATTGCTTGAATTTCCTGCGTGGGAAACTGAAAAGATAGGATTAGTTATTTGCAAATTTATGGATAAACGTTGTCTTAATTAGCTCCGTCTTATTTCTAAAATTTTGGATGTTATTCGCATAGTTTTGCAGAGACAAACAAAAGACAGGTCAGTATTACTCCTAAAACTAATGAGCAGTCTCCTGCTTTGATTCTCCTTAATATTACATTTACAGCATTATAAAGACGTCAGACCAACACTATAAGATTTAGTTACGAGAGAGTCAGGTCTGTTTCTTAATGTTATGCCAAGTATTAACTCTTAACTATTAGTTTGATCTGATATTTTAGACACATTTCTTGATAATTAAATGAATAACCGCTAATTTGTTCTTTTTGCGAAACAATTTACTGCGACGTAATCTACAACGGAAGCGGTTTACTCCGCTCAGTAACTAATGAGGTTGGGTAATTGGTGGAAGATAAAATAGCTACATTACAGTCAAGAACAGCCCTGATGTAGAAGATACCCAATAGCTCCGGCTGTGGTTAGTTGTGTGAAAACGCGTAATTCGTATTGTATTGATTGGTAGACAGGATGCAAATATCTGCAAGAATACACGAAAAAATATTTCCAGCGCAACCTTCTGTGTAGTTATACATATCATTGAATTATCTTTCCCGAAATCTTTTCAAAAAGATCAAAAAGGCTAATACTTTTACTTTGCCTAATAAAATATACTCATATTAAACTATTTCGAAATTCAGTCTACTTGGGTCTAAAATGCGTGTCTGTTTGTAGCATTTTTTAACCTTTATTTTATTACATAGGTCGAAAACATTGTCATATTGTGAAGTCGTAATGTG